>CM046819.1:1732507-2332507 GCA_025617385.1 Murraya koenigii | reverse complement strand
AAAATTTTCTTTTGCAACTGATATCCCATGTATTGCATTTGTATTGAAATTTTAGTGATCTTTTTAAATTGGTTGTAAGAGGCAGAAATTTAATTCACGTTTCTAACCATACTGTATATATTTTTAAAAATATATCTATTGGCTGTGATTTTTTAATAGTTTCTGTCCAATTCACATTATATACTTACAACCTTTCATTTGCAATTGGAATCATATGAAAAGCTTTGGTATTGAATTTTTAATGATTTTTTTAAATTGGTTGTATTATGCAGAAATTTAGTTCATCTTTCTAATCATCTGGGATATAATATTAAAACACTTCTATTGGATAAGATGTTTGCATAGTCTCTTCCAATTTATGTTATATACTTATGAATCTTTCATTTAGAATTAGTATTATATGAATAACCTCTGTATTGAATTTTTAATGATTTTTTGAAGTTGTCTATAAGATGCAGAAATTTAATTCACCTATTGACCATGCTAGATGAATTTCTAAAACTGTATCTATTGGCTGTGATTATTTTATATTTTCTTTGCTATTCACATTATATACTATCAATCTTTCATTTGCAATTTGAATCATATGAATAGCATTGATATTGAATTTTTTCTTATTTTTTTAAGTTGGCTGTAGTATGCAGAAATTTAATTCATCTTTCTGATCATCCTAGATATATTATTAAAATTGTATCTATTGGCTGAGATGTTTGCATTATCCTTTCCAATTTATGTTATAAACTTATCAACCTTTCATTTGCAATTAGTATTATATGAATAGCCTCCATATTGAATTTGTAATGTTTTTTTGAAATTGGCTCTATGATATAGAAATTTAATTCACTTATCTTATTCAGTTCATCTTTATGGTCATCCTGGATATATTATTAAACCTATATTTATTAGTTAAGGTATTTGCATTATTTCTTTCCTATTCACATTACATATTTATCAATCTTCCATTTGCAATTGCAATAATATTAATAGCATTAGTATTGAATTTTTCTTTATTTTTTGAAATTGGCTATAGTATAGAGAAATTTAGTTCATTATGACCATGCTTGATATATTTATTTATGATAGCACTAATATTGTTATAAATTGCAAGTGGTTGGCAGTTTTTTCTATGACTGATTCAATTTCACAAATTATTGTGCCATACTAAGATTCTTTAAAAAGTACAAGAAGGTGTTTGATTGTTGAAGGTACAAATGCATTTTTAAGATAAATACATTTTTATTTAGCTATACATTGGTGACTTATGATAATAGGTTTCTTGATACCAAATTTCTTGTTTTGTCATCTATTACATTATTTGTAAGAAATGCATGCATGGTTGCTTAATTTAATTATTTAATTTATGTTAGGAATGATGCATGGCTACTTAATTTCATTATTTAGTTTACTTAAATAAAATTTTAAATTAACAGGCATCGTTGATGAAATAGATAAATCTTGGATATATTCTGCAAGGGTGTCCAAAGAATATGAAAAAGGAGTTGAAGAGTTTGTAAATGTTGTTACACTGAATTCATAAAATCGTAGATTAGTTAGATGTCCTTGCATTGAGTGTTGCAACCTAGAGTTTCATTCTCCTAAATGAATACAGGGTCATTTATTTTAAAATGGCTTTCTTCCAACATATATAGTTTGGGATAAACATGGAGAGGTTGATGCACATGCGGCCTCTATAAGTTACCCAAAGTATTTTGAAAATCATGAACTTAGGTTCCAAGATCACAGTAACATAAAGGACATGATCCACGATGCATGTGAGCAATGTGACCAAAATCCTAAGGGTTTTAGGGATATACTTGAGGATGCTGAAAAGTTTTGTATTTAGCATTACTTTGATACCCATTTTTCAGTGCATCCCAAGCTTCTTTTGTTTTTGTTACTGAAAATTTCTAGGAAAAATAGCTTGAGATCAGCTTATTGATCATTGCTCACCAGCCATAGATATCGCAAATTGTTGCTTATTCACAGTCTATTGATATCAGTTATTCATGACATTGATCTTTCGTCTTCAATATTACAGCTTCTTTTCTTTATATAAGGTATCTTTCTCTCAATGCATCAACTATAATTGTTAGCTTTATTTTATGTCTACGTTTTGATATCAATTGATGGTCTAAATATTGTGTGAAGTGTAGATGATTCTTGTTTTTTCTTGAATTAAATAAACCCACTTGAAATTTATCGGTAATTTAGTGTCACATGTTAATTTATGGGAATTTGGTGTAATTCATAGTTTAATGCCATGAATAAGAAGAAATCGTGCTCTTATCAGAAGAAAGAGAAGAGATATTTTTACCGACTATATTATATTTTGTTTTATATACTGAAAAGGAAGCAATATTTTAGTATAACAAATCACTGAGGTGGTGGTTACCTGATAATAGAATGGTAAGGAGGCGGTTGATGACATAATGTTTGAGTCGTATCATTGTTTTCTGATTGATTGTGCTAGATGCAAATAAAGATGTATGTTTAGATTTTAGCTTGCATTGATGGGTATGTCTCCGCATACTCAATTCCATTTCAAGATGTATATGGAGATCTCCTCTTACCCATCTGCCAATTATATTTCTCTGTGTTATGTGTTGATAAAATATAATATTACAGTTTCTTCATAAGTAAGCTTTGATTATATCCCCAAAGCTCTGTACTGTAAGTAGCTATCATGTGCAAGAACAATAGCCTGCTATCCTAATATTTTTCTTTCCCTGCTTGGCAATTTATCAATATAAACCCCAAGTCCTTTTGGTTTGGGATTTGCAAGCTCTATTTGTATGTTGTTATGAAGTTATCTGTCTGTATGAATCCAACATCCATTTTTAGCTGCCTATGGCTTTTTATTGTGCTTAGATGGTGACTTACTTGCTTCTAATTTTTTTTCCTGTGATTTGAACAAGGGCGTATCACGAGGAAAAAAAGAAGGAATAATGTTACAGTAGATGATTTAGTGCATGTTATTACCCCGAAGGGCAGAGGTGATTTTTTCCCTTACAATAATCCTTTATCCCATTTTGGAGAAAATCTTCCAGCTTTTATGTGGTTATTTTCTTACTGTAGATCCTCACGTTCATGTTTCTAACTAGGGGCAACTCATTTTATTTGTGAGGTTTGAGAATGATATTTTAATACTATGTTTTCAATTGTTTAACTAGCAGTTCAACCGCCCATTAATTTGCATTGAATTTGATACTCTGTTTAGTTTCATACGATTGACAAATTCAACAATCCCTTTTTATCTACTTAGAACAGCATTGCCTATGAATATTAACACCAAATGGTGTTCATTTTCTAATATGGAATATCCTGTGTCCTGAAATTGGTGTCGAATTAGGCTTTGTATCATGCTCTTCCGATGAACTATGTAACCATAGCAAAGCTTCAGAACAAGTTGGATAAAGATGCCAATCAATCAGCTGTCTGCAAATTAATAGACAAAATGATCCGAGAAGGTTATGTTGAAGCTAAAGGAAGCCATAGGCTTGGTCAGTTTCGTCTAATTCTGAACTTGCTTGCATAATATTGGAAGATCGAATTACTGCAATTTATTTTCTTCTAATTTGTCTTTATTTTCCACTCCACTTTGATCGAGAAAAAGCTTATGGAAGTCAAGAAAGCACTCGATATTGATTTTATGGTAAATTACAATATCTGTTCTATGCACATAAATAAATAGATGTTTTTATGTATCTATAAAAATTTTCTATTATCTTGTTCACTTTGAGTAGGAGGTGGAAACTAATGAACTAGTTAACAAGTTGGACTACCAAGAATTCCAGAAAATTGGTATCTGATCATTTCCTTAAAGATTTAGAATTTAGCATATGGTTATTTTTTTGTATCGAATGGTTGTAATGATGTTAAAAAATGATTCTTCTATAATCAGGGAGCAAGCACATGGACACGTCCACATGTGGTGCTCTTCACTTAGTTGGATCTGACGTCACTCGCACAAAGGGCAGATCTGACATTTATCAAAGTGGTTCTTTCAGGAGTGAGCAGACTATCTCCAAGGAAAAAGTCGAAACACTCCAACAAGCCGGGTCGAGGTTAGCATGCTATCAAAAGTTTTTACTTCACTGATAATTTTCTATGATTTTTGACGTTTTGTAGCTCAATGAGATAGTTTATTGTTGAAACTGCATGCTAGGTAGCTTCAAGAGAGTTTCGTACCATGAAATGAGAAAATCGGAACAAATGGAAGCACAAATAATTGTGATGAGGTTGATGATATTATCCGTAGTAGATCCACTCAAGATAAAAGATTAAGGAAAACAAGCACGGTATGTTTCATTTCTTATTCCCTTTTTTTTCTAACCACGGAATACCAAGTAGTTCTTCACGAATGAAATGTCCTCTAGTAGTGAAAACATGGAGATTCTAATGGCTTTGTTGGTTTTATTTTTATCATCTTTACGGGTTAAGGAGCCTATTCTTCAGACATGTGAAGCATCGTAAATCTCTAGCTATATGTGTTTGAAAGGCGTAGAGTGGATCTCGCAACTAGGTGACCTTTGTTCGGTTATGTGACCATACACTAGTGTGGAAATGAAAATGTAAAGAAGCAACTTGTTTAGATCATTTGTGACGGCTTACATTTTCTTTGTAGTCTTGCTGCTGTCCTGTTGGCGAATGCTATGATTCTTCTATATCTTCTTATTCATGGTTATGGATTTACTAATTGGAAATTGATTTCTGCATGTGTTTCTAACTGATCCGAAGATATACTATAATCTTGTCTTTGAAATTATTGTTTTACTGATATTACAAACTCGTGATACTATAGTAATAGTACTTATTGACACTAAAGTATTACTATTTATATTCTATTGACATGTAATAATTGTTTTTAAATACGGTTACAGGACTGTCACTATATTAGTAATACTATAGTGTTACGAACTTTTAACACGTAATAATTATTAGTAACTTCTATCATTATAGTGTCATAAAATCTATAATACTATAGTAATAGTAATTCCTAACACCACTTTCAAGTGCCACTATTTTTCTGCCTCCTAGATCACTGACACCATTAATAAATGTCGCTAAAAGTAATTAGTGACACTATTTTAGTATCACTAAAGGGCATTTACATGTATCATCAAATACTAACAAAGAGATCATAGTGCCATGAATTTACATTTATCATCATAGCACTATTTTAGGAGCAAGCTGTTACAACTAAACTTGCGTTACCAATTCTAGACATCAAAGAACTTTATAATCCAACCGAAGCAAAGAGAGTCATTTGGAAGATTTGTATAAAAGAGAATATTGTGATGATAGAATGGCTTTAAACACATTTAGGAGATTAAGGGCTTTATCATGATCATCCTTTTTTGACTAGTTGCAGCTACTGTCATCATCAACTCCACAAAGTAAGGTTATACATGCGATTCCTAATGGTGCATGAATGGTTGAGTGTAATTCAATCTTCTAGACTTATTTTTTTCATTCTTAACAAACAAATCATCTCAAATTAATCTCTTACAAAACAAATAGGAAAAATATCATTAAAACAAAAATATACTATTAACCAAAAGCAGCACAATATCACTAAATATTTAAAATGACATTAATAATTTTTAACATTATTAAGTCAGTGGGCACTTGATATTATAGTCATATAAATTACTGATATGAAAATAGTGATATTAAATACTGAC
The DNA here is from genome assembly GCA_025617385.1 of Murraya koenigii. Taxonomy (NCBI): domain Eukaryota; kingdom Viridiplantae; phylum Streptophyta; class Magnoliopsida; order Sapindales; family Rutaceae; genus Murraya; species Murraya koenigii. The sequence goes on along the minus strand of CM046819.1, from coordinate 2,326,823 downwards.
ACTATCGTGTCATTATTTTGATGATATCATAGTGCTATGAATTTACATGTATCATCAAACACTAACAACATAGTGTTATTATTTTTATGATACTATAGTAACATAAATTACTAACATAAAAACCACCGACACTAAAAATTAATGTCAGTTTTCTGACTTGAGCATTATTGACACAATTAACAAATATAAGTAAAAGTAATTACTAACACTACATTGGTGAGACGACCCGCCCCATTCCTAGAGGTGACCTATCTCAAGAAACTGAACTCAAACATTAAAAATCATCTTATTAATGAGAATTCTACCGAAATTTTGGCAGAACCTCTCCTAAACATATAACATTCCCAAACTTGTAATTATAATACAAGCACTCCCAAATAATTCATTGTCCATCAAACTGCATCAACCAGTCTCATTTAGTAACATATCCAATGGTACACACGTTTTTCTTAATTCTTATATCACATCCCTAATATAATTCCAAAATAGGATGATTATATACACTAACCAATAAAAAAAAAAATAATTATTCTGTATCCTCAGACACTCTCACGTGGTCAAAACGACTCCAAATATGTATAGCTACTGGGTCAACTGTTGTACCTGTAATCTCTTGGGGGGGAAATATAATAAAATAGAGTGAGTATAAAAATCGGTGAGCTCAGTGAGTGAATAGTAGTTTTTGAAACATAAAATACTTACAAAAATAAATGTATCGCTTGTATAATTACTTTTCTCAATTAATTATTTTAATGTAAAAATTCCTTTCATTTCAATGATATTCTGAACATAAATATAATTGATACTGCCACAAAATAAAGAAAAACATCTCATATTGAATTATCATCTCATATTGAAATATCAAATACTAAGTAATACAATTACCCTTAAACAAATACTCGGGGGAATAATCTAGTCATATCCAGACCTCAACGGACAGCAATGATGTACTATCTGGGTTCCATCATGCCTGGAGCTACACGGATAGACGGGGATGTGCCATCTCATGCTTATCAGCTTAACTTATACCCGGATCTCAACAGACGTGCTATGATGCGCTATCTGGCGACATCGTGTCCGGACCACCCGGTCTTAAATCTCATCATATCTCAATATCTGTCTGCATGCATATGTTCCCAAAGGGCAAAAGTGCCCAAACAAACAGCCCAAAGCCTATATGTATGCTCAGATGGGCCCTAAAGGCCTACTATCTCATCTCATCTCATCTGGAGGAATGGGTATTTGCTTTCAATTTTAAATCATGATCGAAATCAATATATATACACTTTAATTCATGCTTTAAATCATACTCGAAATCAATATATATATATACACTTTAAATCATGCTCAAGATCGATCATATACTCTTTAAATCATACTCAAAATCAACGTATATACACTTTAAATCATGCTCGAAAATCAATCATCTCTTTTACCAATTTAAAATAAATACGGAGGATAAATGAATAAATATAACTTTAAAAAAATATTTATACATAATGAACATTTATTTCGGAGAACCATTTAATGAAAACACTTTAAATATTCATTTCAAGAACAAGCTTTACTATATAAAAATAACGTACACAAATAATTTTAATATATTCCACTTACAGTGATAAACTCAGACTCGGCTATCACCCAAGTCCGCAGGTAGATTTTAGTCTGCAGATCCACCTATTTTAAAAAAACGATATAATTACTTCCTATATTTATAATTCGAACTAATGTCAGAAAAATAAAAATTAAAGTAAATATTCGTCTAAACATTACAACTCTCAATTCTCTCGGCTTACGTATTAACCTCGTATTTGTAATTTACTAATAAAAATCCGAAATTATACTTGTCGACAACCTTTAAATTCATAATTTACTAATTTATCCTCAACATCATAAAATTATCAATTCATCCTCAATTTAGATTGCAAAAGCATCCTCAAAGCTAGAAATTACGAAATTAACCTCTATGTGCAAAATTACCAAAATGCCCCTACGGTCAACGTTGACTAAAATTTACTCAACGGCAGTGGGGAAGCTCAGACTAGACATTTCTCGCCGAGGTGAGTTCAACGGTGCCAGTGGTGACCTCCCACGCGCGGCGGTGGCGTTGGATCGAGCCCTTGAAACCGCAGCTCTTTGGGGTGGTCGGTCGGTCGATGGCAAATCGGCTTCGTCGGTGCCAGTGGCTGGTCAGGAATGGAAGATGGTGAGTTGGGGAATCTTTTCCAACCGGTGGCGCGGCCAAAGACGGCCAGAATCGGCGGCGATCATCCGCAACAAACCCACAGAAATTTCGAGCTTTGCCGGCGGTGTTCCGCGCAGTTTCTGACAAAAAGGACGTGTGGAGGTTGACGACCAGCTCACAAGCTTTCGTTTGACACCTTGCTCGGTCGGTGAGGTGGCCGGAAATGGAAGAAACCAGTGGGTCAGGTTCGCAGGTTCGGGTCGGGTCAAACGGGTTCTCTCCTCTATCTCTTGGTTTTGTTAAAGTTTTCCACCCATTTCCCATTTCATATACACCCACAAAATATCAACTAGGCCCCCTCTTGATTTTCACATAGACCCTCTCTTAATTTAATTATATATATATATATATATATATATATATATATATATATATATATATATATATATATAATAAATACATATGTTACAATTGGTGTTAGTAAATTCCATTTTTCTAGTAGGAAGCCTTCCTAAAAAGCTAACCAGATAGTTTTTTTTCATTGTCATCATACTCCACAAGCCCCAAAATCATAACTCTAGACCAATGCCCAAAAAACTTGAGATATATAGTTGTATTTCTAAGAAAACAAAGTGATTTCATCCTTTATCTTGTTATCCTTATTGAGTCAGTTCTTAATTATTAACTGCGATAAAATAAAGGGTATATGCTTGTTTACAATCCCTTATTTTAGTTTAAATACTCTTTTCTATATGTATTATAGCTCATTTTCTTAGCGGCGAAAGTCTTTTCTGTGTACATTAAATTAGGCACAAATCACTTTTTTCTAAGAAATTATCAAGGATATATAATTTATGGTTAATTAATTTTTTTCTAAAGATAAAAGATAAAGATTATTATTAAGAGCAAATGGGGCAAAGATTTCATTTTGAGGAATATTTAAATAACTATGATGAATGCAAAGAATTAAATAAAACTATATGGAATGAGAGAACTGATCCTAACCCTCAATCTCTTCTTTAAATTAAGCAAGACTAAATTGAAGGAGTGGTATGAAAACATTTGATCTAGAAAGGAAAGGGTCAATTCTTTATCAACTAAACTTTGTGGATTAAAAAGCTCAACGCCCTGGAGAACTCAATTGAAAAGAATTTAGATATATAATCTCCTACGGGATAGTTGGAGAAGTGCATGTATTGGCGATTGAGGTCTAAAATAATTTGGCTTTGTGCTCGAGGATTAATTGCAATACAAAATATTTTCATGCTAAGGCTTTAGGAAGAAGAATTAAGACTCAAGAGTGGTTATTGACATGAACTCTTTCCTTTATTAAAATTTCATGCTTGGCCTTGAAGGTCTATTAAATAGACACATGTCACACATACATTAAGTGGATTTAGTACCTTTCATTGAGCCCTTTCAACCCCTTTTAACTGTTGATATTAATATTGCAACACCCTAGGCAAATCCCATATTGACAAAACACATAAGAGATGTTGGGTTTATAAGGGATGATCCATATCTTAATTGAAAAAAAGCATTTTGAGGTGTATGGGTGTCCCAAAAACAAAACCACGTGGGCCTTGTTAAGGTTCAAAGTGGACAGCATCTTGTCAGGTCTGGGTTAGGTCATGACAAATGGTATCAGAGCGGCTTCGTGAGTTTTCTTGAACGATGGTGAGGCAAACCTTAGCGAGGACGTTGAGTCCCTAAAGCGGAGTGTATGTAATACCATAGGCAAATGCCACATTGACAAAGCACGGGAGAGATGTTTGGTTTATAAGGGATGATCCACACCTTAATTGACAAGACTCATTTTGGGGTGTATGGACGGCCTAAAAATAAGACTGTGCATGACCCAAAGCATAAAATATCTTACGAGGTCTAGGTTGGGTTATGAAAAATATTTTATATATAATGGGTTTTTAAATTAGGCCTATTTAAAAGGTGAATACTGTTTAACTACATATCTAATTTCAAATTTAATATTTTATGAGTTCCAAACAGAAAAATTTAAGCAAATTGTAATTCAAAATTAACTTTTAAAACTCATCGTTTTATGTTAACAATAAAAAAATGAAACTAAAAGGAATCATTTACTGTAAATCCCTAAATCATGACTTTGACTTAGCCACCAACACCACTACCGCATATTTACAAGGACAATGGTTAAGACTAAAAAAGATAAGGTGTATTTATTATTTTATTTATTGGTTACATTAGCTTTAATTTTACTTGTAGCCACTGGCACTATAGAGAAAGTATTTTAGCCATGAATTTTTGGACGAATTGACTTCAAAATTTTATTGATTAGACTGGCTTTAATTTTACTTTTAGCCATTGGCACTATAAAGAGAGTATTATAGCCATGAATTTTGTGAAGAATTGACTTTAAAATTGGATAGGTGATCACTAGTTTAATGATAACTTAGTTGTGTATATAGAAAAAGATGTATTTACTTGCACTGATAACAATGTTGGATTTTTAATCCAATATTGTTGATTTTTAATCTAACATTAGATTTATATGTGAATAATTATGTATTATGAACTATCATATAATATTAGACCCAATTAAAAGTGATCTAATTAAATTTTTGGTAATTTAAATTTTAATGTATCTAATAGAATGTGGATTTTTAATATATAGAGACCTAATAGTATTCTAATTCTATGATGGACATAATTAAGAATAACTAGTGGCAACAGGAAAAGTTGTATATATAAGTGATTATAGTACTCAGGTCACATGTATCTTTCAATTCTTTTATGGTATTTCATTATTAGAAAGAATGCACAGAGAAATTAAAGGATTCTCTATATATACGTATTGATTTGGAAGACGAATCACACGGTCCTAAAGGATAATTCAACGTTATAGATTCAGGTACGTTTCTGCATAATTTTATTATTAATTTTTGGTGTTGCAACATGAATGTTCCTGCATTTTAGGTGATAGAATTCATCATAGGTTTAATGATTCCAACAAGTGGTATCAAAGCTTTTTCATATTGTATTACTGAGAATTGAGTTTATTTTCAATTACTGATTAAAATTTTGGGTGTTCTTGAATTTTATAATCCCATTATTGTTGAGTTTGAGAACACATTAAAGAAAATAATATTTGGAAATTTTAAATTTTAGAAATATTTGTATATATTTTTTGGGTAATTCAACTTTTTCTAAAACAAAAAAAAAAAAAATGTGAAGTTAAGGGTTGGTCACTACTGCCGACATCAGCAACATCATCAGGCTAAAAAAAGTAAGAAAGAGCTGCGGCTGAACAGTAAAAGTGACAACCAAAGCCACCGTATCAGGAAACAAAAAAAAAAAAAAAGGAATGGCCTATGTATGGCCATTAGACCACACCAAGGCCTCCAAGCTACGGCATACAACTTTAGAGCAGTGGTCATGGCCGCTATATAAGGAAGAAGAAGCGGAGCGATGGCTACGTTACATGAATAAGTAAAGTAGAATATGGGTTAGGGTTTCATGACTTATATCATGAAGGTCCCTAATGTTTTATAAAAAAATTTTGGACATAATAGGTTAAGAAGATTCTCATTTAAGTCTTAAATTTATTTAGGCTTAATGAAATTTAGTTTTAGGTCCATTAGAAATTGAGCTTAGAGGATTAAAATGTATAATGAAGATTTAGCTCAGAAAAACAAAGGAAATAAAAAAAATTAGGATTTTAATTTTAGATTTGAGACTGGTTTAGAATTCGATTTGGGTAGACCCGAACCGATCTAGCCTCTAACCAGTCAACAGTTGACTGATTGATGGTTAACCATTGATCGTTGACTTTGACCCTTACTTTTTTTTATTTTACTATTTGTTGGGTAATTTTTTTGTACTTTTAAATTCAAATATTGGTATAGTAATATATATTTTGAGATAAATTAATTGAAGTAACATGTTACTAAAGACCTCTCTTGTGGAAATTAATTTGTTTTAGAATAAAAAGGCTTGTGGTATATATAATTTTTGTAAATATCGATTAGCCCAAAGGAAAGTTCATATTTGATAAAGTTACATGTATACCTGTGGTAATAAACACGTAATGATTATTTAATATTATATACAAACAATAAATCAGCCCAAAGAAATATTTATTGTTTGATATATTATTATTATTATCAGTGTTTGATTACTGTACTAAGATACATTACAAGAAAACTGGCAATATATGACAGATAATTTATGACAGATCTTGGGTAAACTAGCTTATATCATAAATGTACGATCGACTTGTGACAGATTTTTCAATCTATCACGAATTCACAATGGTTTTGTGACATGAATTAATGATGGTTTTGTGATAGAATTATTTTCTATCACGAATTAATGATGGATTTGTGAGAGAATTTTTTTTTATCATGGATTAATTATGGTTTTATGATATAATTATGTTTTATTACGAATTAATGATGGTTTCATGACAAAATTAACTTTCATAATTTTACTTTTGTCTTCAATTAAAATATTATATTATTATATTTATTATTCTTATTTTTGTAATTGTTGTTAGTAATAATAAAAATAGCAACAGCAGTAGTAATAGTAATAATAGTAGTAATAATAATAACAATAACAATAATAATAATAATAACAAAATTAACAATTATTTTTACTTAGTGCTGATGCGGTTTTTTGCGTGCTATCGAATGATGTCCAAACTCTTGCTCGCAGAATGCTCGAGCAGGAATGCTTGCCAACCTAAATTCTCCTCTATTCACCAGAACATCGATCTCCTCGGGCCTGTCCTCACAAAAACAAAGTCAGAGGTCGCCGGATGTTCTTCCGGCGAAAACTCTCCGACGCTCAAGTCAGTGATCGGGTTATTCTTTTTGTATCCTCTTTGTTAGAGCGACCGAAGGAATAAAAAGGATATTTTTGCCTTTTAGTGATCAGAATCGCCAGTGAGAAATTCAAAGGAAAAATAAAAGGGGGAAGAAGAGGAAGAACCTCCAGAAATTCTCGGAACCACGAACCTTTACTTCCATTTCTCCTTTATACTTTCGTTTTCCCACCCTTTTTTCTTAGAGGGCAGCCGTTCCCGCGTCTATGGTGTCTGGGTCCCTCTGACAGCCGGGATTACTGTGACATTCCCTGAGAATGTGTGACTGTCTGGTAGGCATGGGTTCCCATGGCCTGATCATAGTGTCGGGCGTGTGCGCACGAAATGATGACACTGTGGGGGCGTGTGCCGGCCATTGGTAACAGTCGCGACACCATACCGCATGGGGCATGGGTCAGGCATCGATCGCCTCATTGAGTCACTGGAGAAAAGGGTCAAACCGTCTCGAACTGACTATACCTGGATCTTGCATTTTCTCCGTGCTGTCACTGGTGTCGTCGGGTCATGCCCGGGGGTTTGAAGACCTCAAGGAGAAGAAGGAGCTCGGGACTCGACCAGTTTTGAGGTTCTCGACTTTGACCGGCTTTGACGCTTAGTAAGGTCGTCTTTGCGCTAGCGTTCAAGTCTTCTGCTCGAGATGGGCTGACCTCGAGGTCTTTTACTCGAGTTGAATTGGCCTCGAGGAGACCTGCTCGGTATTACCCAAACACTTAGCCACGTGTTGACTTGTAAATCGTCTTTAATAATACTATACTTGGCCACATGTTGACTTATAATTCGTTGTTTAATAAGTTACAATGTGAACAATTACACTATATACTTTCTAAAGTATAAAATAAAAAATTCAAACCCTAACTCTAGCCTAATCAAACAAACACACTTAAGTTGCTACTCCTAACTCTAACCTAATCAAACAAACACACTTAAGTTGCTGCTGCCAGTCCTCTCTCGCACCCACTGCTGCTCCTCAATTTCACTTTCAGTCACCGATGACCAATTAGCCACCATTATGCAGTTGATAATAATATGAAAAAATAAAAAAAATAATTCAAAAATTAAATAAACATTCCTAAATAGTTAATTTTCATGCATTACATTATAAAAAAATAAATGGCATTGCAAAAGATTAAGATCTCTCTTTAAATAAAAAACGACACCGTTTAGTTTAAAACTAAATTAAAAGAAGAACAAAAGCAAAACCCGCTCATCGTTTTTGTAAATAAACTAAATAAAAAAGGGCACTCTCATTCTTGTCTCTCGCTCTCATCAGTCTCGCACTCAAAAATTCCTCTTCGATTGAAATCCTTGCACAAGCAACGAACTGCCGCTGACGTTGTCTTGTGTTCTGCCATCGGTTTGGCCCTTACTGAGAACTATACGGAGTATCAACTGCTGCCACCATTGAATTTGAAAACCCTAACTAAGCACCCACTGTCGATTAAGCCCATTGAACGACTAAAACAGGTAATTTTTGTTCTTATCTTCTCTTGCATGCCAATTTGAGTAAAAATTCTTGTAAAATTTGCACTTGCAGCCACCCTTAGCTCCAAATCCCGCCATCTCGAACACCTCACAGTGCATCTTGACAGGAGCAAAATGCACGACAGTTGGCTGTGCTTCAATTTGGATATTTGGGATTTGTTATTGAACGCTTTTGCCGATTTGAGAGGGGTGATTTGAGGTGTTCGTGATGATTTTGTGTTTGTCTAGGAATCGGTTTCTGTTTGCCCAGGTAGAAGACTCCCGTTCAGCTGTTGTGTATAAAGCTGAAACATTTTGGGATTTCTTCAGGATTGCCCATAATGTTGGTAATGTTGATGTGTGGGTCTGTTGGCATGGCATCTCATACTTGGGTGGGTTGGGTTAATAGGCACAACATTATGGCTCTGGGTACTATTTTTCAAGAATTGTCATGGTCTCATTCTGGCAATTGCCGTACTTGCAGTCGGAGCCACAGCCACAATTTCCATTAGAGCAGGACATTTTTCTTTTTCCTTTGGTGATTAATGAGGAGGAGATTTGCAAATGAGTAGATTTAATTCAGTTTCTGGGATTGATTTTTATGCATCTATTGTTTGTGTGTGATTTGATTGTTGTTTGTGTTTACAAGCTTGCCCCTTGAATCTGTTATGTAATGTTATGGACACTGGCCAATGACTTGTGGGAGGATTAAGCATGTTAATAGTTTGCCTTTGCTTTACGGGATACTAATTGTTGAGTGTGAGAGTAAGAGAGTGATTACTATGTGGGCTTAATTGAAGATTTTTGGGTATATCTGTTCGTTGTATGGGAAAATGGCTCAGCAACTAAATTATGAGAATTGGACTTTTTCTTTTGTGTTCAGATTTTTTAAATTGTTTGGCTTCCCTATGCTGATTGTCTTTTGTTTTTCTTTTCCTCTCCTTCCATTCTTTCTTTATTGCCTTTATCTTAGAACTTAAAATTGTCTTAAATGTCTTCTGCAGAAATAGGGAAACATCGTTAAGTGGAGAAAGAATGAATAGGAGATAAGGTTAGTTTCATTGAGTTATTAAATTTGTAAATTGCTTTCTAATCTAACTGAGTGAATGGGGAAAATGTAAAATAGAATGTTGATTTAGTTAAGTATGTGGTTATTTTGCAGGTTATTGCAAAAAGGTTGCTGGAATAAAAAATAGGATACACTGCATTTATATATTTATGTTCAGGTTTCTGAAAACAGATATTTTTTGAGTTGTTATTTAATATTTTACCTAAAAGCATATAATGGTGTCTTATCAGATGTTTTACTAGATCTTTTTCTTTCTTTCAGAAGGGAACTGAACGGTATGTAATATATATTTCTATTTCTTTATTGTTCTAATAGGAGATTCTAATTAGGCAGACCTCTTATTTTATTTTGCAAGTGAATAAATAAGCCTTTTTTATATATAGCATTTAAAGTAGCTAATCAATGAAACTAAATGCATACTTAATTATATACTAAGTATGATACTTGCAAATCATGATCTTGGTGATCACAGAGGTCATGAGAGTTGTTGCAACGTGATTGCTTCCTTTATCTTCACACTAATTGTTACAACCTTAATTATAATTATTAATGTGTTACCTTAAAATATATTTTTTATATTATATTCCAAACATTCATAACTTGAATTATATTCTCCCCAGATGGGGTTTGAATTAACGTTCTATTCATGCTTCAATGGTATATAAAATCAGGCAATTGTTATTGAACTTATCATTTCTGTGCATGATATTTCCATTCTTCCATGTATACAGATTACAAGGAATGGGTTTTGAGAAAGGTTGGGAGATACTGCAGAGCTTTTGTTGGAGATGATAATTATTTTATTAATGTTATTATTAATATTGTTTTTATTTTTATTTATGTTGAAAGTGCATGTTCATCATTTGGCAGTTTATTTACAGTTCAATCTTCTTTCAGGAAATGTACGTATATCAAAATACGTTTGCTTACTCCTCAGGGACCACAGGTATCATACCATATTTTTCTTATATTTTTACATAAATGTACCTGTTAATGCTTCAATTGGATCCTTAATTGTTTGTGTCCTTGTTTTACAAGGTAGGAAGCTCGAATAAAATATAACTTTTCTTGTATGTACTATAGCTGGATGTTTTTTCGTGGAGCTTGGCTAACCAAAGCCTGATGCAAAAAGAGTTCTGCATGGATTTTCTGTTCCCCAAATCATGAGGAAATGGTGCTACTAGTCACACAATTTCACTTTTTGTGATATGGTTATGCCGTAGTTTCTTATGTTCTTCCTACTTTGTATTGGGTTTCCTTGTTTGGAGTTTTTCATCTTTGTTTTCATTCACATCTTTGTTTATGTTCCCCAACTCATAATGACTGCAGTGTTCATGAAATGCACTGATAATTAGTGTCTGAATTGATTCTTGTTCACAGGAAGCTTTCAGGTCGCTTTGTAAGTTTTAATTCTCAATTAGTGTGCCGTTGGAAAATTGTATTGTTGCTGGCAGTTTTTCTGGAAGTCTTGCTGTTGGAATGCTTGCATTAATCTTTTGGAAGTTTTGCTGGGTAACTTGGCGTGTTGGAATGCTTGCATTAATCTTTGGAAGTTTTGCTGTGTAACTTGGCGTGGCAGCTGGAATTTTTTTTTTTTGCTTTCGTAGGGTTTGATTGGAATTTAACTCTTATTTTATACTTTAGGATGATTTTTTTTTTTTAATTTGGGTTGTTTTATTACGTATCGGTAGTGATTACATTGGATATATATATATATATTGAAATTAATTTATTGGATTGAATGGATGTTAATTAATATTATTTATTTTTATTTTTTTACAATATTCATTTTATTAATTAAATTTGTAAATAGGAATTCACCAATAAATTATAATTATAATATAATTTCTTTTTTGAAAAAATAAAAATTTATGACGGAAAATACCCATTATAAACTCGTCATAAATAATTTTTTGCCAAAATTGAATAATAAATTTGTAAATGATAATTAAATTTTCAGCTAAAATTATCAAAATAAATGCCACGAAAGTTTAAATAAATTTAATTTAATTTTCATATGAAAATATTTAGTGACGGATATATGACCGTGAAATATCATCATAAATTCATGACGGAAAATATTTTGTCATAAATTAATGAAAGTGACAAATGACAGATGAATTGTTTGTCATGCACTCCTTTTTATGACAGTTATTTCCTGTCATTTATTACTCGTTTTCTTGTAGTGGTATCACTTACAAGTTATTATTTTATTTAAAGATGAAATATTAATATAGTGTCCGGTATGTTGAGATCGAGTTTATCTTTATTTGAATTTGTTTTTGTTATAAGACTCATGAGAGTTTGTTTTGTTTGTTTATTATTCTCTATATTCAGTTATGTCTGTTGCTAATATTACTGTCAACATCAATTCAATTCATATGCTGAATGACTAAAAGTTCAAGTTAAAAAAATGTTTGATAACCATTCGTACAAGATATTATTGCAGAAGAACAAACTTTATTACTTCAAGAACCTATGCCATTAAGAAGATCTACTAGAGAAAAGTGAGGTGCAGTGGCAGATGATTACATTTTATTTTTTTAAGAATATGAGATAGACATTAGAGTGATAGACGATAATCCAATCAATTTCCGTCAAGCCATGCAAAATTTTAACTCTCATAAATGAATAATTAATTTTTTAAATCCTAAAGGTAAATAAGAAAAAAGTAAAATATTTAGGACCTAAGCCAAGAAATTAGGCCTTCCTTTTGTGAGCAATAAGCCCATTTGCAACCCAATCATGAGCCTGTTTTATTTTTTTTTAATTTGATTAAGAGAATTTTATTATTTAATAATATTTTAGATTGACCTATTTTGATAAATTCACGATATTTATTATTAGTATTAAAAAGGCCCAAAACCCTAGTTTTGTTATTTGTTATTCAATTACTGACCTTGTCAATTCAATTTCTAAACAATGGGTTTTTCATAAGAATAAGAATTCTCTTTTAGTTTTTTTTTCCCTCCTAGCTCTCCTTATTGTGTAATGATTGGTCAAGTGTATGATAATTATACCAGTTTTTTTAATGAATATACACATTTGACCAATAATTGAAAAACAAAGATGAATAGGAGAAAAAAAATTAGAAGAGAATTTTAGTCATTTTCATAAAGTCTCAATTACTGATATTTCTTTAATCTCAATTTCTAGCGAGCAAGCTTCTTTGAAATTCATTCACAAAGGATCTTTCTCTGCTATAATTTTTTTTTTTATGAAGTTTCCAACTTCATCAGGCGTAGGCAGCTTTGGAAGGAAATTTGCATTATCAAAAATCTAGTTTCGAGTCCTTGAATGGTCATGAGGGATTTTAATGCGGTGCTTGGAGCCCATGAACAAAATGGTGGTTGCCTTCCATGTAGGGCTTCTTGTGATGATTTCTAAGGCCTCATGGATAACTGTGAGTGTTGGTTTTAAAATTGTTTTACAGCGGAAATAATATGATCGCTTTCTCATACAATATATGGAATTAACATAATCTTGAAATCGTATCTTTACTTTGACGTTGTAGTAATTAAGACTCCGAAGTCATGATCTAACACCACTTTTCCTGCTAGATCATAATTTGTCACCAATAATCTTCTAGGTTACGATCTGCACTTGATATATGAGCACCTTGTTCACTATTGAAAGCAACTAGTAAGAGAAAAAAATTCTCTTTTCTTTATTTGTATTATGGCTTCTCTTTTTTTTTTTTGTGGAGAAAAAACCCTGGTGGAAAACCCGAGGCTCCTTATTTATCTTTTTTTTTTAAAAAAAATTTTATTAAATCAAAATAATTGATTTAAATTAAAATAAGATAAAAACCCAAAAGCTTTTGGTGTTACACTTGTTGTAGTTATAGAGGACCACCTTGTAAAATAACACAATGCCCCTTATACACAAGTATATTAATTGGAGCCTCCCACGAAATAATATATTTAGGCTTTTAACCAAAATAACTAGTTATCTTGCTTATTAATTCAATAATTGTGCAGTCAATTAAATGAGCTAACCCGAGGATCATATGGGTACATACAATAGTAACTATAATAAATAGGCATGTAACTAAAGTAGCCTAATTATTTAATTCTAAATCTACTCTACTATAAGATTGGAACTGACCTCTATAATTATATGCTATCTAGGATACTGTTATCAAATAATAATTCAACCTATGCCACATTGATTTCTTTATTGAACAATCTTTTATACCACATCGCTAATTAAATTGATATCTCAACTGTCCAATCAGTTTAACTACATCTTGTTCCTTGACACTTATTAGCTTTCTCTAATGATAAATTTCAATATACTAATTATGTTGACACACTCTGTCTAGATAATTCTATAATCAAGTATTGAAAACTATCAAGAGATGTGCTGTATAAATTCTATTATTAATTTATAATGTCACTGCTCATAATTGCTCCCACTAAGATACTGGGTAATCTTGACTACAAATGTATGTCGCGTCCATTGGTAACTCAAATGGAACAACAATCATAAACATGAAAATATAATTAACTCAAGATTGAGATTGCAATAAAATCAATTCTTATGATATTTAATAAGTTTGATAGTTACTCCAAGGTTAATTAAATCTCATATGTGATCCAGTTCAATATAGTCAAACTACATCAGTAAATCTATACACGATTAAGACAAATCATTCAATGAATTTACTATAGTCTAAACATAAATAGAACGCCCAACTCTATTTATCAACTGTGAACTCAATTTATTTAATCATAAGATAACTTGTATTTATGTCTTTTGTGAATCCATATGATGATCACATAAATACATATAATATTATTAAATAGACCTTATTCAAAATATTTATGCAATTAAGATATCTGAAAATATATCTCAAAAATTTTATTAATCAAAAAATATATTTATCATAAATAAATAAATTAATATGATTTAAAAAGTACATAATCCTAACAGTGAGTTTATTGAGATGCCTTCTACTGGTTTAGAAAGGAGCGCTTTAGGGGGCTCATTGAAAATAAGTTGGATAGAGTGCTTTGTAATGATGAGGTGTTTGGCATTTGGAATTTAGTAAATTACAAAGTTCTTCCACGTACAATTTCAGACCATTCGCCACTTTTGGTTACTTGCTCTAATACTACTGGTACAGATTAGGTTTTACCCTATATGGTTTAATCGTGCGGATTTCAATGTTTTTGTTCAAGAATGTTGGGGTCCTTCTCTTTCAAGGGCTGTTCTATTTTGTAATGGTCTAGAAATTGAAAGCTTTGAAGTCAAAGCTGAAGGTTTGGAATAAGGAAGTCTTTGGGGATGTTAATTCCAATATGGTGCAGGCTAGGAACTACTTGGAGGAAATATAATTTGACATATCTTCAAATAGTATTACACATAAAATGTAGAAGAGAGAAGTGATGAGATAAAATTAGGTTTTTCTTAATTTTTCAATTAAAACCTTTTAGGACCGATCTCATACAACATATAAGAATTAAGTAATCTAAAAATCCGTACCTTTGATGATCCGAGAAGACAAACAATTGAGAGTTGTAGATCTGTCTCCAAACGATCTCCCAGGCTATGACTAAAGATTGATCAACAATGGACGTGTGAGCGTCTGTTTCGCCACTCCCAATTGTAACTGGCGTCTCTTAAATGTCTTCTGTATTTTTTTCAAAAAACCTTGGAATTCTATTATCTCTAGTTTTAAAAGAAAAATATCTTTTTTATATTATCTTATGAAAAACCCTAATATGTTAGGATTAGGATTCCTATTTTAATTTAAAATAAGATTTCTTTTTTAATTTAAATATTTAAATTAAATACTTAAAATAGGATTTCTTTTTTTAATTTAAATATTTAAATTAAATACTATCTTTCCACTTAAAGTGGAGAGAATGTGTAACTAGCTCGGATACCACCTTGTAAAATATCACAAGCCCCCTTTTACACTTGAATTTAACATTCTATGCCTTAAAAATATTATAATTATGATTTTCACCTAATACGCCAGTTATTTTGCTTTTGGATCTAGTGATGGTGTTGTCAATTAAATGAGTTAACCCGGAGATCATTTGGGAACATACAATAGTGACTACAATAATTAAATTTGTAATTAAACAAATATAATTATTTAATTCCAATTCTACTCCACTGTAAGATTGGAACTGACCTCTATAATTGTATGCTCGAATATAATTCGCCTAAGCCACATTGATTTCTTTATTGCACAATCCTTTGTACCACATTGTTAATTTAAATTGATATCTCAACTGTCCAATCAATTTAATTACATCTTGTTCCTTGATACTTATTGGTTTTCTCTAATAATCATTTTCAACATACTTATTTATATTAACGCACTCTGGCAAGAGAATTCTATAATCAAGTACTGAAAACCCATCAAGAGATGTGTCGTACAAATTCTGTATTGTTAATCTATAATTTCAATACTTGTAATTGCTCCCACCAAGATACTGGATAATCTTGACTACATGTGTATGTCATACCCATTGGTAGTTCAAATAAAATAACAACTACAATCATGAAATTATAACTAACTCAAGATTAAGATTACAGTAAAACAATACCTATGAGATTTAATAAGTCTGACAGTTATTACTAGGTTAATTAAATCTTATATGTGATCCAGTTCAATGTAGTCATACTATATTAATAAATTCATACATGACTAAGATAAATCACTCAATGAATTTATTACAGTCTATACCTAAATAAAGTGCCCAACTTTATTTATTAACTGCGAACTTAATTTATTTAATCATAAGATAACTTGTATTTATGTCTTCTGCAAATCTACATGGTGATTGCATAAATACATATAATATGATTAAATAGACTTTACTCAAAATATTAATGCAATAAAGATACATGAATAAAATATCTCATTTATTTTATTAATAAGAAATATATTTATTACAATAAATATATAAATATGCTTTAAAGAACATATTTTTCCAACAAGAAGTTACTGCAAAATCTAATGTCCAGAATGCGGCTTTAGAGTTACGTGATTTCTATAAGTCTAAGGCAAATATACGTTGGCTGCAAGAAGGTGACAGGGATTCTAAATTTTTCCACACATACATTAAAGTTAGGAATGCTAGAAACTGTATTTATTCCTTATCTATTAATAGAAATGTGACTTCTGACCAACAGGTTATATCCTTGCATGTTGTTGACTACTATAAGAATCTTTATTCCTCTTGCGCTCGTGACAAGCAGAACAACCCAAATTATGGTGTAATCCCAAATCTAGTCTCATCTTCAAACAATACCATGTTGGCTACTTTGCCAAATGCTAATGAAATTAAAGCTGCAGTTTCTGCTCTTGATCCTCGTAGTGCCCCTGATCCGGATGGTTTTTCGGGCATTTTATTTCAACGGTTTTAGGGGTGTGATTTATAAGTATCTTATTCCTTGTATTATGCATTTTTTCAAAGATAATTGGATTATTCCAAATTTAAATTCTAACATCATAACTCTGAATCCAAAGGTGCATGAAGTTAGTGAAATTGGTCCTTTTTTTTTTTTCCATTGCTTTAGCTAATTTTATCTTCCAGATAATTCCTAAGACTCTAGCTGATAGATTAAGTGCTTTGCTGCCAACTCTTATATCTCCACAACAAACAGCTTTTATTTAGAGGTGCTATATTCATGAACCCATCTATATGGTTTCTAAAGGGATCAATTTGCACAATCTGAACATTCTTGGGGGTAATTTAGGCCTAAAGATTGATGTGAAGAAGGCTTTTGACAATTTGGAATGGAAATTTCTTCTTAGTCTTAAAGAGGTTTGGTTTTAATTCCATTTTTGTAGATTGGATTAAAACCATTCATCTTTCAACCAAGCTCTCTATAATCATTAATGGTACACCTCGAGGTTTTTTCTCAAGTTCCAGAGGGGCTCATCAGGACCCTTTATCACCGATTCTCTTTTGCTTAGCAAACCTTTAAGCAGGGGTGTCTCATAGTTGGTTAACAAGGGCTTAGTAAAATATATTGCTGCTCCTCGTGGGTCTAAGGCTCCTTGTCATGTGCCCTATGCTGATGATATTTTTATTCTTTTTAGAGGAGCTAAAGTTCTCTGAGGCATATTTTATCTCTTTTTAAAGAATACAGTTTAGTTTCAGGTCATCGCATCAATAAAGATAAAAGCTTATATTTCTTTGGGGGTGCAGCTTGTAATAAGAAGGATTTTATTTTAGCTGAGACAGGCTTTAAGTAGGGTTAGCTTCCATTCACATATTTGGGGGTTCCTATTTTCAGAGGCATTCCTAGACAAATGTTAGGAAATTTATGGGTGAAGTAGAGACAGCTAAAATGAAATTGGAAGAAAATGAAGAATAAGTACAAAATTAGGACACCAGAAATTAAGTGATTCGGCTTTTAGCCTACGTCCACAGACGAAGACAGAAGGAAAATATTTTACTAGTGATATAAGGATTATAAGTATTGTAATATTTTGGCTCTCTTCCGAGAACCCCAATACACCTAATCTCTCACTCACTGATTTTACAAGAGTATTAAAATACCCTAACACAAAACTCCCCTTTTTTTTTTTTTCTTTTTGCTCTCAAAATAATTGAAGAATGGAATGCTAAGGGAGGGAATGAAGCCTTCTATTTATAGGCTTTACTCCCCTTCCCTTTTAATTAAATAATATTTATTATTCAAAGTTCAAATTTTGATAATTCAAACTTTGAACAAAGCTTGCCAAATTAATCAAGAATTTCTAGAATTTTGACATTCTAGAATTTTGACATTCAAACATTTTGGCTGCATGCATTCTTCATTCTTCCTTTAACATTCTCCTACTTGGAGATTTGATTGAGAACCAATTAATCTGCACAACATCCTTTCTAATTCGCCATTAACATGTTGCTTACGTCTCTGCCAGGCCACAAGAGGATCTACTCCATATAAACTTGTCAGTAATGATTGGCTTAGTCATAACATCTGCTAGGTTCTCCTTGGTATGGATTTTCTGTAAAACTACACTTCCATCTTCCACCACTTATCGAACGAAGTGATATTGAACCCCTATATATTTTGTCCTAGAATGAAAGTCTGGATTCTTTGCAATATGCAAAGCACTCTAACTGTCACAAAACACAGGAATTTTATCTTGTTTGTGCCCGAGCTCCTCAAGTAATCTTTGTATCCAAATAGCTTTCTTGCAAGCTTGTGTAGCTGCCATGTATTCTGCTTATATTGTAGATAAAGGCAAAACAGTCTGTAGTTTTGAAACCGAGCTTACAGCTCCTCCCGCAAGTGTAAACACATGGCCAGTAGTATATTTTCTTTTATCAAGGTCACATGCGAAATCTGAATCGACGTAGCCTCTAACAGTAAATTCTGACCCTCCATAACATAATGTAACATTTGAGGTTCCTCTGATGTATTTTAGAATTCTCTTCACTGTTTTCCAATGTTCTCCACCAAGATTTGCCATGTATCGACTAACTGCTCCCACTGCTTGTGCAATGTCTGGTCTTGTACAAATCATAGCGAACATCAAACTTTCCACTGCTGATGCATATGGTACTCGAGACATCTCCTTCCTCTCTGCTTCATTGCTAGGACACATACTTGAGGATAACTTGAAATTAACAGGAAGTGGGGTAGAAATTGGCTTACAATCTTACATGTTGAAGCATCACAAGATTTTCTTCAAGTAATTCTTCTGTGAATGCCAAATTTTCCTGTTATTTCTGTCTTGGTGAATTTCCATCCCTAGAATCTTGTTTGCTGGTCCCAAGTCCTTCATGTCAAACTCCCTAGCCAATTGTGCCTTAATTCTTAGACTTGATCTTTATTGGGGCCTGCGACCAACATGTCATCCACATACAACAGCAAAATGATAAAATCATTATCCTCAAATCTCTTGTAATAAGCACAATGGTCTGAACTGAGTCTATTGTATGCAAGGCTCATGATGAAGGAATCAAATCTCTTATACCAACACCTCGGCGCCTGTTTGAGACCGTATAGAGATTTTTTCAATGTGCAAACCAAGTTCTCCTTACCTGTTTCAACAAAACCTTCTGGTTGAGCATATAAATCTCTTCTTCAAGTTCTCCATGAAGAAATGCAGTTTTCACATCTAACTATTCTAGATGTAGGTCAAATGTAGTACACATTGCAAAGATTACTCTGACCGTCGTGAGTCAGACTACTCTGACCGACATGTGTCAAACTACTGGAGAAAATATTTCATTAAAGTCAATACCTTCTTTCTGAGCATATCCCTTTACCACCAATCTTGCACGATACTGCTCCATTTGATTATTGCCATCACGTTTGATCTTGTAGACCCAATTGTTTCTAATGGCTTTTCATCCATAAGGTAGTGGCACAAGTTCCCATGTCTTGTTTTTGTGTGAAGCTTCAATTTCTTCTTGCATTGCTGCCATCTACAAAGTAACATTTGAGCTGTTTAAAGCTTTATGGAAAGTTGATGGCTCTTCACCCACTGTTAAAAGACACTATGGAACATTGATCTCTGTAACGTACTTTGAGTGCCAAGTTGGTGGTCGTCTCTCTTGAGTTGACCGACGAATTTCTAGAGCCTTAGACTCGACTAGTTCTTGTTCCTCGTGCTCTGGTGCTGCTTCAGAAGACTCTGAATCTTCCTGATTATTTTCTACATATACCGGTGTAATCTCTAACTTTTCTTTCACAGTACTATCATCCCCATATTTCTTTTGCAGTTGATCTTCTACAAAGACAACATCTCTGCTGATGAAAATCTTGTGGGCAGTGGGATCCCACAGACGATATCCCTTTACACCATCAGCATACCCCAAAAAGATACACAGTCTAGATTTTGGATCTAGCTTTGTTCTTTCTTAGGCATTATACATTACATATACAGGACATCCAAATGTATGTAAATGAGAGTAATCAGTTCGCTTACCTATCCATATCTCCATCGGCGTCTTCAACTCAATAGCTGTTGATGGAGACTGATTTATCATATAGTAGGCAGTTTTGGCTGTTTCAGGCCAAAATGAGTTAAGTAGACTAGCAGTCCTCAACATAGCTTTTATCTTCTCTATAAGAGTTCTCTTCATCCGCTCCGTTGCTCCATTTTATTGAGGAGTGTTTGCCACTGTAAACTGCTTCTGAATACCTTCTTACTTACAGTATGCAAGAAATACACCATCTATATACTCTTCACCATTATTTATTCTTAAGCACTTGATCATTTTCCCGGATTCAAGTTCAACCCGCGCTTTGAATTCCTTGAATACTGAAAACACATTTGACTTTTTCTTGATTGGACACACCCAGCATCTCTTGGAGTAATCATCAATAAAAGTAACGAAGTACTTTGCACCTCTTTGGGATAAATTCGGTGATTCCCAAACATCAGAATGAACTAAGTCAAGAATGCATTTACTTCTAGCATGAGATCTGCTAAACTTCAATCTATGTTGCTTACTTGTAACACAATGCTCGCAAAATGGTATATTTACCGATTTGAGTCCCGGAAGCAGCTTTTGCTCAGAGAGAATCTTCAAACCTTGTTCTGACATATGGCCAAGTTTGAGATGCCACATCATCGCTGACTCTTCTCCATTTGACGCAACACATGCATCAGCTCCCTGTAGTGTTTCTCCTTAAAGCATGAATAGATTTGCACCGATCTTTTCTGCCTTTATTAATACAAGCGCTCCTCTGATAATTTTTATCATCCTATTTTCAATATGGGCTTTGCACCTAAGACTATCTATTTGTCCCAAAGACAATGGATTTTTCTTAAGCCTTTGACATATCGTACCTCCTGAATTGTGCGAACTGTACCATCATACATTTTTATTTTGATAGTACCAATACCAGCGATCTTCAAGGAATGGTCATCGCCTATGTACACAGATCATCTTGAGATTGGTTCATATGTTTGGAACCATTCTCTCTGAGAGGTCATGTGCCATGTTGCTCCTGAGTCTATAAGCCAAACGTTAGCTAACCGCTTTCTGTCTTCTATAACAGCTGCTGTCTCGCTATAGAGAATTTCACCATCATCCGAAGTACTAGCCACACAATCCTGAGCATTTGATGACTCAGGTGCTTTACTCTCTCTACTCTTTTGATTGCTCCAATACTCTTTCTTCACATGCCCTTTCTTGCCACAATTGTAGCATTTCACATTCTTCTTACTTCTGGATTTTGATCTACTATGATTGTAACTCCTACTTGGGCCACGTTCTGTTGATCTCCCTATCATCACTAATAGCGCTTTTGCTTGCTGCAAACTTGCATGTCTATCTTCCTTGGTCTTGCGCCTGCTTTCCTCGTTTAAGATGGAGGCTGCAATATCATCAAAAACTAGTAAAACTAGTAGACTTTGTTCATCAAATTGATGATGAGTTGATCATACGAATCTAATAGACTTTGAAGTAGAAGCTTTGCACGTTTATTTTCCTCTATTTTGTGACCCAACATTATGAGTTGCGAAAATAGAGTCTTCAAGGTATTGATATGGTCAGTCACTGATGTAGATTCCTCCATGTGAAGAGTATAGAGTCTCTTCTTTAAAAAGATCTTGTTGTGCAGCGATTTAGCCTTGTACAATTTTGTGAGAGTATCCTATATTTCCTTCGTTATTTTTTTCTCTGCCACACTGGATAACACCTCATCTGCAAGTGATAAGTGTAGATCAATAATTGCATTACCGTCTATCTCATTCCACTTGCCATCATCTATCTCCATGGCTCTTTCTCCAATTGCTACCAAGCAATTGTTTTTCCTCAAAATAGCTTTCATATTCTTTTTCCACAATGAGAAATTGTTCCCACTGAACTTCTCAATCTCATATTTTGTTGCCCTTACTTTCACCATGAATTATCTTTGTTAGGATCGGCTCTCACTGTTTCACGTGAACAGTGCCGTTTATGGGTGAAGTAGGGCCACAGCTAAAATGAAATTGGAAGAAAATGAAGAATAAGTACAAAATTAGGACACCAGAAATTAAGTGGTTCGGCTTTTAGCTTACATCCACGGGCAAAGACAGAAGAAAAATATTTTACTAGTGATATGAGGATTACAAGTATTGTAATATTTTGGCTCACTTCCCAGAAACCCAATATACCCAATCTCTCACTCACTAATTTTACAAGAGTATTAAAATACCCTAACATAAACCTCCCCTTTTTTTTTCCTTTAGCTCTCAAAATAATTGAAGAATGGAATGCCAAGGGAGGGAATGAAGCCTTCTATTTATAGGTTTTACTCCCCTTCCCTTTTAATTAAATAATTTTTATTATTCAAAGTTCAAATTTTAATAATTCAAACTTTGAACAAAGCTTGCCAAATTAATCAAGAATTTCTAGAATTTTGACATTCTAGAATTTTGACATTCAAACATTTTGGCTGCATGCATTCAAAGAAAATTCATCTGACAACAAATTCATCTACATGTTTTGGCTGACAAAGCAAAGGTTAGGCTGGATAGTTGGCAGGGTAAGCTCCTTTCTATGGCCGGTCTTTTTCAATTGATCAAGTCGGTTTATCAGAATATTCCTATCCACGATTGCTTGGAACAAAGTCTGTACTCCGATGGTTAGTGGTGGTTTGGGTTGTTTTAATATTGCTTACCTAGCTAAATTGGCATGGAAGTGCATCACTGGGGATTCTGAGAGTTCTAAGTTTATGAAGAATAGGTTTCACTTGTCTACTTTTTACCATGAATCTATTTACAAGGCCTCATCAGTTTGGAATGGAATCAGAGAAGCCATGCCTTTAATGTTTGCTCACAGCCGCTGGTTAATTGGGAATGGTTCTAAAGTCAATTTTTGGTTGATTGGTGGCTAGAGCAGTCGCTTTGCTCTAATGATCATGCTCTTGCTTATTCTCTTTCTAGTTTGGTTTCTGACATCATTCAGGATTCTTAATGGCATATTCTTGAAATTCTACGTTAGAATATGCCCTCTATTATTCCCCAAATAGAGAATATAACTTCACCTCACTCTCCTATGGAAGACAAGCTGATTTGGTCTTGCATAGCTGATGGTTTGTTCACCGTATCTTCAGCCTATGATGTGTTATGTACCTTGGCTACTACTCAAACTCCTTGTAAAAGAATTTGGGGCCTGCATATTATTCCTAGAAATTCTATGCTTGCTTGGCATATTTTGCATGATAGACTTCCTACTGATGACAATCTTCAATGTCGTCGAGTTACAGTGGTGTCTGTGTGTACTCTTTGTGATGCTTATTGCTATGAAGAATCCTGCTTACATGTCTTTTTTGGGTATGCTTTGAAGATTTGGAATTGGGTTGCTGCTGCTTTTAGTGTTTAAATGCCCTGTCTTCACTCAATTACTGACTACTTTCAATTTGGTCTGAGTAAGAATCCAAACTCACAACTATTGGTCTGAGTAAGAATCCAAACTCACAACTATATAACCTTTGGTTAGCGACCATTTTCTTATTTTTGGAGAAATCTGGTTAGTTCATAATTTATCTAGATTTAAAGGATTATTATCAATTGTTGCACTCATATTAAGAATATTACTAGCCTTAGTCCTGGGGTTTCTCATTCTAATGATAAGGATAAGCTATTAAGTCTGGGCATCCGTGTTATGCATTGCAAGGCTCCTCTTATCATTTCCATCACATGGATTCCACCTCCTACCGGTTGGGTCAAGGTTAACACTGACGGCATGTCAAAAGGTAATCCTGGAACGGCTGCTTATGGGAGTTTATTTCGCAATAATAGAGGTGATTTTTTGGGTGGCTTTGTTTGTCTCCTTGGCATTCGATCAGCATTTTTTGCAGATGTAACGGCTGTGATTTTAGCTATTGAACTAGCCTATGCCCATCAATGGAGTCATGTTATTATTGAGTATGATTCGATGCTTACGGTTCTTTATCTTTGAAACTCTTGGATCCCCCCTCCTTGGCAACTTTATGTACGTTGGACTAATTGTCTCTTTCTATTAGACTCTATGGTTGTTCGTTTTACTCATGTCTTTGGAGAAGGTAATGAAGGGTTGGACGTAATGGCTAATATAGGTTCTTAAGTGGATGAGTCTGTATGGTTGGATGATGCTCCAGCGGAGATTTTATCGTTTTTTCGTAGAGATACTCATGGACTTCAGTCCTATCGATTTTATTAGACAAATTATTGTTTTGATTGATTTTTCTTTTTATGGGGTTGTTTGGGGTATACTTCAGTTTATCCCATAATTTGTACTCTCTTTTAATTTATTTTTTTATATTTATTTTCCTTGTTTTGGCAAGGGTTATCCCAAAAAAAAAACTTTATTTTTTAAAATAAATAAATTATTTTTAAGGTTCAAAAACACTTTTATTACAACTTTATTTTTTAAATTTTATAATTAGATACATACGAGATGACATGAGACTTAAATCCAAACCAATGGAGCACTAGGCCTTGGTCTTACCAGGAACAACTTGACAGACAAATAACCCCACAGGTGAACATAAAAAGCAGATGTTTTTTTTTGAATTAGAATATAAACTCTTTGATAATGCAATCTTTTTGTCGTGGACTCGATAGGTTGGAGGGCCGGCCTGGGCTCCAAGCAAAAAGTCCACGCCCAACTCGAAGCCCGACTTTTAAGTGAAAATTAAAATTAGTTTCTTAAACAAAAAATCACTTAATTGCTTTACAGAGACATTTTTTTTAATAACCATAGTAATCCTAATATTCAGTGGCCTGGTGCTTTGAAAACCTTAATATATTGGGATTCCAAAAGTGTGATTCTTATATAGTGAAGGCGATAGAAGGAATGGTGTATGTCCAAATCAACTAGATATATGGATTTCTTAGTTTTTTTTTTTTGGGCATTAAGGTATTGGTCTAGGGGCGTTTGATGGTGTGTGGGGTGCAGGGGATGATGAAAGAGAATTATATGATTCATAAAAGAAATTTTTATATTGCTGGAACAGTGATGAATCATGCTTAAAATGGTGCACATGTTGAGGTTAGGTTCCTATTTCCCAACCCTAAGCTTTTTTGGAAGATCAATACTTGCAAATTACAAGAAAGCTTAGCTCTGATTAACAAGGTAAATATATATCTTACCACAACAATCTCTGTGTTTGGGAAATGCAGAGAAGGCCTGCTCGAGGGCAAGCCAGCCAGAATAGAAGACCTGATCACTAGCACGAAGACACCCCTGCTCGGTGTCAAAGCTGGTGGGGGTCAAGTGTTCTAAGCTAGTCGGACTCGGATATTCGCATACTGCTCGAGCAAGGTCACATTGAGTAGGGATGCCCATAACCGTCCAGCCAGCCCTAATCGCATTATAAGCAGCACCAAGAACAGGAAGACACCAGAGCTCGAGTAGAACAAGCCCAAGCATGGCAGCCCCACGTCTGTTATTCAGGACGGTGAACGCTTCTCTCTAAGACGACCGATGACTGACAGTCACCCCTACGCCATAGGGTTTAGTCACTGTTACCAATAACCATCACACACCTGCACGGTATCATCATTTCATCACAGGAACCCATAACTGTCTGACACCCCACACCCTCAAGTTGTGCCACTCTGACCCATAGCTGTCAGAAAAACGCAGGCACAATAAATTCAGGGGATGGTGCCCAAGCAAGGGTGGCGGAAAAAAATGGGGGATAAATATTAGACAAACGGTGAGGTTAAAAAAAATCTTCTTCCTTTTCTATTTTCTTCTTCCTTTTTCAAATTTTTATTTTATCCAGTATCTCAGATTAAGAGAGAACTTAAAAGAATCAACTCGATTACTGACTTGAGCGTCAGAGGGTTTTCGTCGGAAAAATACCCGGAGACCTCTGATACTTTTTCTTTGGATACAGGCGGGAAGATACCACCGCTTCAGTGAACGAAAAAACGTAAGGACCAGCTGAGAATCCTGCTCGAGCAACCAGGGACCAGACGACAACATCACTATTTTGGGAGCGACCAGAAATCCGCATCAACATTTATTATTATCATGAGAAAGAAACTTAACTAACCGTGAATGTTATCTTTAGTAATTTTCATAAGAAAGATATTTGTGCTCAATTAAGTTTACGAATTACTCATTGGAGACTTGGTCGCTAAGTAACCCCCTTTTAATGAGCTACAATACATGAACCAAATTGTATTTAACCTAAATTATAAGGACCAAATGAGTATTACCTTTATTTTATAACAATTGTAAATTAAGAAATGATATAACAAGATAGCATAATGAATAAAGGATAAAATCGCTTTGTTGAACTTTGGGAAGAAGAGCCCAATAGTTATGGACATAATGAGGACAAGTTGACCCTCTAATTCAAAACAAAAAATAGTTATGCTTTAGTATCTTAAAATAACGCCCACTGTTGTAAGAGTTTTAAAACAATAATGGATATAGTAATGTTAAAAATAATAATCTATTAGGGTAACATATAGAGAGATTTTAATCTTCAGGAACTATTTGAAATAATAGCAAGACCTCTCTATTCACAATAAGGTAAACCACTACCTCCAAGTAGGCTTGGCAAAAGTCCGGGTCTGGGCCGGGTTTGTGGCTACTCGGGCCTAGCCCGGATAAATACAATTACTATTCAGACCCGGATTGAAGCTCGGATTTTACCTATGCAGGCCGGGTCAAGCCCAGCACCTCCCGGGCCCGGGTTTTCAATCCGGGCTTCCAGCCTGCATGTGCCAACATGCAACATAGCTTTCTACACAAGTTCCATCTTCTCTTTCAATTATTTTGAGACTTCCCTTAAGTGCTTCATCTATTTTCGGTTGATGCCTGTTGAAACAAGATGCCACGTGTCTATTCAAAGCCATAGTCCCTGATTGGTATTTGGACTCTAAAATTGCATTACAGTGCATACATTTTGCCTTTTTCTCGCCATTAACTTTTATTTGTGTAAAGTGCTCCCAAGCTTTAGAGACTTTCTTCTTCGTTACACTGCTTGTCACATCTATTTATCGCTTCTTATCATTCGCGGTTGACAACGAAATTTCCTCAACCTCAACCTCATTATCATCAATATTATGGGATAAATTTAGAACATTTGATGAATTGATTTCTACATTGTCAGACATCGTACTGCTGTTTATTACAAAAACAACAATAAATAATTATAAATAATCACACAAATTATATAATTATAAAGATTATGTAACACATAAACAGAGACAAAAACATATACATAACACAAACAGAAACATATACATAACACAAAAACAACAACAGAAACATATACATAACGCAGAAACAGAAACATAACACAGAATGACAGAAACAAAAACATATACATAACACATAAACAGAAACATATACATAATACAGAAATAGAAACAGAAACACACAGAAACAAAAACATATACATAACACAGAATGACATAAAAAGAATTACAGAAAAAGAAATACAGAAAAAAAGAAACAGAAACAGAATTACGGAAACACATAGAAATAGAATTACAGAAACACAGAAGAATAGAATTACAGAAACACACAGAAACAACAGAAACATATACATAACACATAAATAGAAATAAAAATAGAAACACAAAAACAGAAATACATAGAAACAGCAACAAAAACACAGAGAAATAAAAACACACAGAACCAGAAACACAAACACAAACATATACATAACACAGAATGACAGAAACAAAAAGCAATTACGGAAAAGAAACACGAAAAACGAATTAGAAAGCAGAATCGAAAGCAATTACGTAAACACATAGAAGCAATTACAAAAAGAAACACGAAAAACGAATTAGAAACGAAATGTAAACGTAATTACGTAAACACATAGAAACAGAATTACAGAAACACAGAAAAGCAGAATTACAAAAACACACAGAAACAACAGAAATAGAAACATATACATAATACATAAATAGAAACAAAAATAGAAACACAGAAACAGAAATACATAGAAACAGCAACAGAAACACAGAGAAATAAAAATACATAGAAGCAACAACAGAAACATAGAGAAACAACAACATAAATGCAGAGAAACAGAAACACACAGAACCAGAAACACAAACACAAATAGAAACGGAAACAGAATAATAATAATAATAGTACTTGGATTAATTTCATCATTTTTTTCAAAAAGCTAGAAAAATAATTAAAAGCTGAGCTGAGCTAAGTAGCTACCGTGCGGTGATTGCTAAGGGAGTTCGTGCTTCCGGCTTCGTGATCGTGAGGTTGCAGCTGAGGACTGCACTTGGAGTGTTGCAGCAGAATCAAGAGTTAGAGCTTTGAGCCTGGAGTGCCGGTTGCAACCTGCGATTGTGCTTGGAGTTGGAGTTGGAGAATGGCGCTGCACACTGCGATCCTGCGAGCGCTATCTGGCTGGAGCTGGACTACTGCCTGTGTGTTTGGAGTTGGAGCAGTGGAGCTGGAGCTGGAGTTGGAGATTAGGGTTAACGATTTAGGCATTTTATATATTTTTTTTTTTTTTAAGAAACCGGGCACAATTCGGGTTCTGAGTTTTTAACCCCTTGCCCGGACCCGTGCCCAGAAATATCCGGGTATTGAATTTCAATATCCGAACCCTTTTTTTTAAACATATGGTTCGGGTTTTGTCCGGACTGGATTGACTGGGCACGAGTCGGATCCGTTTCGGACGGGTATTTTTGACAAACCTACCTCCAAGTAACTCAATTTTAGAATAAGAATTACATAGATGATTGAAGGAAACCTTAAAAGATAAAGGAAATTAAGTATTCATATGCAGTCAGACAATTTCTGTTATGTATGAGAGTGTAAATCAAATTACTAATTTGCTCAAGAGGTTTAACTAAGTGATCAAATCTTCAAGTTAATCAAAAATTTTAAAATAAAATTATTTAAAATGTTAAAACTTATTTAAAATGTTAAAAAAGAAATTATAACGCAATAATATCTTAAGCAAAAAAACAAGTATTCATCTAAAAACTCACCATAAATTAACCAAAGTCATTCCACTACAACAAAAATATGTATATTAATTTGACACTTATAGTTTTTATAAGTTATCAAATTTATTTATCACTTTATCAAATATTAGGTATGGCTAAAATATAAATGACAGTGAGTGTATGCATAAAACATATTTAACGTTTTTTCAACTATGCATTTGGGGTCAGTTTTTTACAACGGTAATATTGATAATATAGGAGTTATTAAAGAAAGAATAATTTAGCTAAAATGAAAGGAAGCTATAAGCCATGAAAATTGAGTTCCTCTCTGGATTTTATTGCACTGTAAACTGTAAAAACCACAAATATTGGCATTACAAAGGCCATATTTACAGCTGGATTCAACCGTGACTCAAGCAGTGTTGAGTGGTATTGTTGTGATGCGTGCGGGTGGGTAACACATGTAACAAATGAGGGGAGGTGCGTGATGTGCAGGAGATGGGTAGCTCGTGCATATGATCGGTGTGCACTTGATATGTGTGCAGGTATGAAGACTATAATGTGCATATCAACTGCCAGCATCACAACTGATTTCAGTGATCATTTTGTCTGATTTTGGTGAATTGCTACTACAAGAGTTTTGACTTCATTAAGGACCCTTTTGAGGTTATTTTTTAGAACCTAAAATTAGTTTTAAAAATTTAAAAAATGATTTTAATTTTTAGTAATTTTTTAAAACATTATTTTTAGTAAAATCACTTCAACTTAAAATCAAAATCAAAATGTCGAGCTTTCATCTGGCGAATCAGCCACAAGGAGCAAAAGATCTCTCTCTTTATTTATTCTTAAGATTTCCATTATCTCTACAACGAAACAAAGTCTAATTAACAAGTGTCTGTTTGCTGACACAATTCCTGGTTAAAAATCTAAAGCAATATGTAACGGGCCGTTCAAAATTCCAAGCTATGAGAATAATATTGATATGTCGTAGAGTAGAAGCACAATATTGAATATTTATGTCTGTTGAAGGAAATTTAGATCTATTTTTATAGATGCCGGTCAATTACTTTCTAAAATTAACTAAATTAATTAATTTAGTTAATCTAAAAACACTGATTGAACAACTCAGTTGCTCTACTTAATGGAAAGCTAAATTACAATATCGAAGCCCCACAAATATAAGTGTAATGCTCGAATAACTCTCTAATGGCTTTATTTATAATATGCATGCACCGCCTCTTATGCATGCAAATCCGAATCCGATTCTTAATCAAATAATAAACCAACGTGCAATTTGAAATTATAATCTAATTTATTCATCTCACACGTGATGTCCTTAGTTCAAATTGAATAGGGCTTAGCCAATTATCTTGCGATTTGCGAAGCCTCCGAAGCCATGCACTTGTGTTCACGTCTTCAGGTTGTCTTTTTTTATTAACTTCGTCTCCATGTATTCTTGAAATTGACAAGCACTAATCTTGATCCAACTGCATCAATTCTCCAATTGTTATGGAAGACAGAACCACGGTCTGCTATAATAATAGGTAATATGCCATGTCAAAAGATTGAATGTGTATCCGCTACCCCCAATATATCAAATACAAATATATATCCTAACTAATACGTATTTGTTGAATCACTTGGGGATAAATTTGACACTTTCAAGTATCCAAATTGATTATTTATGCTGGTAGCTAAACCGGGCTAGACCCTGCCTAGCGACCAAAAAATTCATTAACTTCCTCATATTTTAATGACATTTTTAATATAAAAATAGGAAAATTCATTAACTTCCTTTTATTTTAATGATATTTTTAATATAAAAACAGGGATTTCTCTATGATGCTATATCTATTTTTACAATATTGATGGTGGGAATGTTGTGAACCCTTAGACTTAAGTGTTTTAATTTCAGTCATTTACTTAATATAATTATGTAGGGAAAAATATTGAAGATTACTTATTTAATGTGTCAAGAATTCAAATTCAAATAAAAAACTTGAGATATTGTATTTTATCCTATATCTTTTCCTTTTTATTTTTTAAATTTAAAATAACTATTTTAATCGTTTTGTTAATTGGCTATATTATTTTAAAAATAACATTTTTTTTATTAATAAAGATAATGTGCACTATTGAATTGATCAAACGGTCCATTTTTCTTATGTTATTAATGCTGTAAAAAAATTACAGCATCATAGAAGGACGCAAAAAATATAGATTTTAATTTTATCTCAAGTATGTCCCCAAATCAATTTCAACTAAAATAACATAAATATTGTTTTATAGTAAATTTACTCTAGTTTTGGATCTTCAAAATTTAATATTAAACAGACAATTAATTGAAGTTGGTGACTTATTTTATTAGATATATATATTTTATTTAGAAAGGGGTTATTCATGTCGCATTATTTGATATTTATGTTTACGGGCACTCACACGTGCATATACAAAAAATTTAATAATTTAATTTTTTATGTTTTAAACCATGATTAAATTAAAAATGGAAAAAATTAAAATTTTTAAATAAAATAAATATTAGAATTCATGTATATATTCACCATACCAATATTGAATATGAAACCTCCGCATATTGGTAGGTAAAATATGGAAAAAAAATTATCTCTTAATTTTTTTTTTCCTTTCTAGTTCTTCTTGCTCTTTAGTATTAGTCAAGTATATATATTCACTGAAAAGTTGACTTAATTATCACACACTTACTAAAAATAAGGAGGGTTAAGGCCCAAAAAACTAGGAAAGAATTCTAGTCTATAAAATATATAAATAGAACGCCCAGATCTATCAGACTTCGCCATCCTACGAGAGATACAATTAATCATGCCCAACTGGTCAGAACTTCCTGGCGATCTTTGGGTGGAAATTGCAAGGCGGGTAAAATTATATGAGGATTTTGTACATTTTTCTAGGGTTTGCAGATCATGGAGATCGGCTGCAGTTTTGGAGATTCATTCCATGTGTAAGATTCCTTGGCTCATGCTTCGTCTCAAAAGAGATTCAATCACTTTCTTCAGTATTTCAAAGGGCTTCAGTCGCTACGTAGATTTACCTAAAGCATTACATAGGAGCAGCAGGTACTTCTCATCAAGGGGTTGGCTTATTGAAATTGAATCTCTGGAATTGACTATCAGTCTTTTGCATCCTTTTTCTCTTCGTCAACTTAACCTACCATCCATAAACAGCTTTCCAGATTCTTCCAATGATTGGACTAATGATATGGATGATACTGACGTTGGTATTTTTGTAATAATCAAATGTGTTTTGTCATCATCATTCTCTCCAAATTCAGATTCTTCACAAGTCCAAGCTGTGCTTATATACGGAAGAAATAGGAAATTGGCCTATGCAAGACCTGGTGAAAAAGTTTGGACAAGAGTTCGTAACAGCAATTATTTTGATGCCATTTACTACAGAGATCAATTTTATGCTATTAATGGTTTAGGTCAAATATTTGCCATCAAAGGTGATATGCCAGTGCAAATTGCTAAGCCACCTAATGAATTTATTCAAGTTAGCGATCATGTGGAATGTTTGTATTATTTGGTAGAATCAGATGGAGCTTTATTCGTTGTCTCAAGAAAAGAAGTGTTGAAACCTGGGAGAAAATTTCCTTACTCCCGTATAACTGTGGGATTTAATGTTTTTCAGGTTGATTTAAGTAATAATAAATGGACCAAGATCGAGAGTTTAGGATGTAGATCCTTCTTTCTGGGGTTGAATTCTTCCTTTTCAATCAATGCATCAAATAATTCTTACTGTAAACCTAATTGCATATATTTTACTGACGATTATGTACATGAATATTGGTACAATTTTTACGAAGCTGTTGAGCCCTACATGATGGAAGGAAGCGGTGAAGATATCGGAATTTACAACATGAAAGGTGGACGCATTGATCCCTTGTATCAAGGAAATCTTGATCATAATTTTATACCACTTATGTGGATTGAACATAGTTCTTAATATTGATGAAATTTATCAGGTGAGAGATCTTCTTTTTGTTTGTTTATTTATGAATATTTTTTTTATAATAATTATGCGCGTTGAATGTAATTGCATGTATTTAATTACTAATCTGATGTCGTATTCTTATTGATACATCATAGGGCAGATGTACACTATAAGGAAGAGGAAAAAGTATTGGAAATTCGTTTCATCATCTTAACTCAGAGACACATTAAGTTTAGTCCTCATCATTGTTCTTTTTTTAATAAGACAATTTTTTTCAATAATTAGTTAACTAATTTTGTCTTTTGTATCTATTTCATCAATTTGAAATAACTGTTGGGGTATAGTTTGTTTATGTTTGCTTTCTTTCATGACTTTAATGTTCGGATCAGTGGAATGACTTTTAATTTGCTAGTTTAGGGTGTGTTTTTAATTACTTGGATACTTGTTTTCTTCCTAAGAAATTGTTGCTTTATTATTTTGTTTTTAACATTTTAATAAGTTACTAACTTTTATTGAAGGTAAGTGACCGGTAAAGGTTAAATTGATTTTTTTTTAATTAACTCAAGGTTTGAATATGGGTAGAGACCAAAGGAAAGTGCTTAAAAACCATTCGGGTGAAGTATCAAGAGCAAGTTAGTAACTTGATTTGCACTCCTATGGTATAAATTTTATGATATCTCATATGAATTCTTTATTTCCTTCATGTGAAGTTTCCATTTCATCATCTATATGATTCTTATTTTAAAATTTAGCTGTTTTAGCTATCTAAGTAAGTGAGCTTGTCTTACTATAAATAGGGAGGTCTTATTTGAGGCGACCCGCCCCATTTCTAGAAGCGACCTATCTTAAGAAACTGAACTGAAATATTAAAAATCATCTTATTAATGAGAATTATACCGAAATTTCGGCAGAACCTCCCCTAAACAGATAACATTCCCAAACCTACCATTACAACACAAACAGTCTCAAATAATTTATTATACATCAAACTACTTCAACCCAGTCTCATTCAGTATCATATCCAATAATACACATGTTTCATAATTCTCATATCACATCCCTAATATAATTTCAAAATAAGATGATTATACATTAAGCAAAAGAAAAATAATTATTCTATTGTCCTTAGAAAACCTCACGTGGATAAAATGACTCCAAATATGTACAACTACTGTGTTAATTGTTGTACCTGTAATCTCATGGGGAGAAAATATAATAAAATGGAGTGAGCATAAAACTTAGTGAGCTCAGTGAGTGAACAGTAGCTTTTGAAACATAAAATACTTACAAAAATAAGTACATCACTTGTAAAATTACTTTTCTCAAACAAATATTTTCATGTTAAAACTCCTTTCATTTCAATCATATTCTGAACATAAATATATTTGATACTGTCACGAAATCAAGAAAAACCATCTCATATTGAAATATCATTTCATGTTGAAATATCAAATACTAAGTAATACAAATATCCTTAAACAAATACCCGGGGGATAATCTAGTCATATTCGGACCTCAACGGACAGCAATGATGTACTATCTAGGTACCATCATGCTCGGAGCTACATGGATAGACGGGAGGACGTACCATCTCATGCTTATCAGCATAACTCATACCTGGATCTCAACGGACGTACTATGATGCGCTATCTGACGACATCGTATCCAGACCACCTGGTCTTATATCTCAATATCTGTCTGCATGCATATGCTCCCAAATGGTAAAAGCACCCAAACACACGGCTTAAAGCCTATATGTGTGTTCAGACGGGCCCCAAAAGCCTACTATCTCATCTCATCATATCTGGAGGGAATGGGTATTTGCTTTAAACTTTAAATCATGATCGAAATCAATATCTATATACACTTTAAATCATACTTTAAATCATGCTTGAAATCCATATAAATACACTTTAATTCATGCTCGAAAATCAATTATCTCTTTTACAAATTTAAAATCGATACAGAGCATAAATGAATGAATACAACTTAACAAAATATTTATTTGTAATAAACATTTATTTCGAAGAACCATTTAAATGGAAACAATTAAAAATACTTATTTCACAATCATGCTTTACTATGTTCCACTCACAGTGACAAACTCAGACTCGGCTATCACCCAAGTCCGCATGTAGATTTTTGTCTGCAGATCCACCTATTTTAAAGAAACGATATAATTACTTCCCATAATTATAATTGGAACTAATGTCACAAAGATAATGCTTAAAATAAATATTCGTTCAAATATTACAACTCTCAATTTTCTCGGCTTAACGTATTAACCTCGTATTCGTAATTTACTAATATAATCCGAAATTATACTACCCTCAATTTCATAATTTTATTCATAATTTACTAATTTATCCTCAACATCATAAAATTATCAATTTATCCTCAATTCAGATTGCAAAATCATCCTCAAAGCTGGAAATTCGAAATTACCCTCTATACGTGAAATTCCCAAAATGCCCTTACTGTGGTAGAGAAGCTCGGAAGGAACACTTCTCGTTGAGGTGAGTTCAATGGTGCCGGTGGTGACCTCCCATGCGTGAAGATGGCGTTGGATTGAGGCCGTGAAGCCGTGGCACTTTGGGGTGATCGTTCGGCGGAAAATCGGCCTCCTTGGTGCCGGTGGCTGGTCGGGAATGGAAGATGGTGAGGTGGGAAACCTTTTCCAGCCAGTGGCGCGGCCAAAGACGGCCAGAATCGACTGCGATCGTCCGCGTAAACTCGCAGAAGTTTCGGGCTTTGCCGGCAGCAAGGATAGGTGGGGGTGGACGGCCGGCTCACAAGCTTTCATTTGACACCTTGCTCAGTCGGTGAGGTGGCTGAAAATGGAAGAAAACAACAGGTCGGGTCGCGGGTCACGGGTCGGGTCAAATGGGTACTCTCTTCTCTCTCTCTCAGTTTCAATATGAAATTTTACCCGATTTCCCTCTTTTAAACACACCCACAAAATATCAACTAGATGCCCTCATGATTATCACATAGACCCCCTCTTGATTTATCACATAGACCCCCCCTTGATTTAATTATTTACATAAATAAATAAAACAAATGCATATGTTACATTATTATTTTAGCTACCTGTTGAATTTATGAAAGCTTCCCTTGGTTTTAACCTAATGGACTGTTATCTTTAATCTCATGTGACCGAGTGTTGTTTTAAAAGTCCCACAACAGTTAAGAGGTATCTTTTATTAGATCATTAAAGCCTCAACTAGTCCTCACTATATCAAGAACTATTGGGCTTCACTTTCCAAAGTTCGACAAAGTGATTTTATCCTTCATTCCGCTATCCCTCTGTTGTAAAATAAAAAATAAATAAATACTTGTTTAATCCTTGCATTTATATAGCTCATTGAAAGATGACTACTGGTGGCTAAAATCTATAAACTCTAAGAGTAGACCTAATTGGGCACAAATCTCTTTTTCCAGGGAAAAATCTAAGATACGCTTTGTAAGGTTTCTTTCCTATAACAAAGATAGAGGTTTTGTGCTAAGATCCATATTTACCAGCTTGTTAAGTGCCAAGTTTTCTTGATATTTATTTAAAAAAGAGAAAACATAGCGTTGGGAACCTAACCTTTGAACCGTAAATGTAATAAGGCCGCAACACAACATTTTAAGTATGATCCATCACTTTCCTAACATTGTATAAGTTCTTTTACGAACATAATTCTCTTTTATCGTCACGTGTACTCCACACCCTAAAAGCTCAAAAAACCTGAGAAATCCATACCTCTAGTTTCTTCGGACATACTCTATCCAAAAAGTAAACCAACTGGAACTTCACCCTCACCATACCAGAATTGATGCCGTAATTACAATCATGATGCCATGGGGCTATTAGGCCTTATGGTTTTATATGACAACAGTTAGCCTCAACACATATCAGTTGCAAACATACAATTATACATACCAACCAAATATAAATAAATTCTTTTATATCTATGTAAAGCAAATAAAAAATAATAATCGTAAACTAATGCAGTACATCGTTATTTTTGTTTTATAAGTCCATCACTAACCATGACCTAGGAATCCTCCCAGCTTCTCCACATGTTGGTATGTAAAATATCAGAAATATATAGCACCCATGCGAGAAAGGCAACATCATGGAGATTGGCTGCAGTTTTGGAGATTCATTGCATGTGTAAAATTCCTTGGCTCATGCATCGTCTCAAAAGAGATTCAATCACTTTCTTCAGTATTTCAAAGGGCTTCAGTCGCCACGTAAATTTACCCAAAGCATCATATAGGAACACCAGGTGCTTCTCTTCAAAGGGTTGGCTTATTGAAATTGAAACTAGAAAATTGACTATCAGTCTTTTGCATCATTTTTCTCTTCGTCAACTTCGACTGCCATCGATCAATTGCATTCCAAATTTGAACAATGATTGGACTAATAATATACATGACAGTGACATTGGTAATTTTGTAATTATCAAATGTGTTTTCTCATCATCATTCAGTCCAGATTCAAATTCAGATCCACAAAAAGTCTGAAACGACCTGCCCCATCTCTAGAGTCGACCTATTTCGAGCAACTGAACTCAACTAAATCTTATTCATGAGAATTCTATCGAACATTTCGACAGAACCTCCCCTAAACATATAAAATTCCCAAACCTGCAATTATAACACAAGCACTCCCAAAATAGTTTATTATGCATCAAACTACTTCAACCAGTCTCATTCAGTAAAATATCGAATAGAACAAATGTTTCCTAATTTTTATTCCACATCCCTAGTATAATTCTAAAATGGATGATTATACACTAACCAAAAGAAAAATTTATCTATATCCTCAGACCTCGTGTGGCCAAAAACAATTCGAAATATGTACAGCTGCTGGGTCAATGGTTGTACCTGAAATCTCATGGGGGGGGAATATAATAAAATAGAGTGAGCATAAAACTCAGTGAGCTCAGTGAGTGGATAGTAGTTTCTGAAACATAAAATACTTACAAAATAAATGCATCGCTTGTATAATTACTTTTCTCAATTAATTATTTTAATATGAAAATTCATTTCATTTCAATCATATTCAGAACGTAAATATAATTGATACTACGACAAAATCAAGGAAAACATCTCATTTTAAAATATCAAATATCAAATAATACAATTATCCTTAAACAAATATCCGGGGGAATAATCTTATCATATCTGGACCTCAACGGATGGCAATGATGTACTATTTGGGTACCATCATGCCCGGAGCTACACTGATAGAGGGGGATGAGCAATCTCATGCTTATCATCATAATCTATATCCGGATCTCAACGGACATGCAATGATGTGCTATCTGACGACATTGTGTCCGGACCACCCGGATTTAAATCTTATCATATCTCAATATCTGTCTGTATGCATATGCCCCCAAAGGGCAAAAGCGCCAAGCACACGGCCCAAAGCCTTTATATGTGCTCAGACGGGCCCGAAAGGCCTACTATCTCATCTCATTTCATCTTATATTATCTGGAGGGAATGGGTATTTACTTTAAACTTTAAATCATGCTCAAAATCAATGTATATATACTTTAATCCATGCTCAAAATCAACATATATACACTTGAAATCATGCTCGAAATCCATATATATAAATACTCTAAATCATGCTCGAAGTCCATATATAAACACTTTAAATTATGCTCGAAATCAATATATAAACACTTTAAATCATGTTCGAAATTAATCATCTCTTTTACAAATTCAAAGTCAATACGGAACATAAATGTATATATATATAGCTTAACAAAATATTTATACGTATAACACATTTATTTCAGAGAATCATTAAATGAAAACACTTTAAATCCTTATTTCACGAACAAGCTTTACTATATAAAAATAACGTACACAAATAGTTTTAATATATTCTACTCACAGTGATAAACTCAGACTCGGTTATCACCAACGTCCGCAGGTAGATTTTCGCTCGCAGATCCACCTATTTAAAATAAACGATATAATTACTTCCTATATTTATAATTCGAACTAATGTCACAAAAATAAAACTTAAAGTAAATATTCATCCAAACATTAAAACTCTCAATTTTTTTTCCTTACCGTATTAACCACGTATTCATATTTTACCAATAAAATCTGAAATTATACTTGTCGACAACCCTCAAATTCATAATTTACTAATTTATTCTCGACATCATAAAATTATCAATTCATCCTCAATTCAGATTGGAAAAACATCATCAAGGCTAGAAATTACAAAATTACCCTATGTGTATGAAATTACCAAAATACCCTTATGGTCAACGTTAACCGAAATTCACCCAACGCCGATGGGAAAGCTCGGACTAGACACTTCTCATTGAGTTGAGTTCAATAGTGTTGGTGGTGACATCACATGTGCGACGGTTGCAAAACGGCCTCCTCGGTGCCGGTGGCTGGTCGAGAATGATAGAGGGCAAGGTGGAGAAATCATGACCGGTTTTTGCACGAGTTTGTGCTTTAAATCAGCGGCATTCTCGATGTTTTTGGTCGGAGGGGATGGCATGGGAACGTTCTCTGGCTCGTCGAGCTTCGATTTGATGCCAAACTCGTCCGGTGGGGTGGTCGGAATTGGGAGATACGGCCGAGTCAAGTTCGCGGGTTCGGGGTCCGGTCAAACAGGTTATCTCTCCCTCTCTCTCGGTTTCTCTAGTTTTCCACCCGTTCCCATCTTATATACACCCATAAATGATCAAATACAACCCCTTTTTTTAATTATTAACATATATAATAAAAACAAATGCATATGTTACAATCTTCCCCACTTATAAAAATTTCGTCCTCGAAATTTACGCACCAGGTAGAATTAAATAAGGGTATTGAGCGCGCATCAAGTACTCGGATTCCCAGGTAGCCTCTTCCTTTGAGTGGTTTCTCCACAACACTTTTACTAAAGGGATGGTTTAAAAATGCAACACTTGGTGTTTTCCCTCTAGTATCTCAACCGGCACCTCTGCGTAAGTCAAATCCTCCTTTAATTGAATCGGTTGCTTCGATAAAACATGACTCAGATTATAAATGTACTTTTGGAGCATTGAAACATGAAACACATTATGGATTATGGACAAATCAGGTGGTAGAGCTAATCGATAAGCTAATGAGCCAATACGCTCTACGATCTCATATGGCCCAATGTAACGTGGACTGAGTTTCCCACGCTTCCTAAGCGAAGTACTCCTTTCTAAGGAGATATTCGCAAGAACACTCTATCACCAACACTGAATTCAAGTTCCCGCCTACGCTTATCCCATAGCTTTTCTGTCTATCTTAAGCCACTTTTAATCTATTCCAAATAAGTTGTACCTGCTCATTAGTATCCTGAACCAATTATGAGCTAAATAACTTTCGCTCACCAATTTCATCCCAACATATTGGAGTTCTGCATTTCCGTCCATACAAAGCCTCATATGGCTCCATTTTGATACTAGCTTGATAACTATTGTTGTACGCAAACTCCATCAAAGGTAAATAAATATCCCGGTTACCTTTGATTTCCATAACACATGCTCGTAGCATATCCTCCAAGGTTTGAATGGTATGGTCTGACTGGCCATCAGTCTGAGGATTAAAAGCTGTACTAAAATTCAACTTCATACCTAAAGCATTTTGTAAGCTGGTCCAGAACTTCGAAGTAAACCGAGAATCTTTATCTGAACTCTGTGAAGATGAACTATCTCAACCACATAAATACTCCCCGACTTATCCATTGAATTGGTGGTTTTGAATGGTAGAAAATGAGCAGATTTTTTAATTTGATCAACAACCACCCAAACACTTTCGTGTCCACGCTGGGTACGCAAAAGTCTCGATATAAAGTCTATAGTAATATGCTCTCATTTCCACTCAGGAATAGGAAGTGGTTGGGAATACCCTACAGGTCTCTGATGTTAAGCTTTAACCTGCTGACAAACTAAACATCAGGAAAAAAATTCTGCAATCTCTCTTTTCATTCCTTGCCACCAGTAATGGTACCTTAAGGTACGGTACATCTTTGTACTTCCAGGATGCTTCGCATAGGCTGAACAATGAGCTTCTTCCATGTTCTCCCTCTTTAGCTCCTCAATATCTAGTACACACAGTCTATTATCCATGACTAAAACTCCATCATCTCTCACTATGAAATTAGTTCGTAAACCTTTTTGCACATCCTCTATCAAATCCATTAACTGGGGGTCCTGTGCTTGCATCTGATGGACTTTGTAAATCAAGGTCGACCTAACTTGAAAATTGGCTATCAAAGCTCCGCAATTATCGGCATCCAACTGGACTCCCACAAATCTCAGCTCGATCAACAGAGGTATACAGGCTACTCGCATATGAACCATAGAACCAAAATATTTCTTACTCAGTGCATTAGCCACCACATTCGCTTTGCCTGGATGATAATCAATAGTGCATTCATAATCCTTAATTAGCTCCATCTATCTTATTTGTCTCGAATTTAAGTCTTTCTGTGTAAATAAATACTTGAGACTTTTATAATCAGTGAAAATTCAAAGACCCTCCTCGAATCGTCTGCATCTCTCTCTCCCATCACTCACTACATCCGTAGTAAATCGAGAAAGGTCCATAAACTTTGTCTCATACTCTTCAACTGTCGTCGAGCCTTAGACCAATCGGAGGAACTCACTCCGCTTCGTGTCTTGATACATCACTGGAAAATAATGAGTATAGAATTCCTTAAGGAAAATGTCCCAAGTAATGTCATCATGCCCATGATATCGACGTTCCACAGTTTGCCACCAGTGATAAGCTCTATCCTCAAGTAGAAAAGTGACAAATGTTAATTTATCCTTCGCTGAGCATCTCATCACCTAAAAAATACACTCTAACTTAACAAGCCACAACTCGGCCTCAAATGGCTCTCCAGTACCATTAAAGCTTTTTGCTTCCAAACTTTTCACGCGCTCTATGGTGTTAGAGCTACTAACTTGTGAATGAGCTTGATTCTAAATAGCTGTAGACATAATCTGAGCTAGCTTATCAAATGACTGCTCAATGTTTGAGGCATTTCCAGGCACTTGTTGTGTAGCCCCCTGTGTTGAAGATTCTACAGGTTCACTTGCCCCCACAGGTACAACACTAGGAGTCAACCCAGCTACTGGCCGTGTACGGTCACGGCCACAGTCATGTCTACCACTATGACGAATCATGATGGTGCCTACAAAA
Source organism: Murraya koenigii (assembly GCA_025617385.1). Taxonomy (NCBI): domain Eukaryota; kingdom Viridiplantae; phylum Streptophyta; class Magnoliopsida; order Sapindales; family Rutaceae; genus Murraya; species Murraya koenigii. The sequence goes on along the minus strand of CM046819.1, from coordinate 2,284,242 downwards.
TATGAATTCCTCCTTATCAAAATTATAAATTTATTCTTCCTAAACAAGTAAAGTCTACAGAATCTCTAGAGGCGACCTATCTCGAGCAACTGAACTCAACCATTAAAAAAAAAAAACCTTATTCATGAGAATTCTACCAAAAATTTCGGCAGAACCTCCCCTAAATATATAACATTCCCAAACCTACAATTATAACACAAGCACTCCTAAAATAGTTTATTATGCATCAAACTACTTTAACTAGTCTCATTCAGTAAAATATCCAATAGAACACATGTTTTCAAATTTTTATGTCATATCCCTAGTATAATTCCAAAATGGATGATTATACACTAACCGAAAGAAAAATTTATCTATATCCTCAGACAACCTCACGTGGCCAAAAACGATTCCAAATATGTATAGTTGTTGGATCAACAGTTGTATCTGAAATCTCCTAGCAGGGGGAAGAAAAAATATAATAAACTAGGGTAAGCATAAAACTTAGTGAGCTCAGTGAGTGGATAGTAGTTTTTGAAACATAAAATACTTACAAAAATGAATGCATAGTTTGTATATCTCAATATCTCAATATCTGTCTGTATGCATATGCCCCCAAAGGGCAAAAGCGCCAAGCACACGGCCCAAAGCCTTTATATGTGCTCAGACAGGACCGAAAGGCCTACTATCTCATCTCATTTCATCTTATATTATATGGAGGGAATGGGTATTTACTTTAAACTTTAAATCATGCTCGAAATCAATGTATATATACTTTAATTCATGCTCAAAATCAACATATATACACTTGAAATCATGCTCGAAATCCATATATATAAATACTCTAAATCATGCTCGAAGTCCATATATAAACACTTTAAATTATGCTCGAAATCAATATATAAATACTTTATAACATACTCGAAATCAATCATCTCTTTTACAAATTCAAAGTCAATATGGATTATAAATGAATCATTAAATGAAAACGCTTTAAATACTTATTCACGAACAAACTTTACTATATAAAAATAACGTACACAAATAGTTTTAATATATTCCACTCACATTGATAAACTCAGACTCTGCTATCCCCCAAATCCACAGGTAGGGTTTTGCTCGCAAATCCACCTATTTAAAAGAAACAATATAATTACTTCCTATATTTATAATTCAAACTAATGTCGCAAAAATAAAACTTAAAGTAAATATTCGTCCAAACATTAAAACTCTCAAATTTCTTGACTTACCGTATTAACCCTGTATTCATAATTTACTAATAAAATCTGAAATTATACTTGTCGACAACCCTCAAATTGATAATTTGCTAATTTATTCTCGACATCATAAAATTATCAATTCATCCTCAAAGCTAAAAATTATGAAATTACCCTCTATGTGTGAAATTACCCTCTATGTGTGAAATTACCAAAATACCCTTACTGTCAACGTTGATCGAAATTCATCCAACGGCGATAGGGAAGCTCGGACTAGACACTTCTCGTCGAGTTGAGTTCAATGGTTTCGGTGGTGACCGCCCACGTGCTGCGGTCACGTAGGATCAAGCTCTTAATGCTGCGGCTCTTTAGGTGGTCGATCGGCAGCGAAACGGCCTCCTCGGTGCCGGTGGCTAGTTGATAATGATAGAGGACATGGTGGAGAACAAAATCCAAATGGTGGCATCGCCGAAATCCAGTGAAAACACGTCCAAATCGTGACCGGTTTGTGCACGAGCTTCGGGCTCCCGATCGGCAGCTTCTCGATGTTTCTGGCCGGTGGGGATGGCAGCGGAACATTTCTGGCTTGTGACCTTCGATTTGATACCAGGCTCGGCCGGTGGACTGGTTGGAATTGGGTGATATGGCTGGGTCAAGTTCGCGGGTTTCGGGTTGGGTCAAACAGGTCAAACGGGTTCTCTCTCCCTCTCTCTTGGTTTCTCTAGTTTTCCACCTATTTCCCATCTCATATACAACCACAAAAAATCAAATACACCCCCTCTTGTTTTAATTATTAACATATATAATAAAAATAAATGCATATGTTACAAAGTCCAAGTCATGGTTATACATGGAAGCAAAAGGAAATTAGCCTACGCTAGGCCTAGTGATGAAGTTTGGAGAAAAATAGGTGGTCGCAAGTATTTCGATGTTATTTACTACAGAGATCAATTTTATGCTATTGATAATTTAGGTCAAATATTTGCCATTAGAGGTGATATGCCAGTGCAAATTGATAAGTCACCTACTGATTTTATTCAAGTTAGTGATCATGTGAAATGTTTGTATTATATGGTGGAGTCGGATTGAGCATTCTTAGTGGTTTCAAGAAAAGAACTACTGAAACCAGATAGATATTTTCCTTATATCTGTACAACTTTGGAATTTAATGTTTTTGAGGTCGATTTAAATAATAATAAATGGACCAAGATAGTGAGTTTAAGTGGTAGATCACTCTTTTTGGGTCGAATTCTTCCTTTTCAATTGACGGATCAAATAATTTTTACAGTAATCCTAATTGCCTATATTTTATTGATGATTTTGCGAAAGAGTATTGGTACAATGATGATTCATCCTTTAAGCAGTACATGAAAGGAGGAGGTAATGATATGGGAATTTGCAGTATGGAAGATGGAAGCATTAAGCCGCTGTTTCAAGGAAATCCTAGCCATCCTTTTGAACCATTTATATGGATTGAACAAAGTTTTCATCATTGATCAAATTTACCATGTGAGAGATTTTCTTTTTGTAACTTTTTTATGTATGAATATATTTGTAATAATCATTAGATGTGCTAAGTGTAATAGCATCTATTTAATTATTAATATGATTTTGTAATTTTATTGATACGTCATAGGGAAAATGCAAAATATGTGGGGGGAAGAAAAAACTATGGAAATTCACTACATGGAAGATGGAAGCATTGAGCCAAGTTAGGGAAATTTGTGTCGTCTCATCATCTTTATTCAGCCACATTAAGTTTAGTACTTATCATTGTTCCTTTTAATGACGTTAATTTTCAATAATTACTTAATTTTAGTCTTTTGTGTCTATAATGAAATAGACCTTTGGGATATAGTTTGTTTATGTTTCCCTTCTTTGATGAGTATAATATTTGGATCATTCGAATGACTTTTGTTAATTTATGGTGGGTTTTTTTTAATATTGTTTTCTTTATATAAATATTATTGCATTATTTTTTTGCTTTCAATAATTTTAATAAGTTATTTAAATAGGAGTGGTTAGCTAAAGAAAGCAATTTAAAATCCATTTAGTTAAGTATCCAAGCAATTTAATAACTTGATTTGCACTCTCAAGGCTGAAATTATTTGATTGAATATGAATTCTTTATTTCCTCTTTCCTCTTTTAAGGTTTCCCTTTCATCATCCATGTAATTTTTGCACGAAGTCACGTGTATACAAGAAATTATGGATAATATAATCACTTAGTTTAGTCACATTTCAGTTCTGCTATGGCCTAGCAAATAGGAAGCAATAAAACTACTTGCAGTAGGAGCATGTTAGAAGTAATGGTTTCAGTTATTTGAATTATCTTCACTATAGTGATAAGGTCCTTTATTTTTAGCTATAGTTACTGAAGTTGGGTAGAAATTTTTATAATTATTGCTCATGCACTTGAATAAAAGGGATAACATATATTTTTAATTCAATTTCTTATGTGGTTGATTTTCCCTCGAAGAGAATACTTATAATCAATTGCTATAATGTACAAATCTCTGACTGGGACCCATCATTGGTATGAGAGCTTCATTACAATGGCATCCAACAAAGAAAGGACCAAGGCTTTAGAGGATGGACTTGGTGGAATTTACGAGAGAATGCAACAATTGGAGATAGGCATAAATAACAAGCTGCACCATTTGGAGGATATCATCACCAAACTTTTGGAGGCTTTGCTCTCAACTAAATAGAAATCCATCAACATCAACAATGGGTGAGAGGATCTTCTCACTCCCACCATGAGGAGAAAAATAATAACACTGTTGATGTTGTTTTCTGCTTGCTCCCAAGTGACGCTGTGAACTTCTGCTTGCCGGATGCTCGAGCAGGATTCCTCACTGACTCCTGCCTTTCTCCATTTACTGGAACGGTGATTTCCTTCGGCCTGTACTCACAAAGAACAGTGCCAGGGGTCACCGGGTGTTTTTCCGACGAAAACCCTCTGATGCTCAAGTTAGTAATTGGGTTGATTCTTTTGGTATCCCTCTTGGTTTGAGAAACCTGAAAAGATAGGGCGTTTAAAGGGTAAAAGTGATAGAGAAAGTCTCAATTTTTGGTGGTTTAGTTGGAGTTCAAAATGTTTTAGATTCGAAGAAGGAAAGTATGGCCAGGAAGATGAAATTCCCAAAGGTCCAAAAGAAGAAAAAGAGATAATCCCTTTACCTTGTCTCTGCTGGTATTTATCCTCCCGTTTTTCCGCCCTTATTTGCTTGGACAGCCGCCCTCCGTATTCATTGTGCCTGGGCCCTTCTGACAGTTAGGGTTGCTGCAGCATGCCCTGGGGACGTAGGATGTCAGGCGGGTATGGGTTCCTGTGACCCAATGATGGTGTCGTGCACGCGTGTGTGAAATGATGACACTATGAAGGCCCAAACAGGCACATAAGTTTTCTCTTATAAAATGACGAAATTGGAATTCCTAAGGTACCTTGACGAAGATCAGACTGAATGTTCATTTAAGTAGCATAATTCTTTGAATTTTAAGACACGACAGACAACCGAAAAGTATCTCTAGCATCTTTCCACCTTGAAAGAGAAGCCAATCTTTGGTGGCAATGATTGCGTCAAGCTTCCCAAGAATAAGGTCTCTTGGTGACATGGGAATTATTCGAATATGAGTTTTGGGATTGTTTTGGTCTTGCAAAGTGTGAAGATTTTGATGAAGCTCTATCAAAAGTTCAATAGATCAGATCCCTTTGTGACTAGCAAAAAGAATTTGAGAGGCTAGGTAATTGGGTTCAAGGTTGGTCACAAAAGTTCTCGTAGGATCATTTATAAGTGGTTTGCGGCATGAAATTTATGAATTAATTCAAATGTTTAAGCCAAATTCCTTGAAAGAAGCCATCAGTTTGGCACGCATGCAAGCAAACCAACTCGTTCCAATGCAAATCCATCCAACACATGCTTTAAAAGAGAAGGGCAAGAATTTGGGCATCTTGATTTGCCATGAAAAAATTATGCAATGAATTTACTTCTCTAGTCTATACCTTGGTATCAATGATTTCAAGAATTACTTCCCACCAAACGGCTAAATCGCTTGCATTTCATAAATAATGGCTAGCTGGTTGCTATAAACGACTAATCGCCTATGACGAGATTTTGAAAATCCATTTCAAAGAGTTAACAGCTAGTCGACTGGGCCCAAGTTTTTGACAATCTCTCTAAAAGTGGTTAACTGCTTTAGCCAAGCAGCCAGCTGGCTATTTTTCAAAATATTCATTTATCATTACTTAAAGACTTTAACTTGAATTTATATTTATCATTGCTTAAGATTTTAACTTGAATTAATTTACTTTATTAATTGCATAATTTTTTTTAATACCCACTTCAGCCCTCTCACACTTAGAATTTTAAAATAAGGGTGCTAAAACAACATTAGCATCCATTAGTCATCCATCAGTCACGAGATCCTTTAGCTCTATCTTTATTTCATATGTAATTTTTCCAATTCATTTACTACGACCAATTCCATTATAAATCAATTGATAAAAATAATCTCTATAATTATTTGTCTCAATGTCTCTCTTTTTTTTCATTAATTTCTATTAACAAATAAATGTGGAAATGTTGACCTAGTAGTGGACCATATGATTACATGATATTGTATACACATTAATAGAATTAAATTAAAATTTCAGCTTAATATTAATAATAATACATTTTCCACTTTCATTAATACTCAAAAACTATAATACATTTTCCACAAGACACAGCTTCTTCTATTGTAAACTAACTTCAAGATTATTTTGCAATGACTTGTTGAACTTCCACCTTATCAAGAGGCATATGCCTAAACATCTAACAACCCTTTTTAAAATTACACTTTAAAGTATAAGTTTTTTGCATCATAAAATCATATATCAAATAAAAAAATAAAAAAAATGCTTGCCTGAGACTCAAGATCAATTCTGCAGCTTCCTTATTTGATTCCTTAACTCGCTTTTATTCTTCTTGCTCTTCCATATTGAGGCTTATAAACTTTTTTTTTTTTTGGATAATTCACATTTCCTATATGATACCAAAATTGCTTCACCAATTGTATTCTATCATGTATTAAATAAAAAAATTAATAAATATATGATTATGATAAGAATGATGGAGTTTACAAATTGATAAGCATAAATTTGTATATTTTTATAATCCATTTTATTGACTAAATAAAAAGTGAACAATACTATAATATATGATAAAACACATTAAGTTAACAAGCACCATAGGACTTATAGTGCCTAGATTCAAACAATCCATTGCATTAAAAAGTAAGAAGTACAAAAGATACTGACTTTAAGCCATGACTTCAGTGTTAAAAATAAACAATTAAACTTCTTGGCATGCAACTGAGGCATAATTAATTAAATGTACTGGACATTAAATTTTAAAAAATGATTAATAAAGATATTATGCTTTGAAAGGCAACACAAAAAAAAAATAATAAGGTGCAAATTGAGAGATATAGGTGCAAACTCAACCCTCATAATCCTCCTAGAGACTTTCTGCAATAAGAAAATCATAAATAGAGTTAACTTGCTTCCTAATGATAATTTTCCATTGATGGTGATTAATATACACAAATTCAAAGTGATAATTTCCACTCTTTCCCTTCACAGTGGCAAGCAATAATAGTTGGGTGGTGACTGACCCGTTCCAATTCAAAATATTACTGAAATATGCATTGATTCTGAAATATCAGTTTGTTAAAACCTATAGGTATGCTTTATAACAGGAGCGTTCATATTCAGATCATAGTAGCTAAACATTAAAATGAGCTCAAATGGCATTTGAAGTATACTAGGCCCCACCCATCTATTTCCTATGGTTTTAGAGAATGTTATCATATTCATAAATAATTGTTTATATATTACATACATTGGAGAACATCAAAGGAATACTTCAGAGAAAATCCTCCTAGACAGACTTCTCAAAAAATTTCACCTGTCAAGATTACATAAAGCATTGACAAAAGGCATTTAAATACATTTATGGATTGCAATTATGGAAATCCGATTCCCTCTGAAAATGAAAATAAAATATAGGTCTTGCCATTTTCTTTCTCTTTTTTTTTTCTTTGGACCATCCAGATGGCCCCCAACACAAGTCCTATCCTTTTCAAAATTTTTAAAATGTCATTAGGTGAACTCTCTACCAAAAATGTATATGGCCATTCGCTGCTAATAGTTGGGAAAAGAAAGGGCCCATTTATTAGCTAATTGGTCTACTTAAGTTTATTACAACTGCTGCATATATTCTTATAAAAAAAATTAAAACTACTGCACATATTTTTTACACTATATTGGGTCACAAATCTGTTAAATTCTAGATACTGACCTTTTAAGAGAAAAACCAAACTCTTTTCTCAATATAGCCAGCATCACAAGTTTCACTAAGTAAAGGATTAAAGGGTTTATAGTGCTAACCTTCAGAGGAAACATAGCCAGAGACAGAAGAAGTAGCAACATTTAGAATCCAAAGGAGACTGTTTTCCTGATAGTATTACATGGCCAAATGAAGCAATATGTAACATTTAATAGATATCAAAGTATAATATATTTTTTATGCCCATGAAAAATTTAACAGCATTAAACATGCTAGAGCCCAAAAGATATCCAAATTTTTAAACATTAACCATTTCCAGCATAATAAGAATATATATTACAAATTAAAATCCCAAAAATACAAAAAGTTTTTCTTTTTCTTCATAAAAGAAAAAAAACCTAATCTCACCAGCCAAAAAGTAAAAAAATGGAAAAAAACAGATATATATATATAGGTGGATAAAGAGGAAGGGAAAAAACCAAAGTCCTGGCGTGTTTCAACACCTCCAACGGGAGGTTATCGTCTAGATTTGTGAAGCTAGTTTCTTTAACTTGTTCTTCCTCCTCCTCTTCTCGTTTGATTTTCTTCATCTTTTGGTTGTCTCCAGTGGTGACCTGAGAATCAAGACTTATATGCTTCATAAAGTAAAACTGGAGAGAAAGAGGAAATGAAGAGTGCTGGTGAGGAGAAAGATGATTTATTTTGTAGAGAGACTGATAATTTCTATTATGTTAAGAGGCTGGGTGATTTGTTTTATTTAGGGTTTTTTTTTGCAAGTTTCGATTGATAATATGATGAAATGAGGGGAAGAGATTTGATTTTGAAAATTTTGTAAAAAAAATCTCATTATTAAACTACTTAATAGTAATTAAGCAAATTACAAACTTCGATCATTTAACTGAAACGGCATAATAACACAACAAAGAATAAGAAATTAAGAAAGATCAAATAGAAGGCTTAAAGAAGAAGAAAAAAGAGAAGAACTTGTAACTAACCGTTGGGAAAGTGATGTTGGTGTAAGAAATAAGCATGGATTTTTTTTCGATGGCACCGTCACTGACAGTAACGCACTTTATGAACCTCGATGTGCTCATTTCCACCACCAGATCTCTATTCTCTTTTGTAATTTATTCCGATAATGGCCTTGGAAAACTACTCAAGTTCTTCCTTCACACTTCTTGCCTCAGACTTTCCTCATTTTGAAGAATAAAATAGAACAACTCAGTTCGTCAACAGAAGCTGAGGAATTGAATAAAAAGAAGCCTTCAATTGAATTGGAGCAAAGGTGATTAAACCCTAATTTATAGAAACAGAGAGCAGCGCCCACTTTGACGAAAGAGCTTCATTTTGTTGGAGAAGAAGCCCATTCTGTAATAAGCAATTAGGGTTTTGATTTTGTTATTATCTTTTCATAGAACAGAAGAGATTGAGAAAAGAGAAACAAAAGAGAAAGAGGGAGGAAAAGGCAAGATAGCTATAGAGAGTTAAGAGTTTGGGTGTGATAGCCAGATGGTTGCGACAGAGAGTTAGAGTTTATGTTATGTTTTTGTTATTATCTTTTTGTTTTTTAAATCTTTAAAATATTATTTGAAATTTAATTCTACAGGGTTTGATGGTCTGTACTTCAAACGTTAATGTTTTAAACTTTAGAAGTTTCGGGTTCGAGTTGAAACTAAAATAAATTTTAATAAATCTTTTTTTTTATTTTTGATACTTTAGTGTTAGCGAACGTTGATGTTTAATTTACTGACACACTAGTATTAATAACCTTTAATACTTACTTGTTAAAAGCTCGAAATGATGCATATGTACAATATTACTGACACTTTTTACAAAGTATCAGTAAACTAGGTGTCAGTAAATGTCATTTTTATAGTAGTGATTATCTTCATTGTAGTGATAAGTCCTTTATTTTTAGCTATAGTTACTGAAGTTACGTAGAATAATTTGTATTTATTGCTCATTCACTTGAATGAAAGGGATAGCAGATATTTTTAATTCAATTCCTTGTGTGATTGATTTTTTCCCCAAAAAGAATACTTATAATCAATTGCTATAGTATACAAATCTTTGACTTGGACCCATCAATAGACCTTTGGGATATTGTTTATTCGTGTTTCCTTTCTTTGATGACTATAATGTTTGGATCATTCGAGTGGATTTTGCTAATTCATGGTGGATTCTTTTGAATAATTGTTTCCTTTCTATAGATATTATTATGTAATTATTTTGATTTTAACATTTTTAATGCATTTTTTGAGTAAGAGAAAGCAACTTGAAAACTGTTTATTACGCATCTCGAGCAATTTAATAAATTGATTTGCACTCTCTTGCTGCAATTACTTGATTGTATATGACTTCTTTATTTCTTCTTTCCTCTTATAATTAGGTTTCCCTTTCATCATCCACGTAATTCTTGTTATAAATAAAATTGAGTTGCATTAGGTAAATGGGTTTATCTTTTAATTGATATGAAGGTCTTGTTATCATTTTAGGTGACTGTCGAATTATAAAAACCTCATTTATGTTACCCCAATGGGTCGTTTTCTTTAACTTTACAAAGTCGAGTGTTGTTTTAAAAAAAAATCTCACAACGGCAATAGTTTATTATATTAGAGTGTAATTTAGTTTTTGCTTTATATTTGAGTGTCAATTTGTTCTTACTGTGTCTAGAATGGTTGAGCTCTCCTTCCTGAAGTTTCGAAAAGTGATTTTATCCTTCGTTCCAATATGTTACTATGTCAATGATATTCTTAATTTATAATTGGTTTAAAATAAAGGGTAAATATATTTTGGCATGAATATTGGTTCTTGTTCTGTTGCGATGGCTGAGTGTCTATATCAGGGTCTCGACAATGCTTGGCAATTTGGCATGTGGAGGTGGATAGCCTATATGTTTCTCAGATAATTTTTAATCCTTGTCAGTTAAACAATGAATTTTCTACGCTCATTTGGTCTATAAAAGAGCTTCTGAAGGCGATTGGCAAGTTAGCATTATTCATATATACCGTGAGGCCAACTATGCTGCAGACCAACTCTCACTATCTTTCTTTCCCTGGATCTCCATATGTTTCTGAGTCCTGAAAGTGTTAAGCTTTTTCTTACTGATTTTATGTATGGGATAGTTTACCTAAGAGCCCTTTTGCTTAAAAAAATATGGTGAATATAATTTAAGCTAGAAGACGTTAGAATGGAATTAAAAAAAAATCATTACGAGTTTGTTGTGTGTGGAATGTAGAATCAAGCACACCAAATAATTATAAAAAATAAATGACATAAGAATTTAACGTGGTTCGCCGATTATACCTACGTCCACAGGAGCAAGAGAAAAGATTTGTATTATTAATAATTATTTAGAGTATAATATTTGATTAAAGAAACTCACTTCCTAGAATCCAAATACACCTAGTACTTTCATACACACTTGAAAGAAAATAACTTTCAATTGCCCACACTCTCCAATTAATCACTTTCCTCTAATGAATAATTTCTCTTTGAATTTAAAATTCTCTCAAATTCTCTTAAGCTTGAGATGCAATTTTCTTGAAATGAAGCTCATACTTATAGCGGAAGAGTAGCCTTGAAATTCAACAAATTGCCTTTCATTTATTTGCATGCATTAAACCCGTGTACATTTTGTCAAAACGTTTGCAATCTTTGTCAAAAATTTGGTTCCAACTCTCAATAATGCATGTGGTCTTCCTTTTTCTTTTCAACCAATTGGAATAAACAAATCACCAAATTCAACAATTCTCCACCTCAATGAAAATTTGTCTAAATCTTAGTCAACTATTAACGAATCATTATCCCCCAAATGGCTGCATCTCAATGATTGTATACATACCCAAAATCTGTGATCAAGCCAATCCTAAATTCCCAAAGCAAATAACTTAGCATAATCTAAGGACTTGAATCAGTTTCAAGCAATGTTGAAACTTAACTCTAGAAATCACCTTCATTAATATATCTGATGAGTTATCTTTAGTATCGATCCTTTTTAATAACATATCACCGCCCTCAATAATCTCTCTCACTAATGATATTTTACATCTATATGTTTCGTCCGAGCAAGATATATTTGATTCTTCATAAGGAATATTATACTCTGGTTATCACAGAAAACTTTAATGTTCTCTTGGATTACCCCCAAATCACCTAACAAGCTTTTCAACCAGATAGCTTCTTTTACAGCCTCAATTACTGTCATGTACTCTATTTCCATAATGGACAAAGTAATTGTCGATTATAAAATTGACCTCCACCTAATCGAACCTCCAACTAATGCGAATACGTAGCCTATTGTTGATCTTCGTCTGTCTAGGTCTCTGACAAAATTGGAATCACAATAACCAATACATTGTTGACCATAATCCTTGAATAATAACCTAACATCAATTATCCTATACAAGTATCTAAAAATCCACTTGACTGCAAGCCAATTGTCTTTACCTAGGTTATGCATGTATCGACTAACCATACTCACAGCTTGTGATATATCGAGCCTTGTGCACACCATAGAATACATAAGACTACCCACAGTACTAGCATATAGAACACGAGTCTTATAGTCGCGCTCCTCTTATGAGGAAGGACATAAAGAAGAACTTAAGTTAAAATCATGAGCTAGAGGAGTATATACTAGTTTATTTTTGTCATCAATTTCACCTTCTTCAAATAAGACTTTTGAGTCAACTACATGCTTCCATTATTTTTACCTCTTTGAATCTCTATCCCAAGTATTATTTGCGCATTACCCAAATCTTTCATCTCGAACTCAGAAGCCAACTGCTTCTTTAATCTCTGAATGTCACCTCTATTCTTTGAATCTATAAGTATATTGTAGACATAGAGTATCAAATAGATAAAGCTCTATTTTATAGTATTTTAAAGAAAACATAGTAATCATGTTCACTTCTAGTGAATTTCTGCCCTTGTATGAATTAGTCAAATCTCTTGCAACACTACCTTAGTAATTGTTTTAGTCTGTACAAAGAGTTAATCAATCTACAAACATGATTCTATTTTTTAGTGACTTTGAAACCACAAGGCTGAGTTATATAGATTTCTTCCTCCTAATATCCATGTAAGAAAGTTTTCTTAACATCCAATTAAGCCAACTCTAACTCATATTCTGCTACTAAGGCAAATAGGATACGAATGAAAGCATGTTTCACAACTGGAGAGAAAACTTCATTATACTCAATACCTTCCTTCTGAGCAAAACCTTTTGCTACGAGTCGAGTCTTGTATCGAAGAGTTGATTGATTTAGAAATCCTTGCTTCTTGGTATACACCCATTTATTGTCAATAGCCCTTTTCCCTTTAAGTAACTCCATAAGTTCCCAAGTATGGTTTTGATGGAGAGATTTTATCTCTTCCTCCATGGCTAACTTCCACTGATTACTTTCACTGCTACGTAATGTTTTACCGAAAGTATTGGGGATATCATCATCAATAACTAGATGTGAATAGGCTACCACCATGTCTTTCGTAAGTCATCTGGATTTCTTTATCACTCTTTTTAGTCTCCTTATTGCTATTTTTTTTTATCATCTACATCTTCAGTTGTTTCTTCCTCTTTTGGGACATCAATAGAAGCAACCTCTTCTTTAACTTTTAATGTCACCTCCAAAGTTGAATTCTTCTTTGTAGAACTAACTGGTACATATGAAGTTGAATCAAACTGTACCCGCTGCAATGTCTCAATGGTCGTGTTCTCCACCTGCTGAGATCTGGAAGCCCTTAACATAGAAGCTTCATCAAAGGTGATATCTTTACTATACACAAACTTTTTATCTTCAAGATCCTAAAGCTTGAAACCTTTAACTCCACATTTGAATCTTATAGAGATAGCTTTTCTTGCACGAGGATCAAGCTTATCATTATTTACATGATAATAAGGTAGATACCCAAAGACAAGAATGGAGTCATAGTCTTGTGCATGCTTTTCAGACTACATTTTCATAGGATTTTACCTCCAATTGCAGCAAAAGTTAACCAGTTTATTAAGTGGCTTACATAGCTCACAATATTAACCCAGAACTTTTTATCCAAACCAGTATTAAATAAAATACACCGTACTTTCTATAATAAAGTACAATTTATACGCTCATCCACACCGTTTTATTGCAGTCACTATGAAATGTCTTTTTATACCCTCACTCCAACATACTTGCAGGAACGGATCAGAAGTATATTCACCCCCATTATCATATGGTAATACTTTAATCATTCTACCAGTTTGAGTCTCCACCAATTTCTTTTATTTCACGAAAATTTCTAGAACCTCATCATTTGCTTGCATGGTGTACACCCACTCATATATAGAGAAATCATCAATAAATGTAACAAAATAATAGCTTCCACCAATTGATGTAGTCCTGGTTCGTCTCCATACATCACTGTAAATATATTCAAGGATCTCACAAGTATTGTGATTAGCAGTAACGAACTTGGTCCTTATTTTCTTGCCTACTCCACAATGCTTACAGAAATTTAATTTACAAGTTTTTTTACCTTTTAAAAGCCCAAGCCTCATTAGAGTTTGCAAAGACTTCTCTCCAACATGTCCTAGTCATACATGCCATAACTTGATGGTGTCCCTATGCGCCTCAAAAACATTAACTTAATCAGTAGTACCTCCCTTTAAATAGTATAAATTGTGATGCCTGACTCATTGCAGAATCACTATAGTCCCATATGTAAACTTAAATGTACCATTTTAATGGTAACCTTGTACCCTTTAGCTTTTAGAGCAACCATAAAAATTAGATTTTTCTTTAAAGTTGGAACATATCTAACCTCTTTTAGCTCTCTGATCATTCCATCGAATATTTTAAGCCGAATTGCTCCTATCCCTATTGTGCAACAAGATTGATCATTTCCCATCATAATCGCTCCAGATTCTAAATTATAAAAATCTATAAACCATTCCCTAATGGGATACAAATGATAGGTTGCTCCGGTATTAAGTATCCACTCATTTGTACTAGCCACATATGTTGTAGGCATAATACTTAGTGAATAAGTAGAGTTATCATCCTTTTGTCCATGTTCGCTGCTACTGGTTTCTTCCTATCTCTTTTCTAAGCCTTTGGACAAACTTTCCTCCAATGACCCTTTTTCATGACAAAAGGCACACTCATCTCGAACTATATTTCTGCTTCTCGATTTAGATCAAGAAATCTTTCCATCATGCTTCTTCTTTTGCTTCATCATCCTTTCTATGGCTATCAAAGTTTCAGACCACGCTCTTTCAAAATATTTATCATTATTTTGAATCTCCAAATTAGGCAATACTATACAAACATCTTTAAAGATAATCACACTTTTCCCATATATCGAGGTAGTCACAAAATAGCTATATTCTTCAGGCAATGAGTGCAGTAGAATCATAGCATTGACTTCATCCTTAATATCTTCATCGAGATTCTTCAAATCAGCAAGTAACTTTTCAAATCTTGAAATATAATTGTGCGTCGACACCCCATGCTTCATTCGAAAGCCATGCACCTGGCTCATTGTATGAAAATGATTTTCAAAACTTTTCAGCAAATACTTTTTCTTCAATATATGCAATAAAGTCATCGCACACTCCTCATCTTTCACTAGATATTTCACCTCTTTGGCCAAATAAGATCTAATTTGACCACAAGCTTTCTCGTTCATTCGATCCTAAGTTTCTTCGTCATAGAAGTGCCTTTATTTTTTAGAACAACATCGAGATCGATTTGAATAATGGCATCTATAACATCATGCCTCGACATACCAAAGTTTATTTTTCCATCAAACTTTTCAACATCGATCTTCTATTTTCCAATAACAGGTGCTGTATATGTAAATAGTATGTATTTATGAATAGTAATGTATACGTGAACAGTACCATACACCCTAAATACGAACCTTCGATTTTGATATCACTTGTTGTGTGTGGACTGTGAAATCAAGTGCATCAAATAATTATACAAATAAATGAAACAAGAATTTAACGTAGTTCGGCGATTATGCCAACATCCACGGGAGTAAGAGAAAATATTTGTATTATTAGTAATTCTTTAGAGTATAATATTTGAGTAAAGAAACTCACTTCTCAGAATCCAAATACACACAGTACTCTTATACACACTCTCCAATCGCTCTCTCTCACAGTAATTCTCTAATAAATTATTTCTCTCTGAATTTAAAATTCTCTTAAATTCTTTTAAACTTGAGATGCGCTTCTCTTGAAATGAAGCTCATACTTATAGTGGAAGAGTAGCTTTGAAATTCATCAAATTGTCGTCCATTTATTTGCATGCATTAAAGTCATGCACATTTTGTCAACACCTTTGCCCACTTGTCAACACCTTTGCATTCTTTGTCAAAAGTTTGGTCCCAACTCTCAATAATGAATGTAGTCTTCCTTCTTTTTTTCAACTAAATTGAATAAACAAATCACCAAATTCAGCAGAGTTGATTCATGAATCAACTAATGTACCAACTACAACTTCGATATATTAAATTGTAGGAACTTGAGGTTTATTTTTATGGAGTTTCAACTTTGTTACTGATGGTTTAACTCGGATTATTAGAGATAGATGGCCCCCTTTTTTTTTAATTGATGTTAGATTTTTAGTTAAATTATGATTATACTTCAACAACTGAAGTTTGAGTACATTAGCATACATAAATTTCGAGGACGAAATTTATTTAAGGAGTTAGAGAATTAGTAACTCCCCAAATTTACTTGGCCTTTACAGATACTTTCCTCGTTAAAATTAAAGATTTATGAATGGAATTAATAAGTAGATAAGTGAGCATATTTGACTTACTATGATAATGATATGTGCATGAGTGCATCCTTTCCTTTCAGAGAAGTGTTAAAGAGAGATAGAAGAATTAGAATTTAATTTGGGTTTATCTTGCTGAGACGTGATTATCCTTCTAAGTTAAAAAAAATAGTGATAAAAGGAAATTTAAGTTGAGAATATTTGATAGCTCTTCAAAAGTTCCAATCCATAATTCTTTTGGGTTCTCACAGTTCAAGGCAATAAGAGGACATGGATTGATGAGGGATAAGAGCAAAAGGGTTTGGGGAATAGAAAAAGGAGAGAGAAAGAGTGCGATGGAGAGAAGAAAATAAAGGGAGGTGAAAAAAATAATGAAAGATGATGGAAGTAGGAAAAAAAAGGGGGGGTTTAAGAAAAAAAGAGTGAATAATAGATCATGTTACCTTTGGAGTACAGAAGTATCATCTTGGAATATTTTGAGGCTTAAGATTGATGTTTGTAAATATTTCTATACTCTTAGCTCATATTTTATAAGTTTTACTGATTTTTGATGTTATGGATGGTGGTTTTATTGATTAAGAATGGACTAAAGATGATTGAAGTTGTAAATCGATAGTTTTTATGAAGACTACCGAATTTAGATAAAGAATCACATGCCCTCAATAATTTTTATGACCAAGTTTTATCTTTTATGAATAATAGACACATTACCAAAAAAAAAAATGTTTTAATGACAGAAATTTTGTGATATATATTGTTATGCAATGGAAATAACATGAAAACATGATACTTTCAATACATGTAATATTTATGTCGTCATTTGATGACAGATTCATGACTAATACAGATATGACATGAAATGATAGTAGCTACATGTCATGTAATATTGTTTTATTTTTAAAATAAATTTAAATGTAAAAATACCACTCTTAAACAACAATGTTTTAGATTTTATTTTATCAAATATAAGTTATTGGAAAAACTTTTGTTTAGTTGAATTGTTTGGCTGTAATAAATAAACTGTAGATACTGATTTGGATGTCAGTTATGAAAATTTTGATTTTTTTAATTTTTAATTTATATTTTTTAGAACTAGTTGATATATTATTGAAATAAGAATCTATTTATATATATATAATTCCCGCCAAAGCATTTTTAAAAAATTTGGAATAATTGAACCAAATTAAATATGCATTATTTTAAATAATTTCACATTTGTTTAAATATTTCATTTTATCTGACAGATATTAGTCATTCATGTATAGTATTATGACAAATGCATGTCATACGTGCGTGATAATTTTGTGACGGATAATATATCATAAAATTTATGACATGTAAAAACCATCATCCGAAATTTATTAACATAGGCTTCAATGATATTTGGGCAAATGTTATCTAATAAAGTGCATGATGGTCAAAAGCCATCATTGTTAAGTTTTTTTCTAGTGTTGACATCTCAAGATTTCTATTGAACTATCTGTGTTTGATAAGTCTAAGTATTGAATTTATTATGAATTTTCGAAGTTGGTACACCATTCTTGGGAAATTATGCTTTTCTGCAGTAGTTTCAATTTGGATGAATTTTCTTACAGGCGAAAAGTCATTTAAAATTTTGTGAAACTTTTTTTACACTTTGACAAACATGTTATTTATTACATGTTTAATTTCGGAATATATTATGAAGTATATTAATTGTGAAAATTCAGTAAGTATGACTACTATTTGGGTAATACTGAGCAGACCTTGATACCGAGCAGGCCTCCTCGAGGTCGACCCAGCCAGAGCAGAAGATTTGACTGCTGGCAAGAAGATACCCTCGCTAGGTATCAAAGCTGCTCAAGGTCAAGTGCTCCAAGGTTGGTCAAGCCCTGACCCTCTTTTCTTGCTCGAGGTCTTCAAACCTTCGAGCAGGATCCAGTCACACCATCAAAAACATAGAGGAGAGGGAAAACTCGAGCAGAGCCAGCTTAAAACAGGATGACCCCTCCTCCCGACAACCTAACATGGCAATCGATGCATGGCAGACACCCCACGCCATAGGCTTCGTCACTGTTACCGATGGCCGACGCACACCCCCACAATGTCATTATTTCACACACGCGTGCACGGCACCATCATTAGGCCACGGGAACTCATACCCGCCTGACATCCCACATCCCCAGGCTGTGCTGCGGTAACCCCAGCTGTCAGAGGGGCCAAGGCACCATTAATACGAAGGGCGGCTGTCTCGGCAGAAGAAGGGTGGGAAAACAGGAGGATAAATATCAGCCGAGGGACAAGGTTAAGGGGTTCTTCTTCTTTTTCTTTTTCTTCTAAAATCTTTGGGATTTTCTCTATCACTTTTACCCTGAAATCACCCTTATTTTTCTGGTCTCTCAAACCAAGAGGGATATAAAAAGAATTAACCCGATTACTGACTTGAGCGTCGAAGGGTTTTCGCTGGAAAAACACCCGGCGACCCCTGACATTGTTCTTTATGGGCGCAGGCCAAAGGAAACCACAGTTCCAATAAACGGAGGAAAACAGGGATTAGCAAGGAATCCTACTAGAACGGACAGCAAGCAAAGGGTCACAGCTTTACTTAGGACCAAGCAGAAAACAACATCAACATTTTGGCGCCGTCTGTGGGGATCAGTTCGAAAAGCCTGACTTCCCGATACGTTCAAAAAAGACAACAAAAAAATGAGAAGAAATAGCAGGAGATGAGTAAGCACAGAGGAGTCGGTGACTTTGAGGGAGGAGGCCAATGAGGCCCGAGGTAGGGAAATCCAGGAGAGAATGGATCAGATGGAGAGACAAACGGAGACGTTGACGTCCATCCTATAGAAACTTAGAGAGGGACAGAGGAAAGCAAGCAATGACGTCCCTGAGTCCAGCTGCGGGAACACCCCTAGAGGAAAGAAAATCCCGCCAACACTTGCAAGATACAGCACATACCTCCCACGCGGAAGAATTGGAGGGGGAAATGCACAGGTTGGCGCAGGTTATAGAGGGCCTCCGGGGAAACGAGAAAGCCCCGAGTTAGAGGATAATGCAGGACAGTGAGTCCCCACTCTCAGTGGAAATCATGGGTGTCACAATCCCTCGAGATTTCTGCTTCCCAGATTTGAAGTTCTCGAAGAAGAGTGACATGTTGGTGCACATAGAACGATTCATTGACATGACCGGAGTACAGGGCCTGACGGCCGCCCAAAGATGCAAGGCCTTCCTACTTACTTTGGAAGGGAGGGTGAGATAATGGTACCGTAAATTACCGCGGGAAAGCATTTTGTGCTTCGAACAGATGTGCAGGGAATTTTCAGAGCAGTTCCGGGGCGCGGTGGCCCCCGAAGATGACATAATGGAGTTGGCGTAGATAAAACAGAAGGAGGGGAATCCCCTCGGAAGTTTGTCAAAAGATACCACCGGTCGGATGGGGAGGCCATGGTACAACTTGAGGTATTCAATCACCCCCAGGCACTGAGAGAGCTGAAGGATGGGATCAGGATGGGGAGGCCACGGTACAACTTGCGGAGCCACTTGATCCGTTCGTATTTCGATGCGTATGAGCAGGTGAATATGGACATGGTTATTGAGGAAAAAAAGGCCGCGAAACTAAGAAGTGAGCAGGGCAGTGGGGCGAAACGGAAAGAAAAGGGAGGGCCAGCTGGGGAACACCGACTTCCAGAGTAATACGGGAAGCCAGCCTATGCTGAACAACAGTAGAGTTGACCGCCCATTACCCTCACACTCGGGAAGCTACCCCTAGGATAGGGCGGTACAAGTGGTTGAACAAAACCCCGTGTACAAACAGTACACCCCATTGAAGGTGCCGTTCTAGGAAATATTCCAAGTGGCGGACGAACGAGGGCTGCTGAGGCCCCCGACACCAATGTCTAAATCAGCCGGCAGAAGAGACAGGGGGTGGTTTTTCAGAAGAGACAGTGCCGGGATTTGAAGAACCAGGTGAAAGACTTGGTTAAAAATTGGTATTTAGACTAGTTTATTGAAGGGGGCCATCCTGTGGTTGAGCAGCAGCCAGAGGAAGATAACCGAGCCTGTGGCATGGACCTTGAACTGCCTGCTACGTGGGTGATAGTAGGGGGACCCACGATGGAAGGAAATTCGAACAGGGCCCGAAAGAACTATTACAGATACGCCTCTGCTGACCGGGAAGTCCTACTCGCAGTGCCTGCTGTAAAAAAGGCTAAGGTACGGCAAGTGCCCATCATGTGGACGGAGGAGGACGAAGAGGGGGTGCTGTACCCCCACAAGGATGCCTTGGTTGTGAAAGCAAATGTTGCCAATAAGGAGATCAACCGAATACTGGTGGACATTCTCTTAAAGTCCACACTAAATGATTTGGGGATAGCGGATGTAAGCATCGAGCAGACAAGCACCTCCCTAAAAGGGTTTGAGGGAGGAAGGTTAACCCCTCTGAGAATCATCAAACTGGCTATGACTATAGGTTTGAGGCCTTTTGAAAATAACATGATGCTAGACTTCGTGGTGGTGGATGAAGTCAGCCCCTGCCAAGCAATACTAGGAAGGCCGTTCATAAGGATCAGCCAGTCGGTGTTATCCACCCATTACTTAGCCTTGAAGTATCGAGTGAATGGGGTCGTAGGAGTTCTCAAGGGCAATCAGAGGATCGCGAGGAGCTGCTATGCTGCGGCAGTAAAAGAAATAATGCAAGTAACATCATTAGACTTGAGAGGAGAGTCGATGAGTGAGAGACAGAAGACCGCCGAGGAGCTAGAGGAAATCAGGATAAGACCGGACGACCATGAGAAGAAGGTTCGGATTGGCTCGGGCATTAACCGGACGTTGAAGGAAAATTTGGTCGAGTGCTTGCGAGCACACTCTAATGTATTCGCCTGGATACATGAGGATATGCCCGGGATTGACCCGAATGTGGCATGCCATAGGCTGGCGATACAGAAGGACGCGAAGCCGATGAGGCAGAAAAGGAGATGTGTTAACCAAAAAAGGTACGAGACCATGAACTGTGAGGTAGAGAAACTACTGAAGGCAGGACTCATAAGGGAAGTCGCCTACCCTGAATGGATCTCGAATGTGGTGTTGGTAAAGAATGCAAGTGGGAAGTGGAGAATGTGCGTGGACTTTACAGATGTGAATAAAGCTTATCCGAAAGACAGGTTCCCATTGCTAAAGATAGACCAACTGGTGGATTCCACAGAGGGACACGACCTGCTCAGCTTCATGGATGCCTTCTCGAGCTACAACTAAATTCCTATGTACCGACTTGATGAGGAATGCACGACCTTCATCACCAATAAGGGCTTATTTTGCAACAAGGTCATACCCTTCGACTTGAAAAATACGGGGGCAACTTACCAGAGACCAGTGAACAAGATTTTCAAGCTGCTGATCAGCCACACTATGGAAATTTATGTGGACGATATGATCAATAAGTCCAAGGACACGGAGGAACATGTGAAGCATTTGGAGGAAACCTTCGCTCTCCTAAGGAAATATTGGATGAAACTTAATCCAGAGAAGTGTGCCTTTAGAGTTGGTTCAGGAAAATTCTTGGGCTTTATGGTCAGTTATAGAGGAATCGAGGCCAATCCAGAGAAGATAAGAGCAGTAGTAAAGATGAGGTCCTCGCGTACTCTCAAGGAGATACAAAGCCTCACTAGAAAACTAGCATCCTTCAACAGATTCATCTCCCGAGCATTAGACAAGTGCCACGTCTTCTTCTAGGAAATGAGAAAAGGGAGAAAGACAAAGTGGACACCGAAAGAGGTAAAGCTAGGGATAAACTCTCAGCTGGTGGTAAAGGCGGAAGAGGTAAAGCTTCGGACAGACTTTCAGCTGGTGGCTAATCACCTCGATGGAGGCTTACCTTTGGAAAGTGAGGCAGCTGATAAAGAAATTCTGAATAGTAGAGGTGGATCAGATCGCAAGGGGAAAGAACTTTCGAGCAGACATGATAGGGCGAATGGCCGCTATATCCGACCCAAAAATGCCAAAGTCTATCCCGTTAGAGATCAAGACTTGCTCGAGCATCGAGCAGGAGGACGAGGTAATGAGCAGCAGCACTTGGATGGACCTAATTGTCTCTTACCTCAAGGAAGGAACGTTGCCTACCAATAAGAAGCAGGCAAGGAAGCTAAAGTGTCAAGCGGCCAGGTACACGCTGATCGATGAGGTATTATATAGGCGAGGATACACTCTCCCGCTGCTGCGGTGTCTAGACGAAAAGGAAGTTGATTATGTCCTCCGGGAAATACACGAAGGGATTTGCAGGAACCACTCCAGTGCGAGGTAGTAAAGGCGTTCAAGGCCTTAAGGCAGGGGTACTTCTAGCCCCGGATGCACTAGGATGTGCAAGAAAGGACCAAGAGCTGCAAAAATTGTCAATGTTTTGCCAACTACATGGCCTAGCCGCCCGAGAACCTCACAGTGATGAACTCACCTTGGCCGTTTGCTCATGGGGGATCGACTTAATCGGGCCGCTACCAAAAGGGAGAGCGTTTGCAACACACGCCGTGGTGGCAATTGGTTATTTCACCAAATAGGTCTAAGTGGATGCTTTGAGCAGTATTACAGAAAGCAGAACCACTGACTTCATTTGAAAAAATGTGATTTATAGGTACGGGATCCCCCACGCACTGGTTACAGACAACGAGAGGCAGTTTGACAACCACAAGTTCAGGGACTTCTGCAGGAACATGATAATAGAGCTAAAGTACTGCTCGCCACCACACCCACAGGCCAACGAGCAAGTGAAAGCTGCGAACAAGACTATAAAGTGCCTCTTGAAGACCAGACTCAGCGAGCAGAAGGGAGCTTAGGTTGACGAATTACCTGGCGTTTTGTGGGCTTATAGGACCACGCATAAAACTGCCACGGGGAAACCCCTTTTTCCTTGGCATTTGAGCATGAAGTAGTGGTCCCTATTGAAATAGAGATGGGGACACATTGAATGGAACACTTCAACGATAAGCAAAACGATGAGCAGATGTGTGTAAATTTAAACTTGCTGGAAGAAAAAAAGGGAAAGGTCCGTGGCGAAGATAGCGGAATACCAGCAGAGGGTGGCCTGCTATTACAAACGAAACTTATACATCCGCCGATTCTAGGTGGAAGATTGGGTGCTTAGAAGGGTGAATCAGAATACCAAGGACCCCAGGCAAAGGTGTTGGGCCCGAACTGGGAAGGCCCATATAGGGTCTCTCAAATAGCCGGTCCGGAAGCGTACAGGCTGACCTACCCAGTGGATGGGAAGTCAAGAGGCCGTGGAACGCGCATCATTTAATGAAGTATTTCCAGTAAGTCTCCTTATAACGTGGGAAGTGATACTTGGTTTTATTTAGCTTTTCCTAAAATATAAAGGGTGTAAAACCTTGTACATGAATAAATGTGAAGACAAACACTTCCAATAATAAGTCAATATGATCAAGTTGGAGATTATAAAAACGTAAAGGCCAAAATTTTCAAAGCATAAATTAAGGAGAGATGGTGCCAAGCGTGAGCCAAAAACAAGCTCGAGCAAAATAAGCTCACAAAGGAACGTGAAGGCTAGAAGTCTCAAAGCCTAACTTAAGGCGATACGATGCCAAGCGTGAGCCAAGAGAAGGCTCGAGCAGAATAAGCTCGCAAAGGAATATAAAGGCCAGAAGTCTCAAAGCCTAACTTAAGGCGAGACGGTGCCAAGCATGAGCCAAGAGAAGGCTCGAGCAGAATAAGCTTGCAAAGTAATGCAAAGGCCAGAAGTCTCAAAGCCTAGTTTAAGGTGAGACGGTGCCAAGTGTGAGCCAAAAGCAGGCTCGAGCAGAATAAGCTCACAAAGGAACGCAAAGGCCAGAAGTCTCAAAGCCTAACTTAAGGCGAGATAGAGCCAAGCGTGAGCCAAGATAAGGCTCGAGCAGAATAAGCTCGCAAAGGAACGCAAAGGCCAGAAGTCTCAAAGCCTATTTTAAGGCGAGACGGTGCCAAATGTGAGCCAAAAGCAGGCTCGAGCTGAATAAGCTCGCAAAGGAACGCAAAGGCAAGAAGTCTCTAAGCCTAGTTTAAGGCGAGACTGTGCCAAGCGTGAGCCAAAAGAAGGCTCGAGCAAAATAAGCTCGCAAAGGAACGGAAAGGATAGAAGTCTCAAAGCCTAACTTAAGGCGAGACGGTGCCAAGCGTAAGCTAAAAGCAGGCACAAGAAGAATAATCTCGCAAAAGAACGCAAAGGCTAGAAGTCTCAAAGCCCAGTTTAAGGCGAGATAGTGCCAAGCGTGAGCCAAAAGCAGGCTCGAGCAAAATAAGCTTGTAAAGGAACGCAAAGGCTAGAAATCTTTAAGCCTAACTTAAGGCAAGACGGTGCCAATCATAAGCCAAAAGCAGGCTCGAGCAAAATAAGCTCAAAAAAGAGAAGCAAGGGCATAAAGCTTGTTAAAGATTACATATCAAAGGCCTAAAGTCTACCACACAGAAAATTACAAAGAAAAAAATGCAAACACAGAGGCAAGTTAACAAATATATATTTTTCATTCATCCGTCAAAGAGTACAAGGGCAAAAAAAAAAAAAAGACTATTCAAGGGGCTGGAGCTTTCGAGCTAGCAGTGGGGGCTGGAGCCTTAAAGGATGGAGCACCTTCAGTGACAGCAGCAGCAGCAGCGGAGGTGGCCTCGGCGGGAAGAGGAGCGGCTTCTCCTGACCCTTTTGGTTTTGGGCATCCTGCTCGAGCATGTACGCATCCACACCCGCCTCGAGCTTGGACATATCCAAGTCGGGATATTCCTTGCCTAGAATAAACATGAGGCATTTATAGCTGAAGATCACCCTATTGTTGTATTCCATAGTGAGCCGGCCTTCCAGGGAGTCCACCTTGTCCTGGAGATGGGAAGCCTCTGCCTTCAGGTACTCTCGAAGGAAAACCTCTGCACGTCCAAGTCCTTTCCAGCGTTCACCAACTCGTCCCGGACCACAGACAACTCCTTCTCAAGTTAGAGTGCTTTAGACTCGGACAGGGCTGCCTTCTCCTTGAAGGTGGAGATCTCAGTGCGAAGCTTCGCTGCCTCCTCCTCCTTCTGCTCGAGCCTCTGCCTCAAGCTCTTATTTTTAGCTCTAATCTCCTCTCAGAGTCCAAGGTCTTGGTCTTGAAGGCAGTGGCAGCAGCTGTAACATGGGACGAGAGGCGGTGGAGCATGCCAGCCAGCTTACTACCATTGGAAGCCTCCAACCCCTCCAAGAATCTCTCCTCCATGTGCCTAGCAAAATCCTTGACATAGGGGTCGGCAATGTCAGGCTGTTGCTGCTCTTGGGAATGTACCGCTCGAGACTGGGCTGGAACGACAGTCCTCGAGCCCTTTCGGGTCGCCCTTTCTGCTGACCTCTCGGCCTCTCGAGCAGGAGGAGCAGAAACTAAAAGCACCAACACCCACCAACCAATGGATATGAGGCTCCGTAACATCTCGGATGGAGCAAAGACACCTCCAGATAGGAGAAGCTGGGTAACGAAAACGTACCATTCCCGGATGATCTTTGTTGCAATATTTAGCCTTCATGTATGAAGCCTATAAGGAGCGTTGCTCCCGAAATCGCCACCAAAGCTTAAGCTCAAAAGCTTCAGCTAGATCACAAAATGACCTAATACCCAGGACACCCTCCTCCGGATGAAAGCACACCTTCGGCCAATGGCACTAATGAATCTTCCGCCTAGATCCACAGTCACCCTATAAGAAACGTGTGAACATCCGCTCTAACTGCCGAATAACCCCAATCAGCAGTCGCATAACATGAAATAAGTGTAAGCACTAGCTTTCCCCCAAACGAGAGCAATCGATTAGCCCAACCAGAAATCCTCTCTCGGGCCCTCCGATAAGAAAAAGGGATTTGCTTCGCCTGGAACCCTGTAACCATATGAATAATAGCACTATGTGAAGCAGAAACTGAACCCCTAACTTAAAAGCTGCTCTTCGCCTGGCTAACTAGCTGCCCAGAAACAGCCTCATAATGATGCATGAAACCCATAAGCCGCGCGAGGCTAGCCTTACTACCATTCCAAAAAAAACAATATCATCTCCAAAACTCAAATGGGAGATAGGAAGATAACCAGACAAGTAATATAGAAGTATACAAGTGATCCAGGCCTTTAGATAAGAACTCAGCAGCAATAATGAACAAACAAGGAGATAGCGGATCACTCTGGTGAAGACCACCCCGAGACTAAAAAAACCCATGGCTGACCCCATTAACCAACATAGAAAACAAAGGTCCATAAATAACCCTTCGAACTAAAGAAATCCACTGCTCTGAGGAACCAAAGCACCGCAACATCAGAAGAACAAAGGACCATGACATCCGATCATATGCCTTAGTCATATCCAACTTCAGTACTATGTTACTTCCCTGGGTACGACGACTAAGATCATGAACAAGCTCCTGAACCAACAACACATTATCATGAATGCTCCTACCAGGTACAAAATCACTCTGGGACAGAGAAATGATACGAGGTAGCACTACTGTCAGTCGCATAACAAGCAATTTAGTACGTTACATAAGCTAATTGGCCGAAAATCAGCCCACGAAACTGGAGAGTCCTTCTTAGGAAGAAGGACCAAGAGAGTACTCTGGAATCCCCGAGGCATAGTAGAACCCTAAAAATAATTATGAACAGCAGCCAATAAGTCATCAGAAATCACATTCCAGCATGCCTAGTAGAACCTACTGTAAAAACCATCAGGACCCGGAGCACTGTCAGGGTTAATAGAAAAGACCACTGGCCGTAACTCCTCTAAATCAGGCTCCCTACACAGATCCATATCATCCTCAGCAGTGACAAGAGAGGAAATAAAATTAAAATCCGATAACTGAAACTGACTAGGACCTACCGCTAATAAACCCTGAAAATAATCAACCGCAGACTCAGCCATGGCAGTATGCTCAGTAATTCATGCAGACGATGAGTCCTGGATCCGATGGACATGAAGGAACTGATGCTTCTTTCGAATCAAAGAGTGGAAGAACTGGGTATTAGCATCCCCCTCCCTAACTCAACGAACACCCGACTGCTGTCTTAAAACGCTCTCCTCACAAAGTAACGCATGTTGCAGTCGTGCTTCAGCCTTAGAAAAAGCTGCACGGTCGTCAGCTAAACCAGATAGATAATACTGGCCCTCCCTCCGAGCAACCTCCTTCTCAGCCTCCTTAACCCTATCAAACACATTACCAAACACCTTCTTATTCCAACCTTTTAAGCAAAGCTTCAATCTCACAAGCTTCTGTTGAAAAGTCCTCATCCCAAAGCCAATAATAGGAGCACCCCAAGACTGCCTCACAACATCAATAAACCCAGGATGCTTAAGCCAAGCATGTAAAAAGCAGAACCGGGAAGGACGTCCACTAGCCAATCTAGCACATGATAATAGCAAAGGAGAGTGATCTAAACCAGTATGATTCAGATGAGAAACTCGAACAGTAGAAAAAAAACCCAGACCATTGGGCATTGCACACAACCCTATCCAATCGTCTCCAAGTGCGCCCATTGGTCCAAGTAATGGGACTCCGTGTAAAACCCACATCATCCAAACCACAATCCAATAATGCTAAATTAAAATCATCAATGGCATCCTGAGGCTGTGCATGCCCCCCCGAGATCTCAGTAAGAGACTACACAACATTAAAATCCCCACCCACCATCCAAGGCCCATCATGATTATCAACAAATGAAATAAGGCCATCCCACAAACCCTCTCTCACAATCTTAGCACAACTGGGATATACATAAGAAACATAAACAGGATCAGGAAAGGATGGGTGACTGACCCGGTAATGAACCACCTGGCACATATCTTGCAGAACCTCCAATGAAAAAGGCGCCGACCAGAACACCCATATTTTCCCGAAATGGGAAGAAAATTCGTGATCCATCGCAATGCGAACCCGAGTGCTCTTCAGTCTCTTAGCAGTAAGAAAAGGCTCTAAAACACAAACCAAACCAATTTATGCATCCGTAGCAATTTCCACAATCGGCAGATCGCGGGGGCCTTACTTATCCCTCGAATGTTTCAAATAAGAGTATTAATCATTGGGGTGGGGATCGACTCCTACCCCGCCACCAAGCCTTACGGGTCTTACAGCCCGCAACTAATGAATATCCTCTGGATCAGTCAAGAATCTCCCGCCATCCATATCCCCATAATCCTCAGAACGAAAATCAATATCAGATAGAGAAATACCAAGGCATCCCTTCCTGTCAACTGAACCATTAATCAGAATCTCAGAACTATGAGAGTTAAAACTCACGTGCATGTTAATAGTAGCGTCCCCAGAAGGTCACTCCATACCCAGCTCATCACCCACTGCCGCCTGAATACCATCCTCATAACCCCTATCATCCGAGGGGTTATCCTCAGCTACAGTATGACCCGGACAGTCCCTATTGGTATTTGATAGGGCAACAAAACTAGTAGCAACAGAACCCTAGAGGCCGTTGATTAGAAATAACAAAATACCGAGTATTAGAAGCAACCCGTGGCTGCACATCTACTGGAAACATGGGCTTTTTACCCTTATCAAGAATAAGATGCTGACCATTATCTTTTATTTTAGTTTAAATACCTGTTTTCTATATATATTATAGCTCATTTTCTTAGCGGCTAAAGTCTTTATTGCGTTTTCTCCGCGAGCTTATCTTGCTCGAGCCTGCAATTAGCTCACGCTTGGCACCGTCTCGCCTTCAGCTAGGCTTAGAGACTTCTGGCCTTTGCGTTTTCTTCGCAAGCTTGTTAGCTTCAACTTGCTTATATTGAATTAATATTGGAAGCATTTTTCTTTCTTTTATTCATGTTCAAGATTTTAAACATCTTTATTTAGGAAGGAATTGGATATTAATTCTTACAATACAAGGAAACTTATTGGAAATACTTCATTAAATATTGTGCGTTCCACGGCCTTTTGACCTCTCGTCCATCAGGGTAGGTCAATCTGTATGCTCCCTGACCGGCTATTTGAAAGACCCTATAGGGACCTTCCCAGTTCGGTCCTAACACACCTTGCCTGGGGTCTTTCGTGTTCTGATTGACTCTTCTAAGTACTCAATCTCCCACCTGAAATCGGAGAATGTGTACATTCTAGTTGTAATAGCGGGTCACTCTCTGCTGGTACTCTGCTATCTTTGCAGCGGCCCTTTCCCTTTTCTCTTCCAATAAGTCCAAGCCTGCACACATTTGCTCATCATTTTGCCCTTCGTTAAAGTGCTCTATTCGGTGTGTTCCAATCCCTATTTCAGTGGGGATAACTGCTTCATGCCCAAATGCCAAGGAGAATGGGGTTTCCCCTATGGCCGTTTTATGTGTGGTTCTGTAAGCCCACAAGACACCAGGCAGCTCGTCAAGTCTGGTTTTCATGAGGTGTTTTATAGTCTTGTTTGCGGCTTCTACTTACCCGTTGGCCTGTGGGTGTGATGGAGAGCAAAACTTTAGCTCTATTCCCATGTTTTTGCAGAAATCTCTGAACTTATTGTTGTCAAATTGTCTTCCGTTGTTCGTTACCAAAGTGTGGGGAATCCCATACCTGCAAATCACATTTTTCCAAATGAAGTCAGTGGTCTTGCTTTCTATGATACTACTCAAGGCTCGCACCTCAACCCATTTGGTTAAATAATCAATTGCCACCACGGCGTGAGTTGCCGATGCTCTCCCCTTTGGTAATGGCCATTAAGTCCATTCTCCATTGAGCAAATGACCAAGGTGAGTTCATCACTGTGAGGTTCCAGGGAGGCTGGGTCATGTAGTTGGCAAAGCTTTGGCAACTCTTGCAGCTCTTGGTCTTCTCTTATGCATTCTGGTGCATGCGGGGCCAAAAGTATCCTTGCCTTAAGGCCTTGAAAGCCAAAGACCTCGGGCCAGAGTGGTTCCCACAGATTCCTTCATGAATTTCCCAGAGGACATAATCGACTTCCTCTTGATCTAGACACTGCAACAGTGGGAGAGTGTATCCTCGCCTGTACAATACCCCATCAACCAATGTATACCTGGCCACTTTACACTTCATCTTCCTTGCTTGTTTTTTATCGGCAGGCAACACTCCATCCTTGAGGTAAGAAACAATTGGTTCCATCCAAGTGCTGCTCGATGATAACTGATCACCTCGTCTTCCTGCTAGGTGCTCGAGCAGGTCTTGATTTCTAGCGGGATAGACTTCGGTATTTTGGGGTTGGATGTAGCGAGCATTCGCCCAATCATGTCAGCTCAAAAATTTATCCCTCTCGCGATTTGCTCCACCTCGACTGCTCGAAAATTCTTTATTAGCTGCTTCACCTTTCAAAAGTAAGCCTTCATCTTCTCGCTTTTTGCTTGGAAGCTTTCGTTGAGGTGATTTGCTACCAGCTTTGAGTCTGTTCGAAGCTTTACCTCTTCTGCTTTCACTACCAGGGCGAGCTTCAATCCTGCAATTACAGCCTCGTACTCGGCCTGGTTGTTGGTGACTTCAAATTCCAGCTTTATGGCGTACTACACCTCTACCCCTTCAGGACTAAGAAGCACAACTCCTACTCTGGACAGAGGGGTCTGGTGGGTGCTCGCTATCCATCTCTTCATCCCTTTCTGTGCATTCGACAATGAAGTCAGCTAAGGACTGAGCTTTTATTGCTGTTCTGGGTTGGTAGCTGATGTCGAATTCACTTAGCTCTATCGACCATTTTACCAACCTTCCAGAGATCTCTAGTTTGTGCAGAGTCTTTCTGAGCGGGTTCGTCAAAACTGTCACCGAATGCGCTTAGAAGTAAGGTCTCAGTTTTCGGGCCGCCGTCACTAGGGCCAGAGCCCATCTCTCCATTGGTGGATACCGAGTTTTAGCCCCCAACAAGGCTCTGCTCGTGTAATAGACGAGATACTGCACCTCTGACTCATCTCTTACTAGAACCGAGCTCGTTGCCTATTGCGACACAGCTGGATACAAATACAGAACCTCCCCTGCTCAAGGCGTTGACAGTAACGGAGCTTTTAGCAGATATTCCTTCAACTACTGGAACGTTGCCTCACATTCCGGTGTCCATTTTGTCTTTCGCCATTTTTTCATTTCCTTGAAGAAGATGACGCACTTATCTGTAGCTCGGGAGATAAACTTGTTGAGGGATGCCAGTTTCCCTGTTAGGCTTTGTATCTCCTTGAGAGTACGCGGGGACTTCATCTCCACCACTGCTCTTATCTTTTTTGGATTGGCTTCGATTCCTCTAAGACGAACCATGAAGCCCAAGAATTTTCTCAAACAAACTCCAAAGGCACATTTCTCTGGATTAAGCTTCATACGATATTTTCTTAGGAGCGCGAAGGTTTCTTCCAAATGCTTTACATGTTCCTCCGCGTCCTTTGATTTGGTGATCATATCATCCACATAAACCTCCATTGTTCGGTCGATCAGTGGTTTGAAGACCTTATTCACCAGCCTCTGGTAGGTTGCCCCCACATTCTTCAGGCCGAAGACCATGACCTTGTAGCAAAACAGGCCTTGGTTGGTGATGAAAGCTGTTCACTCCTCGTCTGGCCGGTGCATGGGAATTTGGTTATAACCCGAGAATGCATCCATAAAACTAAGCAGTTCGTGTCCTACCGTGGAGTCCACCAGCTGGTCTATCTTCGGCAACGGGAAGCTATCTTTCGGGCAAGTTTTATTCACATCTGTGAAATCCACGCACATTCTCCATTTTCCATTTGTCTTCTTTACCAACACCACGTTTGAGATCTATTAAGTGTAGGAAACTTCCCTTATGAATCCCGCCTTCAGCAACTTCTCCACCTCACAGTTCATGGTCTCGTACCTTTCTTGGTTGACGCATCTCCTCTTCTGCCTTACTGGCTTGGCGTCCTTCTGTATTGCCAACCTGTGACACGCCACCTCCGGGTCAATCCTAGGAATATCCTAGTGTGTCCAAGCGAATACATCCGAGTGTCCTCGCAAACACTCGACCAAATTTTCCTTTAACTGCCTACTAATGCCCGAGCCGATTCGGACCCTCTTCTCGAGGTCGTCTGGTCTTACCCTAATTTCCTCCAGCTCCTCAGCGGGCTCCTGTCCTCCATTATTCAACTCCCCCCATCGAGTCTAATAATGTTACTTGCATAGTCTCCTTAGCCGCCACAGAGTAGCAGTTCCTCGTGACCCTCTGGCTGCCCTTGACGACTCCTACGGCTCTGTTTACTCGGTACTTCAAGGCTAAGTAGTGGGTGGATAATACTGATTGGCTGATCCTCATGAACGGTCTCCCCAATATTGCTTGGTAGAGGCTGACTTCATCCACCACCACAAAGTCTAACATCATATTCTTTTCAAAAGACCTCGAGCCCATAGCCACAGCCAACTTGATGATTCCCAAAGGAATCAGCTTTCCTCCCCCGAACCCTTTCAGGGAAGTGTTTTTCTGTTCCTCTGTCCACATGATGGGCACCTGCCGTACCTTAGCCTTTTTTGCAGCTGGCGCGGCGAACAGGACCTCCTGGCCAGCAGCGGCGTACCTGCAATAGTTTTTCCGGGCCCTGTTTGAATTCCCTGACATCGTGGGTCCTCCTGAGATCACTCTTGTAGCCGGCGGTTCCAGGTCCATGCCATAGGCTCGGTCATCCTCCTCTGGCTATTGCTCAACCATCAGATGGCCGTGTCTTGCAAGTGCTGACCCCCCCCATCTTCTAAGTTCATCTCTTCCCTCCAGGCAATATTTAGCGTCTTCGGTCTTTGTGCTTCATCCCCCACCTGTTCTCGAGCGAGGACGTTCCCGCGGTTGGACTCAAGGATGTTATGGCTTGCTTTCTTCTATCCTTCCCTGAGTTCCTACAGGATGGATGTTAGTGTTTCCATTTGTTTCTCCATCAGATCCATTCTCTCCTGGATTTCCCTATTTTGGGCCTCGTTGGCCACCTCCCTCAAAGTCACTGACTTTGCTGGACTCACTCCCCTCCTGCTATTTCCCCTCATTGTTGCGTTTGTGTTCCTTGAATGTGTTGGGAAGTCAGACTTTTTGAACGGATCCCTACAGACGGCACCAAGATGATGATGCAGTTTTCTGCGTGCTCTCGAATGGTGTCAAAACTCCTGCTCGCAGGATGCTTGAGCAGGAACACTTGCCGACCTCAATTCTCCTCTATTCGCCGGAACAGCGATCTCCTCGAGTCTGTACTCACAAAAAACAAGGTCAAGGGTCGCCGGGTATTTTTCCGGCGAAAACCCTCCGACGCTCAAGTTAGTAATCGAGTTGTTCTTTTTTGTATCTCTCTTTGTTGGAGAGACCGGAGAAATAAAATAAAAATGGCTGTCTGATCCAAGTAGTAGTAGCCCAAAAATGACTAAACCGTGAGAAAGAAGAAGAATATGAAAATTCTGGAACCCCCGCAGCCTACACGCCGGTTTTCTTTTATTCTTCGGTTTTCCCTCCCTTTTTCTCCGAGGTCATCCGCTCCCGCGTTAATGGTGTCTGGGCCCTCTGACAACCGAGATTACCGCGCCATATCTTGGGAATGCGGGATGCCAGGTGGCCATGTGTTCCCATGGCCTGATTATGGTGTCGGGCATGCGCGCACGCAATGATGACACTGTGGGGGTGTACGCCGATCATCGGTAATAGTCACGACACCATACCGTGTGGGGCATTGGTTAGGCATCGATCGTCGCTGGAGCGACAGGTCAGACTGTCTCAAACCGGCTGTACTTGAGTCTTGCATCCACTTCGTGCCATCGCCGATCGGGATGGGTCATACTTGGGGGTTTGAAGACCTCGAGTAGAAGATTGGAGCAGAAGATGGGTCATCCATAATTGTATGCTCGAATATAATTCGCCCAAGCCACATCGATTTCTTTACTGCACAATCCTTTGTACCACATCGTTAATTTAAATTAATATCTTAATTGCCCAATCAATTTAATTACATCTTGTTCCTTGATAATTACTGGTTTTCTATAATGATCATTTTCAACATACTTATTTATATTGAGACACTCTGGCCAGAGAATTCTATGATCAAGTACTGAAAACCCATCAAGAGATGTGTCGTACAAACTCAGTATTGTTAATCTATAATTTCAATACTTTTAGTTACTCCCACCAAGATACCGGGTAATCTTGACTGTATGTCGTGCCCATTGGTAACTTAAATGAAATAACAATTACAATCAAGAAATTATAACTAACTCAAGATTAAGATTACAGTAAATCAATGACTATGAGATTTAATAAGTCTGACAGTTATTAATAGGTTAATTAAATCTCATATGTGATTCAGCTCAATGTAATCATATAACATCAATAAATTTATACATGATTAAGAAAAATCACTCAATTAATTCGTTACAGTCTATACCTAAATAAAGTGCCAAACTTTATTTATCAACTGTAAACTTAATTTATTTAATCATAAGATAACTTGTATTTATGTCTTCTGCGAATCCATATAATGATCGCATAAATACATATAATATGATTAAATGGACTTTACTCAAAATATTAACATAATAAAGATACATGAATAAAATACCTCATTTTTATTTTCTTAATCAGAAATATTATTTATTTGAATAAATATAAATATGCTTTAAAAAGCATATTTTTCCAATAGAACTTTCATCCGGCGAGTCATCCACAAGGAGCAAAAGATCTCTCTCTTTATTTCTTCTTAAGATTTCCATTATCTCTACAACGAAACAAAGTCAGATTCACAAGTGTCTGTTTGCTGACACAATTCCTGGTTAAAAATCTAAAGCAATATGCAAGGGACCGCTCAAAATTCCAAGCTATAAGAATAATATTGATATGTCATAAAGTAGAAGCACAATATTGAATATTTATGTCTGTGCAAGGAAATTTATATCTATTTTTATAGATGCAGGTCAATTACTTTCTAAAATTAACTTAATTACTTAATTTAGTTAATCTAAAACACTGATTGAACCAACTCATTCGAACTACTTAATGGAAAGCTGACTTACAATATCGAAGCCGCACAAATATATTTGTAATGCCCGAATAACTCTCTAATGGCTTTATTTATAATATGCATGCACCGCCTCTTATGCTTGCAAATCCGAATCCGATTCTTAATCAAATAATAACGCAACATGCAATTTGAAATTATAATCTAATTTATTCATCTCACACGTGATGTCCTTAGTTTAAATTGAATAGGGCTTGGCCAATTATCTTGCGATTTGCGAAGCCTCCGAAGCCATGCACTTGTGTTCACGTATTCAGGTTGTTTTTTTTATTGACTTCGGGTATGTTTGGGATTGAGGTTAGGCGATTGTAACTTTTAAGTTCAGTAGACTAAAGTGTTTAGTAAACACTAATTCTTGTAGCTTTTAAACTATATTAACTATATTAATATGATTTTTTACTTGTATAATGTAAAATCTATTATATTTTTAATAATTTTGTTAAAATTATTATTTAAAAATTATATTTATTATATATTATTAACTTTTATTTTATAATTACAGCTTTTTTCACTTGTATAATGTAAAATCTATTATGTTTTTAATAATTTTGTTAAAATTATTATTTAAAAATTATATTTATTACATATTATTAATTTTTATTTTATAATTACAGCTTTTTTTCCATAACAGCTGTAGCTTAAAAACTACAGCACCTCAATGCCAAACATACCCTTCGTCTCCACGAATGCTTGAAATTGACAAGAACTAATGTTGATCCAATTGCATCAATTCTCCATTTGTTATGGAAGACCGAACCACGGTCTGCTATAATAATAGGTAATATGCCATGTCAAAAGATTGAATGTGTACCCGCTATTCCCAGTATATCACATACAACTATATATCCTAACTACTGCGTATATGTTGGATCACTAGGGGATAAATTTGACACTTTCAAGTATGCAAATTGATTATTTATGCTGCGGCGGATTTACATGGTAGCTAAACCGGGCTGGACCCCGCCTAGCGTCCTCATATTTTAATGATATTTTTAATATAAAACTAGGAAAATTCGTTAACTTCCTTTTATCTTAATGAAATTTTTGATATAAAAATAGGGATTTCTCTTTGATGCTATATGTATTTTTACAATATTGATGGTGGGATTGTTGTGAACCCTTAGATTTAAGTGTTTTAATTTCAGTCATTTACTTAATATAATTTAATATAGTAATAATTAATTAATTTAAAGATAAGCATTATGTAGGGAAGAATCTTGAAGATTATTTGTTTAATGTGTCAAGAATTCAAATTCAAATAAAAAGCTTGAGATATTATATTTTATCCTATATCTTTTTCTTTTTATTTTTTAAATTTAAATATTATTTTAAAAATAATAAATTTTTTTATTAATAAAGATAATGTGTACCATTGAATAGATCAAAAAGTTCAATTTTCTTACGTTATTGACGCTGTAAAAAAATTACAGCATCAAGAAGGGCGCAAAAAATATAGATTTTAATTTTATCTCAAGTATGTCTCCAAATCAATTTAAACTAAAATAACATAAATACTGTTTTATAGTAAATTTACTCCAGTTTTGGATCTTTAAAATTTAATATTAATTGAACAATTAATCGAAGTTGGTGACTTTAAATATATGTATTTTATTTAGAAAGAGGTTATTCATGTCGCATTATTTGATAATTATGTTTACGGGCACTCACATGTGCATATACAACAAATTTTATAATTTAATTTTTTATATTTTAAACCATGAGATAGGGAATTTCTTAGATCCTTTTTTTTTAAATTAAAAATGAAAAAAAATAAATGTTTTAAATAAAATAAATATTAGAATTCATGTATATATTCACCACACCAATATTGAATACGAAATCT
This sequence comes from Murraya koenigii, assembly GCA_025617385.1. Taxonomy (NCBI): domain Eukaryota; kingdom Viridiplantae; phylum Streptophyta; class Magnoliopsida; order Sapindales; family Rutaceae; genus Murraya; species Murraya koenigii. The sequence goes on along the minus strand of CM046819.1, from coordinate 2,247,182 downwards.
CCGCATATTGGTAGGTAAAATATGAAAAAAAAATTCTCTCTTAATTTTTTTTTTCTTTCCTAGTTCTTCTTGCTCTTTAATATTAATCAAGTGTGTATATTCACTGAAAAATTAACTTAATTATCACACACTTACTAAACATAAGGAGGGTTAAGGCCCAAAAAACTAAGAAAGAATTCTATTCTATAAAATATATAAATAGCACGCCCAGATCTGTCGGACTTCGCCATCCTAGGTGAGATACAATTAATCATGCCCAACTGGTCAGAACTTCCTGGCGATCTTTTGGTGGAAATTGCAAGGCGGGTAAAAGTATATGAGGATTTTGTACATTTTTCTAGGGTTTGCAGATCATGGAGATCGGCTGCAGTTTCGGAGATTCATTCCATGTGTAAGATTCCTTGGCTCATGCTTCGTCTCAAAAGAGATTCAATCACTTTCTTCAGTATTTCGAAGGGCATCAGTCGCCACGTAGATTTACCTAAAGCATTATATAGGAGCAGCAGGTACTTCTCATCAAGGGGTTGGCTTATTGAAATTGAATCTCTGGAATTGACTATCAGTCTTTTGCATCCTTTTTCTCTTCGTCAACTTAACCTACCATCCATAAACAGCTTTCCAGATTCTTCCAATGATTGGACTAATGATGTAGATGATACTGACGTTGGTATTTTTGTAATCATCAAATGTATTTTATCATCATCATTCTCTCCAAATTCAGATTCTTCACAAGTCCAAGCTGTGCTTATATACGGAAGAAATAGGAAATTGGCCTATGCTAGACCTGGTGAACTAGTTTGGAGAAGAGTTCGTAACAGCAATTATTTTGATGCCATTTACTACAGCGATCAATTTTATGCTATTAATGGTTTAGGTCGAATATTTGCCATCAAAGGTGATATGCCAGTGCAAATTGCTAAGCCACCTAATGAATTTATTCAAGTTAGCGATCATGTGGAATGTTTGTATTATTTGGTAGAATCAGATGGAGCTTTATTTGTTGTCTCAAGAATAGAAGTATTGAAACCTGAAAGAATATTTCCTTACTCCCGTATAACTGTGGGATTTAATGTTTTTCAGGTTGATTTATGTAATAATAAATGGACCAAGATCGAGAGTTTAGGATGTAGATCCTTCTTTCTGGGGTTGAATTCTTCCTTTTCCATAAATGCATCAAATAATTCTTACTGTAAACCAAATTGCATATATTTTACTGACGATTATGTACATGAATATTGGTACAACATGGATGAAGCTGTTGAGCCCTACATGATGGAAGGCAGCGGTGAAGATATCGGAATTTACGACATGAAAGGTGGACGCATTGATCCCTTGTATCAAGGAAATCTTGATCATTATTTTATACCGCTTATGTGGATTGAACATAGTTCTTAATATTGATGAAAGTTATCAGGTGAGAGATCTTCTTTTTGTTTATTTATTTATGAATATTTTTTATAATAAATGTGCGTGTTGAATGTAATTGCATCTATTTAATAACTAATCTGATGTCGTATTCTTATTGATACATCATAGGGCAAATGTACACTATATGGAAGAAGAAAAAGTATTGGAAATATTCAAAATGGAAGATGGAAGCAAGGAGCCACATTAAGGAAATTCGTTTCATCATCTTAACGAAGTGACACATTAAGTTTAGTCCTCATCAGTGTTCTTTTTTTAATAAAACTATTGTTTATTTCATTAATTTGAAATAAATCTTGAGGTATAGTTTGTTTATGTTTGCTTTCTTTGATGACTTTAATGTTTGGATCAGTGGAATGACTTTTAATTTGCTAGTTTACGGTGTGTTTTTAATTAGATGGATACTTGTTTTCTTTCTAAGAAATTGTTGCATTATTATTTTGTTTTTAACATTTTAATAAGTTTTTAACGTTTATTGAATGTAAGTGACAGGTAAAGGTTAAATTGATTTTTTTTTTTTTAATTAGCTCAAGGTTTGAATATGTGTAGACCAAAGAAAACTGCTTAAAAACCATTCGGCGAAATATTGGGAGAAAGTTAGTAACTGGATTTGCACTCCTATGGTAGAAATTTTATGATATCTCATATGAATTCTTTATTTCCTTCATCTGAAGTTTTCATTTCATCATCTATATAATTCTTATTTTAAAATTTAGCTGCCTAAGGAAGTGAGCTTGTCTTACTGTAAATAAGGAGGTCTTATTATTTTAGCTACCTATTGAATTTATGAAAGCTTCCCTTTGTTTTATCTTAATGGATTGTTATCTTTAACCTCATTAGGCCGAGTGTTGTTTTAAAAGTCCCACTACTGTTAATAGACTGTAATCTTATTTTCTTTATATAAATATTATTGCATTATTATTTTGCTTTCAACATTTTTAATAAGTTATTTGAATAGGAGTGGTTAGCTAAAGAAAGCAGTTTAAAAGCCATTTTGTTAAGTATCTCGAGAAATTTAGTAACTTGATTTGCACTCTCATGGCTGAAATTATTTGATTGAACATAAATTCTTTATTTCCTCTTTCCTCTTATAAGGTTTCCCTTTTCATCGTCCATGTAATTCTTGCTCTAAAATTGAGTTACATTAGGGGTTGTTGTAATTGTTTCAGGTGGTTATTGAATTAACAGAAAATCCTCACTTATGTTACCCCAACAAGTCGTTATCTTTAATTCCACAAAGTCGAATATTGATTTAACAACAAATCTCACAACAGTGAGAGCTATGTTGATGCGGTTTTCTGCTCGTTCCCAAATGATGCTGTAAACTTCTGCTCACTAATTGATCGAGCAGAACTCCTTGCTGGTTCCTGTCTTTCTCCGTTTACTGGAACAGTAATATCCTCCGGCCTGCGTCCACAGAAGAAAGATGTCAGGGGTCGCCAGGTGTTTTTCCTGCGAAAACCTTCTGACGCTCAAGTCAGTGATGGTGTTGATTCTTTTGGTATCCCCCTTAGTTTGAGAGACCGAAAAAAATAGAAAGTATTGAATAGTGAAGATAGAGACAAAATCCCAATCCCAGTCCCGATGGATAAGTTGGAATTGGAATTAAAAATTTTCAGAAAAAAAAAGAAGAAGAATAATAATCCCTTTACCTTGTCTCTCGTCTGGTATTTATCCTCCTGTTTTCCCACCCCCCCTTGCTTGGATGCCCACCTCAGCATTAATTGCGCCTGTGCCTTCCTGACAACTAGGGGTTGCTGAAGCACAACCTGGGGGCGTGGGATTTCAGGCAGGTATGGGTTCCTGTGACCCAATGATGGTGTTGTGTAGGTCCGTGTTTAATGATGACATTGTGTAGGCGTGCGCTAGTGATCGGTTACAGTGACGAAACCCTACGGCGTGGGGTGCCTGTCAGACATCGATCGCCGTGACAAGTTGTAGGGAGAAGGGGCCATCATGCTTAGGTCTGCTCTGCTCGAGCTTTGATTCCCCTCTGTTCATGGTGCTCCCAGCAACATGACTGGGTCTTGGTTGGTGGTTGGAGGATCCCTTATAGCTGAGCAGGATGGGAAGATCAGGGCTTGACCAGCCATTGAGCACTTAACCTCGACCAACTTTGACACCTAGTAGGGTATCTTCGTGCTAGCAATTAGGTTTTCTGCTCTTAGCTAAATTGGCCTCGAGGGGGTCTGCTCGGTATCGCCCAAACACTAGTCCCCCAGTTTCTAGTCTTGAGAGTGAAATGAGATAAGATTGGAAACTTCTCGTTTGAGCAGGTTTCCCTCCTTTTTATCTCCTTATGCTGAGCTATCTGCCTTTTTCATCACTTCGCATTTAATGCGAGACGCGTGGGCATATCTGGGCCACTCGTTTGAATTTTGACGAGGCGGTTACTTGAAGAGTCGCATCCCCTTGATCAGCATGCTGTCTGTTGACATTACTTGCTTACCGTCTTCTTCGTCGTCTTCATTATCTGCTTTCTCTTTATCCAAACAGCGTAACAGTGGCAGGATGTATACTCGCTTGTACAATACCCCATCGATTAATGTGTACTTCGCCGCTTGACAGCTCAGTTTCCTCGCCTGCTTCTTTTCAGCAGGCAATGTCCCTTCCTTGGGATAGGAGATAATTGGATCCATCTAGGTGCTGCTCGGGGATAGGCTCATCACTTCGTTCTCCTACTCCATGCTCAAGGAGGTCCTAATCTCCACTAGGATAGACTTAGGCATCTTTGGGTCAGATACAACGACCATCCGTGCTATCATGTCCGCCCGAAAGTTCTCTGCCCTTGTAATCTGTTCCACCTCTATCGCTTGAAACTTTCCAATTAACTGTCTCACCTTTTGAAGGTAAGCCTTTATCTTCTCATCTTTTGCCTGGAAGCTTTGGTTGAGGTGGTTTGCCACTAGCTGGGAGTCTGTCCGGAGCTTTAATTCTTCCGCCTTCATTACCAAAGCGAGCTTCAGTCCCGTAATTACAGCTTCGTATTCAGCTTGGTTATTGGTGGCCTTGAAATCAAGCTTCGGCATATTGTACTTCCACCCCTTCAAGACTAAGAAGCACTACTCTTGCTCTTGCTCCTTGATCTCCACATAACCCGTCCATTGTGATCGTCTAGACTTTGCCCTGAGTAGGGGAGCCTGCTGCTCACTCGTTGTCTGCTCCTTTGTCTAACTCAGTACACTCGACCACAAATTCAGCCAAGGCTTGTGCCCTAATTATCGTTCAAGGCTGGCAGTTGATATCAAACTCGCTGAGCTCTATCGACCACTTTACAGCTGATCCGAAGTTTCTAGTTTATGCAAGATCTGCCTAAGTGGCTGGTTTTTCAAGACTGCGATTGAATGTGCTTGGAAGTAAGGCATTAGCTTCCAAGCTGCCGTTACTAGTGCAAGTGCCCACTTTCCCACTGGCGGGTACCGAGTCTCTGCCTCCAGCAAAGCTCTGCTCGTGTAATATACAAGGTACTGCACCCCCGACTCTTCCCTTATCAATACTGAGCTCGTTGCCCATTACGACACCACCAAATACAAGTAGAAAACTTCTCCTGTTTGCGGCGTTGATAGCAACGAAGCTTTTATCAAGTACTCCTTCAGCTGTTGGAACGCCGCTTCACATTCTGGTGTCCACTTTGTCTTTCTCCCTTTCCTCATTTCTTGGAAAAAGACATGGCATTTGTCTGTTGTTGGGGAGATGAATCTGTTGAGGGATGCCAACTTACCAGTGAGGCTTTATATTTCCTTGAGAGTGCGTGGGGACTTCATGTCTATTACCGCTCTTATCTTCTCCAGGTTGACCTCAATCCCCCTGTTACTGACTATGAAACCCAAGCATTTTTCAGAATTTACTCCAAAGGCACACTTCTCAAGGTGAAGTTTCATCCGGTATTCCCTCAAGAGCGCAAAGGGCATGACCTTATAGCAAAACAGGCCCTGGTTGGTGATGAAGGCCGTGCACTCCTCATCCGGCCCATACATAGGAATCTAGTTGTAACCTGAGAAGGCATCCATGAAACTGAGCAGGCTGTGTCCTGCTGTGGAGTTGAACAGCTGATCTATTTTTGGAAACGGGAAGCTGTCCTTTGGATAGGCTTTGTTCAAATTGAAGAAGTCTACGCACATTCTCAATTTCCCACTCGCCTTCTTCACCAGCACCACATTCGAGATCCATTCCAGGTAGCAAACTTCCCTTATGAATCCCGCCTTCAACAGCTTCTCCACCTCGCTGCTCATGGCTTCATACCACTCCTGATTAACACACCTCCTCTTCTGTCTGACCGGCTTGGCATCTCTTTTTACTGCTAACTTGTGGCACGCTACCTTCGGGTCGATGCTCGGCATATCTTCGTGCGTCTGGGCAAACACATCAGAGTGTGCTCTCAAGTACTCGACCAGGCTGTCCCTTAATGGCTCACTAATACCCGAGCCAATCCTAACCTTCTTCTCACGGTCGTCTGGCTTTATCGCAATTTCCTTTAGTTCTTCAACAGGCTCCTACCTCCTCTTCTTTGACTCTCCCCTCGAATCCAACGATGTCACTTGCATTGCTTCCTTTGCCACTGTGGCATAGTAGCTCCTCACGACCCTTTGATTGCCCTTGACAACTCCCATGGCCCCATTCAAGGCGAAGTAATGGGTGGACATCAACGATTGGCTAATCCTCATAAAAGGCCTTCCTAATATTGCTTGGTAGGGGCTGACTTCATCCACAACCACAGAGTCTAACATCATAGTCTTCTCAAAGGATTTCGAGCCCATGGTCACTAGCAAGTTGATGATCCCCAGAGAGGTTAACCTTCCCCCACCAAATCCCTTCAGAGAGGTCCTCGTCTGCTCGAGTCTTATATCCGCTATTCCCATGTCATTGAGCGTGGACTTAAAGAGAATGTCCACTGAACTTCCCGAGTCCACCAGTATCAGATTGATCTCACTGTTGGCGACATTTACCCTTATAACCAAGGCATTCTCATGGGGGTATATCACCCCTTCCTCATCCTCCTCTGTCCACATTATGGGCACTTGCCGTACCTTACCTCTCTTTGCAGTGGGCATGGCGAGCAGAACTTCATGACTAGTAGAGGCGTATCTGCTGTAGTTCTTATAAGCCTTATTTAAATTTTCTGCCATCATAAGTCCCCCTACTATTACCCTCACAAAAAGTGGTTCGCGGTCCATGTCACAGGCTTGGCCATCCTCTCCTTGCTGCTGCTCAACTACTGGGTGTCTCCTTTCAATAAACTCGTCCAGATACCGATTTTTAACTAAGTCCTCACCTTAGATTTTCAAGTCACGGCTTTGCGACGTTGAGTGGCCATGGTCTCCACGGAATCGGCAGAACCAGCTTCTGTCTCTCCTACTTGCTGGCTTAGACATCGGTATCAGGGAACATAGCAGCCCTCGCTCCTCCACAACTTGAAACATCTCCTCGAGTAACACCTTCAGGGGGTGTATTGTCTGCAGCCGGGGCTTTGATAAGTCCCCCTACTATCGTAAGTCCCCCTATTATCTACTCCGTGAATTCCATGCACATTTGTTCGAAACTCAGAATACTCCCCGTGGCATTTGGCGGTACCATCCTCTTGCCCTTCCTTCCAAAGTAAGCGGGAAGGCCTTACACCTTTGGGTGGCTGTCAAGCCCTGAATTCTAGTCATATTATTAAAGTGTTCTATATACACCAGAGGGTCACTCTTCCATGAAAATTTTAAGTCGGGGAAGTGGAAATCCTTGGGATTGTGACACCCATGATTTCCACTGAGAGTGGGGACTCATTGTCCAGCATTATCCTCCAACTCTGACCTTTCCCGTTTCCCCGAAGGTCCTCAACAACTTGCTCCAACCTGCGCACTTCTCCCTCCAACTCCTCTGCACAGGAAGTGGGTGTCGTGTCTTGCAAGTGCAGTCGAGACTCCTTTTCTTTCAAGTTCGTCTCCTCTCTTCTGATAACATTTTGCACTTTCTACCTCCGGGCTTCGTCTCCTACATTCCCACCAGCGGGAGCATTCCCGCAGCTGGATTCGGGGATGTCGTTGCTTGTTTTCCTCTACCCATCCCTGAGTTCCTATAGAATGGACGTCAGCGTCTCCATCCGGTCTATTTTATCTTGCATTTCTCTATCTCGGTCCTCATTGGCCACCTCTCTCAGGGTTTCCGATTCTTCAGAGCACGAGGAATAAGAACCAGTCGAGTCTGAGGCTCCAAAAGTTCGTCGGTCAACTCGAGAGAGACGACCACCAACTTGGCACTCAGAGTATGTTACAGAGATCAATGTTGCATATTGTCTTTTAACAGAGGATGGAAAGCCATCAACTTTCCATGAAGCTTTAAACAGCTAAGATGTTACTTTGTGGACGGCAGCAATGTAGGAAGAAATTGAAGTTCTACACAAAACAAGACATGGGAACTTGTGCCACTGCCACATGGAAGAAAAGCCATTGGAAGCAAATGGGTCTACAAGATCAAATGTGATGGCAATAATCAAGTGGAGCGGTATCGTGCAAGATTGGTGGTAAAGGGATATGCTAAGAAAGAAGGTATTGACTTCAATGAGATCTTTTCTCCAGTAGTTAGACTCACGACAGTCAGAGTAGTCTTGGCAATGTGTGCTACATTCGACTTACATCTAGAACAATTAGATGTGAAAACTGCATTTCTTCATGGAGAACTTGAAGAAGAAATTTATATGCTCCAACCAGAAGGTTTTGCTGAAACAGGCAAGGAGAACTTGGTTTGCAGATTAAACAAATCTCTATACAGTTTCAAACAGGCGCCGAGGTGTTGGTATAAGAGATTTGATTCCTTCATCATGAGCCTTGGATACAACAGACTCAGTTCAGACCATTGTGCTTATTACAAGAGATTTGAGGATAATGATTTTATCATTTTGCTGTTGTATGTGGACGACATGTTGGTCGTAAGCCCCAACAAAGATCAAGTCCAAGAATTAAAGGCACAGTTGGCTAGGGAGTTTGAAATGAAGGACTTGGGACCAGCAAACAAGATTCTAAGGATGCAAATTCACCGAGACAGAAATAACAGGAAGATTTGGCTTTCACAGAAGAATTACTTGAAGAAAATCTTGCGACGCTTCAACATGCAAGATTGTAAGCCAATTTCTACCCCACTTCCTATTAATTTCAAGTTATCCTCAACTATGTGTCCTAGCAATGAAACAGAGAGGAAGGAGATGTCTCGAGTACCATATGCATCAGCAGTGGGAGCAGTTAGTCGATACATGGCGAATCCTGGTGGAGAACATTGGCAAACAGTGAAGAGGATTCTAAGATACATCAGAGGAACCTCAGATGTTGCATTATGTTATGGAGGATCATAATTTACTGTTAGAGGCTACGTGGATTCAGATTTCACAGGTGACCTTAATAAAAGAAAATCCACTACTGGCTATGTGTTTACACTTGCAGGAGGAGCTATAAGCTGGGTTTCAAAACTGCAGACTATTGTGGCTTTATCTACGACAGAGGCAGAATACATGGCAGCTACACAAGCATGCAAGGAAGCTATTTGGATACAAAGGCTACTTAAAGAGCTCGGGCACAAACAAGAGAAAATTCATGTGTTTTGTGACAGTTAGAGTGCTTTGCATATTGCAAGGAATCCAGCCTTTCATTCCAAGACAAAACATATAGGGGTACAGTATCACTTCGTTCGAGAAGTAGTGGAAGATTGAAGTGTAGATTTACAGAAAATCCATACCAAGGAGAACCTAGCATATGTTATGACTAAGCCAATCATTATTGACAAGTTTATATGGAGTAGATCCTCGTGTGGCTTAGCAGAAACGTAAGCAACATGTCAATGGTAAAACAGAAAGGATAGTGTGGAGATTGATTGGTTCTCAATCAAATCTCCAAGTGGGAGAATGTGAAGGAGGTGGGCACCGCCCATCCTGAAGGGCGGTGCCCCATTCAACACGGCACTGTGTGCCGTGTTGAATGAAAAAAAGAAGAAAGAAAAAAATTATATAATAAAATAATAATACGTAGTAACCAAAATGCAGCTATAAATTGAGCGCCCATTCCCTCATTTACATCATCCCAGAAAATTCATTTCTTCTTGTATTAGAGAGAATTTTGAGAGTTATTGGGTGTAATTGGGGTATTGGGAAGTGAGAATAGTTTTCTCCTAGTTATAGAGAGAGTATAATTATTCTCCTCTATTATTAGAGAAGTTACTATTTTTCCAATATAATAAAATTATTTCCTTCTGTCTTTGCCCGTGGATGTAGGCTATCAGCCGAACCACGTAATTTCTGTTGTTCAGATTTGTGCTTGCTCTTTATTTTTCTTCCAATCTCATTTAGCTGTGTTTCTGTTTCACCCATAAATCTCCTTACATATTTTACTGACGATTATGTACATGAATATTGGTACAACATGGATGAAGCTGTTGAGCCCTACATGATGGAAGGCAGCGGTGAAGATATCGGAATTTACGACATGAAAGGTGGACGCATTGATCCCTTGTATCAAGGAAATCTTGATCATTATTTTATACCGCTTATGTGGATTGAACATAGTTCTTAATATTGATGAAAGTTATCAGGTGAGAGATCTTCTTTTTGTTTATTTATTTATGAATATTTTTTATAATAAATGTGCGTGTTGAATGTAATTGCATCTATTTAATAACTAATCTGATGTCGTATTCTTATTGATACATCATAGGGCAAATGTACACTATATGGAAGAAGAAAAGTATTGGAAATATTCAAAATGGAAGATGGAAGCAAGGAGCCACATTAAGGAAATTCGTTTCATCATCTTAACGAAGTGACACATTAAGTTTAGTCCTCATCAATGTTCTTTTTTAATAAAACTATTGTTTATTTCATTAATTTGAAATAAATCTTGAGGTATAGTTTGTTTATGTTTGCTTTCTTTGATGACTTTAATGTTTGGATCAGTGGAATGACTTTTAATTTGCTAGTTTACGGTGTGTTTTTAATTAGATGGATACTTGTTTTCTTTCTAAGAAATTGTTGCATTATTATTTTGTTTTTAACATTTTAATAAGTTTTTAACGTTTATTGAATGTAAGTGACAGGTAAAGGTTAAATTGATTTTTTTTTAATTAGCTCAAGGTTTGAATATGTGTAGACCAAAGAAAAGTGCTTAAAAACCATTCGGCGAAATATTGGGAGCAAGTTAGTAACTGGATTTGCACTCCTATGGTAGAAATTTTATGATATCTCATATGAATTCTTTATTTCCTTCATCTAAAGTTTTCATTTCATCATCTATATAATTCTTATTTTAAAATTTAGCTGCCTAAGGAAGTGAGCTTGTCTTACTGTAAATAAGGAGGTCTTATTATTTTAGCTACCTGTTGAATTTATGAAAGCTTCCCTTTGTTTTATATTAATGGATTGTTATCTTTAGCCTCATTAGGCCGAGTGTTGTTTTAAAAGTCCCACTACTGTTAATAGACTGTAATCTTATTTTCTTTATATAAATATTATTGCATTATTATTTTGCTTTCAACATTTTTAATAAGTTATTTGAGTAGGAGTGGTTAGCTAAAGAAAGCAGTTTAAAAGCCATTTAGTTAAGTATCTCGAGAAATTTAGTAACTTGATTTGCACTCTCATGGCTGAAATTATTTGATTGAACATAAATTCTTTATTTCCACTTTCCTCTTATAAGGTTTCCCTTTTCATCGTCCATGTAATTCTTGCTCTAAAATTGAGTTACATTAGGGGTTGTTGTAATTGTTTCAGGTGGTTATTGAATTAACAAAAAATCCTCACTTATGTTACCCTAGCAAGTCGTTATCTTTAATTCCACAAAGTCGAATATTGATTTAACAACAAATCTCACAACAGTGAGAGCTATGTTGATGCGGTTTTCTGCTCGTTCCCAAATGATGCTGTAAACTTCTGCTCACTAATTGATCGAGCAGAATTCCTTGCTGGTTCTTGCCTTTCTCCGTTTACTAGAACAGTAATATCCTCCGGCCTGCGTCCACAGAAGAAAGATGTCAGGGGTCGCCAGGTGTTTTTCCTGCGAAAACCCTCTGATGCTCGAGCAATCAGTGATCGTGTTGATTCTTTTGGTATCCCCCTTAGTTTGAATAGTGAAAATAGAGACAAAATCCCAGTCTCGATGGATAAGTTGGAATTGGAATTAAAAATTTTCAGAAAAAAAAAGAAGAAGAAGAATAATCCCTTTACCTTGTCCCTCGTCTGGTATTTATCCTCCTGTTTTCCCGCCCCCTCTTGCTTGGATGCCCACCTCTGCATTAATTGCGCCTGTGCCTTCCTGACAACTAGGGGTTGCTGAAGCACAACCTGGGGGCGTGGGATGTCAGGCAGGTATGGGTTCCTGTGACCCAATGATGGTGCTGTATAGGTCCGTGTTTAATGATGACATTGTGGAGGCGTGCGCCGGTGATCGGCTACAGTGACGAAACCCTACGGCGTGGGGTGCCTGTCAGACATCCATCGCCGTGACAAGTTGTAGGGAGGAGGGGCCATCATGCTTAGGTCTGCTCTGCTCGAGCTTTGATTCCCCTCTGTTCATGGTGCTCCCAGCAACATGACTCGGTCCTGGTTGGTGGTTGGAGGATCCCTTATAGCTGAGCAGGAGCACTTGACCTCGACCAACTTTGACACCTGGCACGCTACCTTCAGGTCGATGCTCGGCATATCTTCGTCCGTCTGGGCAAACACATCAGAGTGTGCTCGCAAGTACTCGACCAGGCTGTCCTTTAATGGCTCACTAATACCTGAGCCAATCCTAACATTCTTCATTTCCTTTAGTTCTTCAACGGGCTCCTACCTCCCCTTCTTTGACTCTCCCCTCGAATCCAACGATGTCACTTGCATTGCTTCCTTTGCCGCTGTGGCATAGTAGCTCCTCACGATGCTTTGATTGCCCTTGACAACTCCCACGGCCCCATTCAAGGCGAAGTAATGGGTGGACATCAACGATTGGCTAATCCTCATAAAAGGCCTTCCTAATATTGCTTGGTAGGGGCTGACTTCATCCACAACCACAGAGTCTAACATCATAGTCTTCTCAAAGGATTTCGAGCCCATGGTCACTAGCAAGTTGATGATCCCCAGAGAGGTTAACCTTCCCCCACCAAATCCCTTCAGAGAGGTCCTCGTCTGCTCGAGTCTTATATCCGCTATTCCCATGTCATTGAGCGTGGACTTAAAGAGAATGTCCACTGAACTTCCCGAGTCCACCAGTATCAGATTGATCTCACTGTTGGCGACATTTACCCTTATAACCAAGGCATTCTCATGGGGGTATATCACCCCTTCCTCATCCTCCTCTGTCCACATTATGGGCACTTGCCGTACCTTACCTCTCTTTGCAGTGGGCATGGCGAGCAGAACTTCATGACTAGTAGAGGCGTATCTGCTGTAGTTCTTACAAGCCTTATTTAAATTTTCTGCCATCATAAGTCCCCCTACTATTACCCTCAATGAAAGTGGTTCGCGGTCCATGTCACAGGCTTGGCCATCCTCTCCTTGCTGCTGCTCGACTACTGGGTGTCTCACTTCAATAAACTCGTCCAGATACCGATTTTTAACTAAATCCTCACCTTAGATTTTCAAGTCACGGCCCTGCGACGTTGAGTGGCCATGGTCTCCGCGGAATCGGCAGAACCAGCTTCTGTCTCTCCTACATGCTGGCTTAGACATCGGTATCAAGGAACATAGCAGCGCTCGCTCCTCCACAACTTGAAACATCTCCTCGAGTAACACCTTCAGGGGGTGTATTGTCTGTAGCCGGGGCTTTGATAAGTCCCCCTACTATCGTAAGTCCCCCTATTATCTACTCCATGAATTCCATGCACATTTGTTCGAAACTCAGAATACTCCTCGTGCCTTTTGGTGGTACCATCCTCTCGCCCTTCCTTCCAAAGTAAGCGGGAAGGCCCTAAACCTTTGGGTGGCTGTAAAGCCCTGAATTCTAGTCATATCATTTAAGTGTTCTATATACACTAGAGGGTCACTCTTCCATGAAAATTTTAAATCGGGGAAGCGGAAATCCTTGGGATTGTGACACCCATGATTTCCACTGAGAGTGGGGACTCATTGTCCAGCATTATCCTACAACTCAGGGCTTTCCCGTTTCCCCGAAGGTCCTCAACAACCTGCTCCAACCTGCGCACTTCTCCCTCCAACTCCTCTGCACAGGAAGTGGGTGTCGTATCTTGCAAGTGCAGCCGAGACTCCTTTTCTTTCAAGTTCGTCTCCTCCTTTCTGATAACATTTTGCACTTTCTACCTCTGGGCTTCGTCTCCTACATTCCCACCAGCGGGAGCATTCCCGCAGCTAGATTCGGGGATGTCGTTGCTTGTTTTCCTCTGCCCATCCCTGAGTTCCTATAGAATGGACGTCAGCATCTCCATCCGGTCTATTCTATCTTGCATTTCTCTATCTCGGGCCTCATTGGCCACCTCTCTCAGGGTTACCGATTCTTCGAGGCTTACCCCGCTTTTGCTGTTTCCTCTCATTGCCACGTTGCTTTTTGAGTGTACTCAGAATTCAGGTTTTTTGAGTGTACTCAGAATTCAAGCTTTTTGAACCGTTCCCCACAGATGGCACCAAAATGTTAATGCAGTTTTCTGCTCATTTCTAAATGATGCTATAAACTTTTGCTCATTGATTGCTCGAGCAGGATTCCTTGCTGATTCCTGCTTTTTTTCTTTTATTGGAACAGTAAAATCCTCCATCCTGCGTCCACAGATGAAAGATATCAGGGGTTGCCGGGTGTTTTTTCGGTGAAAAATCTCCGACGATCAAGTCAGTGATCATGTTGATTCTTTGGTATCCCCCTTAATTTGAGAGATTAAAAAAAAATAAAAATTTTTGAGAAGTGAAGATAGAGAAAAAATCCCAGCCCCAATGGATAAGTTGGAATGGGAATTAAAAATATTCAGAAAAAGAAAGAAAAAGAAGAATAATCCCTTTACCTTGTCCCTTGTCTGGTATTTATCCTCCTGTTTTTCCGCCCCCTTGCTTGGACACCCACCTCCGCATTAATTGCGCCTATACCTTCGTGTGCGGCACAACCTAGGGGCGTGGGATGTCAGTCGAGTATGGGTTCCTGTTTAATGATGGTGCCGTGTAGGTCCGTGTTTAATGATGACACTGTGGAGGTGTGCGCGTGGGGTGCCTGTCAGACATCAATCGTCGTGACAAGTTGTCGGGAGAAGGGGCCGCTATGCTTAGGTCTGCTCTGTTCATGGTGCTCCCAGCAACATGACAAGGTCATGCTCAGTGTTTGGAGGATCTCTTATAACCGAGCAAGATGGGAAGAACAGGGCTTGACCAGCCTTGGAGCACTTGACCTCAACCAGCTTTGACACCTAGCAAGGGTATCTTCGTGCTAGCAATTAGGTCTTCTGCTCTTAGTTGGATTGGCCTCGAGGGGGTCTACTCGGTATCGGCCAAACAAGTTATATTATATTAGAGTGTAATCTAGTCTTTGTTTTGGATTTGAGTGTCAATGAATCTTTATTGTGTCTAGAATTTTTGAGCGCCCCTTCCTCGAGTTTTGAAAAAGTGATTTTATCCTTTGTTCCAATATGCTACGTATTGTGTCAATGATATTCTTAATTTACAACTGCTTTAAAGTAAAGGGGTAAATATATTTTAAGTTAAACAGGAAGATGTTGGAATGGAATTATAAAAAAAGGTCATCATGAGTTGACTCCTAAGTCAATTATCAGAACAATATATTTTCCAATTTGCAGCTGAGTGTTAAATTGTGTTATGTTTTCGTCACCTACTACTTAGCTTACCGAGACATCAAGAAACTTTATAATCTAACTGAAAGAAGGAGAGTCATTTGAAAGATGTATAAAAAAGAGAATATTGTGATGATATAGAACGGCTTTAATCGCATTTAGTAGATTTGGTGCCTCATCTTGATCATCACTTTTTGATTCGTTTCTTAAGAATTAAGAATCCACTAGACTTCTTGTTATGCCTTCCCAAGCACCTAACCATATAGTTCTATTTCTTCATCAGGCACAATCCACAAGCCCTAAAATGCCAACTCTAGAACAATGCCCAAGAAACTTGAGATATATAGTCGTATCTATAGTTTCTTCAGGCACACTCTAGGAAGACAGTGATTTCATCCCTCTTATCCCAATGAGTTGGTTCTTATATTTTATATTTCAGGTTGAGTACTCATTTAGTCTATGTATTATGACTCATTGAAATGTGGCTTCTTGGCGGCTAGAGTCTCTAATTTATACACTTAATTAGGCACAAACTACTTTCATATGAGAAATTATTAATGATATACAATTCACGGTTAATTAAGTTTTTTTCTCTGAGATAAAAGATAAAATATTTTGGGCTCAGACCCATGTTTGCATAGTTAAGAGTGAAGTTTTCTTGTTATTCGCAAGTATTGATATTTAAATTAGAAAAAAAAAAGACTTAGGGTTAAGAACCTAACATTTAATTTGTATAGTTATTATCTTTTTACTATTAAAGTAATTGACAATAACATTTAGGTGCAACAAGTTTTGCACTCTAAAATTTTACGACTAGCGAATTATAAACTTAAAATGATAAAATCAATCTCCTCCCTAAGTCCAGATGATTTAAATGACAGTACCTAAATTTAAGGGTAATCTATGTAATTTCTTAACACTAAGAAATCTTTTGTCTCTTTCCTTTTAGCTCAATGTACTTGTGTACATAATAGCTTGGCTTTATAGGAATGAAATTATCTTTTCTCAATCTTTGATCTCTGACTTTACATGGCACCAGAGCAGTTTACTACTCGCAGGAGTCATTAATCCTTGGTCTAGTTTCTTCCTTAATTTTCACCATGATTAATTAAAACTCAACAACTTCTTCTTCAAACCCAACAGTTACCAACATCTCCCTAAGCCTAAATAACCTTATAGCCATCAATGTAGCCAATCAACTCCTACTAAAGTTGACTCTTTCGAAATACTATTCATAGAAATCATAGTTTGATAACTTGCTTTATGGGTATGATTTAATTGGGTACATTGACGGAACAAATCCTTGTCCTCCCTCACAAATTGCGACTGATGGCAATAAAGTCTCAAATCCTGAAGATACTCTTTGGACAAGACAAACTCCTTTCGCTTGGTATCATTGGCTCTCTCAATCATAAATTTGTCCTTGTGGTTAGCTCTTGCAAAATTTCTGCCGGAGCTTGGACATGCCTAGCAAAAAATTATGCTAATCCTTTATCCTCAAGAACCATGGGTTAGCAGAGCTGCTCACCTTCATCAGTCGAGGCTCACAAATATGACACTTACACCAGTCCCTGCAAGTGCTTTTGTATTAAAACATATATTGACAAAAAAAAAAAGGCGGTCATATCATCATTTCAGAAGGTTATGCCCATTTTGGAGATGACTCTCGACTTATCATTTTCTTCTTAAAGCTAAGTAATAATGATTAATTAATTTAAAATTTCTACATACAAATTTCATTTCAAAGATCATCTACTGAGATGGTCACTTTCGATGAAATAAATGTGGATGCGAGGACAATATTTGATTTACATGTGCCTAGTGAGGAGAAAAATCCTAATATTCCTCTTTCGGAAAGAGTCCCTACTAATGTTGAGGCTAATGAACCTTAACTAAGTTCTTGGTCTAACGAAATTGCACGGCCCAAGAAAAAATGAGAAGAAAGGAAAGGCCAAGGGGAGGATTCTTACTGAGAAGCAAACCAATGAACCGAGCGAGGTTGCTAGGGAATAGCTTGGGACTTTTCTTCTTTGCTTTCAATGGATATATCCAACATTGGCTAGGATATATCTCAACCTTCGGAGAGTCATTATGGGAGGGAGAAGGACGTGGGTGATTCAGATACGGAACATCATCCCTTTAGAAAGAACAAAGTAGCAAGTGACTTACAGGAGGAGCAAAAAGTTCCCGAAGCAGGGCCATATTTCAAAGACACCATATTGCACCATATGTCCACCCTTTTAAATAAAAATGAACCATTTCAAAAGAATTAACACCTGAAATAAAATTTTTAATCATTTATAAGGAAAATGATAAGAGGAGAAATTAGAGTCTATGGAAACTACAGTCAAAGTCATAAGGATGGGAAAACATGCATATACGAAATAAATATAAATGTTTCCCTTAGTTAAATTTATGTCTACAAGTACAATAATGACAGGTGACACCTATCTTTCGAAGTAGGGTTAAAGGCAAAACCTTAATCCTACGTCACATACATTTATAAATAAATGTTCATCTCTAAGAGAAGAGGGCTTTCGACCGTTAAGAATATTGTTCACCCTTGGAAGAAAAAAACTAAATTTCTTCTTCTTTTCTTAACCTTAATAAACACTAACTTGGATATAGAAGTCCCTTTTTCAAGTACTCGCTCTACTATATTCAAGACCAACTGATCGTGACAAGTTCTTTACAAGTTACAAATATACGTATTAAATACATATGTTTTCCATAATTAAATTTATGTCCACGTGTATAATAACGACAGGTGGCACCTATCCTTCAGGATTGGGTTAAATTTATGTCTACAAGTACAATAATGACAGGTGACACCTATCTTTCGAAGTAGGGTTAAAGGCAAAATCATAATCCTACGTCACCTATTATCTATAAATAAAGGCCCATCCCTAAGAGAAGAGGGTTCTTGGCCCTTGAGAACATTGTTCACCCTTGAGAGAAGAAAACCCATTTTCTTCTCTTCTTTTCTCAACCTTAACAAACACTAACTTCCTCTAGCTCATCAGCATAGAAACCAAATTAATCATCAACTTTTGACTTCCAAGTATGTGTGAATCCAATGAAACATATTCGGGAATTTCTATTCATGATTAATGAATCTCGTTCAACAAAAATATTGACTTCACTAATCTGAATTAAGTACATACATATAAAGATAACAACTACGAAGATAACTAATGCTAAGTGTACTATACTTTTACAGAAGATCAAATTTGAAGTAAAAAAAAACATTGTCATTAAAATCAATATTTGCTACTTGAGATTTTGACTCACCAAAAATTTGATTATCTATGCTAGAAATGATTCTATTCCTTTTCAGTTGCCACCAAAATCCATAAGCAAATCCCATACGGCCATGCTCGGCACTTTATATTAAATCTGCAATGTATAGTTGCAAAGCCACATAGTTGCATGGATGAGTTTGCAGCAACATGAATAATTAGATAAACCAAAACTTAGATCACCAGGGAAATTTAAACCAAAAAAAGTGTGCATGCATATTAAACAGAACTATGGAAACCAAAATTCTCTCACAGGCTTGCTCTCACAAAATCCTGTCTTAAGTTTCTTTATCCTACATTATTCAGATTCTTTCCAAAAGAAACACACATCCAGCTTCAACAGCTAATTAAGTTAAATTAATTTAAAAAATTATGTACATTAATCATAAGACCTTTTTCCCATAAACATAAAACCCAATTAAAGCTCTCAAATTCAAAAATTCAGAAACAATCAAGCTGTTTATATTCTCTTCAAGTCCACTCTCGACGATATGGGAATAGTAGACATGAGGCTCGAGTAGACAGGCACCTCTTTAAAGGGATTTGGTGGAGGAAGGCTAACCCCTTTGGGATTATCAACCTGCCAGTGACCATGGGCTCAAAGCCCTTTACGAAGAACATGATGTTGGATTTAGTGGTTTTGGATGAAGTTAGCCCCTACCAGGTAATATCAGGGAAGCCTTTCATAAGGATCAGTCAATCGGTGATGTCCACCCACTACTTAGCCCTGAAATATCACGTGAATAGAGCGGTGGGAGTTGTCAAAGGCGATCAAAGGATCGCGAGGAGCTGCTATGCCGCAGCGGCAAAGGGAAGGAAGAAACCTGCTGAAGAATTAGAGGAAATTTTGATAAGGCCAGACAATCAGAAGAAGAAGGTCAGGATCGGCTTGGGAATTAACGAGCAGCTGAGAAAAAGTTTGGCCGAGTGCTTGCGAGCACACTCTGATGTATTCGCCTGGACGCACAAAGATATACCTGGGATCGACCCAAAGGTGGCATGCCACAGGTTAGCAATAAGAAAAGATGCTAAGCCGGTCAGGCAAAAAAGAAGGTGCGTCAATTAGGAGAGGTATGAAGCCATGAATAGTGAGGTGGAGAAACTGCTGAAGGCAAGATTCATAAGGGAAGTCAACTACCCTAAATGGATCTCAAACGTGGTATTGGTAAATAAAGCGAGTGGAAAATGGAGAATGTTTGTAGTCTTCACGGATATGAACAAAGCCTATCCAAAGGACAGCTTTCCATTGCTAAAGATAGATCAGCTGGTTGATTCCACAGTAGGACATCGCCTACTCAACTTCATGGATGCCTTCTCAGGCTACAACCAGATCCCCATGCACGGTCCGGACGAGGAGTGCACGACCTTCATCACCAATGAGGGCCTGTTTTGCTACAAGGTCATGCCCTTCGGCCTGAAGAATGCAGGGGCAATGTACCAGAGACTGGTGAACAAGATTTTAAGCCACTGATCGGCCACACGATGGAATTTTATGTGGACAACATGATCACCAAGTCCAAGGACGCGGAGGAACATGTGAAACATTTAGAAGAGACCTTCGCGCTCTTGAGGGAATACTAGATGAAGCTTAGTCTTGAAAAGTGTGCCTTTGGAGTGGGTTCTGGAAAATTCTTGGGTTTCATGGTCAGTAACACAGGAATTGAGGTCAACCCGAAGAAGATAAGAGCAGTGATAGACATGAAGTCCCCGCACAATCTCAAGGAAATACAAAGCCTCACGGGTAAGCTGACATCCCTCAACAGATTCATCTCCCGAGCAACAAATAAATGCCATGTCTTCTTCCAAGAGATGAGAAAAGGGAAAAAGACAAAGTGGACACCAAAGTGTGAAGTGGCATTCCAACAGCTGAAAGCCCCGTTGCTATTAACAGCTCTAGCAGGAGAAGTTCTATACTTGTATTTAGCGGTGTCGCGATGGGAAACGAGCTCGATCTTATAAGGGAAGAGTCAGGGGTGTAACACCCCATGTATTATACAAGCAGAGCTTTGTTGGAGGCGGAGACTCTGTATCTACCGGTGGAGAAGTGAGCACTCGCACTCGTAACAGCTGCTTGAAAGCTGAGGCCTTACTTCCAGGCACACTCGATAGCAGTCTTGACGAACCAAGCACTCAGACAGATCTTGCACAAGCCAGAGACTTCGGGCCAGTTGGTAAAGTGGTCGATAGAGCTCAACGAGTTTGACATCAGCTACCAGCCCCGAACGATGATCAGAGCACAAGCCCTGGCAGACTTTGTGGTTGAGTGTACAGAGCCAGACAAGGGATCAGACAACGAGCGAGCAACAGGCTCCCCTGAGCCAGGAAAGGTGTAGACGATAAGAGTGGATGGGTCATATGGAGATCAAGGAGCAGGAGCAGAAGTAGTCCTCCTTAGTCCTGAAGAGGTGAAAGTATAATATGCTGTAAAGCTCGAGTTCAAGGCCACCAATAACCAGGCTTAGTATGAAGCTATGATTGCAGGACTAAAGCTCGCATTAGTAGTGAAGGCCGAGGAAGTGAAGATCTGGACAGATTCTCAGCTGGTGGCAAACCACCTCAACGAAAGCTTTTGGGCAAAAGGGGAGAAGATGGAGGCATACCTTCGAAAGGTGAGATAGTTAGTTGGGAAGTTTCGAGCGGTAGAGGTAGAATAGATTGCAAGGGGAGAAAAGTTTCAAGCAGATATGATAGCACGGATGACTGCTGTAACTGACCCCAAGATGCCTAAGTCCATTCCAGTAAAGATCAAGACCTACTCGAGTATTGAAAAGGAAGACGAAGTGATGAGCTTGTCCTCGAGCAGCACATGGATGGATCCAATTATCTCTTATCTCAAGGAAGGGATATTGCCTGCTAACAAGAAGCAGGCGAGGTACACGTTAATCGATGGGGTATTGTACAGGCAAGGATACACCCTGTCGCTGTTACGCTGTTTGGATAAGGAGGAAACAGATTATGTACTCAGAGAGATACACCAAGGGATTTGTGAAAACCATTCTGGCGCAAGATCTCTGGCCTTTAAAACCTTGAGGCAAGGATACTTCTGGCCTCAGATGCACCAGGACGCATAGGAAAAGGCCAAGAGCTGTAAAAATTGTCAAAGCTTCACCAACCACATAGCTCAACCTCCAGAGAACCTCACCATGATGAACTCATCGTGGCCATTTGCCCAATGGGGGATTGACCTAATCGAACCACTGCCAAAGGGAAGAGCATCTGCAACACACACCATGGTGGCAGTTAATCATTTTACTAAATGAGTTGAAGTGGAAGCTTTAAGCAATATTACAGAAAGTAAAACTACGAACTTTATTTAGAGAAATGTGATTTCTCGGTACGGGATCCCCAACGTACTGGTCACAGACAACGGGAGGCAGTTTGACAACAGCAAGTTCAGAAACTTCTGTAAAAATATTGAATAGAATTGACGTTCTACTCGCCATCACACCCACAGGTAAATGGACAAGTGGAGGCCGCAAACAAAATCATAAAACGTCTCCTGAAGATTAGACTGGGTGAGCATAAGGGAGCTTGGGTTGACAAGCTGCCTGGTGTGTTGTGGGCTTATAGGACAACACATAAAACCGCCACGGGGGAGACACCGTTTTCCTTGGCATTTGGGAATGAAGCAGTAATCCCAGCCGAGATAGGAATGGGCACACATCGGACAAAGCATTTTGATGAGGAGCAGAATGACGAGCAGATGTGTGTGAGTTTGGACCTACTGGATGAGAAAAGGGAAGGAGCAGCAATAAAGATGGCAGAATACCAGCAGAGGGTAGCCCGTTACTACAACTAGAATGTGCACATCCGCCGATTTCAGGCGGGAGACTGTATGATTAGAAGGGTAAACCAGAGCACTAAAGATCCTAGGCAAGGGGTGTTGGGCCCGAACTAGGAAGGTCCTTACAGGGTCTCGCAAATAGCCGATCCAGGGGCATATAGGTTGACTTATCTAGATGGACGAGAAGTTAAGAGGCCATGGAATGCACAGTATTTGGTAAAGTATTTCCAGTAAGTTCCCTTGTATTATGAGCATTAGCGTTCAATTTTCTCCACATTAGAAATGTGTAAAATCTTGTACATGAATAAAAGTAAGAAAAATGCTTTCAAGATTACTCGATGCCATATGAGCAGATTAAAGCTTATGAAAACAAATAAAATGCAAAGGCCGTAAGTCTCAAAGCCTAACTTAAGGCGAGACGGTGCCAAGCATAAACCAAATAAACGCTTGAGCTAGATAAGCTCACGAAGTAATGCCAAGGCCAAAAGTCTTAAAGCCTAACTTAAGGCAAGACAGTGCCAAGCATAAGCCAAATGAAGGCTCGAGCAAGATAAGCTCACGAAGAAATGCCAAGGCCGAAAGTCTCAAAGCCTAACTCAAGGTGAGACGGTGCCAAGCATAAGCCAAGTGAAGGCTCGAGCAGAGTAAGCTTACAAAAAAAAAATACAAAGGCCGAAAGTCTCAAAGCCTAACTTAGGGCGAGACGGTGCCAAGCATAAGCCAACTAAAGGCTCGAGCATAAGCCAAGCAGAGTAAGCTAACAAAAAAATGCAAACACCGTAAGTCTCATAGCCTAACCTAAGGCGAGACGGTGCCAGAAAGGCTCGAGCTAGATGAGCTCACAGAAGAAGCTAAAACCACAAAATCTAACTTTAGGCAAGTCAAAAAGGCAAACACAGCCATAATGAGCTCGAGCACAACAAGCTCGCGAAGAAAGATACCGCGGCCTCAGGACTTAATGTATGTCCAGATTAAGGTGGAACGGCCGAAATTCATAAGTTAATCACATTTTGACAAGATGAGCAGAAGCAAATCATAGTTAAAGTTATGTGGGAAAGGCCTAAAGTCTGCTGAAAGTTTACCCCACGGAGGATTTTGGAATAAATTAAAAGTGCAGAGGTAACGTAAGAAATATATGTTCTTTATGCCATTACCAAGGTTACAAAGTACAAAAAAAAAGAGTGCAGTAAAGCCATTCAAGGGGATTAAGTAGTTGGGCTAGTAGTGGGGGCTGGGGCTTCAGAAGTGAGGGCAGCTTGAGAATTCTCCTCGACAGCAGGAGCAGTTGGGGCTTCAACGGTTGGAGGAACAGCCTCTCTAGGCCTTGTAGCATCAAATTCTTCCTGAGTAAAATAATCCTTTGGCTCCTGAGTTTGGGCATCTTGCTCGTTCATGTAAGCATCTACACCCGCCTCGAGCTTGGTCAAATCTATCTCACGGTACTCCTTGCCTAGGACGGACATAATAAACTCATAGCTGAAGGTCACCCTTTTGTTGTACTCCTCGGTGAGCTGACCCTCCAGGGAGTCCACATTATGCTGAAGGCGAGAACTCTTTGCTTCTATGATCCTCTCAAAAGCAAACCTCTACACATCGAGGTCTTTACAGGCGTTTACAAGTTCATCATGGACCAGGGACAGCTTCTTCTGAAGCTAAAGTGCCTTAGACTCAGCCAAAGCTGCATTTTCCTCGAAAGGTGCAGGTCTCAGTACGAAGCTTGGCCGCTTCCTCCTCCTTCTACTCAAGGGCCTGCCCCAAGCCCTGATTATCAGCCTTTATCTTCCTCTAAAAAGTCATGGCCTTGGTCTTGATGGCAGTGGAGGCAGCCGCAGCCTGACACGAGAGACGCTGGAACATGATAGCCAGTTCGCTAACGTTGGAGGACTCGAACTCCTCCATAAATTTCTCCATGTGCCTAGTAAAATCCCTGACATAAGGGTCAGTAAAATCGGGCTGCTGCTCCTGAGAACGTCCTAATTGGGATCTGGCCGAGACAACAGCTCCCGAGCCCTTCTGGGGTGCTTTGTCTACTGCTCGCTCACTCTCCCGAGTAGGAGGAATAGCCCTGATTGGCGAGGCAGGGAGGTCAAGTCTGGACCTCTTGGCTGGAGCAGAGGAACTGCTTGGTCTGTCTACCATGCTCGAAGGCCTTTTCAATCGAGAGAGGATGCCACTCATTTCTTCCCCGGAAGCAAGTCCGAACTCGACAAGGTTGTGAAGGGACAGTAACTCCCTACACGAGTTCCCGTTGTCCAAGGCAGTATTGAAACGCGTCTGTAGCTCCTACCTAACTCGATATGACATGCTCCAAGAGACTGCAAACAAGACCAGAAAAAATAATAAAAGAGAGTAAGCAAAAAAGTCAAAGCAAAAAACACGATGAATACCAGACAATCTGGGGTAGAGGCTGCTCGCCCTCAGTTCCCTCCAGCAAAGAAAAATTTACCCTTCTAGTTGCCACCGGAGGTGGGGAGGTCAGTAATGGCTTTTTTCCCTTCAAGTTGGAAGTGAGGTAGTATCAACCCGCATCCTTTAGGCTGTCTTTAATGGGTAGAGATGCTTTATTTCATCTACCATAGGCTCACCCAAATTGCAACACCTCTACAGGATATACAGCCCCAACAGAACCCTCCACCCATTCGTGTTCAACTGCCCCGGTGCCAGATATAGCTGGGAAAGGACCCAGGCAAAATAGGGCTGAATGGGCAACCTAACGCCCCACTTGAAACATTCTAAATAGAGGGTGACATACCTTCGAGGAGGACGGCTGGGCGTATTATTTTTACCAGGAAGACACAGGTCAAAACTAGCAGAAATATGGCATATGGCTCTAAGCCATTCTAAGTCTTGGTGTGAGGTCTCACACCTCATGTTATCTATCACAAATGACTCGGCATCTGACCTTTGGCCGGTCCTCTACCTCTTTAGCGGCCGAGTTTCCCCTCCAGCCTTGACCTCTTTCGGACTTGGGTCCCTTAATGGAACCCCCCTAGTGGTCGGCAAGGTTGTTGAGTGGCTAACAATTTTATTTTCCTATGGACATAATCTACCAAGTGGGAAACCAAAAAAAATAAAAAATGGAAAAAAACAAGAACGAGAAGAAGGAGAAGAGTTTATACCTTAAATGGGTTTGACGAAGGCAGATAATAACGAAGGTGAAGAAGAAGGAAGATTTCACTTGCAGGCGGCTGTCTTTTGTTAGAACAAAGTTTGGAAGTAAGAAGAGGCACAGTAAAGAAATTAGGGATTTATAAAGGGAAAAGCAAGTCATACCAATAGACGGCACGTTACTCAAGGAGACACGACTGTTCAAATAACCGTATCTTGAAAATTCAAACCAGCGGTTAAGATCAGCCCACGTATCTCGCATTAAATGTGAAGTAACAGAAAAGGCGGACAACTCAGCGTGAAAAAGTTCTAAACTTTCTCCCTTCTTTTACTTCTCTAAAATTTCTAAACTTTCAATTTTTTCGGTCTCTCAAATTAAGGGGGATACAAAAATAATCAACCCAATCATTGACTTGAGCGTTCCCAAAAAAACACCTGGCGACCCCTGACACCTTTTCTGTAGACGCAGGCTGGAAGACATCACCGTCCTAGCAAACCGAGAAAGGCAGGAGCCAGCAAGGAATCCCGCTCGAGCAACCACCGAGTAGAAGTTTACAACATCATTTGAGAACGAGTAGAAAATCGTAACATTTGTCATTGTCTAGAAATTGAAAGCTTTAAAGTCAAAGCTAAAGATTTGGGATAAGGAAGTCTTTGGCGATGTTAATTCCAATATGGTGCAGACTAGGAACTACTTGGAGGAAATATAATTTGACATATCTTTAAATAGTATCACACATGAAAAGTATGAGAGAGAAGTTACTGCAAAATCTAATGTCCAGAAAGCAGCTTTAGAGTTACATGATACACATACGGTAAAGTTAAGAGTGCTAGAAACTGTATTCATTCATTTTCTATTAATTAAAATGTGACTTCTGACCAAGGGTTATATCCTTGCATGTTATTGACTACTACAAGAATCTTTATTCCTCTAGCTCTCCTGACAATCAGAACAACCTGGTTAATATGATGTAGAGGCCTATAAAGACCTCGGGAGGCACGGGCAGCTCTTCTGCCAAAAGGCCTCGGACCGATACCTACTCTTCACCAATTCGATCTGCCCCTCTTGCTCAGGAGGTAGAGTGAGCAGAAGGAGGTGCAACTCGCAAGCGTCCTAGGACTGCAGCACAAGAGCAGGAGCGACCCGACCGTGCCGATCCCTACATCAAGGACTTCACCAAGCAGATAGAGGATAGGCTCTTGGATGGGGTGGAGTCCTATGATGTTGATGAGTTGGTCGGAGCTTTCCACCGCCTCTCCTGCCGTGCTGCCGTTGTCGCTACCAGACTCAAGGCCAAAACTCAGGATTCCCAGAGGAAGCTCCGAGCAGAAAATCAGAGCTTGAAGAGGGGTCTCGAGTAGAAAGAAGAGGAAGCAATGAAGCTTCGCAAGGAGAACTCCATCCTTGAGAAGAAAGCAACGATGTCAGATTCGAGGGCTCTTCAGTTTGAGAGGGATCTATCTCTTGTCTGAGATGAGCTACTCAATGCTCATAAGGACATGGATATATAGAGGTTCTCCTTCGAGAAGTACATGGAGGAAGAGACTTCTCGTTTCCAGAAGATAGTGGACTCTCTGGAAAAGAGGCTCGCGATCGAGTACAACGATGGGGTGGCTTTCAGCTACAACTGCCTCGTGTTTGCCTTGAGCAAGGAACATCCTGAAGTGGACCTATCTAAGGTCGAGGCAGGTGTCGCGGAGTATATGCGCGAGCACGATGCTTCAAACCAAGGGTCGAGAGTTCTCCTAACCGTGGCCCCTACTCCTCCTGTTGTCGATGACACTGCTCCTCCTACTGCTGCTGCCTCTGCTCCTCCTCCTGCTGCTGCCTCTGATACCCCTTACTTCTTGTACTCCTCAATGAATGAATAAAGAGCATACACTGGGCAACTTGCTTCTGTGTCTGTATCTATATATTTGTGTTTTACATTTATGTATGAGATTGACTTCGTGCACTTGCCAAGTAAAAGTTTTTATAAGTGTTAGGCTTTGTTTTTCTTCTCCGAGCCAATTTCTACTCGTATCATCTCTTGATTTATGCGTGGCAGAGCCTTGCTGTGCGTTAGGCTTATAGGCCTCTATTTATCTTATGAGCTTGGTCTGCTCGAGCTGATATTCAGCTTATGCTTAGCCCTCGTTCCTTTTGTGAACTCATTCTGCTCAGGCCTGCAATTGGCCCACGCTTGGCACCGTCTCGCCTTAAGCTAGGCTTTGGGACTTCTGGCCTTTGTGTTGTCCTCGCGAGCTTATCTTGCTTGAGCCTGCTATTGGCTCACGCTTGGCACTGTCCCGCCTTAAGCTAGGCTTTGGGACTTCTGGCCTTTAAGTTGTCTTCGCGAGCTTATCTTGCTCGAGCCTGCAATTTGCTCACGCTTGGCGCCGTCCCGCCCTAAG
This sequence comes from Murraya koenigii, assembly GCA_025617385.1. Classification (NCBI taxonomy): domain Eukaryota; kingdom Viridiplantae; phylum Streptophyta; class Magnoliopsida; order Sapindales; family Rutaceae; genus Murraya; species Murraya koenigii. The sequence goes on along the minus strand of CM046819.1, from coordinate 2,219,450 downwards.
CTAGGCTTTGGGACTTATGGCCTTTAAGTTGTCTTCGTGAGCTTAACTTGCTCGAGCCTGCAATTGGCTCACGCTTGGCACCGTCCCACCCTAAGCTAGGCTTTGGGACTTCTAGCCTTTGCGTTGTCTTCGCGAGCTTAACTTGCTCGAGCCTGCAATTGGCTCACGCTTGGCACCGTCCCGCCCTAAGCTAGGCTTTGGGACTTCGGCCTTTAAGTTGTCTTCGTGAGCTTAACTTGCTCGAGCACTGCAATTGGCTCACGCTTGGCACCGTCCCGCCCTAAGCTAGGCTTTGGGACTTCTGGCCTTTAAGTTGTCTTCGCGAGCTTATCTTGCTCGAGCCTGCAATTGGCTCACGCTTGGCACCGTCCCGCCCTAAGCTAGGCTTTGGGACTTCTGGCCTTTGCGTTGTCTTCGCGAGCTTAACTTGCTCGAGCCTGCAATTGGCTCACGCTTGGTACCGTCCCGCCCTAAGCTAGGCTTTGGGACTTCTGGCCTTTGCGTTGTCTTCGAACTTATTGGCTCCAATACATCTAAATTGAACTTACGTTGAAAGGATTTTTCTTGCTTTTACACATGCTCAACGTTTTACATATCTTTGTTTCGGAAGGAATTAAATATTAATGCTTACATCACGAGGAAACTTACTCGAAATATTTAATCAAGCACTGCGCGTTCCATGGCCTCTTGGCTTCTCGTCCATCGGGGTGAGTTAGCCGGTACGCTCCCGGTCCGGCTATTGGAGAGACCTTGTAGAGACCTTCCCAGTTTGGTCCTAACACACCTTGCCTGGGGTCTTTCGTGTTCTGATTGACTCTTCTGAGCACCCAATCTCCCACTTGAAACCGACGAATGTGCACATTCCGGTTATAATAGTGAGCCACCTTCTGCTGGTATTCTGCAATCTTTGTGAAATAGTCAATTGCCACTACGGCGTGAGTAGCAGATGCTCTCCCCTTTGGTAACGGTCCGATCAGGTCGATCCCCCATTGAGCAAATGGCCATTGTGAATTCATCACCGTCAAGTTCTCAGGAGGCTGAGTCATGTAGTTGGCAAAGTTTTGGCAACTTTTGCAACTCCTAGTCTTCTCTTGGGCATCCTGATGCATGCGGGGCCAAAGGTATCCCTGCCTCAAGGCCTTGAAGGCCAAAGACCTCGCGCCTGAATGATTTCTTCAAATTCCTTCATGTATTTCTCGGAGGACATAATCAGCTTCCTCTTGTTCTAAACACCGTAATAGTGGGAGAGTGTATCCCGTCTGTACAAGACCCCATCAATCAGAGTATACCTGGCCGCTTTACACTTCAGCTTCCTTACCTACTTCTTATCAGCAGGTAACACTCCTTCCTTAAGGTAAGAAACAATTGGCTCCATCTAGGTGTTGCTCACGGACAAACTCATCACCTCGCCTTCGAAGGGAATAGACCTTGGTATTTTGGGGTCAGATGTAGCGGCCATTCGGGCTATCATATCAGCTCAGAAATTCTTCTCCCTCGCGATCTGCTCCACCTCGACTGCTCGAAAATTCTTTATTAGCTGCTTTACTTTCCGAAGGTAGGCCTCCATCTTCTCGCCCTTTGCTTGGAAGCTTTCGTTAAGGTGATTTGCTATCAGCTGTGAATCTATTCAAAGCTTCACCTCTTCTACCTTCAATACTAACGCGAGCTTCCATCCCACAATTACAGCTTCATACTCTGCTTGATTGTTGGTGACTTCAAATTCTAGCTTCACGACATACTGCGTCTCTGCTCCTTCAGGACTGAGAAGTACAACTTCTGCTCCTGCTCCTGCTCCTTGATCTCCACATGATCTGTCAACTGTGACAGTCCATGCACTAGTTGAGGCCGAGGGGTCTGATAGGTGCTCGCCCTCGTTCTCTTCATTCCTTTCTGTGCACTCGACCACAAAGTCAGCCAAGGACTGAGCTTTAATAGCTGTTCGGGGTTGGTAGCTAATGTCGAATTCACTGAGCTCCACCGACCATTTTACCAACCTTCCGGAGGTCTCTGGCTTGTGCAAAGTCTGCCTGAGCGGCTGGTTCGTTAAGACCGTTACGGAATGTGCCTGGAAATAAGGCCTCAGCTTTCGGGCTGCTGTCACCAAGGCCAGAGCTCATTTCTCCATGGACAGGATATCGAGTTTCGGCTTTCAATAGAGCTCTCCTCGTGTAATAGATGGGGTAATGCACCCCTGACTCTTCCCTCACCATAACCAAGCTCGTAGCCCATTAGGATACAGCTAAATACAGAAATAGAACTTCCCCTGCTTGAGGTGTTGATAGCAGTGGGGCCTTCAGCAAGTACTCCTTCAACTGTTGGAACACCGCTTCGCATTCTCGTGTCCACTTTGTTTTCCTGCCTTTTCTCATTTCCTTGAAGAAGACTCGGCATTTATCCGTGGCTCGGGATATGAACCTGTTGAGGGATGCCAATTTACCTGTAAAACTTTGTATCTCCTTGAGGGTATATGGGGACTTCATCCCCACTACTGCTCTGATCTTTTCCGGATTTGCCTCGATCCCTCTATGGCTGACCATGAAGCCCAAGAATTTTCTCGAACCAACCCCAAAGGCACACTTCATCCGATATTTTCTTAGGAGCGCAAAGGTTTCCTCTAAATGCCTTACATGCTCCTCTGCGTCTTTTGACTTGGTGATCATGTCATCCACATACACCTCCATCGTTCGGCCAATCAATGGCTTGAAAACCTTATTCACCAATCTCAGGTATGTTGCCCGCATTCTTCAGGCCGAAAGGCATAACCTTGTAGCAAAACAGACCTTGATTGGTGATGAAGGCTGTGCACTCCTCGTCTGGCCGGTGCATGGGGATTTGGTTATAGCATGAGAAGGCATCCATGAAGCTAAGCAGTCCATGCCCTGCTGTGGAATCCACTAGCTAGTCTATCTTTGACAGTCGGAAGCTATCTTTTGGGTAGGCTTTATTCATGTCTGTGAAGTCCATACACATTCTCCACTTCCCACTTGCCTTCTTTACCAATACCACGTTCGAAATCCTCTCAGGGTAGGAGACTTCCCTTATGAATCCTGCTTTCAGCAGCTTCTCCACCTCGCAATTCATGGCCTCGAACCTTTCCAGGTTGACGTACCTCCTCTTCTGCCTTACTGGCTTAGCGTCCTTCCGTATCGCCAGCCTGTGACACGCCACCTCGGGGTCAATCCTGGGCATGTCCTCATGCGTCCAAGCGAACACATCAGAATGTGCTCGCAGACACTCGACTAGACTTTTCTTCAGCTCCTCGCTAGTGCCCGAGCCGATTCAGCCCTTTTCTCGGGGTCATCTGGCCGTATATTAACTTCCTCTAACTCTTCAGCGGGCTCGTGTCTCCCGTTCTTCGACTCCCCCCTCGAGTCTAATGACGTTATTTGCATCGTTTCTTTGGCTGCCACGGCGTAACAGCTCCTCGCGACCCTCTGGCAACCATTGACGACCCCCACAGCCTCATTTATTCGATATTTCAGAGCCAAATAGTGGGTGGACAGCACTGATTGGCTGATCTTCATAAACGGCCTTCCTAGTATTACTTGGTAGGGGCTGACTTTATCCACCACAACGAAGTCGAGCATTATGTTCTTTTCAAAAGGCCTCGAGCCCATAGTCACAGCCAACTTAATGATTCCCAGAGGGATCAGCTTTCCTCCCCTAAATCCTTTCAAGGAAGTGCTTGTCTGCTCGAGGCTCACACCTGCTATTCCCAAATCCTCAAGCGTGGATTTGAATAGGATATGTACCGAGCTTCTCGAGTCCACCAGTATCCGATCAACTTCCTTATTAGCAATGTTTGCCTTCACGACCACGGCATCCTCATGGGGGTATAGTACCCCCTCATCGTCCTCCTCCGTCCACATGATGGGCACCTGCCTCACCTTAGCCTTCTTGGCAGCAGGTGCGGTAGTTTTTCCGAGCCCTGTTCGAGCTCCTTGCCATCATGGATCCTCCTGATATCACTCTGGTGGCCGGTGGTTCCAGCTCCATGTCATAGGCTTGGTCATCATCCTCTGATTACTGCTCGACCACTGGGTGTCCTCCTTCAATGAACTCATCCAAGTACCGATTTATAACCAGATCTTCCACCTAATTCTTCAAATCTCGGTACTGTGACGTTGAGTGACCATGGTCACCGTGGAAGCGGCAAAACCGTCCCCTATCTCATTTACTAGCTGGTTTAGCCATTGGTGTCGGGGGGCTCAACAGTCCTCGATCCTCTGCCACTTGGAGTATCTCTTCAAGTGACACCTTCAGCTTTGTGTATTGCCCGTAGACGGGACTCTACTCTACCAGTTGTATAGCCTAATCTCTCGGGAAGCTTTTCGATGGAGGAGGCAATGGGCGGTCAGCTCTGTTGTGGTCTAACATCGGTCGGTTTGGTGGTTGGTTGCCGGATGGGTGGTCGTTGTGTCTCTTGTACTCACTGTGGTCCCGGCCTGGAGACTCTGCGGGGTGGCACGGGGATCATCCGTGACTAGGGAGCTCTCTGGTAAGGATTATAGGCTTCGCAGCCTTTTCTTCTTTGATGACCATGTCCATCTTCACCTGATCATACACATCTGAATACGAACGAATCGAAGGGCTCCATAAATTGTACCACGGTCTTCCCATCATGATTCCGTCCACACCTGATCATACCTCTTGACAAACTCCCAGAGGGGTTCTCCCTCCCTCTGTTTTATCTCCGACAATTCTATCATGTTATCCTTGGGGGTCACTGTGCCCCGGAATTGCTCTGTAAATTCTCTGCACATCTGTTCAAAGCTCAGAATGCTTCCCTGCGGAAGCCTGCGGTACCATTCTCTTGCTCTTCCCTCAAGAGTGAGTGGAAAGGCCCTGCATTTTTGGGCTGCTGACAGGCCCTGTACTTCTGTCATGTCGTTGAACCGCTCTATGTGCACCAGCGGATCACTTTTTCCTAAAAACTTTAAATCCGGGAAACGAAGTCACGGGGAATCGTGACACCCATAATCTCCGTCGAGAGTGGGGACTCATTGTCCAGCATTATCCTCCAACTTGGGCTTTTTCGTTTCCCCGAAGGTCCTCCACAACTTGTGCCAACCTACGCACTTCCTCCTCCAACTCCTCCGCGCGGGAGGTTAGTGCTGTATCCTGCAAATGCTGACGAGACTCCCTTTCTTCCACATTCGTTTCCTCCCTCCGGCTACATTTGGTATTCTCAATCCCTGACGAGGGCGTTCCCACGGCTGCATTTAGGGACGTCATTACATGCTTTCCTCTGTCCATCCCTGAGTTCTTGCAATATGGAGGTAAATGTTTCTATTTGTTTCTCCATTCGATCCATTCTCTCCTGGATCCCTCTATTTTGAGCCTCATTAGCCACTTCCCTCAAAGTCACCGATTCCTTTGGACTTACTCCTCTTCTGCTGTTTACTCTCATTGTTGCGTTGTGTCCTCTGAATGTGTTTGGAAATCAGGCTTTTTGATCTGATCCCCACAGACGGCACCAAAATGTTGATGCTGTTTTTCGCGTGCCTCCAAATAGTGTCAATCAAAACTCCTGCTCGCGGTCTGTTCGAGCTCGAGCAGGACGGCTTTCCGATTTCAATTCTTCTTTATCCGCCGGAATGACGATCCTCTCTGGCCTACACTCACAGAAATAAAGTCAGGGGTCACCGGATATTTTTCTGGCGAAAACCCTCTGACGCTCAAGTCAGTGATCGGGTTGTTTAAAATTTTTCGGAACCCCTTGCCTCTGTCTTCATTTTCCTTTTATACCTCCGTTTTCCCGCTCATCTTTCTTCGAGGGAGGCCGTTCCCGTGTCTATGGCACCGGGGCCCCCTCTGACAGCCAAGATAATTGCGGCACACCCTGGGAATGCGGGATGTCAGGTGGGCATGGGTTCCCGCAGCCTCATGATAGTGTTGGTCATGCGAGCATGAAATGATAACACTGTGGGGGCGTGTGCCGGCCATCGGTAACAGTGATGACACCACACAGCGTGAGGCATTGGTCAGGCATCGATCGTCGTGTTGAGTCGCTGGGGAAACGGGTCGGACTGTCCCGTTTTCAGAGGACTTGAAAACCTCGAGCAGAAGAATGAGCTCGGGTATCGACCAGCCCTCGGGCTCCTCGAGGGCTCCTCGGCCTTGATCAGCTTTGATGAGCTATGAGGATATTGAGCAGAAGAATGAGCTCGGGCTCGACCAATCTTGGACTCCTCGACCTTGACCAGCTTTGACGCCTAATGAAGCTGTCTTCGTGCTAGCGGTCGGGTCTTCTGCTCGAGGTGGGTTGACCTCGAGGTCTTTTACATCGAGCTGGATTGGCCTCGAGGAGACCTGCTCGATATTACCCAAACATTGAGCGTCAGAGGGTTTTCACGGGAAAACATCCAGCGACCCCTAACTTTATTTCTGTGAGTGTAGGCCAGAGAGGATCGTCATTCCGGCGGATAAAGAAGAATTGAAATCGGAAAGCCGTCCTGCTCGAGCTCGAGTAGACCGCAAGCAGGAGTTTTGATTGACACTATTTTGAGGCATGCGAAAAACAGCATCAACACTGATGATTTTTTTATTTTTTTTTAGAGGAGCTCAAGTTCTCTAAGGCATATTTTATCTCTTTTTGAAGAATACGGTTTAATTTCAGGTCATTGCATCAATAAAGAGAAAATCTTGTGCTTCTTTGGCGCTGCTACTTTCAGCAAGAAGGATTTTATTTTAGCTGAGACAGGCTTTAAGGAGGGTCAACTTCTATTCACATATTTGGTGGTTCCTTTTTTCAGAGGCATTCCTAGACTGATTCATCTGCAGGCATTGGCTGACAAATCAAAGGTTAGGCTTAGTCTGGATAGTTGGCAGTGCAAGCTCTTTTCTATGGCCGATTGTTTTCAATTGGTCAAGTCGGTTTATCAGAATATTCCTATCTAGAGCTTTATGGTTTTTCTTTAGCCGCGGTCTCTCATTTGACCGCTTAATGGCTGGGCTTATAATTCCTTTTGGACGGGTGTAAGCTCTTCACGAAAATTGGTGACGATTGCTTGGAACAAAGTCTACATCCGATAGTTAATGGTGGATTGGGTATAAGGAGTTTGTGCTGTTTTAATTTTGCTTGCCTAGCTAAATTGGCATAGAAGTGCATCACTGGGGATTCTGAGAGTTCTAAGTTTATGAGAGTTCTGAGAGTTCTACGTTAGAATATGCCCTCTATTATTCCCCGAATAGAGAATATAATTTTGCCTCACTAACCTATAAAAGACAAGCTGATTTGGACTTGTACAGCTGATGGTTCGTTCGTTGTGTCTTAAGCCTATGATGTGTTATGTAACTTGGATACTACTCAAACTCCTTGTAAAAGACTTTGGGGCCTGCATATCATTCTTAAAAATTCTATGCTTCCTTGGCATATTTTGCATGGTAGACTTCTTGCTGATGACAATCTTCAAAGTTGTGCAGTTATAATGATGTCTGCGTGTACTCTTTATGATGCTTATTACTGTGAGGAATCCTTCTTACATGTCTTTTTTGGGTGTTTATATGCTCTAAAGATTTAAAATTGGGTTGCTGCTGCTTTTAGTGTTTACATGCCTTGTCTTCACTCAATTGCTGACTACTTTCAGTTTGCTCTGAGTAAGAATCCAAACTCACAACTTTATAACCTTTGGTTAGCGAACGTTTTCTTTATTCTTGGAGAAATCTGTTGGTTCGTAATTTATCTAGATTTAAAGGTCTTTAGGTTCCTGGTTTAAGGATTATTATCAGTTGTTGCACTCATATTAAAATATTGCTAGCCTTAGTCCTATAGTTTCTCATTCCAATGATGATAAGTATAAGCTATTCAGTCTAGGCATCCGTGTTATGCATTGCAAGGCTCCTCGTATCATTTCCATCACTTGGGTTACTCCTCATGCCGGTTGGGTCAAGGTTAACACCAACGGCGTGTCAAAAGGTAATCCCGGAACAGCTGCCTATGGGGGTTTATTTCGCCATTTTTTGGGCGAATTTGTTTGTCTCCTTGGCATTCGATCAACATATTTTGCAAAACCAATGGCTGTGATTTTAGCTATTGAACTAGCCCATGCCTATCAATAGAGTCATGTTATTATTGAGTGTGATTCCATGCTTACGGTTCTTCATCTTCGAAACTCTCGATCCCCCTCCTTGGCAACTTTATGCACATTGGACTAATTGTCTCTTTCTACTAGACTCTATGGTTGTTCGTTTTACTCATGTCTTTGGAGAAGGTAATGAAGCGGCGGATGTGATGGCTAACATAGATTCTAAAATGGATGATTTTGTATGGTTAGATGATGCTCCATCAGAGATTTTATCTTTTCTTCGTAGACGTACTCATGGACTTCAGTCCTATCGATTTTATTAGGCAAGTTATTATTTTGATTTTTTTTCTTTTTGTTGGATTGCTTGGAGTCTACTTTAGTTTATCACATGATTTGTACTCTCTTTTAATTTCTTTTTATATATATTTTCCTTTCTTTGGCAACGGTTATCAAAAAAAATTATTTTTAAAATAAATAAATTATTTTTAAGGTTAGAAGACACTTTTATTACAACTTCATTTTTTAAATTTTATTAATTATATACATACTAGATGACATAAGACTTAAATCCAAACTAATGGAGCACTAGGCCTTGGTCTCACAAGGACCAACTTGACAGACAAATAACCCCACAGGTGAACATATAAAGTAGATGTTATATATTTTTCTCTTAATTAGAATTGATAAACTCTTTGATAATGCAATCCTTTTGTTCTAGACTCGACAGGCCAGGGGGTCGGCTTAGGTTCTAAGCAAAAGCCCATGCTCAAATCGGAGCATGGATTTAAGTGAAAAATATAATTAGTTTCTTAAAAAATACCTTAATTGCTTGATAGAGCCTTTTTTTATGTTTATTTTTAATAACCATATTAATCCTAATATTCAGTGGCAGGTGCTTTGAAAACCTTAATATATTGGGATTCCAAAAGTGTGATTCTTATATAGTGAAGGCGATGGAAGGTATGGTGTATGTCCAAATCAACTAGATATATGGATTTCTTAGGTTTTTTTTGGGCATTAAGGTAGTGGTCTGGGCGTTTGATGGTGTGTAGGGTGCAACGGATGATGAAAGAGAATTATATGATTCATAAAAGAACTTTTATATTGTTGGAACAGTGATGAATCATGCTTAAAATTGTGTACATGTTGAGGTTAGGTTCCCATTTCCCAACCCTAAGCTTTTATGGAAGATCAATACTTGCAAATTACAAGAAAGGTTAGCTCTGATTAACAAGGTAAAGATATGTCCTACCACAACAATCTCTGTTATTATCATAAGAAAGAAGCTTAATTAATCGTGAATGTTATCTTTAGTAATTTCCAAGAAGAAAGATTTTTGTGCCCAATTAGGTTTACAAATTACTTATTGGATACTTGATCGCCAAGTAACCACCTTTTAATGAGCTATAATATATGAACTAAATGTTGAAAAAAAAAATAAACTTGTTTACAAAATAATAAGGTGTTGAGTTGTACATGGCCCTCCATCATCATGCTTCATCATCATTGTGCTTCATCATCATGGGTCTACAATGTTGAGTGGAGATTACCTTTACACATTTGATGCCATTAAAGGATTCCTTTAGAGCATGTTAGGTGAGTGGAATATGTTTGGTGTTATGATGAAAGGTTAGTGAAATGTGCTAGGTGATGTGTATTGTTATGATTATATTTGTGTTTTATTCACTATAAATACCTATGCTATTGTGTTGTGAAATATAAGTCTAAGAGCAAGAAAGAATAAGAAGCATAACAAAGCCCTTGAGAGGGATTTGTGAGAGTGTGTGAATTGTTCTTGTAATATTCTTGAACTTTCTCTAATAAGCTTTGTGTTTAATCCTTCAAATTCTCCAACACTAAATTGTATTTAGCCTAAATTATAAGGACTAAATAAGTATTACCTTTATTTTATAACAATTGTAAATTAAGAAATGATATAACAAGATAGCATAATAAATAAAGAATAAAATCACTTTATCGAACTTTGGGCAGAAGAGCCCAATAGTTCTGGACATAATGAGGAGTAGTTGACACTCTAATTCAAAACAAAAAATAGTTATGCTTTAGTATCTTATAATAATGCCTAGTGTTGTGAGAGTTTTAAAATAGTAATGGACACAGTGAGGTTAAAAATAATAATCGATTAGGGTAATAGATAAAGAGATTTTAATTTTCAGTAACTGTTTGAAATAATAGGAAGACCTCTCTATTCACAATAAGGTAAATCCACTACCTCCAGGTAACTCAATATTAAAATAAGAATTTAATAGATGATTAAAGGAAACCTTAAAAGATATAGGAAATTAAGAATTCATGTGCAATGGGATAATTTCTATTATGTATGAGAGTGTAAATCAATTTGCTCAAGGGGTTTAACTGAGTGATCAAATCTTCAAGTTAATCAGAAATCAATTTCACCACCTATGCATTAAACAAAAAAACATGTTAAAAGCTTGTTTAAAATGTTAAAATAAAATTATAACGCAATAATATCTTAAGCAAAAAAACAAGTATTCTTCTAAAAACTCACCATAAATTAATCAAAGTCATTCCACTACAAAAAAAATAAGTATATTAATTTGACACTTATTAGTTGATAGTTTTTATCAATTGTCAAATTTATTTATCACTTTATCAAATATTAGGTATGGCTAAAATATAAATGACAGTGAGTGTATGTATAAAACATATTTGACGTTTATTCAACTATGCATTTGGATCAGTTTTTTACAATGGTAATATTGATAATATATGAGTTATTAAAGAAAGAATAATTTAGCTAAAATGAAAGGAAGCTATAAGCCAGGAAAATTGTGTTTATCTCTCGATTTTATTCAACTGTAAACAGTAAAAACCACAAATATTGGCATTACAAAGGCCATATTTATAACTGGATTCAACCGTCACTCAAGGAGAGCCCCCACGGATATGGTTGGGTTGGTCACCATGCTCGCTGTAGAGCCGTGGAAGTCCGGGTTCGATTCTTGGGAGTGGGAAGGGGGTTAAAAAAATTATATTTGGACTTGTCCGCCCTTTCCTTTAAAAAAAAAAAAAAAAACCGTCACTCAAGCAGTGTGAATGGTGTTAACCGTCACTCAAGCAGTGTGAATGGTGTTGTCGTGCGGGCGGGTAACTCGTGTAACAAATAAGGGGAGGTGCGTGATGTGCAGGAGATTGGTAGCTCGTGCATGTGATCGGTGTGCACTTGACATGCGTGCAGGTATGAAGACTATAATGTGCATATCAACTGCCAGCATCATTTTGGTGAATTGCTTACAAGAGTTTTGACTTTATCAAGTACTCTTTTCAGATTATTTTTTAGAATCTAAAAATTGGTTTTAAAAAATTAAAAAATTGATTTTAATTTTTAATAAATTTTTTAAAAAATTATTTTTGATAAAACTTCTATAGAGCTCAACATCACCATTTCTTTTCTCCGATAAAAGCTTCTCCAAGCCAAAATAAAAATGTTGAACTTTCATCTGGCGAGTCAGCCACAAGGAGCAAAAGATCTCTCTCTTTATTTCTTCTTAAGATTTCCATTATCTCTACAACGAAACAAAGTCTGATTCACAAGTGTCTGTTTGCTGACACAATTCCTGGTTAAAAATCTGAAGCAATATGCAAGGGGCCGCTCAAAATTCCAAGCTATAAGAATAATATTGATATGTCGTAGAGTAGAAGCACAATATTGAATATTTATGTCTGTGCAAGGAAATTTATATCTATTTTTATAGATGCAGGTCAATTACTTTCTAAAATTAACTAAATTAATTAATTTAGTTAATCTAAAAACACTGATTGAACCAACTCATTCGATCTACTTAATGGAAAGCTGACTTACAATATCGAAGCCGCACAAATATATGTCTAATGCTCGAATAACTCTATAATGGCTTTATTTATAATATGCATGCACCGCCTCTTATGCTTGCAAATCCGAATCCGATTCTTAATCAAATAATAACGCAACATGCAATTTGAAATTATAATCTATTTTTATAGATGCCGGTCAATTACTTTCTAAAATTAACTAAATTAATTAATTTAGTTAATCTAAAAACACTGATTGAACCAACTCATTCGATCTACTTAATGGAAAGCTGACTTACAATATCGAAGCCGCACAAATATATGTCTAATGCTCGAATAACTCTATAATGGCTTTATTTATAATATGCATGCACCGCCTCTTATGCTTGCAAATCCGAATCCGATTCTTAATCAAATAATAACGCAACATGCAATTTGAAATTATAATCTAATTTATTCATCTCACACGTGATGTCCTTAGTTTAAATTGAATAGGGCTTGGCCAATTATCTTGCGATTTGCGAAGCCTCCGAAGCCATGCACTTGTGTTCACGTATTCAGGTTGTCTTTTTTTATTGACTTCGGGTATGTTTGGGATTGAGGTTGGACAGTTGTAACTTTTAAATTGCAGCACTAAAGTGTTTGATAAACACTAGTTGCTGTAGCTTTTAAACTATATTAACTATATTAATATGATTTTTTACTTGTATAATGTAAAATTTATTATGTTTTTAATAATTTTGTTAAAATTATTATTTAAAAATTATATTTATTATATATTATTAACTTTTATTTTATAATTACAACTTTTTTCACTTGTATAATGTAAAATCTATTATGTTTTTAATAATTTTGTTAAAATTATTATTTAAAAATTATATTTATTACATATTATTAATTTTTATTTTATAATTACAGTTTTTTTTCCATAGCAGCTGTAGCTTAAAAACTACAGCACCTCAATGCCAAACATACCATTCGTCTCCACGTATGCTTGAAATTGACAAGAACTAATGTTGATCCAATTGCATCAATTCTCCATTTGTTATGGAAGACCGAACCACGGTCTGCTATAATAATAGGTAATATGCCATGTCAAAAGATTGAATGTGTACCTGCTATTCCCAATGTTTGGGAAAAATATCGGACAGGCCCCTCGAAGATCTTCCAGCTCGAGCCAGACACCCCGAGGACAGCCTAGCCCGAGCATCCCTTCTGGTCAAAGCTAGTCAAGGTCGAGGAAATTCAGATATGCTCGAGCCCGAGCACTCCATCACCAGCTCGATATCGCCCCAGGTCAAAGCTGGTCAAGGTCGAGAGCTAAGCACTCCTTGCCTGCTCGAGGTCGTCCCTCAGGTCAAAGCTGGTCAAGATCAAGAGCTAAGCACTCCTTGCCTGCTCGAGGTCGTCCCTCAGGTCAAATCTGGTCAAGGTCGGGAGCTAAGCACTCCCACTAGCTCGAGGTCGTCCCTCAGGTCAAAGCTGGTCAAGGTCGAGAGCCGAGCACATCTCTCCTGCTCGAAGGGATCCTCGAGCACATCTGGGCAAGACCCGACCCAAGGCAACCCGACCCGTTTTTTCAGAATCCTTGCACACCTTTAATGTCTGACCAGGGTCCCACATGGTGCGATGGAGATACTGTTGCTAGTGGCTGGCACATGCTTCCAAGGTGTCATAATTCCTAGCGCACTTGCCCGACATGGTGATCTGGCCACGTGAATCGGGTTAAGGGGACAGCCGCTCATCCCTAGGGAATATTCCGCCAATCCCGGCTGTCAGAGGGACCCAGATACCACTAGCGTGGGAGTGGACAGCCTGGAAAGGGAAAGAGCGGGAAAAATGGAGTATAAAAGGAAACGAAGGAGAACGTTACAGGGGTTGGAAAAATTGAATCCAAAAAAGAGGTTGGCATTTCTAATTCACAGAAGGGCTGGAAGAATTGAACCCAGAAAAGAGGTTGGCAATTTTCATTCACAAAGGATCTGTAAGCTCAAACAGGTTTTTCCTTTTCAAATCTCTCTCATTTGATTCTCTGAAAACACCATACTTATCCAAAAAAGGGGGGGCGAAATAATACCCCTTTCATCTTTCCGGCCTCCCTCACTAAGGGAGATACCAAAAAGATAAACCCGATTACTGACTTGAGCGTCGGAGGGTTTTCGCCGGGACACGCCCGGCGACCCCTGACCCGGTCTTCTGTGAGTACAGGTCCGGGAGATCACTGTTCTGAAGAAGACAGCGGAACAGGACGAAGGGGATAATCCTGCTCGAGCTTATCGCGAGCAGAAGGATCGAGGCACTGTTTGAAGCCGCGAGCAGAAGGCTTGAACAGTCCTGCTCGAGCTGTTTGGAAGTACTGTTTGAAGGTTCGAAGCACTGTTGAGGCACGCGGGAAAAGCTGCATCAACACCCAGTATATCACATACAACTATATATCCTAACTACTGCGTATATGTTGGATCACTAGGGGATAAATTTGACACTTTCAAGTATGCAAATTGATTATTTATGTTGCGGCGGATTTACATGGTAGCTAAACCGGGCTGGACCCCGCCTAGCGTCCTCATATTTTAATGATATTTTTAATATAAAACTAGAAAAATTCATTAACTTCCTTTTATCTTAATGAAATTTTTGATATAAAAATAGGGATTTCTCTATGATGCTATATGTATTTTTACGATATTGATGGTGGGATTGTTGTGAACCCTTAGATTTATGTGTTTTAATTTCAGTCATTTACTTAATATAATTTAATATAGTAATAATTAATTAATTTAAAGATAAGCATTATCTAGGGAAGAATCTTGAAGATTATTTGTTTAATGTGTCAAGAATTCAAATTCAAATAAAAAACTTGAGATATTGTATTTTATCCTATATCTTTTTCTTTTTATTTTTTAAATTTAAATATTATTTTAAAAATAATAAACTTTTTTATTAATAAAGATAATGTGTACCATTGAATAGATCAAAAATTTCAATTTTCTTACCTTATTGATGCTGTAAAAAATTACAGCATCAAGAAGGGCATAAAAATATAGATTTTAATTTTATCTCAAGTATGTCTCCAAATCAATTTAAACTAAAATAACATAAATACTGTTTTATAGTAAATTTACTCCAGTTTTGGATCTTTAAAATTTAATATTAATTGAACAATTAATCGAAGTTGGTGACTTTAAATTTATGTATTTTATTTAGAAAGAGGTTATTCATGTCGCATTATTTGATAATTATGTTTACGGGCACTCACATGTGCATATACATCAAATTTTATAATTTAATTTTTTATATTTTAAACCATGAGATAGGGAATTTCTTATATCCTTTTTTTTAAAATTAAAAATGAAAAAAATTAAATGTTTTAAATAAAATAAATATTAGAATTCATGTATATATTCACCACACCAGCAGTGAATACGAAACCTCCGCATATTGGTAGGTAAAATATGGAAAAAAAAATTCTCTCTTAATTTTTTTTTTTCCCTCTTAGTTCTTCTTGCTCTTTAGTATTAATCAAGTATGTATATTCACTGAAAAGTTGACTTAATTATCACACACTTACTAAACATAAGGAGGGTTAAGGCCCAAAAAACTAAGAAAGAATTCTATTCTATAAAATATATAAATAGCACGCCCAGATCTGTCGGACTTCGCCATCCTAGGTGAGATACAATTAATCATGCCCAACTGGTCAGAACTTCCTGGCGATCTTTTGGTGGAAATTGCAAGGCGGGTAAAAGTATATGAGGATTTTGTACATTTTTCTAGGGTTTGCAGATCATGGAGATCGGCTGCAGTTTTGGAGATTCATTCCATGTGTAAGATTCCTTGGCTCATGCTTCGTCTCTAAAGAGATTCAATCACTTTCTTCAGTATTTCGAAGGGCTTCAGTCGCCACGTAGATTTACCTAAAACATTATATAGGAGCAGCAGGTACTTCTCATCAAGGGGTTGGCTTATTGAAATTGAATCTCTGGAATTGACTATCAGTCTTTTGCATCCTTTTTCTCTTCGTCAACTTAACCTACCATCCATAAACAGCTTTCCAGATTCTTCCAATGATTGGACTAATGATGTAGATGATACTGACGTTGGTATTTTTGTAATCATCAAATGTATTTTATCATCATCATTCTCTCCAAATTCAGATTCTTCACAAGTCCAAGCTGTGCTTATATACGGAAGAAATAGGAAATTGGCCTATGCTAGACCTGGTGAAAAAGTTTGGAGAAGAGTTCGTAACAGCAATTATTTTGATGCCATTTACTACAGAGATCAATTTTATGCTATTAATGGTTTAGGTCGAATATTTGCAATCAAAGGTAATATGCCAGTGCAAATTGCTAAGCCACCTAATGAATTTATTCAAGTTAGCGATCATGTGGAATGTTTGTATTATTTGGTAGAATCAGATGGAGCTTTATTCGTTGTCTCAAGAAAAGAAGTGTTGAAACCTGAAAGAAAATTTCCTTACTCCCGTATAACTGTGGGATTTAATGTTTTTCAGGTTGATTTAAGTAATAATAAATGGACCAAGATCGAGATTTTGGGATGTAGATCCTTCTTTCTGGGGTTGAATTCTTCCTTTTCAATCAATGCATCAAATAATTCTTACTGTAAACCTAATTGCATATATTTTACTGACGATTATGTACATGAATATTGGTACAACATGGATGAAGCTGTTGAGCCCTACATGATGGAAGGAAGAGGTGAAGATATCGGAATTTACGACATGAAAGGTGGACGCATTGATCCCTTGTATCAAGGAAATCTTGATCATTATTTTATACCGCTTATGTGGATTGAACATAGTTCTTAATATTGATGAAATTTATCAGGTGAGAGATCTTCTTTTTGTTTATTTATTTATGAATATTTTTTATAATAATTGTGCGTGTTGAATGTAATTGCATCTATGTAATAACTAATCTGATGTCGTATTCTTATTGATACATCATAGGGCAAATGTACACTATATGGAAGAAGAAAAAGTATTGGAAATATTCAAAATGGAAGATGGAAGCAAGGAGCCACATTAAGGAAATTCGTTTCATCATCTTAACTAAGTGACACATTAAGTTTAGTCCTCATCAGTGTTCTTTTTTAAATAAAACTATTGTTTTCAATAATTAGTTAACTAATTTAGTCTTTTGTGTCTATTTCATTAATTTGAAATAAATCTTGAGGTATAGTTTGTTTATGTTTGCTTTCTTTGATGACTTTAATGTTTGGATCAGTGGAATGACTTTTAATTTGCTAGTTTACGGTGTGTTTTTAATTAGATGGATACTTGTTTTCTTTCTAAGAAATTGTTGCCTTATTATTTTGTTTTTAACATTTTAATAAGTTATTAACGTTTATTGAATGTAAGTGACAGGTAAAGGTTAAATTGATTTTTTTTTTTTAATTAGCTCAAGGTTTGAATATGTGTAGACCAAAGAAAAGTGCTTAAAAACCATTCGGCGAAATATTGGGAGCAAGTTTGTAACTGGATTTGCACTCCTATGGTAGAAATTTTATGATATCTCATATGAATTCTTTATTTCCTTCATCTGAAGTTTCCATTTCATCATCTATATAATTCTTGTTTTAAAATTTAGCTGCCTAAGGAAGTGAGCTTGTCTTATTGTAAATAAGGAGGTCTTATTATTTTAGCTACCTGTTGAATTTATGAAAGCTTCCCTTTGTTTTATCCTAATGGATTGTTATCTTTAACCTTATTTGGCCGAGTGTCGTTTTAAAAGTCCCACTACTGCTAAGAGATATCTTTTACTAGATCATTAAAGCCTCAACTCGTCCTCACTATGTGTAGAACTATTGGAAAGAGAAACTATTGGGCTTCTTTTTCTAGAGTTCGACAAAGTAATTTTATCCTTCATTCTGCCATCCTTCTGTTGTAAAATAAAAGATAAATACTCGTTCAGGATATAATTTAAATACTTATTTAATCCTTGTATTTATATAACTCACTAAAAGAGTAGACCTAATTGGGCACAAATCTCCTTTTTCAGGAAAAATCTAAGATACGCTTTGTAGCGAATTAATAAGGCTTCTTTCCCACAGAAAAGATACGGGTTTTGTGCTAAGTCCTGTATTTACCAAGTTTGCTTGGTATTTGCAATTATTGATCTTTCCAGTGTTTGGTAATTGAAAGCATTGATCTTCCAAGAAAACTTAAGGTTTCCTTTCAGCCAAAAAAAAAAAACATATCGTTGGGAACCTAACCTTTGAACCGTAAATGTAATAAGGCCGCTACACAACATTTTAAGCATGATCCATTACGTTCCCAACAATATATAAGTTCTTTTATGAACATAATTCTCTTTTATTGTCACTTGCACTCCACAACCTAAAAGCTCAAAAAACCTGAGAAATCCATACCTCTAGTTTGTTCGGACATACTCCGTCCAAAAAGTAAACCATCCGGAACTTCGCCCTCACCATACTAGTATCGTTACCGTAATTACAATCATGACGCCATGGGGCTATTAGGCATTATGGTTTTATATGACAACAGTTGGCCTCGACGCATATCAGTTGCAAACATACAACTATACATATCGACCAAATATAAATATATTCTTTTATATATATGTGACATTTTTAGGTTTAAAATGGGAAGCATGCGATCAGTTTTTTTTAAATAATAATAATAATTATTAGTCAAAAATAAAAATAAAAAATTGTAAACTAATGTTGTTGATGAGGTTTTCTGCTCATTTCCAAGTGGTTTTGTAGACTTCTGCTCGCTGGTTGCTCGAGCAGGATTCCTTGCTAGTTCCTGCCTTTCTCCGTTCACTGGAACGGTGATGTCTTCTGACCTGCGTCCACAGAAAAGGTGTCAGGGGTCGCCGAGTGTTTTTCAGATGAAAATCCTCTAACACTCAAGCCAGTGATCGGGTTGATTTTTTCGGTATCCCTCTTAATCTGAGGAATAGAAAAAGTGGGATGTTTCTAGAGAAGAGAAAATTGGAGTCTGGATAGACAAATTGGAGTTGGAATTAAAAGTTGTTCAAAAAAGAAAAGAAGAAAAGAAAAATATCCCCTTTTACCTTGTCCTTCGTCCGGTATTTATCCCCCAGTTTTTCCGCCCCCCTTTGCGAAGTCATGGTTATACATGGAAACAAAAGGAAATTGGCCTACGCTAGGCTGGTGATAAAGTTTGGAGAAAAATAGGTGGTCGCAAGTATTTTGGTGTTATTTACTACAGAGATCAATTTTATGCTATTAATGATTTAGGTCAAATATTTGCCATCAGAGGTGATATGCCAGTGCAAATTGCTAAGTCACCTACTGAGTTTATTCAAGTTAGTGATCACGTGAAATGTTTGTATTATATGGTGGAGTCGGATGGAGCATTCTTAGTGGTTTCAAGAAAAGAAGTGCTTAAACCAGATAGATATTTTCCTTATATCTATACAACTTCGGGATATAATGTTTTTGAGGTCGATTTAAGTAATAATAAATGGACCAAGATGGAGAATTTAGGTTGTAGATCACTCTTTTTGAGGTTGAATTCTTCCTTTTTAATTGACGCCTCAAATAATTTTTACAGTAAACCTAATTGCATATATTTTATTGGTGATTTTGGGAAAGAGTATTGGTACAATGATGATTCATCCTTTGAGCAGTACATGGAAGGAGGAGGTAATGATATGGGAATTTACAATATGGAAGATGGAAGCATTGAGCCGCTGTTTAAAGGAAATCCTAGCCATCGTTTTGAACCATTTATG
Source organism: Murraya koenigii (assembly GCA_025617385.1). Taxonomy (NCBI): domain Eukaryota; kingdom Viridiplantae; phylum Streptophyta; class Magnoliopsida; order Sapindales; family Rutaceae; genus Murraya; species Murraya koenigii. The sequence goes on along the minus strand of CM046819.1, from coordinate 2,199,865 downwards.
TGGCTTGAACAAAGTTTTGATCATTGATCAAATTTACCACGTGAGAGATTTTCTTTTTGTAACTTTTTTATGTATGACTGTATTTGTAATAATCATTAGGTGTGCTGAGTGTAATCTATTTCATTACTAATATGATGTTGTAATCTTATTGATACGTCATAGGGCAAATGCACAATATGTGGGGGAAGAAAAAGCCATGGAAATTCACTACTACATGGAAGATGGAAGCATTCAGCCACGTTGGGGAAATTCATCTCCATAAATTATATATATGACTAGATATAATGGAAAAACTCAGGGTGACTATTTTGAAAATTGACTAAAATTATTAGATTATTTTTGTAAATTTCTCAAAATTCTCCCAAGTCTCATTGAATTTGATGTGGCAAGTAAATTAGATTTTGTTCAATATTATTTTTGAATTTGTATTTTCTAATAACAAAAATTCGAAATATAACAACTGCAAAATATTATTTTTATTTGTCTCATCTTCTTGATTCAGCCACATTAGGTTTAGTACTCATCATTGTTCCTTTTAATGACGTTAGTTTTCAATAATTACTTAATTTTAGTCTTTTGTGTCTATGATGAAATAGACCTTAGGGATATAGTTTGTTTATGTTTCCTTTCTTTGATGACTATAATATTTGGATTGTTCGAATGACTTTTGTTAATTTATGGTGGGTTTTTTTGAATACTTGTTTTCTTTATATAAATATTATTGCATTATTATTGTTCTTTCAACATTTTTAATAAGTTATCTGAATAGGAGTGGTTAGCTAAAGAAAGCAGTTTGAAAGCCATTTAGTTAAGTATCTCGAGCAATTTAATAACTTGATTTGCACTCTCATGGCTGAAATTATTTGATTGAACATAAATTCTTTATTTCCTCTTTCCTCTTATAAGGTTTCCCTTTTCATCGTCCATGTAATTCTTGCTCTAAAATTGAGTTACATTAGGGGTTGTTGTTATTGTTTCAGGTGGTTATTGAATTAATAAAAAAATCCTCATTTATGTTACCCCAGCAAGTCGTTATGTTTAATTCCACAAAGTCGAATATTGATTTAACAACAAATCTCACAACAGTGAGAGTTATATTATATTAGAGTGTAATCTAGTCTTTGTTTTGGATTTGAGTGTCAATTAATCCTTATTGTGTCTAGAATTTTTGAGCGCCCCTTCCTGGAGTTTCGAAAAAGTGATTTTATCCTTCGTTCCAATATGCTACGTATTGTGTTAATGATATTCTTAATTTACAACTGCTTTAAAGTAAAGGGATAAATATATTTTAAGTTAAACAAGAAGATGTTGGAATGGAATTATTAAAAAAAAAAAAAAAAAAAAGTCATCATGAGTTGACTCCTAACTCAATTAGAAGAACAATATATTTTCCAATTTGCAGCTGAGTGTTAAATTGTGTTCTGTTTTCGTCACCTACTACTTACCTTACCGAGACATCAAGAAACTTTATAATCCAACTGAAAGAAGGAGAGTCATTCGAAAGATGTATAAAAAAGAGAATATTGTGATGATATAGAACGGCTTTAATCGCATTTAGTAGATTTGGTGCCTCATCTTGATCATCCCTTTTTGATTCGTTTCTTAAGAATTAAGAATCCACTAGACTTCTTGTTAAGCCTTCCCAAACACCTAACCATATAGTTCTGTTTCTTCATCAGGCACAATCCACAAGCCCTAAAATGGCAACTCTAGAACAATGCCCAACAAACTTGAGATATATAGTCGTATCTATAGTTTCTTCGGGCACACTCTAGGAAGACAGTGAGTTCATCCCTCTTATCCCAATGAGTTGGTTCTTATTTTATAACTGCTATAAAATAAAGGGTAAATGCTTGTTCAGAATCCTTATATTTTAGATCTCAAGTTGAGTACTCGTTTAGTCTATGTATTATGACTCATTGAAAGGTGGCTTCTTGGCGGCTAGAGTCTCTAATTTATACAATTAATTAGGCACAAACCACTTTCATATGATATTATTAAGGATATACAATTCACGGTTAATTAAGTTTTTTTCTCTGAGATAAAAGATAAAAATTTTTGGGCTCATACCTATGTTTGCATAGTTAAGAGTGAAGTTTTCTTGGTATCCGCAAGTATTAATCTTTAAATTAGAAAAAGAAAAAAAAAAGACTTAGGGTTAAGAACCTAAAATTTAATTTGTATAATCATTATCTTTTTACTATTAAAGTAATTGACAATAACATTTAGATGCAACAAGTATTGCACTCTAAAATTTTACGATTAATTTGTAAAATTCCATCAGTAGAGGCTCACAAATAATAGTTGAATATCTTGCTACGATTCGCGACATTGCTGATAAGTTCCTAAGGGATTCTTATTCGCATTACACGTAGTGCAATATCATGCCTATGAAATATGACACTTACACCAGTCCCTGCAAGTGCTTTTGTATTAAAACATATATTGACAAAAAAAAAAAAGGCGGTCATATCATCGTTTCAGAAGGTTATGCCCGTTTTGGAGATGACTCTCGACTTATCATTTTCTTCTTAAAGCTAAGTAATAATGATTAATTAATTTAAAATTTCTACATACAAATTTCATTTCAAAGATCATCTACTAAGATGGTCACTTTCGACGAAATAAATGGGGATGCGAGGACAATATTTGATTTACATGTGCCTAGTGAGGACAAAAATCCTAATATTCCTCTTTCGGAGAGAGTCCCTACTAACGTTGAGGCTAATGAACCCTAACTAAGTTCTTGGTCTAAAGAAATTGCACGTCCCAAGAAAAAATGAGAAGAAAGGAAAGGCCAAGGGGAGGATTCTTGCTGAGAAGCAAACCAACGAACCGAGCGAGGTTGCTAGGGAATAGCTTGGGACTTTTCTTCTTTGCTTTCAATGGATATATCCAACATTGGCTAGGATATATCTCAACCTTCGAAGAGTCATTATGGGAGGAAGAAGGACGTGGGTGATTCAGATACGGAACATCACGCCCTTTAGAAAGAACAAAGTAGCAGGTGAGTTACTGGAGGAGCAAAAAGTTCCCGAAGCAGGGCCATATTTCAAAGACACCATATTGCACCATATGTCCACCCTTTTAAATAAAAATGAACCATTTCAAAAGAATTAACACCTGAAATAAAATTTTTGATCATTTATAAGGAAAATGATAAGAGGAGAAATTAGAGTCTAAGGAAACTACAGTCAAAGTCATAAGGATGGGGAAACATGCATATACGAAATAAATATGTATGTTTCCCTTCGTTAAATTTATGTATACAAGTACAATAATGACAGGTGACACCTATCTTTCGAAGTAGGGTTAAAGGCAAAACCCTAATCCTACGTCACATACATTTATAAATAAAGGTTCATCTCTAAGAGAAGAGGGCTTTCGGCCCTTAAGAATATTGTTCACCCTTGGAAGAAAAAAACTCAATTTCTTCTTCTTTTCTCAACCTTAATAAACACTAACTTGGATATAGAAGTCCCTTTTTCATGTACTCGCTCTACTCTATTCAAGACCAACTGATCGTGACAAGTTCTTTACAAGTTACAAATACGTGAGAAAGTAAAAATATAACCACTTTAAGAACAAAGCAACATCCAGGGTAACTACTTACTGGTATAAAAAGGACATAAACATGAAACATCAACCTAAATAAAAGAAAACCTCCAGCTCATCAGAATAGGAACCAAATTAAGCACCAACTTTTGACTTCCAAATATGTGTGAATCATTTCAGAAAAAATAACATTTGAAATAAAATTCCCTATGAACTTACAAGGAAACTGATAAAAAGAAACCATTTCAGGAGAAATAACACATAAAATAGAATTCCTTGGGAATTAATAAGGGAAATGATAAGAGAAAGAAATAGAGTCTAAAGAAACTAAGGTCAAAGTTATAAGGATAGGGAAATATGTATATACAGACTCAATATATATGTTTCCAATAGTTAAATTTATGTCCATATATTCAATAATGACGGATGACACCTATCCTTCATAATAGGGTTCAAGGAAAAACTGTAATCATACGTCACATATCATTCATAAATAAAGACCCATCTCTAAGAGAAGAGGGCTGTTGGCCCTTGGAAGATTTTCTTCTTATTTTCTCAACCTTAACAAACACTAACTTGGATATCGAAGTGCCTTTTCAGGTACTTGTTCCACCGTTTTCAAGACCAATTGATCATGACAATTTCTTCACAATTTACAAATATGTGTGAAGGTAAAAATATAACCACTTTAAGGACAAAGCAACATCTAGGGTAACTACTTACTGGTATAAAAAGGACTTAAGCATGAAACATCAACCTAAATAAAAGAAAACCTTCAGCTCATCAGCATAGAAATCAAATTAATCATCAACTTTTGACTTCCAAGTATGTATGAATAATTTCGGGAGAAATAACACTTGAAATAAAATTTCCTAGGAACTTATAAGGAAAATGATAAAAAGGAACTATTTTAAGAGAAATAACACCTAAAATAGAATTCCCAAGGAACTTGTAAGGGAAATGATCCAAGGAAGAATTAAAGTCTAAAGAAACTACGCCCAAAGTCATAAGGATAGAGAAACATGCATATACGTATTAAATATGTATGTTTTCCATAATTAAATTTATGTCCACGTGTATAATAACGACAGGTGACACCTATCCTTCAGAATTGGGTTCAAAGTAAAACCATAATCCTATGTCACCTATCATCTATAAATAAAGGCCCATCCCTAAGAGAAGGCCCTTGAGAACACTGTTCACCCTTGAGAGAAGAAAACCCATTTTCTTCTCTTCTTTTTTTTTCTCAACCTTAACAAACACTAACTTGGTCATCAGAGTGCCTTTTTCAAGTACTCACTCCACTGTATTCAATACCAACGGATCGTGACAAGTGCTCCACAAGTTACAAATGTGTGAAAGTAAATATATAACCGCTTCAAGAACAAAGCAACATCCCAGGTAACTACTTACTGCTATACAAAGGACTTAAAAATGAAACTTCAACCTAGATAAAAGAAATCCTCTAGCTCATCAGCATAGAAACCAAATTAAGCATCAACTTTTGACTTCCAAGTATGTGTGAATCCAATGAAACATATTCGGGAATTTTTATTCATGATAAATGAATCTCGTTCAACAAAAATATTGACTTCACTAATCCGAATTAAGTACATACATATAAAGATAACAACTACAAAGATAACTAATGCTAAGTGTACTATACTTTTACAGAAGATCAAATTTGAAGTAAAAAAAACATTGTCATTAAAATCAATATTTGCTACCTGAGATAAAACTCACCAAAAATTTGATTATCTCTGCTAGAAATGATTCTATTCCTATTCAGTTGCCACCAAAATCCATAAGCAAATCCCATGCAGCCATGCTCGGCACTTTATATTAAATCTGCAATGTATAGCTGCAAAGCCACATAGTTGCATGGATGAGTTTGAAGCAACATGAATAATTAGATAAACCAAAACTTAGATCACCAGGGAAATTTAAACCAAAAAATGTGTACATGCATATTAAACAGAACTATGGAAACCAGAAAGCTCTCACAGGCTTGCTCTCACAAAATCCTGTCTTAAGTTTCTTTATCCTACATTATTCAGATTCTTTCCAAAAGAAACACACATGCAGCTTCAACAGCTAATTAAGTTAAATTAATTAAAAAAATTATGTACATTAATCATAAGACCCTTTTCCCATAAACATAAAACCCAATTAAAGCTCGCAAATTCAAAAATTCAGAAACAATCAAGCTGTTTATTTCTCTGAATCCATTAGCAAGCCACACTAATTGAAACACTTATATTACAAAAAAAAAAAAAAATCTGCTCTCTCTTTCTCTTTCCCTTGCTTTTACATCAACAAACTGAGAGTATACATTCTGTCATGATTAATTTAAGAGGAACAAGATTAATAAACAAATTTGTGAGAACCAAATGCAATAATTCAACTTAGTACAACGTTTTTTAGTATATCCCATCTTTTAGTATTTTAAAACATGCATATAATCATAGTTAAAGTCATAGAGATGAACTTCAAACAATCGATTGTTATTGGGTTATCCGGGAAGGTATTAGTGTTAATAATCACTATTGACATAATGGTTTATGAAAAAAACTTTGATGACTAAAAATAAATGTACTAAATGTTCAAAGATTTTGCAAAAATAAAAAATAAAAACAGAGGGCTCTCCAAGATCAGATTATTTCAAATACTCATTTTCCAACTCAATAGCTAGCTAAGATTACTACTATACACCATTTTCTTTCATTTACTTACTTGCATGTCTTTCACTACCACCAACACATCCACCACCACATATCCATAGCTCTTCTACAAAAAGCATCTTCCAACTCACCAAAACCCAAAAATCAAAAAACCTCCTTTACCCTTTTATATGCCTTAAAGAGATGCTTTAAATTCTGACAAACCAAACAGCAAACCACCACCCACCAAAAAAATCTTTAAAAGAAATGTTTTTCTTCCCTCTCCCAAGAAAAGAAATCCCACAATATGTTCATTCAAAACAAGAGAAGAAAAGCCCATAATCACCGTGGTAGTTTGCTAAGCCACCACAGAATGGCGTTGCCAATACATACATACAGCCCCCATATTTCACATTATCCATTATCACTAATAAAACAAAGCTTCTTATATAGAAACAAAACCACAGAGAACTAATGATAAGTGTACAAAACTTATACAACAGATTCAATTTGATGTGCAAAACATTGTCAGTAGTAGCAATATTTGGTATCTGAGATTTTGACTCACAGATTTCCTAAGCTGGAGACTACATAATATTTCGTTGACTAACATAGCATGTATCTTTGCTTGGTTAGATTCTATTCCTTTCTAGTTGCCTCCAAAAGCCATAAATGGATCCCATGCTCATCACTTTGTTTGGATAAATCTTCCATCTATAACTGCAAGGTCAAAAAGTTGCATGTTAGAAATATGGAAAATAAAACAGTGCTACAAAGGAGGGCCTAGTCTATCCTGCCAGCCACATGGATAAGTTTGCAGCAACATGAATAATTAGATAAACCAAAATTTGACGAGGGAGATTTGAATCAAAATACATGCATATGCAACAGAACTACAGAACCAGAGATGTTCTCCAAAGCTCGCACTGGCAAAAAGTCTTTTCTTAAGTTTCTTTCTGTTACAGCAGTTAAATTCTTCCCAAACAAAAGTACTGCTTTGACAACTAATTAAGTTAAATTAATTAAAAAGAATTACACAAGCTAATCATAAGGCCATCCCCACACCCCCTCCCACCAAAATTAAAAAAAAAAAAGGAAACAATTAGAGTGCTAGCAAATTCAATAATTCGTAAACAATGAAGTGCTTTTTGCTTAAATCCATCAAAAAGCCACACTAATAAAAAACTTTTACATTACACAAAAATTCTGGTTTTTTCTCTCTTTCCCTTTGGTTTTACATCATATAACTTAGACTATACATTCTGTCGAAATGTATAAATGAACATATTAATCAACAACTGTATGAATGAATGTTAATCAGGATGCGTACATTATATTCTCGTTGATTCATTCAAGTTTCTCATTCTAAATTTCTGTCTTCTTACTTCTCTCTTAAGCTTATTCTAACCCTCTTTTGATTCAGTGCTAAACGTCTTGCTATAACAGGATTGTAAAACTTCCTCATATGATCTGAAAGTTTGTGGATTGTTCGAAGATCACCAATCACAGAAAGCTGCATCAGATAGGAGTCAAACTTCCGATACGGCAATTTCAATCCCTTGTTTACAACTTCTTCCAACAGGAAGCAAGCTTCTTCCACTTTACCGCAATCAAAAAGCCCATCAATCATTACACAGTAAGTATCAATGTCCTGAGCACAGCCCCTTTTATCCATCTCATGCCAGGTCTCAAATGCCCCATCAGGTTCACCCAGTTCAAAAAACATTGAAATCAGCATATTATAAGTCTGTACACTTGGCAAACAACCCACTCCGATCATTCTTCCATAAAGCCTAAGCGCTTCATCACCCTTTTTGTTATCACATAGGACCTTAAGGAAACAGTTATAAGTAACTATATCAGGAGGGTAACCTTTATTGCCCATCTCTTTCAAGAATTTGTAAGCTTCCTCAACCCTTCCAGCCAGACACATTCCTTCAATCAATTCCTTGTAAGTTGAAACATCAGGAAGACAACCACTGTTTATCATATGTCCCAAAAGTGAAAAGCATTCCTCCATTCTATCATTCTGTACAAGGGCCACAATCATGATTGCATAAGTTTTCGCAGTTGGCGAAGAGATGGTCGAACCTTTTGTTCTCATGAACTCAAAAAGATTAGCCGCTTCCGTCACCATCCTCGCTTTGCAAAAGGTATCAATGGCCGTGTTATACGTAAAATTATCAGGAGCATGACCCATTTGGATCATTTCTTCAAGTGTCTGCATTCCTCTATTCGGATTTCTAACTCTACACCACCCAAAAAACAAAATGTTATAGGTATTAGCATCAGGTTTAACTTTGTTCTTGACTCTCTTACACAGGGTCTCAGCATAATCAACCAAACCACACTTACATAAAGCATCCAAGAGCAAGTTAAGGGCATTGATCTCCGGCTGTGTCTTCACTTTAATCCTCTTTTTCTTGGCAAATTTCTGAACACTGGTCATGTACTTCTCAGTATATTGTTTCAAAATCGTTAACAAAACATCAATGGGAACAACAGTCTTGTTATTCCTCTTCATGTAGTCCAGCATACTACAAACTAGTCGAAACTGCTTGGCCTTATACTTAGTACTAGACAATATATCAATCATAAGATTATATGCCTGAGGCTCGTGGGCATAGTTATCCTTATGACCAGCCCACATAAAGAACCTAAACGCTATTTTCTCCTCAAATTGAAACCTTTGAAGGACCCCAACAACGGTATCAGTAGACAGCGGAATACCAAGACTGTCAAGTGCCTTCTCCATGTTATCGTAAGCATTCAAATTCTCGATAACAGCTTCATATAATTTAGCAACATCACTCACAGAACTCGAACTCCAGTTTCTAACACCACAGCTTACATTGCAATCCAATTGCGAAGAAACTGTAAAAGTATGTGGAGACAAACTGAAAGATGGAATTGTTACTGATGCTGGTAGTTGGAGATGATAGGTTGAAGAGTGAGTGCGAGTGACAATGAGAGAAACCAATGTACTCTTAACATTTGAATAGCATGAATTTTTTCTAGCAAATAAATAAGTGAAGAATCTCCTCATTTGGTGAAAAATTTATAAATCTGCATTAAAATTTCAGCAAAATTCATTTTAAAAAATTATACTACAGACAGAACGAAACTGAATAAACAAATCAGCAAGAATTACCTCAAATAAATTATGAATAAAGCTACTTTAATAACCCACAGCTGCGTTTATTCCAATTTGAGCTACTCCCAAGAAAGATTCAAAGAGAAAGGGGGTACGCTAATGGAACAAAACTAACTAGCCCGTGGTCCTTGTTGAAAAATAAAAGTAAGCGAAAAGCTTGTTTCTGCTCACTTAGAACTTTTATCAGACACCTTGCATACCAAGCTTGGAACCTTTCCGATGCAGCTTTTTCGGCTTTTGTTTAGATGACCCAAACGATAACAGTACATGGAGCCCAGCTGGATTTAGAAGATCGGCTAAGGTCATGAGTTTGGTTCGGCTTCAAGCCCAAATGGCTATTGGTTTGAGCGGTTAATATTGAAGAAATCACGAGGCTCCTTTTTGCTGACCAAAAATTTTTTTTTTATTACCAAATTAAACATGTTTTTCATCAAGAAATGCTAAATTTCGAAAGGGAGAGCGGGAGGCACGGTATAGTAACCCTCTTGTACTATACTTAAATAGTCACGAAAACTCTCTTGTTTTTTAAAATAGTCATACTAATTCCTTCTAGAAATATAGCAATCCAACTGTATTTTATTTCGGTAACGTGACTGTTTCTAAAAATAACATAGTCTCTGTAATTATATTTGTCAAACTACAAAAGTGTCATTGTCCTTTTCTCAAAAAGAATAATAAAAAAAAAAACACGTTACATAAGGAGAAGATATGAAAAAAAAAACTTAAAAATTAATGTGAAAATGTTATATGTTATTTAATATCTAACTAACGATATCCATAAGTTATATTTAATGTATCTTAGAAACACATAAAATTCATTGAATAACTTAGCTAGCCCTACTGTTGTTACTTAATTTTATGAAAAATTTACAAAACTAAACATAAATTTTTTTAATTTTATCATAATTAGCCAAATATAAGTTGTTTGGACAAAATTATCCTAGTCACTTTCAACAAATTTATAAAGTAATGCTACTCTTTAAAATCCAGCACAAAAAAAGAAAACCGCACTCTCAACAGTCATAACAAATCACCAAATTTCATTACTATTAACAAATCATCAAATCTTATCAAATAATAATTATATAATTAAAGATATAATCATCAATTAGAAAGCTTTTTAAGGTTAGTGTAAGTTCTTACATAACATGAATCTTTAATTTATTAAATTTAGCATTTAGATTCACTATTGATATGGTTTTGCTGCAAATGCTATTACTTTTAATTCATGAAATAACGTAATTTGTTAAAATACTTAATTTAAGTTGAGAAATAAAACAAAAATTATTAAAAATAATAGAAATTTGAAGTAAAAATGAAACCTAAATTTAGTAAAACAAACTAATTTAGTGCGATAGACAGTGGGACAGGTGTCTGTCGCATTAAATCAGCCTTATATTTTAGTACAACAGGCACTTGTCCCACTGTTTATCACATTAAATCAACTTGTTTCACTAAATTTTCAGAAACTTTTTGAAAGTTATAATTTATGTTATATGTGTCTGTTTTGGATGTATAATATATCATTTCGAAACTTGCGATGAGACAAATTAAAGATATAATATACCATTCTACCACAAGATCAAGAAAAAAATTTACATGAATTTATGTAGGATAGCATCTGTCACACTATTATACATAAGCACAATTTGTGCGACATCCATGTAAAACGTATTACACATTCCTTTTATCATATTTTATAGTGTGTATTCATATTTGTTTTATTTTATTTTTTAATAATTTCAAGATTAATGGATTCACTTGTGCTTCAAGTATGTTATGACAGTTTGTGGATGGCGGATGGTCGTATGGAATATATGAATGCTAAGAATACAACTTTTTTTTATTAACAAAGATTGTACATTTCATCAGTTTCTAGCACGAGTGTATGACATTTTGCAAATAAATCATAATTAATATAGTATCACGATGAAGACAACTTTGAGATCTAGTAACATAATCTATTGAGCATATTCACTACCTATGGACATATTTAATGATGAGATAGTTAAGGTTGTGTTACATATGGTCAAGATCTTGAGCCACTTGTAAAAATTGAAACTTCTTTTAGATTAAACGTATATTTCCTTGATATTGAAGAAGAAGTGTTATCATAGACGATCTCATTACAGCAATGTTACTCTCCACACCATAACAATAATGATACTATTGATGACAACAACATTATATTAATGGATGTTGAAGAAGAGGTGTTACCACTTAAGATGTCGTTAGAGTAATATTACTCTTCATTCCTCAACAAAAATTTTCATTATAATAATAATCTTATTGATGACATCAGCAACACACAAGATAATGGTGTTTGCAAGGAACCGAATAATAGTATAATAAGCACTCATTTCAATAGTCCAGTTGATGATAGGGGCGTTGATCATTCTGATATTTCTATCAATGATGAGGTTGAGTGTCAGCATGATATTCGTATTAACAATAAAGAAAACCGACCTATTTATCGAGGTGGAGAATAGCAGTTGACCCCCTTTACAGTTTTGCTCTAGTTTTGTCTTCAAACTTCATTACTCCAGACTTGGTTAGAAGTTGTAATTCAGATGATATTGATGTGAGTTTTTTGTTTGTTGAGAATAATGAGTTAATATTGGAACTGAACAAATTTGTCTTTCAGGATAAGTTTGATTTCAAGATTGCATAGTCCATAATGACACGTTTCAAGCTCCACTATTCTTTAAAATCATATAAATGAGGTATTCGAACAATGCAAGGTTTTAATGAGCAGAATTTTTCTTGGGTAGTAAGGAAAGTTGACAATGTACACACTTGTTCTAATGAACTGTTGTCTAGTGGTCTTCGTCAAGTAAGGAGCCAAGTTATTCGGCATATTATTTTGGAAAATTTTATCTAAGAAAATAGATATACCATCCGAACGACATCAGAGCAAACATACAGCAGAAATACAGTGTTTAGTTAACATACCAGCAAGCATATTGGGCCAAATAAATTAGTCTTGAAATAGTACGAGGGAACCATACACAGTCATACAATTTACTTTCCAAATAATCTCATGTAATGACCAAAGCAAATGTGGATATAATTACTTACATCGAACGAGATGGAAATTATAATTTCTTATATTATTTTGTAGCTCTTAGATCTTCCATCAAGGATTTTATGTAGTGCATCAGCTCAGTCATTATTGTAGATGGTATTCATCTAAAAAGGCTATATCGTGGAAATATGTTTGTGAGAACATACTTGAATAAAAACAATCAATTGTATCTGTTAGTCATTGGGGTTTGGATTCGAAAAACAATGATGTTTGGGAATAATTTATGACAAAGTTATATAGAGAGATTGATAATAGGCCAGACTTAGTAATTATTATAAATCGGTGCACTTCGATGAAAAGAGTCATTTTTAAAGTATTTCACAATATTGCTCATAGTGTTTTCTTTTAGCATATCAAAAGTAATATAAAGTCAAAATTCATAATGTCCAAAGTTGTTTAGGATGAATTTGAGCCTATCTTTATAAGTGCAGTAAAAATATATAAACATGAAGAATTTAAAAAATAACTTGAGGGGTGGTAGATACTCCACTCGAATGTGACTGATTATTTAGAGATAATGTGGGTACTTATAATTTGATAAAGTCTGTGTTCGATGGTAGGAGGTACAGTATTCGTACCACCAACATTGCAAAGCGCGTGAATTCTTTAATGAGGGAACCGTAAAAATTTATAATTACTCATCTTGTTGATCATTTTAAAAAAACATCATAGCAATAGTTTTATGATAGAAAAATTGTAGCTCAATCGATGAGTACTTGTCTGACAATATGGGTAGATGAAATAATTGCTCAAATGAGAACTTTGGCTGAAAAAATGATCATCCGTCCTATGTCTCAGTATCGATTCCATGATTTGGGTGGTGGTATTAAGGAGGGGTTAGTTGGCATAAGTAACAAGACTTGTTCTTGTATAATATTCCAACTTGATCAGTTTGTTTGTGCACACGCAATTACCACTTGCCTAAATGTTCAAGCGAATTACATAACTTTTGTTCTAATTTTTATACCAATGAATTATTGGCGATGACTTATGCATAACCAATAGAGCTGGTTGGTATTGTGGAAGATTAGGAAGTTCCAAATAAAATCTGAGAGATGCACACTTATCCACTCACAAAAGCAACACCACCAGATCGTCGTAAAAAACTCAGAATACCTTATACTAGTGAGGATGTAAACTAAAGGAGTGTGAAATGTGGGCGATGCAACGACATGGGCCATACTATAAGCGATGTCAGAATCTAATTGCAATGAATCGAAGCTAGTTATATCATTCAAAGTAATTGTATACAAAAAACTCTTATTTTTTGTGTATTGCACAACTATATATAATGAAGTATTTTATTTTATTGTATTTATTACTATAAAGAAATATATATACATAAACATTCGAATGACTACAATGGCTTATGATCCAATATCGTTATTAAATATGTCCACATCAATCTTCTTCCTAAAGTACTGTGCATGGCTACTTAAAATCAAGTTTGAGCCCGAATATTAAATACATCATAAATATAAATAAAAAGAAAGTCACAATCATCACTTTCAAATTCTTGTTATGGTATACTTTTAACTACTTGACTTTTCAGGGCTTGGCACTCCACAACTCATGTCAGGTATTGTAAAATCCAACATCTTATAGCCATTAAGGGAAGATAACTTTAAATGGCTTGAATTAATCATTGTACGATTTATCATCGTGAAATGCTACCACCAAATCATAAATCTATACTTTTTTTATATGAAAGTCTAATTGAGCTAAAATCCAATAATCGCCACCTAAGTTAATAAGAATGAATATCTATATACAAAATTTATCATAATTTTATCGTCTTTATTATGTCTAAAATCATATTTAAAAAATACATTGAAAAATAAATTCATACACACCATGTCAACGTTCGTAAACTATTTTAGCATGATGTCATGTTATCTACTAATATATCTATTTATGCTATTTCTATATTGCAAATAATCGATATCACACTCACCGTTGTTCTATAACTACTTCAATAACACTTAGTACATATACTACATGAAAAAATATATGAAATTAACAAGACTTTAAGACCTTATGAGATAAGGAATAAAAGCGATGATTATAAAGTTTGTAAACTAATTACCCAAAAAATGTGTCTGTATGCATGACTCACTGAGATAAGGCATTCAGATACCATTGTTGCTTTTTACTGATCAAGCGAAGATACTTATGAATATATTGTGGAGAAATAGACACATGTCGATTTATAATAAAGAAAAGTATAGAAGATCAACAACGCTTTAAGAAATAATGCTATATAACAATTACCTCGTCACTTAGTCATCCCATTAAAGTATGATTTTGCCAGCAAACTACTGATCAAACTCATCATATAGACTTGGATCCTCTAGTCCTCTAAGTGAATTTATGTCTACACTTGTGCTTTCATCAATCTCATGGTCCATTATTTCGAAGGCGGGTAAGCAGGAATCAAGTAAGGACTATTAAAGATATACGATAGTTTGTAAGGACATCCAAACTTCCTTATGTTTGGAGGCGCCTCTGTGAGGATATGCACGCTCTCCCTGTTGACATCCCCATAGAAACTATACAATGACATGGGAGTGTGCATATTCTGATTGTCAACATCAATGTACACTCCACAATCATCTGAATCATGTCAATACGTCAATACAAACATATTAAACAAATATCATATTAATAGCTAAAAGAACACAATTATTAATGTTAAATTTACTCATCAAATACGAGTGTCCAATCGAAGAATCAGTGTATGAGCGTTTCGATGAACCATCGGTATATGAACTGATAAATCCTATGACCACTTATCTAAATTCTTTATGTTCTTTGTGCTCTGTCTCAAAAGTTGACTTCAATTCAAAAATGGAATGATCTTATTCATCTGTCGAATGATATAATCATAATAAGACTTTATCCTCGACTATTACAAAAAAAAAAAAAACATTATAATGAGAGAATGTTAAAATGATTTATATATGAGGAACTGAAATGTTCTATTAAATTACAAGTAACCTCTAAATCTTATGTATCATCCGAATTATGTGCGTGTTTGTGATGGTCATTTATAGTAGGCTCATCCTCAACAGGAGTCTGCTTTTCTTATGTTCGGCTCGCGATGTCGTGATGCACATCTATTTCCCTTGTAATGGGCGGCGTATTGATTGAATGTTAATGCTGGACAAAGTAACATAGAGAAATAGATGTGCTCTATTAATAATGTTATAATGCTCTATTAAATACTCACATTATGGATCCAACTGGGGATATATGGCACGTAATCCTCCATAATCTTCAAATATTTTTTTACTTTCTTCGTCGCATTCAGTTGGATGGTTCGTAAAATGTTCCCCTGCGTGAAGTAGCCCACATTTTATGTTAGTCTAATAATCTAATATTTGGTAATATGAAAAGTAGTACTATACATACATACATACGTACATATACATACACATATATATAAACTATAATTGTTTGGTTTTTACGGAGGCACCAATACTCAATAAGAAAAGAATACAATATAGTTCAAAGTTTAGTATGCTCAAGGACCTCACTCACTCAAACAAAAACTAGATCCCCTAGCATGCACTCATCCCATTATATATATATATATATAAGTTGCAAATGACACCCTCATTTGCTAAAGCTAAGTGGCATGCTGCCTTCATGCCACCTCAAACATTTCCCCCGAGTTAAGCTCTACTAGCATGATAATTGAAAACATATCTCCACTCCCCCATGGCTTGAGCAACCACTGCCCATTATCTAGAAACTGCCAACTTTGTTGAGCACGAAAGTTGTAATTGCTACTACCCACTTCCCATAGTTGTAACTGCCATTTCTAGACATGTTTTCTAAGGCCATGTTCTTCCATTAGTTACCCCCATAACTGCCTACTCATGCATAACAGTATAAGCCACTTTCTAAGAATCTTGCCTAATATGCTTTACGTTCAACTGTCATTGCCCCCACACAGCCCACATTCGAACGCCTCTTATTTTAGCATGCTTTGCCCTTGTGTATGACCTTACTGTATTGCATGTTTACACGTATTTATGCCATTGTCTTGCGTTGTCTTTCAATCTACCTACTCAGCCAGCACTTGCACCCCATGTGCCCCACGCTTGAGTACCTTGTGTATCCCACGCCCACACACTGGCACATTCCATGCCCGCGCGCCCATGTATTCTCACACTTACGAGATGTGGCGTGCATTGCCCACACATGCCCTTACTTGTGCTACCTCACACCAACCCACACTCGTCTTAGAGCATGCGCTTGCTATCGCACCCCAGCCCACGGGCCAGATTTGTCTTGCTTTCCTGCTTCCCATAAGTAAGCCTATGTTGTTGGCTCGGCTTGGAAATCCTTGCCATCGCCCATAATAAATTACAGTAGTGACAAACCTCCCACACTAAAAAAGTCCGAGAACTTCGTCAGTAAGGTAACTACATTTGTCTTAACCTCCCATACGTACTACCATAATGAACCTTACATTTCCTTTTTCTTGACACACATCCGCATGCTAACCTTAGGCTTACTGCTCACCCATTACACCATCCTTATATATATATATATACTTACAAGATGAGAATTGTCATTGAAAAACGAATAAACTTTACCAAAGTTTATTTTAGAAAAAGCAATGAGCTTCCACTACAAATTGCGGAAAAATTTATTTTTTGTTTCCATGACCCTTTCTGACGACATGCTGTTGATCGCTTTAAAAATCCAAGCCTGTAACAAAAGACATTAAACACTCATAAAACCCATTATTAACTATTCATTATTACAGAACTAAATAATTTAAAAATTTTATTTAACACACCTGAACAGCGAATATAAAGCCATAAATATTGTACTTTTCAATTTTATGCTTGGAATTTCCTGGAGAGTCGTCTTAAATTTCTCGTCTTTACTTGCATTATCAAGACGGTCATATATTATTTCTCATGATATACGAGCCAATGGACGATTTTGGAAGTGATTTATGTCATCTACTTCGTTAAGCAATAAGAAATTGATTTGATGATGATATTTTCTTCCATTTAGTACTCAATCTGCAGAATAAAATAGGGCAATCTTTAGCTCACTAGTATCGTCCATAGCCTCGAAGTCGAAGTCAATAAATCTTTACTTGAATTAGCCAAGATTCATCTTATGAACAAATTCATCTTATGAACAAACTATCAAAATATGTATTAAGTAACCGATGCATTGTTTTTTGCTGTTTAGGTACAACATCTTGACCATAGGAAAGCCTTGTAACTAGACACCACTCTTTAGCTAATAACTATATTAAATGCTCACGAATTTAAAACCACAACCAATCTTTTTTCCTGTGATGTGAATGAGTCACTTACCTGAGAAACACATTATGCACAATAACACCACTGAACAAAAGGCTTTGTAACTTTATGAATTGCCCAAATATGTCTTGCTTAAACATTTTCAACTATTGTCTATTAGATGGCTCTTATAGCTGTGTCTACTTTGCCCATACTTGTGATGCACCTAGGGAAGTGATCGCCATAAGGTGCCTTCATCTTTCCTGGTTTATTCCTCAATCCAAATGGATTATGTTTTACTATTTTTGATTTCACCGTGTATTTGATACAAGTCACAAAACTAATTTGTTATATTATATAATTAAATGTGATAACTTAATAAAATTAACAAGAATACAAAATAGTAAAAAAAATGGATAGAATCCCTATCGCACTAAGAGGTAGTGGCTCTGCACACTGCCTTTGGGTGCAACAAGTACCTTGTCACATTAAGAGGCAGTGCCTTTGCACACTAACTCTTAGTGTGCCAGGGCGCTTATCGCACCATGAGCACGCACACGTTGGGCATGTGCCATCTTACAGAAAGCACACCACACACAATATGCCACGTCACTCAATAAACACACCACACCCAACATAATAAGCCCAACACTCTACGCCCAATACACCACGCCTAAGTAAAAGTTATCTAAAACACCTAATGTGCAATAGGTATAACTTATCATTTTTATCAATTTTTGTTTCATTATATCCCTCTAACAACCTATAACAATCTAGAATCTCAATCAAATTCATTCAAATAATGAAAAAAAAATAAAGTTACCTTAGGGTTTTGGCTCTCTTCAGTTTATTGGATCTATTTGCATTTGGATAGTTTCAGGATTCAGTTGGATGCTACTTTATCGATGCCTTTGCCGTTGCCCGTTCGTTCATCATTCATAAGTCGCTGTTCGTTGTTGATGATTCAAGAGAGAAGTTTTGGGTGTGGGCATTGTGGTAGTTTCGGTTCAAAGTGATGAGAGTATTTTAGGGCAAAAAAAAATTATTTGCTTAGTTATGATAGAAAAAAATATTGGAGAGTTAAATTTAAAAAAGTGTAAAGTTTTGTGAGTAATCTTAAAAATTTTTATAATTTTACATTATTTTGCCTAGTTGAGTTACAACAAATGCAACTTAGACAAACCCTCTATAATTGCATGATCTAAGGACTTGTTGTCTGTGTAAATTATAATCACTGTAGGGCTAACTATAGAGTATTGGTGGTCTTAGACAATTTTTTTTTATGAGACCTCATTTCATTTAACACCTTCAATAGCCAAAGAAACATAAGGGGACTCAAAATTAGTTCCAATTTTAATTATATCTTGAATTTTAGTAATAAATAAGAAGATCCTAAATGATTTCATAAACAAAAAGCCAAGAAGAAATTTTACTACTTCCTTTAAAAGCATTATAAAAATAAGAAAAATAATGACAATACTAATTTCAAGTAGAAAACTTAGAATTATAGCACTTACAAAGTTGAGATAATTAATTGATGATAAAATGATAGTTATGGAATTTATATTTTAAGAAATTAATTTTTTTTAACTGAGCCAATGAATATAGAGAATGAAGTAAGATATTTTTTCGACTTAATGATTTTTGAGATTATAATATTTTGAATTAATAAAAATTAAAATGAATACTAAAAGTCAAAGATTAGAATGTTAAATAATTAAATTATTTAAGAAACAAAAAATGTAAAGAATTTATTTATTTTTTCTTAGAAAGAGAGATGATGAATGAATTAACGATGGTTATATAATATTATTTATTTTATCTTTTTAACATTAATTTTCTTAAATATAGATTTTCTATTAAAAATAAATCTTAATTGTGCGATAATTATTAATTAGAGATGTGGCTAAAATAAACTTTTCTAATATGTAGTGTAAAATAAATATTTATTAGGAAATTTATCTCTACATCACATTTTTTTTGTTATATGTATATTTAACTACTAAAAATTTTTTGACATATTCTTTGCACCACCTTTATTTATAAATTTGTATCAGTTAATCACTTTAACACTAAAAAATGCTTATTTTAACCTTAAATAAAATTAAAAAACTATTTTATTCAATACAATTTTGAAAAACTAAATAATTGCAATTAAAAAAATACACCTAAATTTAATAAAACAAATAAACGTTTTTATAATTATAATTTCATTTAATTTGTATATGAAAGTTTCTTAATTTTAATTATGGGGAAATTTACAACAATTATAAGGATTTTTTTTTTCATGTTAATTTTTGTAAACTTCCATATACTTAATTTAATTAAAATAATTAAATGAAAAAATAATTACAGCAAATCAACATGATAATTTTTAAATGAAATTACAATTAGAAAAAATTAATATCTAAGATTTTGAGATTTATTTATTCTATTAAATTTAAGGGTATTCTTGTAATTATAATTTTTTATATTTTAAAATTATGTAAAAAAAATCTTTTAATTCATTTAGGGGTAAAGTTGTTATTTTATTTTGTCAAAGTGATTGATTGATATAAGTTTAGAAATAAATGTAGTGCAAAAAATATATCAAAATTTTATAATAATTAAATATACATATAATAAAATGAAAGTGATACATAAATAATTATCCTATTTATTAATTAAAATATTATAAAAAAAATACTGAAACTTTGGACTTTTCTAGAATATGGGAGCACACACGATTGCTTTGTTAGGCCAAACTTGAAGACTTTGAGCTGTAATGTGCAGATAGAGGCTGCTGATCCTTCCGCTTATATAAATCCACACGTTAATATAAGAATTTTCTATCATCGCACGATTAGCTTAGTTCAAAAACAGGGGGTCGGTTAGACCATTTTCATTTTGACGATGTGGAAACAACCTGAATTCCAAATGTCTCACTATCAGTCAGCTTACTTGGGTTGCCTTGATTGACTTCAATTTTTTAAGGATAATATGCCTCGTTTTACAAATGTTAAAAATTTGAAGTCCAAGTCCAAGTACCCCAAGATTGACTTTCAAAAAACCATTTCCATGAGATATACTTGGATATCAAAATTTAAAACTTTTAAATTGAATTGAATTGTCTAACAATTTTACTTTCATGAATTGATATTTTTAAGGTGGCTGCACTTTCTATTTAATTAGATAATAAGAATCAATTACAATGTTGTCCATCAATAATACAGAAAATTACAACACTAACTGTTTTTAAGAAAATTATACTGCATTCTACACAAGCGTACTACGCAGGAATTAGGGTACATATAGGTTTAGTATCTATATTTTAATCTAAATGTCTACTTAATTTATGTATTTTTAAAAAAAATTAAAATATCTTTGCAATTAAATATATTACATCGTTACCCTCTCTTTTTCTTTTTTTTTTTTAAATAATATCATTGTAATAATATTCTTGACATTAATTAATTTATCTATAAAAATAAATTACAAAATTAACTAATAAATATCAGCGTGATATTTGTACCATGCAACAATCTTAGTAATAATATTTTATAAATAATTAATTTGGCAAATTAATCATAAAATTAATATAATAATAAAAATATTTATGTAAACTTTAATATTACTTTTAAGGTTAATTTAATAAATTATCATATTTTTCTTTCATTAGTATCCTCAAGAATATTATTATAAGGGTATTATTATAGAAAGAAAGAAAAAATAACAACAAGAGTGTAACATATTTTTACCGCAAGTGTGTTTTGAGGTTTTCTTTTTAAAAAAATATAAGGGTTAAATAAACATTTTAACTTAAAATATAATGACTAAATCAATATTTACCTTAATAATTAAATATAGCAAGAAATGAACCAATTGAGTTAAGTGCATATTGACTAATTTTAATGATAATCCATTTCCTTCAATGAGATTTGGTTAAATCATTAAATTTCTTTGATTTAAATTCAAGATTCATCGCAAATTTCTTTTGAAATTTGTAAAATCATCTGAAAATTCTCATAGAATACTAAAAACGACTCTTGTGATATATAAAATTTATCCAAAATTCTTTTCATAATTGAAATCTAAATAAGCATAGTCTATCATCTATGATTAAATTAATAAGGTAAACATAATTAATTATGATATTTTATGTGCATAATCATTTTTCATGTTTAAATTCAATTAAAATGGAACCTAACAATCTCAATCTTAGCTCCGCCTCCCCAAAAAAAAAAAAAAAAAAGGAAACCAGTCTTATAGTATCTAAATAGAGTATTTTCTATATACATTTTTTTAAAAATATTAAATTATGTTAATTATATAACCATTAGGGGTTTATTTGTATGTCTTCATATATGTTTTTCTTTTTTTTCACATAAGATTGATACTAATAATTAAAAGAGTTTCTCTATGATACTGTTATTTTTCTAAGACATCACTAATGTAATAAATGTACACTTCACTAATGTAATAAATGTACACTTTTAGATTTTTATCAACCGATGTAAAATATTTGTATAAATAAAAAAATATAAATTCATTAGAAATATTGTATTAGCTAACAAACTCATAAAAAAGATTCTATCTAAAATCAAAGGAAAAAAGAGTTATAATAAATCACAATCTCTGTTTGCTCTTGTTGAATTCACAACTATCTCTATTTAATTTGAGTTCATCAACTTAATTTTAAAGATTACTTATTACTTATTAATTAACTTAATTAAAATAATAATAATAATAATTAAAATATTCAAATCCAAAGATATATAATAACTCCATTATCAGTACGGTAAAAAATCATACAATATCATGTATAAATTCTAAAAAAATTTAATCGTGAACCATATAGCTTTGGGATTCTATGGAAGAATAAAAAAATCAATGGAAAATGGGTATTTTAATATTTTAATGTCGAATTATCCTTTGACCCATCAACTATTTATTTCTGCCACGTGTGTCCGTGACTCCAAGCTTTGGGTGGGTTTGGTGGATGTTTTGGGTGGGTTTGGTGGATTCTCTATATCACTAGCGTGTTACATGTGCTCTCTCTAATAATTGCAATTCACCAAAACTAGCTCCATTTCTAATCCATTTATCTATTCAGCCATTCAGGGAATTTTTTTTTTTAAATAAAACTAGCGACATGCAAATTTCTTTTACTTTCTTGTTTAAAAAATACCCTTGTTAAGCATTAACATCTAGGGGGGGCATATTCGAACTCAGGCCAATTCGAATAGATTTTGGATTATTTAAATTAAAAGAAAAAACAATCCAAATATATAATTTAATTTGATCTAAATATATTGAATCGAATTGAGAATTTTATGTTTATATAAACTTTATTTTCTTTAAATTTTTAAATCAAGAGTTTGATCCGATCTGATCATAATATAATCTGATCGGATTAACTAAAATACAATTCAATCAAGTTAAAATCCTCCTTTGAATCTGATCTAAATCCAAATTTTTCAAATCGATTAGGTCGAATCAAATTGGGTTGAATGCCCTCCCCCTATTTCTATCTATCACAACATAATAAGATGGCAGCGATACAACAAGTTATTATCAATTAAATGACATACACCATAAACATCGATTTTGAGACTAGAAAATACAGACTTTCAAAGTTTAGGGTTGATATGGATAATTTTGTCAACAATTTTTTTTTTTGGTCAACAATTTTTTTTCTTTTTAGCTTAGAAATTAATACAATTTTGAGTGCGGTTGTTTTTGTAATGAGTAGTGTAATACTGCACATCTTAAAGTTTTGTTCAAAAATTTCATTCTAAATGATACAATATTAATTAATTGGATAATCAGATAATATAATTAATCATATTATCATTTGATAATATCAATGAAACAAAATAAAAGTGACTATAAAATAATGAACATTATTACTTTAAATATTTTTAAGTTCCCTAAATCATTGAAAAAAAAACAGTTAACTTATATTCTTCCGGAAATTTAAAACAAAAATCTTGAGGGTTCAACTAGCTGGTAAATGATTGATGTTAATACTACTAAATAATTTGGTGCTTTGTAGCAGCATAGTCATGCCCAATTTGCACATTTAACAAGTTAGTCAAATCTAAACAAACCAAAAAAGATATTTACGAATCAGATTACAATTCATATACTATAAGATTATAACTGATATTTACAAATCAGACTATGCCTGGGACCAGTTTTCATTAATTCGTATGGAGCACTGCTTAGATTTTAAGTCCTCACTAATATTCGAGGGATGTCTGTTCCTTACACTTGGGCGAGTAAGTAAACTGATTTTCAGTCAAAGCATGAGGAAAGATTTTACCTCCACAATATAATTGTGGGGCTTGAACTGCTGCTCTCCAATGAGACTATAACTGATATTTACAAATCAGACTATGTCTGATACCAGTTTACATTAATTCGAATGGAACACTGCTCGGATTTTAAGCCCTCGCTAATATTCGAGGAATGTCTGTTTTTTACATTTGGGCGAGTAAGCAAACTGACCTTCAGTCAAAGTATAAGAAAAGATTTTATCTCCATAATATAATTATGGGGCTCAAACTGCTGCCCTCACCCGTGCGCCTTACTTACCTAAAAAGATCTTATATATATAAAAAAAGAAGAAATTCTAAGAATGTAACATAAATGTATATGCAGTACCCAAAATAGGCAGCAATTCAAATGAATTGAAAAAGGAAAAAACAAGTATCTTCGAGGCAAGTCAATCAATAGGCACACAATAATAATATAAACATAAAAGTAAAATAATTGAGATAGCAACATGCATGCATGGGCCAGCTCTCTGCTAGTTTGCATCACTCATCACTATCTTTACATTACATGTGCACATGCATTTTGCAATACCTGGCAATTGGCTGGAATTAAAAATCGTCGGCAGGCCATAAACGAATTAATTAACGGTTATGTTATATGAGAGATATTTTATTGTAGAGTATTCTTTTATAATTATATTATTAAAATTATAATTATTTATTATTTATTATTTTGATAGTGTAATCATTAAAAAATATTTTATGGTAAAGCATCTTCAATATAATTACTGTCATTAATTAATGACCTTTTATGTAGCAATAAATTAATTATATTACCTACTTATTTACTCAGTATTAGCAATAAATTGTCAAAAAATAATAATAAATTGATAGGTATAGACTAATTTACTCTGTACTTTAAAAGACCTTTACTTTTTCTAATTTATATTAATATTCTTAGGAATCTTTCTATTTTTTGCCTAATTAAGAATTCTTAAGACAAAATATTTTTTAAATCCACAATAAACTTAATTATCAATATTTATCATCATGATGATTATTTTGTTGTATTTAGACTTTAGAGCATACTATAACAAAGATCAATCATATTTAATGATCCCATAAAGGTAAGCGTAGTTGGTTCACTTCTTGAAATAAAATTAGTAAGGTTAATAAAAATAGTTGAGTTCATATCAAAATTTTAAATTCTATATGGTTCCATATGAATTTCAATTGGTATATCTTTTAAAAAAGTAATTTAAAATAATTAGTAAGAATTCACAACTAAATTTTATTTCTACTAAAGACTGATCGGAACTCTCATGAAATCTCAATTGTATCGAATTGTTTTAATTTTTTACTTTAACTAAAATATTAAAAAAATAGAATTTATTGAAAATTTGGTGAAAACTCGACCTATATATATATATATATATATTGACTCTTAGGGGGTTTTTTTTTGTCTTGATTAAAAAATTGGTACAATTTTTTTTTATCTTAATTAAATAATTAGCAATGATAGAAATTGACCAATTTCGATCGGAACATCCGATTGTCAACTCTAAATGATTTATGAAAGACATGAGGTTAATGGTTAAAAATGAAGACATTACTTTTGAAGGGAAACAAAATATTCATTTTTATATTGAAAAAAATGAAATAAAATACAAGTAAATTAAAAAATTGTCGATATTTTTTCTAAAATATTTTATTCAATTTTTTCTTTATAAATTTTGTTAATGTCTTTGATCTCCTACCTTAAACAAGATTAATTGCCAATTCAACATGCTCATCTTCAAAAATTGATCCTGTTACTTGATAAAGTTGCCCAATTTTTGTAAACAAAAAAAAAATTCCAATTAGTGGTTGAACATCAAATCCAACTTAAAATTTTCCTCCTCGAAAAAAAAAAAAATCAATTAGTATTTAGCGGTTAAACAACAAATCTAACTCGCAATTTTCCACCCTGAGGAGCAGAAAACAAAGTTGGTGAAGTTACCTTCAACCGGTTCAACAGGTAACCAGACCGTCAAACCGCGTGCAGAAAAAAATAAAGCATTAAAAAAGTAATATATTGAGTCCCTATATTTTTATTTTTTATCAGTAAAATACATAGTTTATGAATCGTATCAGATAAGTCCTTCATCTGGATTAATTCTTTATGCCATATTACCATATACTTTTAAAAAAAATTGTTTCATTATAAATATATTTTAAATTTTTGTTCAAAATTTGGTAATAATTACAAAAATTTTGTTCAAAATTATTATCAACAATCAAAAAACTAATTTTTCTCTAGATTTAATATTGTAAATATACGTTTGTCATATTGATAAATATCGGACTTATTTGAAGAAATGGACAATGAACCTTATTTGGAGAAATCTAAGAACATTAGGGACTCTATCGTCATTACACCATGAAAAAATCCCATATAATTCGGTGCCCTCTTGTCGTTTTCCCTCACCGACTCCAACAAATCGAGACCGTCCATCTACACTCATCCAACGGCTACAGCACAATTCCCTTAAAATCCGGACCTACAAGATCCTACCATTTAAAACACATTAAAAATAAATATTGAAAAAGCCCACCATTTTGAGCTATAAATAGGCAGCCAACGCCAAGGCTCCACTGTAAGAGTCGCCATTTCCGCGCTCTCTCTCCTTCTCTGGTCAGCTTTCTCTCAATTAAAGATCTACCCAGTTCGCAGGTAGAGCTTCTGGTTCAATATTGCTGCTTCTTTCATAATTTAATTGAGTTTTGGTGGGTTACTTTGTATTACAGTTTGATATTTGTTTAGAAGGAATTTGTAAAAAAAATATAAAAGAAGAAAAGGTAAAAAACTGGAAGTTGAGAAATTTAGCAGAGCGTTTTGAGAATTGTAATGAAAATAATTGATGGTCGATAAGTTCGTATAGATCTTGGTTGATAGGGTTGATTTGGGAATTTATTTATTTATTTATTTTCATTTAATGTGTCTGTGTGTGTTAATTCATTAGATCTGATGGTGTTTGTATGGGTTTATTGAGTTCTTGTGAATTTATTGGAATTTAAAAAAAAATTTTTAATTTGCAGTTTTTGAAGAAACAATGGAGACTTTTTTGTACACTTCAGAATCTGTGAACGAGGGTCACCCAGACAAGCTCTGTGATCAGATCTCCGATGCCATTCTCGATGCTTGTCTTGAACAAGACTCAGATAGCAAGGTGGCTTGTGAAACCTGTACCAAGACTAACTTGGTTATGGTTTTCGGAGAGATCACAACCAAAGCTAATGTTGATTACGAGAAAATTGTTCGTGACACTTGCCGCAACATTGGATTTGTCTCTGATGATGTGGGTTTGGATGCTGATAACTGTAAGGTTTTGGTTTACATTGAGCAACAAAGCCCTGATATTGCCCAGGGTGTTCATGGCCATTTGTCTAAGCGCCCCGAGGAAATCGGTGCTGGTGATCAGGGGCATATGTTCGGTTATGCAACCGATGAGACTCCTGAATTTATGCCTCTGAGTCATGTGCTTGCCACCAAGCTTGGTGCTAAACTTACCGAGGTTCGAAAGAATGGAACTTGCCCTTGGTTGAGGCCTGATGGCAAGACACAAGTTACTGTTGAGTATTACAATGAGAATGGTGCTATGATTCCTGTGAGAGTTCACACAGTTTTGATCTCTACTCAGCATGATGAAACTGTGACTAATGATGAGATTGCTGCTGATTTGAAAGAGCATGTGATCAAGCCTGTTATTCCTGAGAAGTACCTTGATGAGAAGACTATCTTCCATCTTAACCCATCGGGTCGTTTTGTGATTGGTGGGCCTCATGGTGATGCTGGTTTGACCGGCCGCAAGATCATTATCGATACTTATGGTGGCTGGGGAGCTCATGGTGGTGGTGCATTCTCTGGAAAGGATCCAACCAAGGTCGATAGAAGTGGTGCTTACATTGTGAGGCAGGCAGCAAAGAGCATTGTTGCCAGTGGCCTTGCTCGCCGCTGCATCGTGCAGGTTTCGTATGCTATTGGTGTCCCAGAGCCTCTTTCAGTGTTTGTTGACAGTTATGGAACTGGAAAGATTCCGGACAAGGAGATCCTGAAGATTGTGAAGGAGAACTTTGATTTCAGGCCTGGAATGATTGCCATTAATTTGGATCTCAAGAGGGGTGGAAATGGCAGGTTCTTGAAGACTGCTGCGTATGGGCATTTTGGAAGGGAGGATTCTGACTTCACATGGGAAGTGGTGAAGCCCCTCAAGTATGAGAAACCCCAGGAGTAGAACTTAAATATGCAATTTCATTCTTTGCTTGAACTTATTAATAATTTACTTGTTTTTTTGTCTGCTTGTCAGACTTTTTTTCTCTGTTGGTTTCCCCCCCTTTTTTTTTTAATAAATTTGTATTATCTTTGCCATAATAGAAAGATATATTGGTCTAATTGAGTCATAGTTGATGAAAGAATTAGAGAAAAGTTGCCTGTATGAGATTTACTGGGAAGAGAAATGGAGATGGAAGAAGGGCTCACTTGTGGAGCAACATTATTAATGTACTATTAATGCATTTCTTTCTTCATAATCAAATCATGAGTATTCATCTACTTCTATCTCGTCTTGTGGTGTTCCTGGAAAATCAATTCTGATAGATTTCCCAAGTTTTGGATACATGTTATCACCGGTTGTATCTGATTATTTTCTAAAAGTATGGGTCATATTTAGATTTTGTACCATATAACTTGAAAAATGTTACTTAATTTGAGAAATTGGATAAGAGTTCTTGTAAAATATTCAACAGTTGCTGCTTATGGACTGTAAAAGTAGTAAAGAGGTTGTGAACTTGATGCCTGGAATGCAGATTTTCAAACCTTATAATGCAGTTAGTCTGGAATCTGGATTTTGCTCCTTTTGATCTCCTTTCAAGGGCACTTTGTGATGCATTTTTGTATCTAATAATGCATTTTTGAACAGAAACTGAGCTAGCTTTGATTCATTTGGCACCTCTATTTCAAAACATATGGCTATTAGCAGTATATGCTATTTACATTATGCATAACGTAAGAACAATGATCAAAAACATAATACAAGCATAAGAGTTTTATTGTGTAGTCATTTGGGAGATCTATTACAAAACATATGGCTATTAGCAGTATATGCTATTTACATTATGCATAATGTAGGAAGAATGGTCAAAAACATTATACAAGCATAAAAGTTTTATTGTGTAATCCTTTGGGAGATCTATTCATCTACACTGGAAGTTCAATCGGCCTATAAAATTAGCAAACAGAGAAGCAAAAGCTATAGGGTAGATGGCAAGAACAATGGCTGTAGTGGCCAAGTGATCATGGTCAAAACCAAAGTAATCTTTCAAAAAGGCAGCTACTGTTTTGGTCTCCCCAAATACCATAATTTCCTTGTCTATGTCTCCATATTGGGAACTTAACAAACCTTTTACTGTCCAATATGAAGGCATTAAGTAGTTGAACCATTGCCACCACTTCGGAACTTGCTGTAAAATGAACAGAACCAAGTTAAGCTTGCTCGGGATTGTACTAATCGGACCAAAAACAAATCTAAGTTGTGTTTATTCAGTTTTTACCGGTTCAAGAATGAAGAACCCTGAGAAAAGATTCAACATGGTGTAGGAGGCTGATGATAGAATTGCCGCTACCATGTAGTTTGGTGTCAATGACATCAGTAACATCCCCAGGTAGTTATAGTACAGCAGTGAGCAGAACATCATATAGAAGTAGCAAAAGATCTTATACACTGATCCATAATATCCGATCATAGGATATGTAACCATGATGAATATTACTGTTTGGAAGAATATATAAGGAACCTCAGCTATGACCTGAAAATAATCACGTACAATTTGGATAAGATTATCATGACAGAGATGATGTATTGACTTGATACTCAATTCAATGAGCTGAAAGTTTTCCAGAAATTTCACCTGCCCTAGTGCATAAGCCAAAGGAGAGTACATTCCTGCAAATCTTTCCCTGTACATGACAGTTCGCTCTGTTTCAACATATGGTAACACTAATGTGCAATTAATTAGGCCAAAGAAGATCACAGCTGCACTCAGTGAACCGAGTATATTGAACAAATTCTGCTGGTTGTCACTGGCAAATATAAAATAAATTAAGTTACATATATGCAAAATGTTCCCCAATGAAAAACTTAATATCTTATACACTGGTCATAATTTCTAAACAGAAAATGAAAATGAATGCGAATGAAATAAACAATTTCATAGAATTCAAAAGTTTTTGATGATAGGTGAAGACCTCATATAATCTTTAAGCTCTAATGGTTTGCTACATATACAAGGGTCAAATATACAAGCTATAGAAACTGAACTGAGAAGATTTAACACAGGAAAACATCTGTTTCAGCTTAGTGGACCTGTAAAAGCTATCCTCCCTACTCATATGATTTCCTGCAGACAGCTTTTGCTTATATTCTGCATTTGCTTAAGTGAAAATGAATGATAATATTATCGATAACGCTATGAAGTGAATGCATTAGACTAGTTGAAGTGTTCTGCTTGCAGTAAATGATAATATTCAGGCTTCTTCAATTGTTCTCTCTTATATAATGTAATCTGAATTTCGTTTAGCTAAATCGAAAGCAAAATTAAAGTTAACAGCAGGTATACTTACATTTCTTTCCCTTGGTTCCAATATATTACACCAAAGAGCAAAGATAATATAAACGCTTGCATGATACGCGTCAAATTGTAGGAGGGACTTCTCCAGTAAGATAAGTTCTGTTTCCAAAGGCAAGACTTGAATTGTTTCCAACCATTTTGTGCAAATTGGGTTGGAAAATATAGATCGTTTGATCCCGGAGGTGAAATACTCAATGTCCTTACAATCTCTTTGTTATTCCTAGAAGTGAGGTAAAAGAAAAATTTCAGTTGAAGATCTTCCTCAGGAATAGCATTGAAGGCATTCCACATATTCAGTGAAACTTGAATTTCTACCAGAAACACTTTCACGAAAATACCATTGTTCTACTACATGTCAAATATGCAATGCCACAGAGAGCATTTGAAGTGTAACTGGGTGGTTTATTATATGATACATGTTCTGGATGACATTTGTCTGCACCAGTTTGGTCTCTGTGCAATCACAATGAGACTACTACAATTGATAGCCAAAATTGAGCCCTTAGTTTCCATAAAGGTGATTCTTCCTGCTAGATCCCAATCTCTTAGTTTCCATAAAGGTGATTCTTCCTGCTAGATCCCAGTCTCTCAGATATTCTTTCCCATTCTTCTTTTAATTTTCATCAGCCAATTTTAAGCAAGTAATGTTTACTAGCCAGTTTGAAGTATTGAAGATGGAACTCACATGTATAAAGCCGAATCTCTGTATATCTGGGCAAAATCTACACCAAGTTGAGCTTCAGAGGATTTAGAAGAAACCTCTAACATCCATGTTGCCGGATTATAATTATCTCTAATCCTTGGCACCCCAGGGATACCCTGTTAATGATTGCCGATCAGAAAAGTAAGACTATTAAAAAATTATTGGCAAAGATTCAGATACTGCTTATACAAGGAAAATGGATTTATGAGAGGATAGAATAAGAAGGTCTTACATTTGCAAGCATTTTTACGATGAACTAACCTGAAAATATTCAATACAATGACTTGAATGGTGTCCTACTGGTCCAGAGTAGATTATGCGTCCACCAGATTTTAAAAGAATAAGCTGCAATTAGAATAATAGGATCTTGTTGTTGAGATTTTTAACAAGAAAAGTTTAACAGTATTGAATAAGGGTGGGGGGATCTTGATGTTTTACCTCATCAAATGATTCAAAAATGTCAATGCTCGGTTGGTGGATGGTGCAAACAATTGTTCTTCCCATATCAGCCACATTCTTTACTGCTCGCATGACAATAGCTGCTGCTCTTGCATCCAGACCTGTTGTAGGTTCATCCATGAAAATTATCGAGGGATTCGCAACAAGCTCTACAGCTGTTGTTAGCCGCTTGCGTTGCTCAATTGATAGACCGCTAACACCTGGTATGCCGACTAAGGAATCCTTGATTTCATCAAGCTCAATGGTTTCAAGGACTTCATTCACAAATTCCTGCAGAGAAAATGTTGTAGCAGTTTCAATACAAGTTATTCAGCAGTGCTTTTAGTGTCAAACACTAGATACAATGCACAGTCTTACAGTCTTAGTTTTCGCATCAATTTGGGGAGCTAGACGAAGCCAAGCAGAAAAAACCAGAGATTCTTCTACTGTGATTTGTGGAGAATGTATGTCGGTTTGCTCACAGTAACCTGAAATCCTAGCAAATGTTTCTTGAACCTTGGGGAACCCATTAATTTTTATTTCCCCTTCAATGTAGCCATTTGTTTTTCTTCCAGCAAGAACATCAAGAAGAGTAGTTTTTCCAGCTCCAGTAACACCCATCAATGCTGTGAGAATCCCGGGCCTAAATGCACCAGTAATATCCGAAAGAAGTTGCAATTTTCTTTCAGCAAATCCATTTTTTTTCATTTCCTGCAACCATGATTTTGGAAAACCAAAAATGTCATCTGATGTAAAAGATCTTGTTATCTACCAATGACTCAGAAATCGTATGAATGAATGCTCTATATGATTTTTACCAAAGGGGTGTCGATGTAATACTTGACATCCTGAAAAGTAATCATCAGGGGTTCAAATGGCAAAACCATCCTGCCTGTTGATAGAGACAAGGCTCCCATTTAACGTCAATGGTGACAGCTAAAAGAAAAAATGATGCACAATCTTGAAATGCAAGTAAGAGGAAGATGGTTAGAAACTCAATAATAAACCTTTGGTAGATTTAACAGCTAATGGGGAAGAATCCTTGGGCTTTTCTTTCACACTTGGTGTCCGCGAAAGCTTTTCTTGTGAAATAATAGCACGGGAGGCCCCGGAGGCTGAATGAGCAATTAACTGGGTGAATATGAAAGTGTCTATCGAATTTGTTACGTGAAAACTCTTAAGAGAAATCAACTTACGATTCAGGAAACTTAAGGCCAGGGTAAAACCAATGTTGAAAAGTAAACTGAAACCAATCAAGGCGCCAAGTGAAATCCAGCAAAAGTACCCTTCAAAGTTTATTCCATGGCTCTCCAATGTTAATCTCCCCAACGTAGTGTTTGTGTACATTATCTACAAATAGGATGAGAAGTCAGTACAGGTTGAAAAATGAAAATTAGATGCTTGAAGATTCAGTAGAAGCTGAGGTGATGATAAGAGATGATTATGACAACAACAGCAAATAATATTCTAGAGCAGAGAACGAGAGCTGGGGGAGATGACATTATTAATCTTATCAGTGTAAACTGATAGCATCAGATAAGAAAGCTCACCTTTCGCCATCGTGGAGCAAGAAACTCGTTCACAGAAAGGCCTATCTCTGCGTATGTCGCAGGGGAAACCCAGAATCCCCACTTCAACCAAGTTGGCATGGATGCTGAAACAATAAACATTAAGTTCGTGTTAGTAGTTAATTGTTCTAAAATCAAACTCATTAAGAGGAAGGAATGAACTTACGCCTTGAGATCAGAACGCCACTAAATAACATAAGCAATACTAATGTAGTACAAGCAGCGGCTAATGCAGTAGCTGGTGTCTGGGCTAAGGAGCCCACGAAACGAAACATGGATATTGATGTCAAGTGCAGTGCAGAAAGCAGAATGAACTGCTGAAAGAACCTAATAACATTGGAAAATAATTAATGTGAAATCAAATATCTTCTCTCTGTAGGTAGCTAGTTAACAGGATGATAAAAATGAGCTTATTCATCGGATTCTCACCTCCAGAACTCAGGGCTGTATCCAATGAGATAATAAGTAACAGATGTCCAAATAAAAGATTCCACAAATGAAAGAGGGACCTTTAAGACTGCAGCAGGAATCGCATAAGCCCAAGCTGGGTACAAATGCAGCTCCTTTTGTTTATAAAAAACTGCAAGTCTTGCGACAGTCAAGGACACCTCTGGAAATCCATCAACAAGAAGTATGTACAATGCATAGTACAAGGCCCCCAAGTAGTAATTTGCATGATGGACATCAATATCAGTATGAGTACGCAAATACACCGTGGCTGCAATGATTGCGATTATAACTATCTGCAGGCCAAAAGTAGGAGAATGATTTAGCAGTGAAGGTAAGATAAAACGAATGATGATGTGTAGATCATAACCTGGCTTGATTTGAATACATAGATGAAAGAATTTCTCTTCATCAGAAGAAGTTCCCTTGACATGCAAGCTTTAAATAGTTCCCATCTTGA
Organism: Murraya koenigii; assembly: GCA_025617385.1. NCBI lineage: Eukaryota > Viridiplantae > Streptophyta > Magnoliopsida > Sapindales > Rutaceae > Murraya > Murraya koenigii. Next base: position 2,165,602 of record CM046819.1, on the reverse strand, counting down.
AACAGAATGCATACTAAAAGAAAGGGCATTCTTGTCGTTTTTGGATTTATCATATTGCTCGGAAAGATCATCATAAAGCTTCACACCAAGACCAGATTCCTTGAATTTCTTAGATAACATATCCACTGAAACATAATTGTAGGGGAGTTCAGGGTGGGACCAATATTGTTCTTGGTCCTTTTTAGATAAAACCTGCAGAAGAGTGAAGGACCAAAGGATGAAATACATGAGGAAACCGAGTATGCAAAGGAACTGAGCTGAAGCTGCAATGCATATACCTCTTGGAGGAAGTCAGCAACTGCTTTCCTTTCAGGACACGTAAACCCGCAACCCTCAAAGAATTGTACTACACTTTCGCGAGGACCATGATACATAATTCTCCCTTCTGCCATAATTATAATGTCATCGAAGAGATCAAAGGTTTCAGGTGATAGTTGAAGAAGTGAAATTAGTATGGTAGCATCAGTTATGTGCGCCAGCTGTTGAAGACAAGCAACAATCTGAAATGTAGTGGACATGTCTAAGCCATTTGTGATTTCATCCATAAAAAGAGTCTTCACAGGAGCTATCATCATCTCCCCTGCATAATTTTAGGAAAACATTTTGGTTACAATTCCAGCTGAAGCTGAGATTTTGCTTTCCCTAAAATGATCATTGAGATCTTTACCTGTAGTCACTCTTTTCTTCTGACCTCCAGAAATACCTCTTATCATGGCACTTCCAACCAGTGTGTCAGCACAATTATCTAGTCCAAGTATCTTGAGAAGGAAAAAGAAAAAATAGATCAGTTAGCTAGTAAAACATTTGATGAATGTGATAAACAAAAACGATTTCAGCTCTGTTTATAAGAATCACCTTCAAGATATAGTCTGTTTGAAGGGTCTCTTCTAGCCCTTTGACTGAAGTTGCCTGTGAAAAACAAATTGGTTATCAAGATTTAAGATACAGGCTGTTCAGCATGCTCTATCTGTGAAATACATGAAGGAAAAACGAAACCTCATAGATTGCTTTAAGTACCTCCATAAAAGCATCAATGTCTGGATCCGGAACAATGCCTGCCTCCTCCTCCCTTCTACAGACTTCCAACATAATATCTTCAAAGACAAGCAAGTGTGGTTTTTCAGTGTTAATAGGTTGATAGTGTGTCTACAATCCAGTTATCTGCAATTAAGGTAAACACTTACCTGGTCGACTTCCAACACCTTGACAACGGGCAGAAAAATCAAGAGTCTCCCTCACAGTCATCTCAGGAATGTGCACGTCATATTGACTTACATATGCAGATGTTTTCTGGGGTACAAATTCTTCTAGTTTGTATCCATTGTAAGAAACTTCTCCCGTGACCTGTTGGAGAAAAGAGGATATAAAGAACTTTAACAATTGGTTGCAACTTTGTTTAACATACTCATATCCCACTTAAAACGTTCGAGGCAGTCAACAATTGATACGAAAGTGTGATACCTTGACAGATTGTTTTAAATTTCCTGATAAAGCCTTCAAAAGGGAAGTCTTCCCGCTTCCTGGGGGACCAAGTAATAGTGTCATCCTGCAAGAAGATTAAGTTTTTCTTTTTAATTACATTAAACACTCACGCACACTACATGACACGAACCCTAGTATTAAGTCTTAGTAAGGCTGCCCACTATCCAGTAGAGCTAGGCCTTGATCTCCAAAATTTAAGTAATGATTTGTGCAGGCCACCTTCCAGGCTTCACGACGCCACTGACATCATCAATGATGCTTATCTTGGCTTGATATGAAATACAGCCCAACAACCTGGCAAAGTCCTGCAGCACAAGACTCATATAACTTGTAATCAGCAAAAAGGGATGCAAATGATCCTATGAGACACAACAGTGGTTTCCATCCTCATCATTCATGTAGGTTTTTTTTTTTTTTTTGAATTACAGTCTCAAGGAACTTACAGTAATCGTGCTTTTGAAGGAATTCCATAGCGTAGGCAAGGGTTTTCCGTGAACCACCTCACACTCAGCTTCCACGCATAAATTCTTATATCTCACTTCTACTGTTGGCAGCTTCACACCAACTCTACAGAAACCATTTCAAGTTGAAACCAGAAACCCAATTGTTAGTACATTGCATTGTGTATATATAGATATATTACTATAATCTATGAAGTAATGTTGTGCATTTAAACTAAAATCAAAACACACACTTACTTGTCTAATCTATCTCTAATTTTTTCCAGCAAACGAAGGTTGTCATTCTCAATGTGTTTGATGAGATTTTCAATGAAAGCATTTCGTTCTACAGGTCCAACCTTGGTTACATCAATTATCTTCTTTCCTTTATCATCATTATCAGCCATCTCAACTCGTGAGGACTCATCAGTACTACCCATTTGAGCAATTGTTTAGGCATGCTTCAGCATCTTTTGCAGAAAGACTATTTAATGGGGGCACACATACAAAGATTTTTAGGACTCTTCTTATATTTCAAAATAAAATGATATATGGAAGTTTAGATTTAGTGACATTTATGGAATAAAAGTCAGTGCCTGCTGGATTTGTAGATACATACAAAGAACAGATTGACAATTGTAACATTGATGTGTATATATATAATAAATAACTAGATAACTTCAAGTTGAAGTCTTCAATTGAAGAGAGAATCAGAATAATTTGCATGTTGGATCGCATCCTCAATGTGTTTGATGATATTTTCAATGAAAAAGAATCTTTCCAGAGCTTAATTTAATTCAAGCTTTGATGCCATCAATTACTTGTTTCTTTTGGCATCAACTGTACATGCATGATTCATTCATCAACAACATCATCAAACAAAGCTAGCTAAGCTCAATACTTCAAATGCATCTGAATTTCAGGAATGTGCTGAAGGGCATATTCATTTGATCCATATCGTATTCATGAGGGAAAGCTTCAAATTTTGAAGAAAAAGCTTGGATACGTTTCGATATAAAATGTGACATACATTTTCTTTCTTTCTTTCACACACACACACACACACACACACACATATATATATATTAACATATTTTAGAAACTTGAGAACATTCTATTTGTTCACTCCCTGAAGAGAGAATTAAATAACAAGTGGGAAAGTTTTAAAAAATCAGACAATCACTCAATAATTTGGATTTCACTGCTGAACTAAGCTGTGCAGAGCTTTTTATTATCTTCTGTCAAGCATGCATTTATAATGTACACAATTAAAATCCACATTTTGTTATGATCCTTTATACAAAATGACATGGGAAGTCAAAAAAAGATCTTGCTTCTTAACGCAAAACCAAAGTCGACTGCTGTCTTAGCATATGAAAATTCATCAGCGTATGGAGAGTTTGATCTAGAAATAATCGATGCGAAATTTTCTTGAGATTACATACAAGAAACTTAATATTGTTAAGAATGAATAGTGCAACATATATCACAGACCAATTATTATTGTTATTATTTTTTGTACTGTGGTATTTTTTTATATGATAATCTTTTGAAATGAACAAAATAGGGTGGGGATATTTCCACCCCATTATTTTTTATAAACTTACTCTAGTTTTAAAATATATTTACAATAAGCTCACATCAAATTAATACAAACCAAAAAATTTTTTCACTATTAATCAATTAAATCCTGCTTATATATTTTTTTTCTTACTCAAGTTTCTTTGACCATTATGATTGGTTTACACAAATTTCACTTGAATAGTTTACCTTTACGACATAAAATGACCTAATTGTCCCAACAAATATGTGTTTTTGTACAACATAAAATGACTTAATGTCCCAACAAATGTGTTCTTGTATCTAATAATTTAGTTATTTAATTTTACGACCTATAATTTAATTATTTTTTAATGAAATCTAATAATTTTCAGTACCTTACATGTATATGACATAAATTTGATAGTTTAATAATTTATATTAGTATTTTACTATAACGATACTATGTTAGTCTAATTAAAGATTAATAATCTTACTAATAAAGTAGAATTGACACATCATTTAGAAACAATGAGTTTCTTTATAAAAAAGAAATGTTGAAGTTTGTTGATACCTAAAGTCCTAAACATCTAACCTTACAGTAATAATTGATTTAAGACGGGAAATGGGCTATGAGAGTATTGATGTTTTTAGGGTCCTTACCATTGAAGAACACAATTGTCAAAATCTTGCAAAAAAAAATAATCATCAGAGTTGTTGGGGATGTTACGATAAAAATCTTCTGATGTTTAAGTTAGAGATCAAAAGTGACTAGATAACACTTAGATAAATAACAAAAAAGAAAATAAGCGAAAAGACTAAGGATATTATATCCACTTCTCCAATATACCTATTTCTCCTTGGTCCTATTTTTGAGTGGTAATCTCTTTATATAAGAAAAACAATCAGAAGTATACTTAAGTTAAGAAAACTTATTTAATATCTTATGGGTTTCGAGTTTGGTGAGAATTATGACTTGTATTATTTTATTCCATTTAAATTATATATGTTATTGGATATGAGTCCACTTGCTTGGAAGCCCATTTGTTTATTTCATCGGATCATGTTAGATAAAAATATTTATTTAACAAAGTTAAAGCAAATTTTACGTATGTTTACCTTATAAATGATAAAATAATCCATTTAAATTTAGGCTAAAGTAATTTTAGTAGTCTAATATAATAAAAAAATAAATCAAAATTAATTAAATTATGATAGATTTAATTAATTAATTCTCCAAAAGTCTTCTTTATTTCAAAATTTTTAAATGAGGTGAACTTTTTGTTAATTGTTTTCTAGAAGTGGGCTAGATTTACAAAATTGTGGGGTAAAAATATTACCACCCAACAAAATATATGGTTAATTTCATAGTATTTCCTTGTGAAATTACAACCTTCAAAATATCTCCAAATTATTATAAATCTCAACTCACCGCATTTTGTTTAAAAGATAAGGGAAAAATGAGGGTGGATTGATTAATTTTTTTTTCTTAACAAAAATAAGGAATAAGTTGAGATTTATAATAATTTAGGAGATATTTTAAAGATTATAATTTTATGAGGGGTAATCCAAAATTAATCCCTATATTAATGTGATACTTGTGTATATAAACTATAGTTAATTACATGGTTATTCATGTCAAAGACAACAATTCTCTATTAATTTAACAAGTTTATTTTATAATTTTTTTCACAGTTTCTGTCCTTTGGGTAGGATAATCAATAAGTAAATTCAAATCATGATTTTGGCAGGCAATAAGTCTACATCACCATTTTTGTGCATGTTTTTGAATGACAAGATACTGTATACAACCGGCAAATAGAACAAGGTAAGTTGGTGGCAAAGTTAATTTACAATTAAAAAATTGCAACCCTTGTAATCAGAACTTTGTAAGAAAATTCAACTTTTAACTTTGTCCGCCGTACCTTTCAACTATCCTTAAAAGATGATTTTGCAACAAGCATAGGTTGTTTTAATATTTAATAATCCATCTGTCATAAACTAGAACAAAAAATTATGAAAAAATCATTCATGTAAATTAACCACTAAATTAGAAAGCCTTTGAGATAACATATCACAATCTTTTAATAAATTGTGCCATATGTCTTTTAGTGATATTGTATAGATACGTCAAATTTAATTTTTTTATTTTTTATTTATTAACTACCAATTACCACGTGCATTTTTGCTCAATATAAAGTCTTAATTCTGCTCAAATTGGCCTTCAATACCATATTTCACATAGAAGGTAGACATACAACACAATCTAAATTGAAAGAACTGAGGCCAACTTTTAAAAAAGGGTTGTTTGAACTAATCGCTCAATTATAACTACAATAAAACCTCGATTAATTAATACCCGCTAATAAATATATTTTTCTCTTTATAGTTTGTTCAGGAACAATTCCACACGTGAGGACAGATTGATGAGGTTAGTGTACGTATATAGTTTGGTACGTTAAAGTTATATTTAACTACTTATATGAAAATGATTTAACTTGCAGCATATTAATTTGATGTCTTCTCTTTCTTTGTAATAATGATGTAGGTTGGCCGTGGGAGTGAGCTTCGTAATATTTCACGAGGAAAAAAATGTGGTAGATGATTATGTCAACTTATTAGTTAGTTGCTAGTATTATGGATTCATTTTGGTAGATATTGAAGAGTTGCAGGAAATTTGATGTGGTATTTTGTAGATGAATAATTGGGATAGCTTTTCGTAAAACTAACGTTTGTACATATAATATTTGTAAAAATCATATGTACAAATTACAGTGGTATACTTTAATAAATATTACACTTGAAACATGGGATTTCAAATGATTTATTTGTTGCAAATATTTATTTTTAAAAAATAAAAATGCACATGCAATAACAGTAAAATCGTCGTGAAATGTAGTTTAGTATAAAGGACATAAAATGATTGTTATTTAAAAGAGCAGTCATTAAATATTCTTATATAGTATTTACTTTTTAGGAATGAGAATTATTACTATGTTTACTTTTTAAAATAATATTAAGAATTAAAATAGGAATAGTGGGTCTTATAAAAATTTAGGAATGAAATATGAGGTTATAATTCCCTTGAGAGGCTTAGATATAAGATTTATATTCACTGAACTTTTAATTGTACCCCAATTATAATTTTAATATTTGCAAAATTCCTTCAATAAAGGTATTATTTTTACATTGTAGTCCATTTTAGTCTCTACAGATTATGAAAATAACCAAAAGTTTTGTATTATTACAAATAGGGCATTTGATAATAATAATAATGATAATAATAATATTGTTATAAAAATTTTATTTAATTTTATTTAATTTTATTATTTTAATTATTATTATTATTATTTTTATCATTAATTTCATTATTATTATTATAATCAAAATTTATTAATTTTGTTATTTTAATTGTTATTATTACTATCATTAATGTCAATATTATTAATATTAATATTATTAAAATTTATTAATTATAATTATTATTTATTATTGTTGTTGTTGTTATCATCATCATCATTATAATAATTATAATAATTATTAATAAAATATATTAACTTTATTATTAATTATTTTTATTAATATTATCATTGTTACAATGTAGTAATAATAATAATAATAGGTTCATCAGCTTATTACTAATAATAATACATTATTATTATTACACTAGCACTACTACTACTACTAATAATAATAATAATAATAATAATAATAATAATAATAATAATAATATTATTATTATTATTATTATCTTATTAAAATTTATTAAGTTTCATTATTTTATTTATTATTATTTAAATGTCATTATTATTATTATTAAATTGTATTAACTTTATTATTTTAATTATTATTAATTAATGTTATTTTATTTTTATTAATATTATCATTAATAACATTTATTATTAATAATTTAATTTTTTAATTAATATCATTTTTATAATAATAATAATAATAATAATAATAATAATAATAATAATAATAATAATAATAATAATAATAATAGTTATTTTTATAATTAATTAAGGGTATTGTTTGGGTAAAATATCAGACAGGCCCCTCAAAGCCCTTCCAGGTGTATGGGGTAAATATCGGACAAGCCCTCGAACCTCGCCACTCGAGCAAGACTCCCGAGGGCAATCTAGCCCGAAGCAGCCTTTAGGTCAAAGTCGGTCAAGGTCGAGAGCTCCTTGCTCGCTCGAGGTCGTCCCTCGGTCAAAGCTCGGTCAGGTCGAGAGCTCCTTGCTCGCTCGAGGTCGTCCCTCGGTCAAAGCCGGTCAAGGTCGAGAGCATCTTGCCCGCTCGAGGTCATCCTTCGAGTCAAAGCCGGTCAAGGTCGAGAGCTCCTTGCCCGCTGAGGTCGTCCCTCAGGTCAAAGCTGGTCAAGGTCGAGAGCATCTTGCCCGCTCGAGGTCATCCTTCGGTCAAAGCCGGTCAAGGTCGAGAGCTCCTTGCACGCTCGAGGTCATCCTCGTGTCAAAGCCGGTCAAGGTCGAGGCTCCTTGCTCGCTCGAGGTCATCCTCGGTCAAAGATGGTCAAGGTCGAGAGCTCCTTGCCCGCCGAGGTCATCCTTCGGTCAAAGCCGGTCAAGGTCGAGAGCCGAGCACATCTCTCCCGCCGTAGAGATCCACGAGCACACCGGACAAGACCCGACCTGAGGCAACCCGACCCGTTATCTCGTAATCCCGCACACCTTTTGATGTCTCGACAAGGGTCCCACATGGTGGAGAGATGACATCTGTTGTCCATGGTCGACGACGTGCCACCAAGGTGTCATCATTCCCTCGCGACTTGCCCGACATGGTGATCCGCCACGTGAATCGGGTCGAGGGACAATCGCTCATCCCTGTGGAATATTCCGCCAAACCTGGCCGTCGGAGGGACCCGGATACCATTAGCGTGGAGTGGACGACTGGAGAGGAAAAAGCGGGAAAACAGAGTATAAAAGGAAACGAAGGGGAACGGCACAAGGGTTGGCATTTCTAATTCACAGAGAGTTTGAAGAATTTGATTCTAAAAGGTTGGATTTTCCAATTCACGTGTTCTTCCTTTTCAAATCTCTCTCATCCGATTCTCTAAAAACACCATACTTATCCAAAAAGGGGGCGATATAATACCCTTTCATCTTTCCTGGCCTCCTCACTAAGGAGATACCAAAAGAGAAACCCGACATCGACTTGAGCGTCGGAGGGTTTTCGCCGGGACACGCCCGGCGACCCCTGATCCGGTTTTCTGTGAGTACAGGTCCGGGAGATCACTGCTCGTAAGAAGACAGTGAACAGGACTGAGGGGCAATCCCGCCGAGCTTGTCGCGAGCGTAAGGATCGGCATCGCTTGAATCCGCGAGCGTAAGGTTCAGACGCTCTCGCCGAGCTGCTTGGAGGTACTGCTGGAAGGTTCAAGCATCGCTGAGGCACGCGTGAAAATCGCATCAACATCTTTTGGCGCCGTCTGTGGGGATCGGCACAAAAAGCCTGATTTCCTAATACATTGAAGACACACAAAACACAACGATGAGGGGAAACAGCCGAAGAGGAGTAAGTCCCGAAGAATCGATGACTCTGAGAGAAGTGGCCAATGAGGCCCGTAATGGGGAGATCCGGGAAAGGATGGATCGGATGGAAAACAGATCGAAATTATGACCTCCTCGTTACAAGAATTCAGGGAAGGACAGAGAAAAGCCTGCAACGATGTCCCGGAGTCCGATCGAGGGAATGCTCATGTTCGGAAAATGCGGAGATGAAGCCCAATGACCTCGGCACCGAATGTTGCAGTGAGAGAAGAAACAAACATGGAGGAAAGGGGTCTCGCCAACATTTGTAGGAGATGTACCCCAACCTCTCGCAAGTGAGGAGTTGGAGGGAGAGGTACGCAGGTTGGCGCAAGTGGTGGAAGATCTTCGGGGGAACCGAAAGAGTCCAAGCTGGCGAATAATGCTGGACAACGAATCTCCTCTCTCCTCGGAGATCATGGGTGTCACGATCCCACGTGACTTTCGCTTCCCGGATCTGCAATATTCGGGAAAGAGTGACCCATTAGTACACATAGAGCGGTTCAATGACATGACAGGGGTGCAAGGTCTGTCAGCAGCACAGAGGTGCAGGGCCTTCCCGCTCACTCTTGAGGGAAGGGCGAGAGAATGGTACCGCAGACTCCCACGGGGAAGCATTTTGAGTTTTGAACAGATGTGCAGGGAGTTCGCGGAACAATTTCGGGGCGCGGTGACCCCTGAGGATGACATGATGGAGCTGTCAGAGGTGAGGCAGAAAGAAGGAGAGTCCCTCCGGGAGTTTATCAAAAGATACCATAGATCGGTCCTAGATCTTGGTGCGTTCAACCATCCCCAAGCTCTAAGGGGATTAAAAGAGGGTGTTCGGATGGGGAGACCATGGTATAACCTGCGGAGTCCTTCGATCCGCTCAGTATTCGGACGCTGCATTGAACAAGTAAAACTGGACATGGTAATTGAAGAAGAAAAGGCTGCTAAACTGAGGAATGAACAAGTCACTGGAGCAAAAGGAAGGAGAAAGGGAGTCCTGCCCGAGGGACACAGGCTCCAAAGGCAGCAAGGGACCGGGCAGCCCTGTACAACCCGTGATCGTAGAGTTCCCCACCGCGGATGGTCCCCAACCACCTCACTGTGTCTCCGTGCCGGATCACAGAGAATACAGGCGTCATGATGGCCACATACCCCGCAACCAGCCACCAAGTAGACCTGAAGTGAGTCACAACAGGGGTGATCGTGCATTGCCACCCCCACCAAGGAGCTTCCCGAGGGATAGGGCAATACAAGTAGTGGAACAGAGCCCTGCTTACAGACAGTATACGAAGTTGAAGGTATCTCTTGAAGAGATACTTCAAGTGGCTGAGGAGCGTGGACTGCTGAGCCCTCCAACGCCGATGACCACGCCAGCCAGCAGGCGGAGCAAGGGGCAGTTCTGCCGTTTCCATGGAGACCATGGTCACACCACATCACGGTGCCGTGATTTGAAAAACCAGGTAGAAGATTTAGTTAGAAATCGATACCTGGATGAGTTTGTAGAAGGAGGGCACCCGGTAGTTAAACAACAGCCTGAAGAAGGTGACCAGGCCTACGAAATCGATACGGAACCACCATCCACGAGAGTAATTTCAGGTGGGCCAACGATGGCCGGAAGTTCTAACAGGGCCCGGAAAAACTATTGCAGATATGCCGCAGCCGGCCGAGAAGTCCTGTTCACTGCTCCTGCGTCCAAGAAGGCCAAGGTTCGGCAGGTGCCAATCATGTGGACAGATGAAGATGAGGAGGGGGTGCTGTACCCCCACGAAGATGCCCTGGTGGTAAAAGCCAATGTAGCGAATAAGGAAGTTGACCGAATACTGGTTGATTCGGGGAGCTCGGTAGATATTCTTTTCAAATCCACACTCGAGGATTTAGGAATAGCGGGCGCGAGCCTCGAGCATACGAGCACTTCTTTGAAGGGGTTCGGGGGAGGAAAGCTAATACCTCTAGGAATCATCAAGTTGGCAGTAACCATGGGCTCGAAGCCTTTCGAGAAGAACATGATGCTGGATTTCGTGGTGGTAGATGAAACCAGCCCATACCAGGCGATTCTTGGGAGGCCATTTATGAGGATCAGCCAATGCGTGGTGTCCACCCATTACCTAGCCCTAAAATATCGAGTAAATGGGGCTATAGGGGTCGTGAAAGGCAGCCAAAGGGTGGCGAGGAGCTGCTATGCTGTAGCCGCCAAAGAAACTATGCAGATTACCTCGCTAGACACGAGGGCGGAATCGAGGAACGGAAGGCAAGAGCCAGTAGAGAAGTTGGAGGAGCTCGAGGTGAGAGCAGATGACCCCGAGAAGAAAGTCCGAATCGGCTCGAGCCTTAGCGAGCCGTTGAAGGAAAAGTTGGTGGAATGCCTGCGAGCACACGCAGATGTGTTCGCATGGACGCATGATGATATGCCCGGGATCGACTCAGAAGTGGCGTGTCACAGGCTGGCAGTACGGAGAGATGCTAAGCCGGTAAAGCAGAAGAGGAGGTGCGTGAACCAGGAGAGATACGAAGCCATCAATTGCGAGGTTGAAAAGCTGCTGAAAGCGGGATTCATACGGGAGGTGTCCTACCCCGAATGGATCTCGAATGTGGTGCTGGTGAAGAAAGCAAATGGGAAATGGAGAATGTGTGTTGATTTCACAGATTTGAATAAGGCATGCCCGAAAGATAGCTTTCCACTACCAAAGATAGACCAACTGGTGGACTCTACGGCAGGGCACGGGTTGCTTAGCTTCATGGATGCATTCTCAGGATATAACCAAATTCCCATGCACCAATCAGACGAGGAGTGTACAGCTTTCATCACCAATCAGGGGCTGTACTGCTACAAGGTCATGCCTTTCGGCCTAAAGAATGCAGGGGCGACGTATCAGAGGCTAGTGAATAAGGTTTTCAAGCCATTGATCGGTCGGACTATGGAGGTATATGTAGATGACATGATCACCAAGTCTAGAGACGCGGAGGAGCATGTAAAGCATCTAGAGGAGACCTTCGCACTCCTAAGAAAGTACCGAATGAAGTTAAACCCCGAAAAATGTGCTTTTGGAGTGAGTTCGGGAAAATTCCTAGGTTTCATGGTGAGTCACAGGGGGATCGAGGCCAATCCGGAGAAGATCAGAGCAGTGATAGAAATGAGGTCCCCTCGTAACCTCAAGGAGATACAGAGTCTGACCGGCAAGCTAGCGTCCCTCAACAGGTTCGTATCTCGAGCCACGGATAAATGCCGAGTCTTCTTCCAAGAAATGAAGAAGGGCAGGAAGACGAAATGGACGCCCGAATGCGAGGAGGCGTTCCAGCAGCTGAAAGAGTATTTGCTAAAAGCTCCGTTACTGTCAACACCTCGAGCAGGAGAGGTACTGCTTCTATACTTGGCTGTATCCCAATGGGCAACAAGCTCAGTTCTGGTAAGGGAGGAATCAGGAGTACAGTACCCTGTTTATTACACGAGCAGAGCGTTTCTAGAAGCAGAAACTCGGTATCCAACCATGGAGAAGTGGGCTTTAGCCCTGGTCACGGCGGCCCGAAAGCTGAGGCCTTATTTTCAAGCACATTCAGTGGTGGTACTGACTAACCAGCCCCTCAGGCAAACTCTACACAAGCCTGAGACCTCTGGAAGGTTGGTTAAATGGTCAGTGGAGTTAAGCGAGTTTGACCTTAATTACCAACCCCGAGCAGCCATAAAAGCACAGTCTTTAGCCGACTTCGTGGTCGAGTGCACGGCGAAGGGTAAAGAGACGGAGAGCGAACCCTCATCAAGCTCCCAGGCTTCAACCAAAGCATGGGTAGTCACAGTAGATGGATCCTGTGGAAGTCAGGGAGCAGGAGCAGGGGTGGTGCTCAAAAGTCCAGAGGGTGCGGAGATGCAATACGCTGTGAGATTAGAGTTCGAAGTCACCAACAATCAGGCCGAGTATGAAGCTGTAATAGCGGGCTTGAAGCTCGCCTCGGTAGTAAGAGCAGAGGAAATAAAGCTTCGAACGGACTCACAGTTGGTAACTAATCACCTCGACGAGAGCTTTCAGGCAAAGGGGGAGAAGATGGATGCCTACCTTCAGAAGGTAAGGCAGCTAATGAAGAATTTCCGAGCTGTCGAGGTGGAACAGATCCCGAGGGGGAAGAATTTTCGAGCAGACATGATAGCTCGCATGGCAGCCACCTCGGACCCCAAGCTTCCAAAGTCTATCCCTCTCGAAGTCAAAACCTGCTCGAGTATCGAGCAGGAGGACGAGGTGATGAACCTAACAACGAGCAACACCTGGATGCAGCCGATCATTTCCTACCTCAAGGAAGGGACAGTGCCAACTGATAAGAAACAGGCAAGGAAATTGAGGTGCAAAGCAGCCAGGTACACTCTCATCGATGGGGTCTTATATAGACGGGGGTACACTCTCCCCTTGCTGCGGTGTTTAGACCAAGAGGAGGCTGATTACGTCCTCCGAGAGATACATGAGGGAGTCTGTGGAAATCAATCCGGTTCGAGGTCCTTGGCTTTCAAGGCCTTGAGGCAAGGGTATTTTTCGCCCCGCATGCACCAAGATGCTCAGGAGAAGACGAGAAGCTGCAAGAGCTGCCAGAGCTTTGCTAACCACCTGACTCAGCCTCCGGAGAACCTTACGGCGATGAATTCGCCATGGCCATTTGCTCAGTGGGGAATAGATTTGATTGGGCCACTGCCGAAAGGGAGAGCATCCGCCACCCATGCCATAGTCGCGATTGATTATTTCACCAAATGGGTCGAAGTGGGAGCCTTGAGCAGCATCACAGAAGGTAAAACCACTGATTTCATTTGGAAGAATGTGATTTGCAGGTATGGGATTCCCCATGCATTAGTCACCGATAATGGGAGGCAGTTTGATAATGGCAAGTTCAGAGACTTCTGTCAGAACCTGGGGATAGAGTTGAAGTTTTGCTCTCCCTCACACCCACAGGCCAATGGGCAAGTAGAGGCCGCGAATAAAACTATAAAACGCCTCTTGAAGACAAGGCTGGGCGAGCAAAAAGGGGCTTGGGTGGATGAGCTGCCTGGTGTCTTGTGGGCCTACAGAACCACACACAAAACGGCCACTGGAGAGACCCCATTCTCCTTGGCATTTGGACACGAAGCCGTGGTTCCCGCTGAGATAGGAATGGGGACACACCGGACAGAGCACTTCAACGAGGAGCAAAACAACGAGCAGATGTGTGCAGGCCTGGACTTGCTGGAAGAAAAAAGAGAAAGGATAGCTGCCAGGATCTCAGAATATCAACAAAGAGTGGCTCGTTATTACAACCAAAAGGTACACATTCGCCGATTCCAAGTGGGTGATTGGGTGTTGAGGAAAGTCAACCAGAGCACGAAAGACCCAAGACAAGGTGTACTTGGACCAAACTGGGAAGGTCCCTATCGAGTCACTCAACTAGCAGGACCCGGAGCATACCGGCTGGCTCATCCAGATGGACGAGAGGTCAAGAGGCCATGGAACGCGCAACTCCTGAGGAAGTATTTTCAATAGGTTTTCTTGTATTGAAATGCTAATGTAAATATTTCATCCCAAGATGGGATATGTAAAAGTACAAATGTATGTAAAAAGAAGAATAGCATTTATAATGCAAGTTAAAAATAAAGAATGGAAGAAGAAGAACTCCTCGGCATGAAGTCCCAGAGCCTAACTCATTAGGCGGGACGGTGCCAAGCTCGGGTTATTTGAAAACCAGAGCAGGAGTGTCATCAGAACCTCGGGTCAATTAAAAGGCTCGAGCAGAAGAAGAACTCCTTGGCCAGAAGTCCCAAAGCCTAACTCATTAGGCGGGACGGTGCCGAGCTCGGGTTATTTGAAAACCAGAGCAGGAGTGTTTTCAGAAGCTCGGGTCGATTAAAAGGCTCGAGGAGAAGAAGACCTCCTCGGCATGAAGTCCCAGAGCCTAACTCATTAGGCGGGACGGTGCCCAGCTCGGGTTATTTGAAAACCAGAGCAGGAGTATTATCTGAAGAGCTCGGGTCAATTAAAAGGCTCGAGCAGAAGAAGAACTCCTCGGCATGAAGTCCCAGAGCCTAACTCATTAGGCGGGACGGTGCCCAGCTCGGGTTATTTGAAAACCAGAGCAGGAGTATTATCTGAAGAGCTCGGGTCAATTAAAAGGCTCGAGCAGAAGAAGAACTCCTCGGCATGAAGTCCCAGAGCCTAACTCATTAGGCGGGACGGTGCCAAGCTCGGGTTATTTGAAAACCAAAGCAGGAGTATTATCTGAAGAGCTCGGGTCAATTAAAAGGCTCGAGCAGAAGAAGACATCCTCGGCATGAAATCCCAAAGCCTAAATCATTAGGCGGGACGGTGCCAAGCTCGGGTCAATTACAGGCCCGAGCAGGAGTTCAAAAGAACCCCTTATCTAAAAGTCCCTAGGCCTAAGTTCTAGGCAGGACGTTGTCTAGCAAGAGCCAAATGCAGGCTCGAGCAAGTCAAATGAGCTCGCAAAATAGACATAAGGCTTATTTAGCCTAAGTCAGAGCAAAACTCTACCATGCATTCATAAATAAAGGATGTACAACACTTAGAAAATTTTTTACTCGGTAAGCACATTCAAAGTTAATTCAGTATAGAAGACAAGAATGTGTGTACACTAGCAGTCAATAGAATTGTTCAAAATATGTATCTTTTTATTTCATGAGAAAAGATTACATATGTAAAAAAAAAAAAAAAAAAAAAAGAAGAAGAAAAAGAGTCCAAGTCATTCAGCAGGGGGAAGAGCAGCATCAGCAGCAGGACCACCAGCAGGAGGGGCAGGAGGAAGGACACCAGCAGGAGCTTCAGCAGGAGGAAGGTCACCAGCAGGAGCTTCAGCAGGAGGGGCAGGAGGAAGGTCACTAGCAGGAGCTTCAGCAGGAGGGGCACTGGAAGAAGAGGGAGCCGGCTCACTGACCACACCTTGGGGCTCGGATGAAGTAGCTAGAGGGTTGCTCATGTACTCGGCAACATACCCTTCAACCTTGGACATGTCGGCTTCGGGGTATGCCTTGCCAAAAGCATACATAAGGCGATCAGAGTGGAGTCGCCTCGATGTTGTACCCAAGTGGCAAGCTGGACCTTCAGAGTGTCAATTTGCTCCTGAAGACGAGCAGCTTCTCCTTCCATGAGCTGTTCGTAACAAGACTTCTGAGTATCCAGGTCTTTCCGAGCGTGCTTCAGCTCGTTCTTGACCTCAGTCAACTCCCTTTCAAGCCCAGAGACCTTCGAGTCAGCCACTGCTGTTTTCTCTGCAAAATTTATATTTTCGTCCAGCAGCTTCTGATTCTCCTCCTTCTGCTCATTCAAAGCCTGCTCCAAGCTCTGAACCTTTGCTCGGAGTTCTTCCTGGGAACTCAGAGTAATCTCGTTGAGCCTGGTCGCAGATACCAATGCTCGAGAGGAGAGCCGCTGGAAGATACTGCACAGCGCCTGAGGAGAACAGGATTCTATCTCATCCAGAAACCTGCCAGTCAGCTCTTCATTAAAAGCCTTCTGGTAAGGCTCGGAACGGCCGGACTGACTCTGCTCCTGCACACTGCTGGTTTGGGGAACAGTCCTCTGTCTCCTACGAGGAGGACCCTGCTCTACACGCTCGGCCTGCCGAGCCGAAGAAGGAGCAGAAGCTCGAGCTGATGGAGGTGGAGCGCCTGATTCGGCTCGTGGTCTTTTTGAGGTACTCGCAGCTTCAGTTGTCCCCACGCGCCTGTGCAACAGCTCGCGCATCCTGCCAGTCATTTCTTCACTTGGAACTAGATTGGACTCTAAAAAGCTCTGAGGTGTCAACAGCTCCCTGCACGAGCTCGCGTTTGCAAGAGCAGTCTGCACACGTGCTCGAAGCTGACTGTTAATTGAATAAGAAGCACCCCAGGAGACTGCAAAAAACAACCAAAGCAAGACAATGAAAACAGACGCGAGTAGGGAAAACTAAAAGTAAAATTCACAAGGCAGATAAATGACCTGGAATGCAGAAATGCCGCGGGACTGGAGGAACTCCCTCGCTACGAAGTGCAGCGTGCCCCCACTCTCCCCCAACGAAGAAGAATTTGCTCTTCCAGTTGCCACCAGAGGTAGGGAGATCAGTGATGGGCTTCTTACCCTTCAGGCTGGAGGTAAGATAATACCAACCAGCATCCTTTGGGCTACACTTAAGCTGGTAGAGGTGTCTGATTTCCCCTACCAAGGGCTCATCCAGATCGCAGCGTTTCCACAAAACGAAGAGCCCGGAAAGGACTCTCCACCCATTTGGGTTCAGTTGCCCAGGGGCCAGACGAAACCCAGACAAAACCCGGCCAAAATAAGGCTGGAGAGGCAGCCTAACCCCCCATCTGAAGCACTCCAAATAGAAGGTTGTAAACCCATGGGGGGGACGGCTGGGGATTTCACCCCTGCCTGGCAACCTCAGAATTACACTATCGGGAATGTGGTAAGTTTCCCTAAGTCTGTTCAACTCCGATTGAGTGGTTTCACATTCTAAGTAATCAATAGGGTATTCCCCACGCTCGGACCTCTGGCTGGCCCTTACCCTCTGATGCGGCTGGGTTTCAACCGCGGGTAATTCCCTCTCGGGACTAGAATCCCTCACGGGGATTATACTCGAGGTCAGTGCCTCACTAGAAGAGGAAGAGTCCTCCGGTGACATCCTACGGGGTTGCTGGGGGTCTGACATTTTTCAAAGGGAATGGACTAACAAGATGCAGAGGAAGAAACAGAGTGGTGAAATGGAAAATCGAGTGGTACCTGGACACAAAGGGAAGTGTGGGTAGCCGGAAGCCGCCTTGACAGAAAGAAGAAGACCGATAAGCAAGGGAGAGCAGATGAATTTTGAATTCGAATGAGAAGTAAGCAAATAGAGGGAACAGTGAAGAAGTTGGGGATTTTTAAAGAGGAAGACGCGTCCTTTCGAGTGGCGGCGTGCGTTTCGAGGGACACGACCTTTTAGGTCGCGTCCTTTCGAATTTCAAATACGCGGCTGGGATCAACCCACGTGTCCCGTCTTAAATGAGAAATGATTCAAGTGGCGAGCATACTGGGAATCATGGGAAGAGTAAAGGTCGCAATCGGCCCATCATCATCGAGTTTCAGCCTTATCTCGCTTCACTCAAAAGACTAGAAGCCGGGGACCGGTGTTTGGGTAAAATATCGGACAAGCCCCTCAAAGCCCTTCCGGTGTATGGGGTAAATATCGGACAAGCCCTCGAACCCTGCCACTCGAGCAAGACTCCCGAGGGCAATCTAGCCCGAAGCGAGCCTTCTAGGTCAAGGCCGGTCAAGATCGAGAGCTCCTTGCGCTCGCTCGAGGTCAGTCCCTCGGTGTCAAGGCCGGTCAAGGTCGAGAGCATCTTGCTCGCTCGAGGTCATCCTTCGGTCAAAGCTGGTCAAGGTCGAGAGCTCCTTGCCTGCTCGAGGTCGTCCCTCAGGTCAAAGCTGGTCAAGGTCGAGAGCATCTTGCCTGCTCGAGGTCATCCTTCAGGTCAAAGCTGGTCAAGGTCGAGAGCTCCTTGCCTGCTCGAGGTCATCCCTCAGGTCAAAGCTGGTCAAGGTCGAGAGCTCCTTGCCTGCTCGAGGTCATCCCTCAGGTCAAAGCTGGTCAAGGTCGAGAGCTCCTTGCCTGCTCGAGGTCATCCTTCAGGTCAAAGCTGGTCAAGGTTGAGAGCCGAGCACATCTCTCCTGCTCGTAGAGATCCACGAGCACAGCTGGACAAGACCCGACCCAGGGCAACCCGACCCGTTATCTCAGAATCCTGGCACACCTTTTGATGTCTGACAAGGGTCCCACATGGTGGAGAGATGACACTGTTGTCGGCGGTCGGCACGTGCCACCAAGGTGTCATCATTCCCTGCGCACTTGCCCGACATGGTGATCTGGCCACGTGAATCGGGTTGAGGGGACAGTCGCTCATCCCCAGGGAATATTCCGCCAAACCTGGCTGTCAGAGGGACCCAGATACCATTAGCGTGGGAGTGGACAGCCTGGAGAGGAAAAAAGCGGGAAAAACAGAGTATAAAAGGAAACGAAGGAGAACGGCACAAGGGTTGGCATTTCTAATTCAAAAGAGGTTGAAGAATTTGATTCTAAAAGGTTGGATTTTCCAATTCACAGGTTCTTCCTTTTCAAATCTCTCTCATCTGATTCTCTCTAAAAACACCATACTTATCCAAAAAAGGGGGGGCGATATAATACCCCTTTCATCTTTCCGGTCTCCCTCACTAAGGGAGATACCAAAAAAGAGAAACCCGATTACTGACTTGAGTGTCGGAGGGTTTTCGCCGGGACACGCCCGGCGACCCCTGATCCGGTTTTACGTGAGTGCAGTCCAGGAGATCACTCGTTCGAAGAAGACAGTGAACAGGACGAAGGGGGCAATCCTGCTCGAGCTTGTCGCGAGCAGAAGGATCGGGTACTGTTTGAATCCGCGAGCAGAAGGTTCAGACGTTCCTGCTCGAGCTGTTTGGAGGTACTGTTGGAAGGTTCGAAGCACTGTTGAGGCACGCGTGAAAAACTGCATCAACAGGTATTTTAATAACTTGAAACAATTCAGCTTACTCTAATTCTAATTCTAAGATAAAGTAAACACATTAACAAGATTTTAACCCATTCTGATTCTAATTTCTGCAACTCAAGTAAACAACTTATTCTTATTCTTATTTATCATTGTCATTCCTACTCATTCTGATTTCAGCCCATTCTGATTTTAACCCTCTCCGATTAAATACAATATTAAAGGATAACCATTCTTTAAATGAACCGTTATTATATAGAATTGCACAAGGACATAAGATGACGGTTCCTCATAAACAATCATCAAATTTTGACGTAAGATGATGGTTTTATAAAAAAAATTGTAATCTTTTGTCATGTATAGGGCATCATTCAACAATGGTTCTTGGGGAGAATCGTCATTATAAGTTAAAAAAATATGGCGGTTATAAGCCATCATTAAAAATGATCCACCTTTAATATCACAGCTTTAGACTATGGTTTCAAAACCATTATATTTTTTTCGTTTAGAACCGTCATTTTAAATGATTTTGCAGGAGTGATTGTACAAAATATTGTCTTCTATAACCATATGATGTCAAACCCAACTTTTGCATTTTTTCTGGTTTCTTATAAGGGAGGAGTTGGGCAAGTTAAAATTATTTTTTAGTCTTCTAACTCCCTTTGTTTGAAATCAAATGATCAATCAAAGAAAAATATTTAAAAACCATTTTACTCTACGTCCTCGAGGGCTGCTTACCTTGTAGATTTGTTTATCTGCAAATACAATAAATATTAGAGCCAAATCTCTTAAAAGTTTAGATGGACACAAGTTCATATACACAGTTGTTATGAAGTGGCAAGTATATTTTTTTATCTCAAATAATTATCTTAAATAATGTGAGATAATACAATTAATTCATTTGAATAAAAAAATATCAATAAGTTAATAAATGTTACATCATTTGAGATAATTATTTGGGACAAAAAACTTGAAATATATATTATTACTCATGTTTCAACTCTACCCCGTGTAGTTATTGTCCAAAAATTATCTCATGAATTATCAAGTTTTTACCTTTTACCTCACCCTTATCATTTTCATTTATATAAATGATGTTCTCTCTTAACGTGGTTCAATTAGTTGTGAATGTAATTTAACTATATAGTCATTCAAATTTGAATAATAATTAAGATCAAGATATTAGTAAATAATAGATGAGAGTTTTGTCTCCCTCAAACCCTAATAAACAATAATATAGAAATGAAAAATCCAAGAAAATGACCAGGACAACTCAAACAGATTTCATTAAATGGGCATGTTCAATTTCAACAAACTCAAACTTCAAGTTCTGAGTTGAAGCCACTGCAGGCCTCAACGTGGTTCCCCATTGCCTACGTATATAGAACCTAATAACCCAGAAATTAGAAATGCATCTTCGAATTGGGAGCGAGATATATATATGTATATATATGTATAAAAGACATATTGTAATTTTTTAAAAAGGAATTCCTTACTTATTAAAATAAGTAGCACATTAAAAGACATAAAAACGCATACTCTAATGTATTGTAATTTATTTTGTAATGTATTAGAGTGAGTGTGTGTGTGTTTTTTTTTTAAGTTAATTTCTTTCTTTCTTAGAGTAATGGATTCTTTATTAGGAGAAATTCTAGAGTACATCAATGATACCGTATCTAATTAGTACATGTATATATGTGTAGTTCAATTAAATATAACTACCAATTACAAGGTGATTTTTTTAAAATAAATGCATATACATGAATTAATTGGGTGTAGTATTTCTAATGTACTATAGAATATCTCTTTTATTAGATGATCACTTTATACCCCCACACACACATATATAAATGTTTCAATTTAGGATCTTTAATTTTTTTAAAATTTAGGAAAGCTAGTAAACCGTGTGGTTTAATAAGTTTAAAACTTAAAGTGTATAAACAACACGGTTTATACATTTTTCTAGACTTTCTCACACTTTAAAATCTTGGATTGAAATATTTCTATATATATAGTTAGGTTCCATTAAGGGATCTCACATTTTAGTTAAAGTGGAAGATCCCAATTGAGGCCATTGGATTCAAATCCAATGACTTTTAAAATTTGAGTTTAATATACATTATACTATCAATAATACTACACATCCCAAAATTTTTATCTCAAATAAATATCCCAAATGATGTGGCATTCATCAATTGATTGGTAAATTTAAAGTAGATTAATTATATTATCTTACCAACCAATTAATGAATACCACATCATTTGAGAAGGTTATGTAGAATAAAAAATTTGAGAAGTGTAGCATCACTCTTATACTATTACAACATATGCTGTAATAACTTTCCTGTATTTTAATAAAGTGCGGGACATTTATTTATATACATATAAATTCTTGGTGAGTATGTCTTTTTCTTCTTCTTTTTTTTTCATGCATATATATATTAAATCAAGCTTTATAGTTAATTGAAAATTGACTTGATTAAACTATATGATTTAGTAGTGAATTGATCACTATTAAAGCACATGGTTTACTAACATGTCTGCGTGAAATAAACAAGGGCGCTGGTATAAGAGAAGTAACACACACACACACACGCACAGAGATGTATATATGAAGAAAAAATTCATTAACTCAATAAACTGATTAATTTTGTGGGGTTGACATTAGTAAGGCTAGGGATGATGACCTAAAAATTTTGAGTAATAAATTACACTTGTACCAATTGTTTGGGTAATATCGGGCAGGTCTTCTCGAGGCCCTTCCAGCTCGAATAAAACACCCCGAGGACAGCCTAACTCGAGCAGAAGTCCCGACCACTGGCACAAAGACGACCTCATTAGACGTCAAAGCTAGTCAAGGTCGAGGAATTCAGAGTCGCTCGAGCTCCGAGTTCTTTTGCCTGCTCGAGGTCGTCCACCCCGGTCAAAGCTGGTCAAGGTCGAGGAATTCAGAGCCATCCGAGCTCCGAGCTCTCTTGCCTACTCAATGTCGTCTCTCCCAGTCAAGGCTGGTCAAGGTCGAAAACCGAGCACTCCTTTCCTGCTCGCAGAAGGTAAGTCCCCGAGCACAACTGGGTTGCGCCAGTCATGGGACGAATGGAATGTAAGACCCGGCCCAGGGCAGCCCGACCCGTTTTCTCATAATTCTGGCACACCTTTTAATGTCTGATCAAGGCCCCACATGGTATGGTGGTGATACTATTTCCGATGGCCGGCACATGCCCCCACGGTGTCATCATTCCTAGCGCACATGCCCGACATGGTGATCTGGCCACGTGAACCGGGTTAAGGAGACAGCCGCGCATCCCCAGGGAATATTACGCCAATCCCGGCTGTCAGAGGGACCCAGACACCTCAAGCGCGGGAATGGACGGTCGGGAGAGTAAGAGCGGGAAAAATGGAGTATAAAAGGAAACGAACGGGTACGTTACAAGGGTTGGAAATTTTGATTCACAGGGGGGTTGGAAAAATTCATTCACAAGGATCCTGAAAAGAGACACAGGTTCTTCCTATTCTGATTTCTCTTATCTGGATTCTCTGAAAACACCATATTTATCAAAAAGGGAGGGCGAAAAATATCCCTTTCATATTTCCGGTCTCTCTCACTAAGGGAGATACCAAAAAGAACAACCCGATTACTGACTTGAGCGTCGGAGGGTTTTCGCCGGAACACGCCCGGCTACCCCTGTCCCTATTTTCTGTGAGTACAGGTTCTGGAGATCCCCGTTCTGGAGAAGATAGTGGAACAGGACGAAGGAGGCAATCCTGCTCGAGATCGAGCTTATTGCGAGCAGAAGGTTCGAGGCACTGTTTGAAGGTTCGAGGCACTGTTTGAAGACACGCAGGAAAAACTGCATCAACATCTTTTGGCATCGTCTGTGGGGATCGGCACAAAAAGCCTGATTTCCTAATACATTCAAGATACACAACGCAACGATGAGGGAAACAGTCGAAGAGGAGTAAGTCCGGAAGAATCGATGAACTTTGAGAGAAGTGGCCAATGAGGCCTGAATAGGGAGATCCAGGAAAGAATGGATCGGATGGAGAAACAGATGGAGACTCTGACCTCCCTATTGTAAGAACTCAGGGAGGGACAAAGAAAAGCATGTAATGATATCCCGGAGTCTAGCCGTGGGAATGCTCCTGTTCGGGAAAATGTGGGAGATGAAGCCCGAAGACCTAGGACACCAAATGTTGCAGTGAGGGAAGAAACAAACATGGAGGAAAGGGCGTCCCGTCAGCACTTACAGGACACAGCCCCGACCTCTTGCGCGGAAGAGTTGGAGAGAGAGGTGCGCAGGTTGGCACAAGTTGTGGAAGACATCCGGGGGAACGGAAAGAGCCCAAGCTGGCGAATAATGCTGGATAACGAATCTCCACTCTCGACGGAGATCATGAGTGTCACGATCCCACGTGACTTCCGCTTCCCAGATTTGAAGTTCTCAGGGAAAAGTGATCCATTAGTGCACATAGAACAGTTCAACGACATGACAGGGGTGCAAGGATTGTCAGCAGCTCATAGGTGCCGGGCCTTCCCACTCACCCTGGAGGGAAGAGCGAGTGAATGGTACCGCAGACTCCCACGGGCAAGCATCTTGAGCTTTGAACAGATGTGTAGGGAGTTCGCAGAGCAATTCCGGGGAGCAGTGACCCCTGAGGATGACATGATGGAGCTGTCAGGAGTGAGACAGAAAGAGGGGGAATCCCTCCGGGAGTTTGTCAGAAGATACCATAGATCGGTCCTAGATCTTGGTGCGTTTAACCATCCCCAAGCTCTGAGAGGATTAAAGGATGGGATCCGGATGGGGAGACCATGGTATAATCTGCGGAGTCTTTCGATCCGTTCGTATTCGGACGCGTATGAGCCCAATAAGAACTAGGATCGTGGGATAATTAAAATTCTTTATAGATCTTTCAATTTTAAACCAATTTTATTCTTTAAATCAAACCTAAGCAACACAGGGTTTGACAGAAATTAAACATACATTATGGTTGGTTTTTCTAGCATACACGATGCGGATCCGGATCCCGAAATGGTGCTCACGAGTGAGGAGGAGAAGAGAATACAGCCGAGGGAGAGATCCGGTCTCTATGCCTCGGAGGAGCGTATAATTTGTATGGTAGATCTGATATAGAAGATCAGTCTACAAATCATGCATAAATAAAGAAAAATTTAAATAAATTGCGGTAAATTAAATAAATAAAGTACAGAAATTAAAATGCATAAAATAGAGTGCATAAATTAAAAGAGCAGAAATTAAAAGTGTAGAAAATAAATTAATTACAGACTTTAATTGCTTTAAAATAAATTACAAGATAAATGCTTACATTTAATTAAAATGAAAGCTAAATGCTTTAAAGAAAGATTCCAAGAGGAGAGGGGAAAACTCAGAAGACAGGAAATATTTCCTCAAAGTCTTCTGTTCATCGTTTTCCAGAGAGAGAGAGATAGAGATAGAGAGGAAAAGAGAGAGAGTTAGAGAGAGAGAGAGAGAGAATTAGAGAGGGAGAGATCTAAAAATTCTGAGGAGTCAATAGTCTTCCTCCAGAATTTATACATAAATTTTTTAAACTGTTCACTTCATTCAGCATGGCGCATCTGTAGCAATTAAACTGTAGCGACACTGCATACTGTAGTGCGTCTGTAGCAGTTTAACTGTAGCATCGCAATCACTATAACTTTATACGGGGCTGTAGCTTTATACAAAAGTTTTACAAATACAAATACTAATGAGATACATTCATACAAATACAAGTACAAATACAAATAGTATCTTTACAACGATACAATAGAAATACATACGAAATACATCTAATTGGAAAATTCTTTACTCTTTTTTTTTTAACATAAATTACAAAGCTTTAATGCTTTAACTGAGACAAGATGCCGAAACACATATCTTCATTTTCATCTCCAAGAGAGATGAATGGTTCTTCATTATTTGAGGAACTCGAAGAAGAAGAGCTTGCAGCAGAAGTTTCTGATCTTGAGGTGAGCAACTGCTGCATAATTTTGAAATATTCATCTTCAGTCTTTGCAGAGGCTAAAAGGGACTGTGCTTTTGACCTTTGGGCCAAGAAAGTGCTTTGGGCTTTAGATTCTTCAATGCTTGGAGTCAAATGGCCGCTTGAAGAGAGCCATGCACGAACAGTGGACTCAGAGAGCTTTGACTGCTCATCAAATTTTGACCACCACTTAATTTTAAAATGTCTTTGTAAAATCAACTGGGAGTCCTGAGTGTGGTATTGGAAATTCCACATCCAGACCCACGGAAGAAAGAAATTTGTACAGAAGCAGAGAAAAGGAGAAAACCTCTTCTCAGACTCAGAAGGGATATAATGAGCTTTAAAAAGGTTTAGACAATTTTTAGCATTGGGTGTCAGGATATACAGGCTAGAACCAAAATAGTTCCACCATTGTTGGAACCGAGTTTGGAAGAGCTTTGCAGTTATCTTTGAATTGAAGAAAAACAACCAGGAGTGTGCCTTTTTAGGGTTTTGAATAAAAAATGTATTAAACCAAGCTTGTTGGTAATCCCAGTAAGAAAAGGACAAGCAATGGTTTGGACTCAATTTAAAATTGGCTGGAAAAGCCTGGGTTTTATGGAGTGGAAGACCCCATTGTTTAGGAGTTAGGACTTTAAGAATTGTGGCCGTAGAATAGGCCGGCTCAGAATGAGCTTCACTGAGAAAGAAATGTTTGAATTTGACAGACTCATTAAACTCAAGAATAGCTTGATAGTAAGGTTGGGGTTTTTGTAAATCCCATGGTTTAAAAAACCAACCTTTGGGGAAAACCTTTAAAACAGCTTGAAAAGGATCAGTATGATAAAACCCATCTTCCATAGATAAAATATTTTGATGATGGACTTTATTATACCACTCCGATTTTTGTGAAAGCTTTTCCTGGGAAACAATAATTTGAGAGGAAGAACTTCCACCAGAAACTAATTCTTTAGAAGAAGTAGGTTTTGTTATTTCTTTAGAAGTAACATTTTCTTGAGAAAGAGCTTTAGATTTTGAAATGCTTTGTAAAGCAACCATAAGTTCAGGGGATTTAGAAATGGATTGCATCCATTCTTTTACCTGTTCATCAGATGCTAAGGCTTTAGATTGAGCTTCATGCTCTTCGACCATAT
The DNA here is from genome assembly GCA_025617385.1 of Murraya koenigii. Classification (NCBI taxonomy): domain Eukaryota; kingdom Viridiplantae; phylum Streptophyta; class Magnoliopsida; order Sapindales; family Rutaceae; genus Murraya; species Murraya koenigii. Next base: position 2,138,982 of record CM046819.1, on the reverse strand, counting down.
CAATCCAAGATTTAATTGGCATGGCAGAAGATAGTAACTTGTCTTTAGAGGGAGTATTATGGGGTTCTTTAGAGATCATTTGAGGGGTAAGGGTTGCAAGAGGTGCAATGTCTTTAATAATGGCTTTACCCTTATCTTTCTTCTTGGGCGGCATTATCTATTTTGCAAAAATTCTCTTGTTAGAAAATCAGGAATAGAATTTGTATCACCTTTAATAAACTCAATATCAAAATCAAAAACACTTAAAATAGCTTGCCATCGTGCAAAAATTTGTTTGGATGCAATGTTTTGAACATCTTTTTCTAAAACATGTTTTGCTGACTTCTGATCGATTCTAAGTAAAAACTTCTGATTTAATGAATCACTTTGGAATTTTGATATGCATAACACAATGGAAAGAATTTCTTTTTTAATAGTAGAATAGTTTCGTTGGCAATCATTCCAATGTGCAGAAACATACTGTACTATTTGTTCTTTATTATTATTAACTTGCTTTAAAATGCCACCATACCCTAAGTCGGATGCATCAGTTTCAACTATTTTCGGTAATGCAGGATTAGCAAGGAACAAGCAAGGAATTTATTTAACTGTTTGTTTTATTAACTTAACAGCTTTGGTATGCTCATCAGTCCATGCAACAGGATTTTTCTTTAATCTATCATGAAGGGGTTTTGAAATCCTATTGATGTTGGGACAAAAATCAAGAACATAATTTAAACTACCAAGAAATCTTTGTAATTGTGTTTTATCAAGAATCTTATCAGGAAACTTGTTTGTAAAAGCAAGAGACCTCTCAATAGGAGTAATTGTTCCTTTAGAAATATAATGTCCAAGGAATCTGATTTTAGTTTGAAACAAAGAAATCTTCGAACTAGAAACAGCTAGTCCAGCTTTTTTGGTGGCAAAATAAAAAGTCTTTAAATGTTTGAAATGTTGATCAATTGTATTAGAAAAGATCAAAACATCATCAATGTAAACAATGCAAAATTCTGAATAAGGGTTATAAATGTCATTCATGACTCTTTGAAATTCAGAAGGTGCATTTTTTAAACCAAATGGCATAACAGTCCACTCATCTTGTCCGAATGGAGCAGATAAAAGCGATTTATACCGATCTTTAGGATGAATTTGAATTTGCCAAAACACGATTTCATGTCAAATTTTGAGAATATGAAAGCGAGTGGAGTTTTTGTAGTAAGTCTTTTTGTTAGGTATTGGATACCTAATCCATTTTAAGGCTTTATTTAACGGTTTGTAATTTATCACAAGTCTTAGAGTGCCGCGTTCAATTTCAGAATTCTTGTTTACATAAAAAGCAGCACAAGATCAGGGAGATCTTGACTTTACAATTAGTCCTTTAGTTTCCAAATCTTTAATTTCATTCCTGCAGTGTTTTTCTAATTCCATATTCATTTGAATTGGGCGAGCTTTAGTAGGAATTTATTTTTCATCAAAAGTATTTTCATATGGCAAGTCTACCATGTGTTGTTTTCTGTTCCAGAAAGCAGTTGGTAAATCAGCACATATTTCTTTTTCAATTAAGTCTTTAAATTCAGAAATTTTCTTCTTTATAAGACTAGTTTGTATTTGGCTTTCAATTCTTTGTAATCCTAAATCCTTTTGTAAATAAAATAAATCATTTTGTTTTGATTTGAGCAAAACGTTGATTTGGTTTTGATAGATAGAACAAGCTTTTACAATATTTAGATTTCTTGTTTTAGGCTTTTCAATAAAGGAAAATTTTAATCCTTTATCTTCAACTTTAAAAATTATACCATCATAATCAACAATATAAGGAGTAATGAGGTTTATGAATGGGGTTCCAAGTATGATGATATGATGTATGTCATTTGTCAAAAGAAAGGAAGTTCGAAATTCAAAACCATCATTTAGTATAGAAGCATCAACTTTAGAGGTTATTTTTAATTTTGAATTATTAAGCGGTTGAAAGTCTTTCATTTGTTTTTCTGAAATCTTTTGGGAACAATATCTTCTTTTATCTGAGTTTAAGTCGGCACCTGTGTCAAAAAGGGCAATGGTTTCGATTTCAAATTCTTTGGAAAGTATCAAAGTAATTTTAATCAAATATTTTCTTGTAGTGATTTGTTTCAAAACAAACAAAAAATCATTAGGTAATTTTTTTATGTTTTCAAGGTTTTGATTATCACCATCAAATTTTATTTCTTTATCTTCATCACTATCTGAATTATCTTCTAATTGTTTTAGCAAAAATTGGATAATTCCAGAATCAGTTTTTTGTTTCTCTTTTAATTCTTTTATTTCAGATTTAATTTCCTTAATCTCCTTTTGAAGATCTTGAATATTAGGAATTGTTTTCTTTTCTTTCTTTTTATTCAAGATTTCAGTGAGGTCATAGGCATTTTCTTTAAAGCAGGAGTTTTGGAAGATTCGACTTTGTTGTTTTGATCAAAGGTTTTCAAAAGCTTATCAAGATATTCTTTTTGTAAAAACTGGATCAGAAATATGTTTAACAACATCAAGATAAGTTTCACGTTCTTTAGTTAAAACATTGATTTTCTTTAAAAATAGGGATTCGGAATCACTATCACTTGAATCAGAAGTATCAGAGTCAATTAACTCATCAACTTGTAAAGGTTCACTGTCTCCTGTCATAGAAGACTCAGAGTCAGAAGATTCAACTAAAAGTGGGGCTAACTTTGAAAGTGTTTCATCATCAAGACCAAGTTCATGAAGCTTTGTGTTCATTTTGCAAAATCTTGCGAGTATGGCCTTTTCTTCCACACTTATAACAAGTAGCTTCTTTATAGTTGAAAGGTGTTTTAGAAGATGATTTTAAAGGAGCTTTAAAACTTTTCTTTTTAGAAAGCAAGTCTTTTTATAAGGTTTCGAAGGTTTCTTATAAAAGATTCTCTTAATTCTTTTGAAGGTTATGCAGTACTTATGACTTCTAGATTTGTAGGATTTGTAATGTTTTTGTAAGTCTTGAGGAACACTTACCATTACAATCTTTAGATGTAGAGGCTTTGAAAGGGTCATAGATTAAGCTGTTCACGAAACTTCCTAATTCTTGCTTAGATTTTCTAAGCTCCCATTTAAAACGTTTACGTAATTTCAAATCTTGACAAATCTTTAGACCTTCTTTATTAACGAAGCGACTAATTCACCATAGGTGAGTTCAGTCATAAGGGACACGATTATCATTAAGAGCTTTAATGGTATTTCTAACTTTTCACCTAAAAGTGTAGGTAAACCAGACTAGAAATTTTTCTTTCCAAGTAATATGATTTGCATCATCCACTTAGAAAGAGTCGGGTAAAGAAAGTAGTTTTATAACTTTGAAATTCACTAAGCTTCCTACATCTTAGATTATGTAGTAACTCGAGCATTTTTATCACGTGGGTGAGAAGGGTCACCTATGAAATGAAGGGAAATGGTCAAAATTAAAGTTACAATGACATCTTGAATTGGATCATTATATTCATCCGAATGGGGATTCCTTCCTCATACATGCGAATTGCATTCAAAATATCCGATTCTTTGTGGTTTGGTGAGGAGATGGTCCCACCATCCTTTAAGTTGACCGATAAAACCCGTAATAAGGATTTACGCAATTGCTTTGTCGGAAGTTCTCGATTGGGTTTTATAGGCATTAGCTGCCATTGTCATTTGTTGTAATAGACCAAGTATATTGTACTCGGACATTCCATCTATATTCCATTCATAGAGCGGAAGATGCATTAAGCAGTGATTGGTTTATTGCACTAGAGCCTATTATCAACGACTAAGTCGGGAGGAGAATAAGAAGCAGCGGAGTGCTAATTCCCAATGAATTTTATTTGTATTAGGAGTCGGCTCAAATTCTTCTTCAAATGCTTCTGCATCTGAAGTGGCTATAGAAGATTGATCATAATCTAATACTCCAATTTTATTACTAGATTGAGGAGTGTCAGGAACAATTTCAGCTTTTTTAGAGGAAGAGGATGAGATTTCTATCTCATTTAATCTTTCTCTAATGGCTTTAATAAAGTATGATTTTGATTCTTGAACAAGCTTTTGACTATCTTTCGAAACCTGGAAAGGCTCGAATATAGGTTTCTTAAGCTTTTTGTCAGACTTTATTGGCTTTAAAGTAGAAATAGGAGAAACAGTAATGGTTGACTGTTGGATTTGATTCTCTATCCTATTCAACTGTTTTCCTATAGTATTTAGATTAGTATTACGAAATTATTACATTGGATAATACTATCTAAATCTTTATCAGGGTCATTTACCTTATGAATTTTGTAAGGTGAAGCTTTAATTTGAGTAGGAGGATCACCATGATCAATGGTTATACTCCTAAGAGGTGGATGCTCTGATTCAATGATTCTATCACTATCAGAAAGATTCCATTCAGGAGTTTTCTTTCTAGTAGTAATAGGGTTTGATTCTTTAAAGGGATAAGAAATATTGTTTTCAAAAGCATACATTTCAAACCAATCAAAAATAAAATGTGAACTTTATGTAAATTGACAAATTCATAATATTCTTCTTGGATCTGTTTTCTTTGATTTAAAAATGATTAAAAAACCAAAGTCTTTTTCTTTATTCAAGTCGAATAGAAATCTTTGTGCAAAAGGGCTTTATCCACTTTGAAATCCTTTTCTAGGACACTTATTATGTTTTACATGTAATGAGAAAATGTAGGAGATGTTGGAGGAGAAAGTTCCTTCTCTTCCTTACTTTGTTCACGTTGACTACTTGGTGTAAATTGGGTGAGGAACACTAGTAGAGTAATCAACGAGCGGATTGAAGAACTAGGAATATCTGATGTGGAGAACCTAGGTTGGTCTTTATATGGTAGATTAATGACGGAAGGGACTTTAGTGAATTTCACGCTTGTAGAAGGAATCTTGGAAGCGAGTCTTTATCCGAGAACCTATATGAGTTTGTCCTTCTAAAAGATAGTTTTACTTTGCCATCTGAATATTGAGTCACATTTTGCAACTCCGAATTTGGCTCGAGTTGTTTTGGAATAATTGGTTCGAGTGGCTCCTCGAGGATCCATTCCTCGGGAAGGTTTATGTCTTTCCATTTGGATAGGTCTAGGAATAAGCTGTATTAGCTTTGGACAAGTCGATCGCAAGAGAAGAGTTTCATCTCTTTTGATTGGAGTTTATGTTGCGTATTAAGCGCATAATGCATTGCTTTATAGGAGATTTTATAAATTAGAGACAGCGAGGATTGATCCTTCAATCATGTGATAATTGTGGGTCTTAATCGAAGAATCATGCTTTTGAGGATATTTTTGTCTCTAAGTGAGGCTGTGATGTTTGGATAACAATCAAACGAAATAGGACCTTCTACGAGACTCGATTTAATCTTGCTTAAGTAAAGAATCATCAAAAGAGATGAATCGGCCATCTCTAAGAACCGCTAAGATGGAAGTGTCAAGTCCTTCTTTAGTAAGGGGCTTTATTCCAACTTGGATTAAACCAATATGCACATAATTAAATTTATTTTCTTTTAGGTGCTTTAAAGAGTGTTCTGAAAACAAATGAATTGTTTCAAAAGGCTTTGAAAGAGTGATGTCACGTTCTTCAGTTTTTATAACATAATCTGTCTTTAAAAAAATCAAGTTTTTTTTTTTTATAAATTGTGTCTTTAGAAATCTTTGGTAATTCCCAACAATCAATGGCTTTATTAAAATCTTCAATTATAAAATCTTCAGAATTCACAACATTCTTTGAAACATTAGTCCTTTCAGAAGAAGAACTAGAGAAAGAAGATGCTCTACAGAGTAGAGAATCCATGCAGTTTAAAACTTTTAATTGAACCTATATGGATGTCTACAGGTATGGTTTTACAGCCCTAAAAACGGAAAACTCCTATCCTAAACGGGACTTACTACCAGTAAAGAATTCAACAACCACACAGAAATTAAAATAAAAGCATAAACATACACAAATTCTTTTTCTCTATAATACACCTACCCCCCTTGGCTCTGATACCAATAAGAACTAAGGAATGAGCAGGTCAATGGAGCAAGGAGGAAGGCGAAAGGGGGTCTTGCCCGAGGGACACAAGCTCCAAAGGCAGCAAGGGATCGGGTTGCCCTGTACAACCCTTATCAGAGAGCTCCCCCACCGCGGATGGTCCCCCTGCCACCTCGCAGGTCTCCGGGCCGGGATCACAGAGAATACAGGCGTCATGATGGCCACACATCCCGCAACCAGCCACCAAGCAGACCTGAGGTGAACCACAACAGGGCCGATCGTCCATTGCCACCCTCACCGAGAAGCTTCCCAAGGGATAGGGCGATACAAGTGGTGGAACAGAGCCCTGCTTACGAGCAGTATACGAGGTTGAAGGTATCTCTTGAAGAGGTACTTCAAGTGGCTGAGGAGCGAGGACTGCTGAGCCTTCCAACGCCGATGGCCAAGTCAACTGGCAAGCGGAACCTTTAGAGCGTCAATTTTCCCTTGAAGACGAGCAGTTTCCCCCCTAATGAGCTGCTTGTAGAATGATCTTTAAGTGTCCAGATCCTTTCGAGCATTACCCAATTCATCGTGGGTGTCAGTCAGCTCCCTCTGAAGCTCAAAGGCCTTGGAGTCGGCCACTGCTGTCTTCTCTCCAAGATTTAAGTTCTCGTCCAGAAGCTTTTGATTTTCCTCCTTCAGCTCGCTCACAACCTGCTCCAAGCTCTGAACCTTGGCTTAAAGTTCTTCCTGGGAGCCTTGAGCCATCTTATTAAGCCTAGTCGCGGCAGCCAGAGCTCGGGAGGAGAGTCGCTGGAAGGCACTGAACAACTTGTCAGAATTAAAGGATTTTATCTCATCCAGGAATCTGCTGCTCAACTCCTCATTGTAGGTCCTCAAGTAAGGCTCGGAACGGCCAGGCTGACTTTGCTCCTGCACATTGCCGGTTCGAGGGCGAGCTGGAGCAACGGTCCTTTGCCGTCTGCGTGGAGGACCCTCCTCTGCTCGCTCGACCTGCCGAGCAGAAGAAGAAGCTCGAGTGGATGGAGGCGGAGCACCCGTTTCTGCTCGTGGCCTCTTTGAGGTGCTCGCACCTTCGGTTGTCCCTACACGCCGATGTAACATCTAGCGCATTCTGCTGCTCATGTCTTCACTCGGTTCTAGACTAGACTCCGAAAAGTTTTGGGGTGTTAGCAGCTCCCTGCAAGAGCTCGCGTTTGCAAGAACAGTCTGCACGTTTGCTCGAAGCTGGCCCCCAATCGAGTAAGAGGCACCTCAGGAGACTGCAAAAACAACCAAAGCAGAACAATGAGAACAGGCGCGAGCAGGAAAACTAAAGGTAAAATCCACAAGACAGATAAGCGACCTGGAGTGCAAAAGTGCCGTGGGACTGGAGGGACCCCTTCGCTACGAAGTGCAGCTTGCCCCCACTCTCCCCCAACGAAGAAGAATTTGCTCTTCCAGTTGCCACCAGAGGTTGGGAGATCGGTGATGGGCTTTTTACCCTTCAGGCTGGAGGTAAGGTAATACCAACCAGCATCCTTCGGGCTGCACTTCAACTGGTAAAGGTGTCTGATTTCCCCTACCGAGGGCTCACCCAGATCACAGCGCTTCCACAACACAAAGAGTCCGGAAAGGACCCTCCACCCATTCGGGTTCAATTGCCCCGGGGCCAGACGGAACCCAGACAAAACCCGGGCAAAGTAAGGCTGGAGAGGCAGCCTAACCCCCCATTTGAAGCACTCCAAGTAGAAGGTCGTGTATCCTTGGGGGGGACGGCTGGGGATTTCACCCCTGCCCGGCAACCTTAAATCCACATTCTCGGGTATATGGTAAGTCTGCCTAAGCCTTTCTAAGTCCGAAGGGGTGGTTTCACATCTCAGGTGGTCAATGGGGTATTCCCCACGCTCAGACCTTTGACTGGCCCTTGCCCTTTGATGTGGCTGGGTCTCGGCCGCGAGTAATTCCCTCTCTGGACTAGAATCCCTCACGGGGATTATACTAAGGGGTTGTGCCTCACTAGAAGAGGACGAATCCTCCGGCAACATCCTACGGGCCTGTTGGGGATTTGACATTTTTCTTTTTTCCTAAGGAAATAAACTAACGGAGTTCAACAGGGGAAGAACCAGAGTGGCGGCAGGAAATGGAAGAGTGGCTTGTACCTGAACGCGAAAGGAAGTGTGGTTGGCCGAAAATCACTTTGACAGAAAGAAGAAGACAAGTAAATGGCGGAGAGTAGATTAATTTTGAGTTTGAACGAAAAGTGAGCAAATAGAGGGAACAGCGAAGAAGTTAGAGGTTTATAAAGAGGAGGACGCGTCTCTTCGACTGGCGGCGTGCGTTTCGAGGGACACGACCTTTCAGGTAACGTCCCTTCGAATTTTAAACGCACAGTTGGGATCAACCCACGTGTCCCGCCTTAAATGCGAAATGATTGAAGTGGGAGACAACTGGAAAACCTGGGGAAGTGTAAAAGGCCGCGAATTCGGCCCATCATTAATGAGTTTCCAGTCTTATCTCGTTTCACTCAAAAGACTAGAAACTGGGGGACTGATGTTTGGGTAATATCGGGCAGGTCTTCTCGAGGCCCTTCCAGCTCGAGCAGAAGTCCCGACCACTAGCACAAAGACAACCTCATTAGACGTCAAAGCTAGTCAAGGTCGAGGAATTCAGAGTCGCTCGAGCTCCGAGTTCTTTTGCCTGCTCGAGGTCGTCCACCCCGGTCAAAGCTGGTCAAGGTCGAGGAATTCAGAGCCATCCGAGCTCCGAGCTCTCTTGCCTACTCAATGTCGTCTCTCCCAGTCAAGGCTGGTCAAGGTCGAAAACCGAGCACTCCTTTCCTGCTCGCAGAAGGTAAGTCCCCGAGCACAACTGGGTTGCGCCAGTCATGGGACGAATGGAATGTAAGACCCGGCCCAGGGCAGCCCGACCCGTTTTCTCATAATTCTGGCACACCTTTTAATGTCTGATCAAGGCCCCACATGGTATGGTGGTGATACTATTTCCGATGGCCGGCACATGCCCCCACGGTGTCATCATTCCTAGCGCACATACCCGACATGGTGATCTGGCCACGTGAACCGGGTTAAGGAGACAGCCGCGCATCTCCAGGGAATATTAGGCCAATCCCGGCTGTCAGAGGGACCCAGACACCTCAAGCGCGGGAATGGACGGTCAGGAGAGTAAGAGTTGGAAAAATGGAGTATAAAAGGAAACGAACGGGTACGTTACAAGTGTTGGAAATTTTGATTCACAGGGGGGTTGGAAAAATTCATTCACAAGGATCCTGAAAAGAGACACAGGTTCTTCCTATTCTGATTTCTCTTATCTGGATTCTCTGAAAACGCCATATTTATTCAAAAATTGATGGCGAAAAATATCCCTTTCATATTTCCGGTCTCTCTCACTAAGGGAGATACCAAAAAGAACAACCCGATTATTGACTTGAGCGTCGGAGGGTTTTCGCCGGAACACGCCCGGCTACCCCTAACCCTATTTTCTGTGAGTACAGGTTCGGGAGATCCCCGTTCTGGAGAAGACAGTGGAACAGGACGAAGGAGGCAATCCTGCTTGAGATCGAGCTTATTGCGAGCAGAAGGTTCGAGGCACTGCTTGAAGACACGCGGGAAAAACTGCATCAACACCAATTGCAGATGATAGGTTCCCCAGCACTCTTCAAAAGGCTGATGCTTGTTCTCAGTTGTACATTACAATATTGTCTCAAATAGGTGCAATTAGAGACATGTCTATGACGACTAGTAATGATCATCAATTGACAGAAAATGGTGAATTTGCTATAAAGTCGGCTAAAATTGAGAGGCTGCCAACTTTTGATCGGCTAAAATCGTCATTGTTCAATGAGGAGAATGGCGAAGAAAAGTTTGTAATTGATGGAAAAAGGAAGAACAAGATTGATGTTACAAAGCTTGAATCTTTAGAAAGGCATGCTTTCATTAACATGCTCATCAAACATGTTGAAAATGATAACCTTCGGTTGTTGAAAAGGATTAGAAATAGAGTTGGCAGGTAAGTATATACTTAAAAAATGCATGCATTTATAATACTGTCATCTCTTTCCGCTCATCATAAATTTATATATATATATATATTAGATAGCCGTCCTGTTTAGAATTAGATAGCTCTATTATGACACACGCGGTCAAATGTCTCAGCCTAAATCAGGTCAGATTTGCCTCTAAATAATTGGAAGAATTTTTTTTTTATTTTACGCAAGGAAACTTAAGCCCTACCCATACTACATGTGTGTAAACAGAAGTGATTTACCCCTAACGAATGGGTGGATTACCCAATGATAACTTGATATTGAGGATTAAAAAAACTGGAAAATATGCATATGGGTAATAAGGTGAAACTTGTAACAAGAAATAAAGAATCTTTTTGGCCCATTTTCATATGTACATCATTATATATATATGTATATATAAATATGCGGTTGCTATAAAATTACCCACGGTAGAAGTGAGACACAAAAATTTTTTGTGTGGAAGTTGTGTGTGATTCATGGGAAGCTATTGCCTGCGCTATGGAATTCCCTCGAAAACATTTTTTTGTAAGTATATATCAGGACTTGATTATGACTGTTATAGACTTGATACTTTTGTTTCTAATTTGTCAAAAAAATAATTTAGTGTTTGGTGCTAGAATAGTTTGAGTTTCGAAAGCAATGTATGTGTTGTTAAGATACAACATTGTCCACCGCGTATGGAAGTCGAAGAGTCACAGAGCACAAACCACATGCAGCCACATGAGTCGTGTACCAAGATGGAAAATATCAATACACCAACTCAATCTTACTCTACCATGGCAAGTAACAAACCATTGGAAACAAATATGGCAATCTGTATTGCTCTTGCCAAAGGTTTGCAACTGAATCATATCACAATCCCGTGACATAGGAGCTCACCAAAGAAAGATAGCCAACGGCTAGTCAATGGCTAAGTTTAGAAGGAATGTCATTATTTCTTTTATATTTCTTCCATTTATATTTCCTTTCCTCTTGTATAAATACATGATCTTGTTCCATAAGAAAAACATGTAAAAAGGGTTATTTTTATCCATTTCAATATACTATCAAAGTTTAACATGGTATCAGAGCTTATGGCTTCTTCATCCTACACCCAAACCGAGGCCAAACTCTCCCTGCAAACTATCCACCAGTGTGCCAATCTAATCTCTATCAAACTTTCCAGCAACAACTATCTCTTATGGAGGTCCCAAGTCCTTCCCTTGATCAGTAGCCTAGGACTCGGCAATCATATCTCTGATGATGCACCACCCCAAACAATTTCCAGTAACGGAAAGTCTATCACTAATCTTGAATCTTCAGTTTGGGTACATAATGATGGGTTGCTTCTCACCTGGTTACGTGGAATGATGATGGAAGACGTCCTTACACTGATATTTGGAGGACAGACAGCAAAAGAAGTTTGGCTTTCCATTAAGGAACACATGCTTCCGACTACCAAGGAGCAAGAGTCTTGGCTTAAAGACAGTCTTTTATCCTTAAAGAAAGGCTCCATGAAGCTTGATGACTTCTTAAAAAAATTCAGAGGATTGTGTGACAATCTAGCTGCCATTGGAAAGCCCTTGACAGACAATGACAAAGTTTTTCAATTGGCACGAGCACTAGGACCCAAGTATGCCGACTTCAAAACAGCTATGCTAACCAAGCCACCTTATCCAAGTCTGAAATTATTCCTGTCAGCTTTGCAAAATCATGAGCAGACTGTGATCGCTCTAAAAAATGATGAGAAAGAAGTGGATCCCCACCAAGCTTTCTTTGGCCAACGTGGACGTGGGAAAAGTTTTCAAGCACAAGGACAAGGACGCGGCTTTAATAACAACTATCGTGGAAGAGGAAATTATCCCTCTAACAATGGGCACAACAACATGAATCAATCACCCTCAAAAAATTCTCTGTCATAGCCAAGGTCCAATAATAATGGCCCAAATCCGCCACCTGCCCCGAAACACTACAACACAGAACATATTAATCAGCGAAGACACAATTCCAAATCAGGTATAGTATGTCAAATTTGTGGCAAAACTAACCACTGTGCTGCAGTTTGTAGACACAGGTATGACTACTTCACTCCTGAAGAGGAAGCACCACAAGCCTTCGCTGCTATGAATCTGCATGATGAGAATGATCTACAATTTTATGCTGATTCAGGTGCTATTGCCCACATGGTAAATAATACTGGTAAGTTAAAGAAATTCATACCTTACGAAGGTTCTGATAAGATTTTTGTAGGGAATGGCCAAGGCTTACATATTTCTCATATTGGTGATACTACACATGGGAAACTGAACTTAAAAAATATTTTGGTTGTTCCCAAACTTAAAAGGAACCTCTTGTCAGTAAGCAAACTTGTGGATGATATAAATTGTTCTGTGGAATTTAACTCTTTTGGCTTTGTTGTCAAGAACAAGAAGAACCAGGTACTAGCTCAGGGAACCAGGCACGGGGACTTATACACGCTCATTGAAGGAGGAAATTTAGCCCTTCAGACAATAAGAAGAACCTCAGAAAACCAAGACTTGTGGCATAAGAGACTTGGCCATCCGAGTCCTAAAATATTGCAAGTCTTGCGCACTAATGGGTTTATTAGTATCACCGATGAGACTAAGAACCCTAGTGATTAGGCAAAAACTGTAAACTTCCATTTAATTTATCTAATAAAATCTCTGATTTTCCTCTTGATAAAATTCATTGTGATTTATGGGGCCCTGCTCCAATTGTTTCTAATCAAGGTTTTCGTTACTATGCATTATTTGTGGATGATTGTACACGATATTGTTGGTTGTTTCCTTTAAAATCAAAATCTGACTTTTTTGAATGTTTTCTTAAATTCCAAAAGCAGGTGGAAACTCAAATGGAACGAAAGATCAAAATCTTTCAAAGCGATGGAGGAGGAGAATTTAGCTCCATTATTTTTGAACAACACCTTCAACACTCTGGAATCATTAAACAGACTTCATGCCCTTATACTCCTCAACAAAATGGAGTTGCCGAAAGGAAACACAGACATATAATGGAGACTGCTCTTACTATGTTATTTGAATCTTTATTACCATTGAAATATTGGGTGGAAGCTGTCTTAACACCCGCTTACCTCATTAATAAATTGCCACAAACGATTATTAAGATGCACACACCTCATGAGTTGCTTTTCAAAGAAACCCCCAGTTACAATGAAATTAAAATCTTTGGTTACCGTTGTTTTCCCTCTCTAAGGGATTACAATAAAACAAAGTTTGATAAAAAGACTCTTCCTTGTATTTTTGTCGGTTATAGCCCCACTCATAAGGGGTACCACTGTCTTTGTCCACAAAACAATCGAATTTATATTTCTCGTCATGTAATCTTTGATGAATTATGCTTCCCTTATCAAAATCTAAAAGGTTCTTCTCTTGTGCAGGATACATGCAGCGTTTCTACTACTCCAGATGTGTCACAATGGCTCTCAACAGCTTCCACAAAGGCGTTCGATAACACTTCTCTTGGGCAGACTGAAGTTATTATCCCAAACTACACTACCGCACCTCCAAATACCAATGAACCATTGTCTCCAACTCCAAGCCTTTCAAATAAAGCCGTGATAATTGAAGACCATTATGAACCATCCACCTCTTTACCCAACAATTTAGTTACAAATTCACCTCAATAGAGCCCTTCCTCCAATAGCTTGCACACTACTACTGCCGATAATACACATACAATCACAACCTCACAAACTTTAGACGGTGCCAATCGTGAGCCATGTGCCTTAAACAATCTCTCAGGAAAGTTGTTTGTTGAACTAAACATCTCTCCTGTCAAAACCATAGAACCTCTAAATACCCACCCTATGTTAACACGCAACAAACTTAAGCAAAATCCTACTTTAGCCCCGCAAACGGATCATGCAACCAGTAATCAGACCAAAAACATTAAAATCGCTCTCAAACATCCTTTATGGCTACAAGCCATGGTCAAGAACTTGCTCGCTCTCCATCAAAATCAGACATGGACTTTAGTTCCTCGACCTCATAACGCTAATGTCATTGGTTTAAAGTGAGTTTATAAAACCAAGTATCGAGAAGATGGTACAGTGAGATCGGTTAAAAGCTCGTTTAGTCGCGAAAGGATACACCCAAGTTCCCGGCATTGATTTCAACGAGACGTTCAGCCCGTCATTAAGCCAACAACTATACTGGCTTGTCTTAGCACTGCATGATCGGTTCTAAATGGCTTATCAAACAGTTGGATGTTCGAAATGCCTTCCTTCATGGTCACTTAAAAGAAACCGCCTACATGGAGCAGCCGCCTAACTTTACGGATCGGAATCTACCCAACTATGTTTGCTTACTTCACAAGTCCTTATATGGACTCAAACAAGCCCCACGTGCATGGTTTGAGTGTTTATCATTAGCACTTTTGGAGCTTGGCTTTATAAGTAGTAAAGCTGATAATTCCCTTTTCATTTTTCATACTAATAATATTCTGATTTTGCTTTTGGTATATGTTGATGATGTAATTGTTACAGGAAACAATCCGCAAGAATTCAATCCATCATCAACCATCTCAAGACTTCGGTTTGCATTAAAAGACTTAGGCTTATTGAGCTACTTTTGGGAATTGAAATTGGCGCTTTCGGAAGGCATCTTTTTGTCACAAGCCAAATATACCCGTGACTTATTAACCAAAGCCGCTCTACTTGATTGTACTCCTAATCGGACCCCTATGACTATCAAAATCCAACCATATGATGATGATCAACAACTCATTCATGCCCCTTACTACCATACCCTTGCTCGGTAGCCTACAATATCTCACAATCACCGGATCGGATATCACTCATGCTCGTCAATAAAGTTTGTCAACACTTCTAGAGCCCTACTAAACAAGATCTCAAAGTCATGTTACACGAATCCTACGCTATCTCAAAGGCACTCTTAATTTTGGACTTGATTCCTTGAACAAAGTTCTAATCATTTATATGCCTTTTCGGACTGCTGTTGGGCTAGTTGTCTTGAAACACGACTGAGCACGACGAGGCTTTTGTGTTTACCTTGGGGCCAACTTAATCTCATGGTGCAGCAAGAAACAAAACACCATGGCACGCTCCATCGATGAAGCGGAATATCGGGCTTTGTCTTCCACTACAGACTGAACTAACTTAGATTCTTTCTTTATTGCAGGACATTGGGGTCTCAACTTCACATGTTCCTCACCTCCTTTGCGATAACCAAAGCGCTATCTACATGACCCATAATCCAGCTTTTCATGCTCGCAGCAAACATATCGAAATTGACGTCCACTTTGTTCGAGAAAAAGTCTCTCAAGGACTCCTTAAAGCCAAGCATGTTCCCTTATTGCAACAAACTGCAGATATCCTTACCAAACCTCTGGGTAAAGATCTTTTCTTCCTCTTTCGACACAAGCTTGGCGTTCACTCTATGACCCGACCGATCTTGAGGGGGGCTGTTAAGATACAACATTGTCCACCGCGTATGGAAGTCGAAGAGTCACAGAGCACAAACCACATGCAGCCACATGAGTCGTGTACCAAGATGGAAAATATCAATACACCAACTCAATCTTACTCTACCATGGCAAGTAACAAACCATTGGAAACAAATATGGCAATCTGTATTGCTCTTGCCAAAGGTTTGCAACTGAATCATATCACAATCCCGTGACATAGGAGCTCACCAAAGAAAGATAGCCAACGGCTAGTCAATGGCTAAGTTTAGAAGGAATGTCATTATTTCTTTTATATTTCTTCCATTTATATTTCCTTTCCTCTTGTATAAATACATGATCTTGTTCCATAAGAAAAACATGTAAAAAGGGTTATTTTTATCCATTTCAATATACTATCAAAGTTTAACATGTGTATATGTATGTATTTTTAAAATAGATATAAGTTTACATTGTTCACCACATTTTGTTTTTACTTTTTAACACCTCAATTTTACACAAAACGAAACAGAAATATATACTTCAATATAATTCAATAAAGTTAACTCATTTTTTTATATGCTTCCCGAACTAGAATTAATATTGCTGGGTCATTCGGGTAAACTATTTTTCTCTGTCAAGTTTCTAGAGTTTAAACATTCAATGATTCTCCAAAAAAATCGAGATTTTTGCGTACAAGCCAGCATACTTTTTATGTTCGACACAAGTTATATATTGTGGTCAGATATATTATTGACCCTCGAAGTTGTATTGTGGCCACATAATTAAAGACAACTTAATGAAATGTGGTCATGTAATAGAAGATAAATTTGAAATATGGGAGGTTTCAGGAATTATATAGGGGACAGTAGGACCACGTAATAATATATTAAACATTCATTGACTTATAGGGGACAACGTACTAATGAAAAAAAAACCTCTTTTATTTAGTAAATGACGCTCAAGAAAAAATTGCAACCTTGTAACCAGAACTTTGTAAGAAAATTAAACTTTTAACTTTCTCTTTGTCCACCATATATAATTTACAACTATCCTTAAAAAGATGATATTGCAACAAGTATAAGATTGTTTTCAAAATTATATTTAATAATTTCATCCATAGTAAACTTGAACAAAAAATTATCGAAAAAATCAGTCATGTAGATTAACCACTAAATTAGAAAGCTTTAATGTATATTACATACCAATACATGGATATACAAAGAATTAAACATATTTCTCTTCTAATTTGAGTTCTCGTGAACTTTTAAATATCTTGTATCATATGTTATTTAATGATAATATGTGAATAATACTTTCATAAGAAGTTCAGATCCAAAGAGGATTTCATCTTGCTTAAATTAGCTTCTGAAGACAACTTTTAATAACAAAATGTTGAACTCATTACTCTAATATAACTTCAAAAATCGTCTTCCCTAGTCATATGGTGTCATATCCAACTTTTGCTTAGCTTATGCAACTTTTTTCTTTTCTAAAATGTAGGGAGTGGGCAAAGTTAGAATAATTGTTTGGCCCTCAATCTCTCCACAATTAAATTTGGATGATTAGCCAAAAAAACTACTTGAAAACCACTGTATCAAGTTCTCGACAGCAGCTTGCCTTATACATTTGTTTAGCTGCAAACACTAAAAATATTACTACTGAATCTTTGAAGATGAAAGTCTAGATGGACAAAAGTCGCAGGAGATACGAAGTGACTATATTATATAATTAATCTATGATCAATTACACTCTACCTCCAGTCGTTACTCTCCATAACTTATCTCATGAAAGAACAAACTTTTACCGTTTACCCTAGCCTTCCCATGTCTGGATATATAAATCATGCTCCCTCTGAATGCCGCTCTGTTGGCCGTGAATGCACTTTATAAATATAATCATTTGAATTTGAGTAACTAACTCTATCAATAATAATAATGAAAAATCCATGTAAATGATAGGGACAGATTAATCTGGTGTTGAAATGGTCAATTTCTGGGCTTCTTGCTATTGCTTTGTTCTTGAGCTTCTAGATTTTTTTGTTTCTCTGTTTCTGTGTATCTTGTTTGATCTTGGCTGTTAATAAATTGGTCTTGTGATCTATAGGGTTATATTGAGTAATCAATTGCCATAGATTGCTCCAACAGGTAGGTGCATAAAGACAAATTTAAATTTTAGTACTGTAGGTTCAATAAGTAAATGAGTTTGAAAAGTAATGCAGCCACTTTGCTGTCAGCAATAAATTATACTTTTAATTAATTCGATAGCTACTACCTACAAATGATAGATCCCAGCATTTTTCAAAGCTGCGGCTAGAGCTCATTGATCCACTAAAATAGTCAACATGCAATAAAGTGAGATATGATTGGCAAAAATCATCGTTGAGACAGCTTGCTAGAATTTTTAAGTCTAAAAGACTACAGCTGATAGATTCTCTTAATAGGAGTTCCGTTGATTTTTTTACGATTTTGTCATTTATTTTTGTAGTGTTAGTGTATGAATTTAATTATTTTTATTTTTTAATTTATTAACTACCAATGTAAATAAAATTTATTAAGAAGAAGATCAGATCATGAAAATCCTAATCCGGTCATACTTGCCTCCAAATAATTGAAAGAAAATTTTCTCCCATTATACACAAAAGAATTAATCCTGAACCATACCCATACCACATGTGTATAAACAGAAGTGATTTACCACCAGCAAATGGCAATAATAACTTGATATTGAGGATATCAAAAAATATGAAATTATTCATATGTTAAATGAGGTGAAAGCTAGTAACAAGAAAGAATATTCCTGATCAATTTTATATATACCACTACCTCATATATATTTTTTAATATATGATTCAATTCAATGGATTTCTTCTTTTCTAGTCGTTGCTTCACTTGAATTTGTTTATGCAGGGTTGGCGTAAAATTGCCCACAGTAGAAGTGAGATACGAAAACTTGTGTGTGGAAGCTAAGTGCGAGGTAGTTCATGGGAAGCCGTTGCCTACGCTGTGGAATTCCCTCAAAAGCTTGTTTTTTGTAATTATATATCTTAACTTGTGACTTATCTCAAAAAAAAAAAAAAAAGTAACTGGTAATAGTTGTAGACTTGATACTTTTGTTTTTGATTCGTTCAAAAAAATATTCAACTGTTAAAATTTATTTAGCTAGTGTCTGTTGTTATATATAGAGTTTCAGTGTACGTATTTAGTAGATTTTAATTTTTTTAAAAATATTATGGCATGAATTATGTTTAATAAATGTAACCAATAAATGTAAGAGACATAAGAAGAAGTAAAATCTCTACAAATTAATAATGTCGAGACCACACAAAATTTATTAATTCAAAGAAATATTTATTAATCCATATTTATAGATTGTATATACAATTCAAAAAACATACATCTAATCAACTAAACATTACATTCATTGTATTGTATCAATCCAATCAATTAAAATGAATTAATACACTAAATATGGATTAATTAACCAAAAAATTCAAAATTCTTACAATTTGAGAATTCAACCTAGAACTTCTAGAAACAATAGACAAAATTAAAAATGAGATTCAACTATATTTAAATTTCAAGAAAACAAATTAGCAATACAATAGTCATTTTTATTTAACAAAATATCATAACAGTTATATTTATAATGTTAATAGATTTTTAATTTATAATAGGAATGGGCCATAGAATTTCTAAAATTTTTAATTTAGCCTATTAGTCCTCATTGGGACAGTAAAAATTATTATATAATAGAGGTTGTTAATTTTTCAAGTATTAATTTATAGAGTTTATACTATAAACAAGTACATTTTTTATATATTTTAATTAATACGAGAATTTACAAAAAAAAATAACTGAAAAATATATACATCATTAAGGTTAAAAAAAAAAAAAAGAGTCAACCAGTTTATTTATGCTTCCCGAAATAGCCTAATATTGTTTTGTCAATTTGGTTGATTGATTTCTTGGTCAATCATTAGAGAGTTTAATGTTCGATTATTCTCTAAGTCGAGATTTAATTTTTTATTCAAGGCATCGCTATTTGACCATAATTTGTAATTTGTAGTGTGGTCATGTAAATAAATGCAACATAATAATGAAATATGATCACATAAATGAAGACAACCTAATCAAATGATATGATCAAATAATTAAAGACAACTTAATGAAATGTTGTCATAAAATTAAAGACGAAGTTGTAGTATTGTGTAAACCACTTACTAGTTAATACTTCTGTACTCAATCCTTAAAAGTCAAGAGTTTAAGTCTCTGCAGTTCAGATCTTTATAATAATATTTTTTTTATTGTAATATTAAAAAAAATGTTGCAATGCGATCACATAACTAAAGACAATCAAAATTGATGGGCATAGAAATATTAACATTTATTTATTTGCCCAGGTGTTTCGAACTGTGTTTAGCCAGGCTTGGGCATATTTTTTAAACACTTGGGCCTAATTAGGTCCTAAAAAGCTTAAGCCCGGCCCAAAAGTCTGATAAATACTTAAAAGATAAAAAAATATATATTTTATTTTAATCAAAATATATCTTTTAATATTTATTTAACCCACCCATAATATATGTTTAAAATTTAAAATTCTTTTAATCTAACTTTTAAAGCTTAATCTAATTAAAAAAAATTCTTATACATTATAAATTTATAAAATATAATAAAAAAAAACTCTAAAACATGTAACAAAAAAATTTGTACTTTTAGGCCAAGTCCAACCCGAATCTAAAATTTTGCCAACCCTAATTTTATACATATTTGTTTTATGGGATTTTAGTTGGATAAAATTAGAGTTTCTAGAGTGAGCTCAGTTGACCTATTGTTGGGTTAGACAAGTTAGAATCAAGTGTACATATGGACTCTCGTTTTCACCTTCTTCTCCCTTAGGGATGGCAAAAAATCCTTATGGATATGGGAGCCCATCAGGTTAGGATCGGGTATTAGGGATATTTTTCCTTTTATTTTGTAAAAAAATAAGGTATGAGTATAATTATTCACACTCGTTGATTGAGCGAGAATGGTATGGGTATTAAATATTAAAACTCGTACTCGCTCATAACCTGTTTGGTTATTTATTTTTTATTAATTTTTAAAAGTTAAAATTGATAATTAACAATGAATCTAAATATTGAAATCTTAAAAGACTAAAACGTGAATAACTAAACGTTAACGACTTTAAATATTTAATTGTGGAACATTTTGAAACCCTAAGTTATAAAAATGTCAATATTTTAAATTTTAATTATCTTTACAAGATTCAAGATGCTCATTTTAATCATTGTAGTATAGATTAGAAAAATAGTTAAAGATTGACCATATTTTTATAGTTAATTTATTTAAGTACTTAGTAATTTTTTTGTTCTAAACTTTATTAGTCATCTCATCACATTATTATTCTAATTATTTAACAATTTTTATATTTTTTTATTTAAATATATTTAATATTTCAATTTAATAATATATTAATTAAAATTGCTATCATTAAATTAAAATGAGATATAGGGAATAAGAGAAAGGGACAAGTATCTTTTTTTTTTTAACAAGAAATCCCCGATCCATACCCATTCAACCTTGAGTGGGTATACGTTAGTGACGAGAATGTTTACCATCAATCGCATACAGGTTTTGCCATCCTCGTACAATACTTGAACTGTTGCCATCCATACTAATAGACTATGGTTTGGGCTATATAATTGAACTTGAATTAAGGGAGGTTATATTCCCAACCCTACATAAAAAAAATAATTATAAAAAAATACATTATTTTCTATTGTTTTAAAAAAAATTGAAAACTTAATCAATTAAACCCTTATTTTCTTTTTTTAATTTGAGTATTTACTATTAAAAGATAAAAGCACCAAAGTACCCACAAAATTATTTTTACAAAAAATTCTGTATTTCCAGATGATTTATCAATACTACACTATCATTTATTAATATGACTATTAATATTCAATCAAGTAACAAAGAATTAAAAATTCTTTGAAATGACGGTTTAAGATCTGAAGATCATTTTTAGAAATAACACTTCAGCACATGTTGAAGGATTCAGATTTGATGATTTGTACAGCATCAAATATGAATTTAACAATGTACTAAATGACTACAATTCAACAATGATAAACAACCATGTATATATATAGCTAGATGCACGAGCTTAACTTTCTTGCAGGATGACCCTGTTGCTTGGTCCTCTGTGATGTGGGAAGACATCCCTCTTAAAGGCTCTTTCGGGAAACTTAAACCAACCTTTTAATGTGTTGTTCTTTCCATTAAAATGTATGCTTACATTATTTTATTGCCATCTGATGCTTAACATTATTTTATTGCCCTCTGACTGTCATTTTTGGATTAGAATTTAAGAATTTGGGGAGAAATAACCAGGGATATGAATACCTGATGCTGTTATGTAGATCGTCCTTATAACAGTACTACCTTAGACATTTTAGTTACTACATGCAGTTTAATTTTCAATTCTCGAATCAACAGTAATTCTATGCTTACTTAATTGGGATACAAATTAAGTGTCCCAACTGAGTAAGCATAGCATCGCTCTTCTCTAATTTATGTAAAAAAATCGCTTGTGGATACATAACTAGAAGAAGGGGTGAGTGCTATTTGATTCAACTGATGAGTTCTCTTAATGATAGAATAGGGTTTGTATTGAGTGTCATATCCTGGTTGTGTATGGGCTTGGTTTTGGATGTATGATCTTTTCCTAGAGTATAACATAATACCATCAAGTTCTATTCACTGCTTTAGGTTTTTTGTGCAGGGGAAGTTTTGTACAATGGATATAAACCTGAAGAATTTGTACCCGAGAAAACATCTGCATATGTAAGCCAATATGACCTGCACATTCCTGAGATAACTGTTGAGAGAAATTCTTGATTTTTCTACCTGTCAGGGTGTTGGAAGTCGAGCAGGTATGTTGTGCGGAAGCGTAGGTTGAGTAGATTACCAATTGATGGTAACTGTGACTTCTGGAGAAACGTAAATGTGATGTAAATAATTACAAAGAAAATAGACACAATAATTTACGTGGTTCGGCGTAAAGCCTACATCCACGGGCAAAGACTGGAAGATAATTTTACTAACAAATGAGAATTTACAAATTGGGAAAAACTCACAAAAACCCAATACCCCAATACACCCAAATCAATTCTCCTAGCACTCAAGTGGAAGCTCTCTTAACTCTCTCAATTGCTTCACTTGCAATTGCTCTCAATTTTGGGATTCCTTAACAAATGAAGAACAATAGCTATTTATAGGAATGCATGGTAGCACTATTTCACCAAACCTTTAAAATTGTCAAAGTTTGGTTGGTGGTTACCTAATTTTTAGCCAAACTTTGAACAATTTACCTTTGAATAATTTTGGCCAAACTTTGAACAATTTGGTTTTGAATTTGAATTTTTCAACAATTCTCCACCTCGGTGAAGATTTACCCAAATCTGAGCCGACTACCAACAAACCATCTTTCCCAAAGTGGCTGCATCTTTGTGGCTGCCAACCGTAGTTCAAAATATTACTGAACTTCCTTGTATAAAATGATCCTCCAATCTGTACCTTTCTCACTGTTTTAAACTTTCAAGATATTGATCAAGTTTAGACAATGCTCAAACTTGATCGTCGTCACCACCTTGGTCAACATATCTGCGGGATTCTCTGCAGTCTTGATTTTCTGAAAAAGAATCTTCCCCTCATCAATAATTTCCCGCACAAAGTGAAATCGTACGTCAATATACTTCGTACGCGCATGATAAACTTGATTCTTTGCTAAGTGAATAGCACTTTGACTGTCACAATACAAGTTAACATGCTCTTGGATCAATCCCAAGTTTCCAAGCAAGCCTTGTAACCAAACAGCCTCTTTAATAGCCTCCGTAATTGCCATATACTCGGCCTCTGTGGTTGACAGTGCAACTGTAGACTGTAGTGTAGACTTCCAACTAATTGGCCCTTTAGCAAGAGTAAATACATATCCGGTGGTTGATCGTCGTTTGTCTATATCACCGGCATAATCAGAATCAACGTACCCAATCACACCTTGACCAAGTGTGTCATTTCGCTCAAACAATGAAACCAACATCAACGGTTTTCGAATGTACCGTAGAATCCATTTCACGACTTGCCAATGTCCTTTACCGAGATTATGCATATATCCGCTCACCATACTAATCGCTTGTGAAATGTCAGGCCTTGTACACACCATTGCATACATCAAGCTACCAACTGTATTTGAATACGGAACTTGCAACATGTATTCTTGTTCCTCATCTGTTGAAGGAGATAGTTGTACAAAAAGCTTGAAATGAGAAGCCAATGGGGTACTTACAGGTTTCATCTGATCATTCATGCCAAACTGTTGTAATACCTTCTTCAAATATTGCTTCTGAGACAAGCTGACTTTACCACGAGCTCTATCTCTGCATAACTCCATGCCAAGAATCTTCTTAGCTTCACCTAGATCTTTCATCTCAAATTCTTGATTGAGTTGAGTTTTCAACTTCTCAATCTCATCTTTGTTCTTAGATGCTATTAGCATATCATCGACATACAAGAGCAAATATATGAAATATCCTTCTTGTAGCTTGCGAAAATACACACAATGATCAAATTTATTTCTTGTGTACCTTTGCCCTTTCATAAACCGATCAAATCGCTTGTACCACTGCCTTGGAGATTGTTTCAATCCATAAAGCGACTTTGTCAGTTTGCAAACCCAATTTTCTTTTCCAGCAACTCTAAATCCATCTGGCTGAGTCATGTAGATTTCCTCTTCCAAATCCCCATGCAAGAATGCAGTTTTCACATCAAGTTGAACTAGCTCCAGATCACATGCAAATTTAGCAAATCCGCTAATATTTTATTGAATGAGTTCACGTGATCATTCATCGACATACCAGGTGTATGCGTGAATCGATATAGTTTCTTTTTCATATAAAGCCTGTTTTCAAGGCTTTTCTTCATATATTTTTCTTCCAATGTCTTCCACAAATTCTTTGCTGATGTCTCCCTCATGACAAAGTACTTCTGATCTTTAGCCAGACATAGGCGAATAGTACCACATGCCTGTCTATTGATTTTTGTCCACTCCTTGTCATTCATCTTTTCAGGCTTTTCTTCTAGAGCGAGATCCAGCTCTTGCTGACATAAGACATCCAACACCTCACATTGCCACATACCAAAATTATTGGTACCATCAAATTTCTCCACTTCAAACTTTGCATTAGTCACAGTAGTCCTTGCTGACGAAGACGATGACGACGCTTCTGTCATCCTTCTCAACCTCAAATAATCAGTGCCTTCAACAACTATTCACACTTGAAAAACAGTCTCTATGATGTTTATTTCGCGTGAATAAATGCACCAGTAAAGTTCCTAGGAGAATGGAGGGGTCACAATGGTCCCACTTAAAACCCAGACTCCTTAGACTCTTATCGTCTTGTTGACAGAACTTTCCTAGACATGTAAAAATACACACTACTTACAATAGACTATTCTCCAAGTACAAATGATCGTATCCAGTACCGTATCTGTGAATAGTATTGTATACCCCAAGTACGAACCTTCGGCTCTGATACCAATTGTTGTGCGGAAGCGTAGATTGAGTAGATTACCAATTGATGGTAACTGTGATTTCTGGAGAAACGTAAATGTGATGTAAATAATTACAAAGAAAATAGACACAATAATTTACGTGGTTCGGCGTAAAGCCTACATCCACGGGCAAAGACTGGAAGATAATTTTACTAACAAATGAGAATTTACAAATTGGGAAAAACTCACAAAAACCCAATACCCCAATACACCCAAATCAATTCTCCTAGCACTCAAGTGGAAGCTCTCTTAACTCTCTCAATTGCTTCACTTGCAATTGCTCTCAATTTTGGGATGCCTTAACAAATGAAGAACAATAGCTATTTATAGGAATGCATGGTAGCACTATTTCACCAAACCTTTAAAATTGTCAAAGTTTGGTTGGTGGTTACCTAATTTTTAACCAAACTTTGAACAATTTACCTTTGAATAATTTTGGCCAAACTTTGAACAATTTGGTTTTGAATTTGAATTTTTCAACAAGGTATTTAATTTTCTTGAACACGGCATCATGATAATTTTCAATAACAATCGAAATGTTTGTTTCCACCTATGTAGATATTCTTTTGGAGCTTTGTTTCCACCTATGTAGATATTCTTTCGGAGCTCAGTAGAAGAGAGGAAGAGGCAAGAATTATCCCTTATACACACATAGATACTTATATGAGGGTCCATAGAGTTATATACAGTGTTCTTTTTCCTCCAAGTTTAACTATTGATGAAAGAAAATTTTACTAATTCAGAAGTTTCCACCATTCCAAAGATTAGTATGGTGATGAAATGCATTGTTGATAATTATATTTTTTTAATCTTTTTAGGCAACTTCTGTCCATTGGTTAAAAAATAACCTTCAAACGGACTATACTTTAAATGTGATTCTCATAAACATATATCATATCAGTTTCCTTATCACATTCAGCAAGATCTTTAATGAGCAGTATATAGGTCTATCGTTATTTTTCATTTTCCTTTCAGATCCTTGGACTTGATAGCTACGCCGACACATTGGTTGGAGATGCACTAAGAAGAGCATTTCTGGAGGTCAGAAAAAGAGAGTGACTACAAGTAGTGCCACAAGACAAAATCTGTTTCAAGAATTGGGACAAATGTGTTAGCTATTTCATTTAAATCTCAAATTCAATTCAAGCTTTACTAAGAACTTCTTTTGAAATTTTGCAGGGAGATGTTGGTTGGTCCAATAAAAGCTTTGTTCATGGATAAAATAATAAATGGCATGGACATTTTCACCTCATTTCAGATTATCACTTGTTTGCAACATGTGGCACATATAACTGATGCTACCATCCTGATTTCACTGCTTCGACCGTTTCCAGAATTTTTTGATCTCTTTGATGACATCATATTAATGGCAGAAGGAAAGATTTTTTTATCATGGTTCATGCGAAAGTGTTCTGGAATTCTTTGAGAGTTGTGGATTTAGATGTCCAGATAGAATAGCTGTATCTTATTTTGTCCTAGAGGCAAGTTCATTTGCATCATTTCCATTCTCAGATTTATGTACTTCAATTTTATATCTTCTATTTTTTTTTTCCAGGTTATATCTAGAAAAGACCAGGCCCAATATTGGTTCCACAGTGAACTTCCACACAGTTATGTTTCAGTAAATATGTTCTTTAAGGAATTCAAGGAATCTCATTTCGGAAAAAAGCCCAAAGAGGATCTCTCAGAGCTGTATGATAAATCCGAAAGCAAGAAGAGTCCTGTATCTTTTGCTGTGTTTTCTCTTTCTAGATGGGAACTATTCAAAGGTTGCATGTCAAGAGAGCTTCTTCTAGCAAAGAGGAATTATTTTCTCTATCTATTTAAAACGATTCAGGTTATTTTCCTACTTCCATATTCTATCTATTCATTCTTCATCGCTCTTTTATTTTTTACATTTTTGGTGCTAGTGAAACTTTTCTTTTATGTTTATATTGTTATGTAAAGATATTTTTGGCTACAGCTTATTATCATCGCAACCATGACAATGACTCATTTTCTACGGGCTCGGATGGAGGTTGATGTATTTCATGCAAATTCTATGCACTGGTTATACTTATTGTTGATAGCATTCCGGATATTCCTATAACTCTTGAAAGACTTACAGTTTTCTATAAACAGAAAGAGATGTGCCTATACCCAGCTTGGGCATATGTGATTCCCGCAACTATTCTGAAAGTTCCTCTTTCTTTAGTTGAATCTCTAGTTTGGACTTGTCTTACTTACTATGTCATTGGATTTAGTCCAGAGATCTGGAGGTGGGTTTCATTTGAGAAAGCTTTCTGTTTATTTTTGCATTGAATCCTCTGTAGAAACCATTGTGCTGAGACTCTCAAAATTGATGAATTTTTGTGTTTTCAGGTTCTTTCGCCATATCATTCTACTTTTTGCTCTGCATTTTACTGTTGGGATTATGTGCTCTTTAAAGCATATTGATTTTCTGATTAATAAAATATTTCAAATATTTATTCAGATATTTTGAATTGCATTAATATTTTGAGCAAAGTCCATTTAATCATATTATATGTATTTATGCGATCACCATGTGGATTCGCAGAAAACATAAATACAAGTTATCTTATGATTAAATAAGTTAAGTTCATAGTTGATAAATAAAGTTGGGCACTTTATTTAGAGTATAAACCGTAATAAATTCATTGAGTGATTTGTCTTAATCATGTATGAATTTATTGATGTAGTTTGTCTACATTGAATCGGATCACATATGAGATTTAATTAACCTAGTAATAATCGTCGACTTATTAAATCTCAAAAGCATTGGTTTACTTGTAATCTTAATCTTGAGTTAGTTATGATTTCATGATTGTAGTTGTTATTTCATTTGAGTTACCAATGGGCATGACATACACATGTAGTCTAGATTACCCAGTATCTTGGTGGGAGCAATTACAAGTATTGAAATTGTAGATTAACAATATAAAATTTGTACGACACATCTCTCGATGGGTTTTCAAGATTTGATCATAGAAATTCTCCGGCAGAGTGTCTCAACATAAATAAGTATGTTGAAAATGATCATTAGAGAAAACCAAGTAAGTATCAAGGAAAAGATGTAATTAAATTGATTGGACAGTTGAGATATCAATTTAAATTAACGATGTGGTACAAAGGATCGTGCGAAGAAAGAAATCAATGTGGCTTGGGCGAATTATATTCGAGCATACAATTATGGAGGTCGGCCCAATCTTATAGTGGAATAGAATTGGAATTAAATAATTATATTTGTTTAATTACAAATTTAATTATTAGTAGCCACTATCAGTATGTTCCCAAATGATCCCCAAGTTAGCTCATTTAATTGACAACACCATCATCTGGACCCAAAAGCAAGAAAAACCGCGATATTAGATGAAAATTATAATTATAATATTTGTTAAGGCCTAGTATGTTATATTAAAGTGTAAATGTGGCTCAGTAATGTTTTACAAGCTGGTCTCCTAATTATTATACATTCCTTCCACTTTTAGCGTAGTTGAGAGATAGTTAAAGAGGAATTCTATTTTAAATGAAATCCTAATCCTAACATACTAGGGTTTTCATAAGATATTATAAAAGGGCTTTATACTCTTAAATTGAGAAGAAGAGGAGAACCCTGGGATTCTAAGAAAAATAAAGAAGGCATCTAAGAGGAGCTAGCTGCAATCGGGAGTGGTGAAACAGACGCCCACACGTCCAAGTGTTGATCAAACTTGAGTCATAGCACTGGAAGATCGCTTTGAGGCGGATCTACAACTCTCAATTGTTCATCTTCTCAAAACATCAAGGTATGAATTTATAGATTACTTAATTCTTATATGTCTGTATGAGATCGGTCCTAAAAGGTTTTAATTGAAAAATTGAAAACCTAGTTTATTTTCCCTTCAATTGGTATCGAGCCATCTCATAATAATATATAAGAATTATGTAAGAAACCTATCTTGTTAATTATGTATTAGAGTGGCACAATTTATTTAGATATATATTATTTGTTAATATATGAATAAAGCATGCTTGGATTGTCTCAATTCATGGTTAGAGATTTGTTTGTATTTCTTTTGGATTTGTAACAAAAGGGGTGGTTTATTATCACCATGTTTCCCTTTTGATTTAATTTTATATTTCTGAAAGTCAATGGAATTGTAATCTGTAAAATAAATTCAAAACATCAAGATTTCGATAAGAATGCACAAAACCAGCAAAACCAGTCGCAGCAGGACGCGCGCGCGCGCTCGCAGCAGGCTCCCGCGCGCGCAGGCTCGCGCGCACAGCAGGACATGCGCGCAGCAGGCACCCGCGCGCAGGCATCAGCGCGCGCGCGGTAGCCACGAAGCAGCAGATTGCCCGCTTAGCTCGCGCAGGCTGCAACTCCAGCGGACAGCAGCAGCAACTGGAGCAGTGAGCAGCTGGCTCGCGCGGCAGCGGAAGCAGCTGGAGCAGCGGGCAGCAGGCAGCGCGCAGCGGCAGCAGCAACGGCAGTCCTCGCTCGGGAACGGCAGCATCTGGTGTCCAGCGCCGGCACGGGCGTTTTTCCGGCTGACAACGGCGAGAACTCACCGGAAAAAGGGACAAACGGAAGCTTTAGTTTTGGGTGACGGCGGCTGGAGAAAACAAAAGAGATTAGGGTTTTTGAGTGGCAATTATCATTCAGGCCCCTAATTTCTGTAGTATTTTCATAATGGATAAAATTAGTTTAACTATTATGTATTTAAGTCCAAAAATGGTATTTGGGCTTAGTAAATCCTAGTTTTAAGTCTAATAAAAATTTGGGCTTAATGGATTAAAATGCATGGATATAGTTCAACAAATTAAATTTATTTTTGGTCCAAAAGTTTTACTTAAAATTTTATTTTATTTTCTTTAAAATTAAAAATTTTTGGACCAATAATAAATTTAAAGTTCTATATTAGCAAGGCCATCACCAAAGATAATCTAAGAGAAGAAGATATTGATATGAAGCTCCAATGAAGATTAGGCTTAGGGTTAATATTTTTATTAGGAAAACCATGAATTGAGATTATTTAATTTTTCTATATGTTATGTTTGGATGTGAACATGCCACGATAACACGTCATATAGTATAGTGTAGTGCCACTCTACGCATAATAATATATGTCATTCATATAACATGAATTCATGCATATTGTTTGAGATTTGTAAATGCTTAATAATATAAGATATCACTTAGATAATATTATAGGAAGCATGCAATTAACAATATATGTATGATTTAAAAGGAAAAACCAAACTTTAAAATATTGAGTGGGAGAGGAAAATTCAAGATAATTTTCCCACTGAGCTTCATTGTTAGTTCAATAATAAAATTATATATATACCTCGACTTCATGATACGGTGATGCTCCCTACGGAGGGTATATATATTAGACATTTTATTTGATGAACTTCTTTAAAGATAAAATCGAAATATTTTTCAATCTGTTGATCACCCCAACGGTGGCTACATGATATGAGAAATACGTAGATTGAAACAATGGTTATACACTCAACAAAATTTGTTATTAACCTTCCCAACGAAGCTCAGTTAACAAAATTTTGGCCTTAAAAGATAAACGATAGTTATTTATCATGTTACGACATGAAAGTAAATAATCTAATGGTTAATTGGGTCTGGTAAGTGGCGGCATGACTTCCCCAACGGATAGTTTGCTAAAGCAGTACTAGATTATCGTTACAATAAAATAAAATGCATTTATGGTTTTTTGCATTTTAGAATTTTATTGTGAATGTTATATCAATATATTTATGCATGTATGTTTTATTTTTCAGAAAATGTCTTCCATCAACCCACTGTTAATCATCCCGGTTAAAATGAACTCACTCGGTGACAATTACTTAGATTGGAAACGCAATCTATTTAATATTTTCACCGCTAAAGGCTACAAATATGTTCCGACCCAAAGAATGCCCTCCAAGACTAACGTTATACGATTATAGAAATCGAAGGAGTCTTATGAGAAATGGTGCGAGGCTAACAAAATGGCTAAGCGCTATATATTGGCTTCAATTTCTATGGAATTGCAGAACAAACTTCGGAGCATGGAAATAGCCGCTGAAATATTGGCTAGTCTCCATGAGATGTTTGGGCAGAATACTGATTCTGCCAGAGAAGCAGCGTTAAAACGTGTCACTGACACCAAGATGGTAGAGGGTACAAGAGTTCGTGATCATGTCCTCAACATGATGGACTATTTGAATGAAGTTGAGATTCATGGTGTTGAGATCGATGATAAAACAAAGATCAACATGGTGATTGAATCTTTACCCGATACATTCGTAGAGTTTAAGGTCACTATATCTTAAGCAATAGAAATATGACCTTAGTTCAATTGATGTACGAACTACATGCTATAGAAGAATATTATCATAGCAAAGCACTTCCTAAACAAGAATTCTCTTTAAAGCCTAAGTCGAAAGACAATGGTAGGCAAAAGAGAATTGACATAATGAATCTGTCTCACCGTAAAAGATGGCAAGTCGAAAGACAAGTGCTTCAAGTGTGGATGGATAGGTCATCCGAAGAAAGATTGTCCTAAGATTATTAAAATCGGTATAGGAAATCTTTAAGCTTCCTAATTAGTTCAGTTTCTATAGTGAATTCTGAGATAACTAATTTTTATTTGTAAATTCATTTATTTGGTTTTCAGGAAACCAAGAGATTAAATGAAGAAAGCTTTAAGCAGCAGTAGAAAAAGATACTAGTTTATATCAGCTGAGAGGAATAGATCAATTTTATGAGACTTTAAGTTTTGATATTTGTCTTTGTATTCCAAACATTAGAGAAGTTTAATTTTGGTGGCTTGTTTTTAATAAACAGAAGCACACTGTTATTTTTTTATCCTATGTTAATAACTCATTTTTTTTACAAAGACAATTAATATCATATAAGTCTATTGATCTGTTCAAAGCAAGATATAATGATAAAAAGTATATTATTTATCCCAGAAAAAGAAATGTTTTTCTAAAACCAATGGCACCTCTAATATTTATGCTTAAGTCATATAAACTATAATAAGATTTCATGAGAATGATTAATAATAGGTCCTTCCTGACCTATTTGAGGATTGATCATTGATACTCTATAAATCTTATTTAGAAGAGTAATATGACAAGGTAGCTCATTTTGAGCTAAAAGAAAGCGTAATATTGTATGCATGAAATTAGTACATACAAATGTATGTGGACTAATTAGTTTACATGTAAGAAGAGGTTATGAGTATTTTATCAATCCAATTGATAAATATTCAGATAATTTATGTTTGTCTAAATGTGTCATGATTCCATGGCTTTTGAAAATTCAAAAGAGTACATGGATAAGACAAAGAAGCAATCAGATAAGAACATAAAAGAACTTTGATCTAATCAAAGTAAAGAATATCTCTCTAGAGAATTCAAAGTCCATTTGGTTGTAAAATGACATAATAGTGTCATTATATAGACAAACAAAATTCTTTTGGATAAAATAAGATGTATACTTAGCGATTTATCATTTACCTTTTTATTCTAGATACCAAGTATTTAAAAACCGCATAGACTATTGAACTTAGTTTTATCTATATAAGTGCCTAATTCTCCATAGAATTATGGATATGTTACGAACTTAAATTGTGACGCATCTATAATTGGAGATTTACTAGTATTTATACTAAAATTATAGGCAGAAAAGATGAGTTCATGTTCAAAAGTATGCATGTTTTAGGTATTCTAAAGGAATAAAGGAAAGTCTAATTTATAGACCTCAAGATAGGAATGTATTTGTAAACTATGCTATACTTTCCTTGAGGAAGACTATATAAATGACTTGTAACCTATGAGGTAAAACTAGAGAAATTATAAGTAAGGAGATCATATTGATGCTCGCTTTCTATTTATAGAAAAAGCAAGAATGATTAACAAAAGGATTATCCCCGAACAAATTATTACTTTTAGAACCTCATCGTAGTGGGAGGGTAACTAGATTACCAAACAAGATACATATTATCGAGAGAAACCTATACTACTGTCTCATATGAACATGTATAAAATCCCACTAGATACAATGAAGCTCTAATAGATAAGTGATGTTGAACATTGGAAAAGGGCTATGAATCAAGAAATGGAATATATGTATTCCAATAAAATCTGAAACTTGTAGAGACACCAAATGAGGTAAAACCCATTGGATGCAAGTGGATCTATAAGAGGAAAATAAGAGTAAATGTAGGATAGAAGTATTTAAAGCAAGATTAGTAGCCAAAGGGTTCACTCAAAAAGAGGGAATCGATTATGAAGAAACGTTTTCTCCGGTTGCTATGCTTAAATCTATCGTAATTCTCGCCTCTATCGTCGCAGATGCTAAATTATGAAATTTAGCAAAAGGATGTCAAGATCGCCTTTCTTAATAGGCATCTTGAAGAAGACATCTTTATGCAAAGAACCGGATGGATTCATACAAAAGGCCAAGAACACTTGGTATGCAAGTTGCAAAGATCCATCTATGGATTAAAGCAAGCATCCCAATCATGGAACATCGATTTGATCAAGCGATAAAATCGCTTGGATTCATTCGTAATATTGATGAACCATGTGTGTACAAGAGAATTCAGGGAAAAACTGTAGCCTTCCTAAATCTTTATGTATATGATATTCTCCTTATCGGAAACGATGTAGGAGTAATGACTACTATAAAAGAGTTGGCTAGCAAAACAATTTGATATGAAAGATCTGGGAGAAGCTAGTTATATTCTTGGTATCAAGTTGCTACGAGACCGGAAGAATAAAACGATAGCTTTATCTCAAGTGGTCTATACCGATAAGATATTGGCTAGATTTAGCATGGTAAATTCCAAGATTGGTTTGTTACCATTCAGACATGGAATTATATCCTCTAAG
Source organism: Murraya koenigii (assembly GCA_025617385.1). NCBI lineage: Eukaryota > Viridiplantae > Streptophyta > Magnoliopsida > Sapindales > Rutaceae > Murraya > Murraya koenigii. The sequence continues at coordinate 2,105,077 of CM046819.1, read as the reverse complement.
GTTAATTACCTAAAATTTCTGAGGAGATAGAGAACATGAGACGAGTTCCTTACGCGGAAGCTGTGGAAAGTCTCATGTATGCAATGCTTTGCACTAGACCAGACACATGTTTTGCGATTATGATGGTTAGCAGATATCAACCTAATCCTGGACCTAAACACTGGACTACTGTCAAGCACATAATCAAGTATCTGAAAAGAACTAAGGATTATATGCTTGTGTATCCAGATGATGAACTTACTCCAGTGGGTTATGCTGATTCTGATTTTATGTCAAATAAGGATTCTAGAAAGTCTACTTCTGACTATGTGTTTACAATAGGAAGTGGAGCTATTAGTTGGAGGAGTGTGAAATAATCCTGTATCGCAGACTCCACAACAAAAGCTTAATATGTGGCTGCATCTAAGGTCGCAAAAGAAGCGGTATGGCTCCGCAAGTTCCTTCGAGATCTTGAGTTGGTATTTCGTCGCAAGTGCACCACTTAAATTATTTTTCGATAATAATGGTGCAATGGCTCAATCCAAAGAACTAAGAAACCACAAGAAACAAAAACACATTAAGAGGAAGTATTATCTCATATGGATATAGTGTAGAAATATTATAACCTACACTTAGAGTCCTACAAGCATGTGCAATTTGCCAGATATGCTTTGAGAGCTAGTGGGAGATTGTTGGGATTATGTGCTCTTTAAAGCATATTGATTTTCTGATTAATAAAATATTTCAAATATTTATTCAGATATTTTGAATTGCATTAATATTTTGAGCAAAGTCCATTTAATCATATTATATGTATTTATGCGATCACCATGTGGATTCGCGAAGACATAAATACAAGTTATCTTATGATTAAATAAGTTAAGTTCGCAGTTGATAAATAAAGTTGGGCACTTTATTTAGGTATAGACTGTAATAAATTCATTGAGTGATTTGTCTTAATCATGTATGAATTTATTGATGTAGTTTGTCTACATTGAACTGGATCACATATGAGATTTAATTAACCTAGTAATAACTGTCAGACTTATTAAATCTCATAGGCATTGATTTACTGTAATCTTAATCTTGAGTTAGTTATGATTTCATGATTGTAGTTGTTATTTCATTTGAGTTACCAATGGGCATGACATACACATGTAGTCTAGATTACCCGATATCTTGATGGGAGCAATTACAAGTATTGAAATTGTAGATTAACAATATAGAATTTGTACGACACATCTCTCGATGGGTTTTCAAGATTTGATCATAGAAATTCTCCGGCAGAGTGTCTCAACATAAATAAGTATGTTGAAAATGATCATTAGAGAAAACCAGTTAGTATCAAGGAAAAAGATGTAATTAAATTGATTGGACAGTTGAGATATCAATTTAAATTAACGATATGGTATAAAGGATTGTGCAAGAAAGAAATCAATGTGGCTTAGGCGAATTATATTCGAGCATACAATTATGGAGGTCGGCTCCAATCTTATAGTGGAGTAGAATTGGAATAAAATAATTATATTTGTTTAATTACAAATTTAATTATTGTAGCCACTATTGTATGTTCCCAAATGATCCCCGAGTTAGCTTCATTTAATCGACAATACCATCATCTGGACCCAAAAGCAAGAAAAACCGGCATATTAGATGAAAATTATAATTATAATATTTGTTAAGGCCTAGTATGTTATATTAAAGTGTAAATGGGGCTTAGTAATGTTTTACAAGGTGGTCTCCTAGTTTGTTACACATTCCTTCCACTTTTAGGTAAGTGGAGAGATAGTTAAAAGAGGAATTCTATTTTAAATAGAAATCCTAATCCTAACATACTAGGGTTTTTCATAAGATATTATAAAAGGGGCTTTATACTCTTAAATTGAGAAGAAGAGGAGAACCCCAGGGATTCTAAGAAAAATAAAGAAGGCATCTAAGAGGAGCTAGTTGCAATTGGGGAGTGGTGAAACAGACGCCCACACGTCCAGTGTTGATCAAACTTGAGTCATAGCCTGGAAGATCGTTTGAAGGCGGATCTACAACTCTCAATTGTTCATCTTCTCAAAACATCAAGGTATGAATTTTTAGATTACTTAATTCTTATATGTTGTATGAGATCGGTCCTAAAAGGTTTTAATTGAAAAATTGAAAAACCTAGTTTATTTTCCCTTCATTTACATCATCATCTATGTTCCGATTTTTGGCATCAATTTTCCAAAATATTGATTGTTGTATGACAGCTGAAGGTTTTACAATATTGTTCATCCTATTATTTGGTGGCTTCATTATCCCACAATGTAGGCTATCTTCCAATAATATGATTGTCTACCTCAAATTCAAGCACTGTCAAAAGGTATAAACTTAAATTTGTATATTAATGATTATAGCCTCTATGCCAGTGTGGTTGAAGTGGTGTTTTTGGGTGGGTTTCTCCTCTGTCGTATGGACAAATAGGCATTTTCGTAAATGAATTTCTTGCTCCTCATGGGAAAAGGCAAGTTTCTAGCCATAACTACTACTAAGGTTTCTCTTACATATATTCTAATGTTGAAGCTTTAAGTAATTGCTTAAAGGCAAGTCCAGAGTCTAATTATTCTTGCATTTCTTGATGTCAGTGCTTAGCTCTGTTGTTTATTGTCATTGCTATTGTCTTGGCTGATAATTTTGACTATATTTGAAGTATACTTACAACATCTACATTAACTTTTGAAGAAAATTATTCATTGTAGGTTCCTTTTACAAGCACTACAATAGGGCAAGAAATTCTCAAAAGCCTTGGGCTAAACTTTGATGAATACTTTTTTTGGATTTCATTTGGTGCCTTGTTTGGATTGGCTTTGGTTTTCAACATTGCCTTTGCCTTGGCCTTAAGTTTCTTAAAGCGTAAGTTCTATCATCATTATATATGTGTTGTTATAATACATTAACTTGAGATCGGTTGTTAGAGCATTAATGCATTTTAATTTGTTGACTAAATCGTTAATTAGAGCAATGCATGTCAATATGTTGACAAATTAAATTCAAATACAGCTCCCAGATCATCTCCTGCTATGATTTCACACGGAAATTTTTCTGATATACAAAGAAGCAAAGGATCCTGTGATGATAAATTTGTTGAAGACGTTATTATGAATGCTCATCCCAACACCAGTAAAGATTGTAAAGTTTAATCGGTTTCTCACATCTATACTTCAGGTTGTTTCAATTTTATTGTCTTACATTTTTTTTTCATCATTTTTATGGATCTCAATATCACAATAATCCACAAGCCAGATGGTTTTACCATTTCAACACATAACAATGGTTTTTCAAGATTTGCAGTACTCTATTGATACCCCCATTGGTAATCTTTCTAACCATCATTTTATTCAGAGTTCAGATAACTACGGAAATTTTATAACCATTAGATTTCATAGCAATAATTTGATTTTGTTTATTTCTTTATCTTTTTTTATATTTTTTTCACTAAATTTTCTTTTTTCTTTGTTCTTTCCTTTGGTTTCAGGAAATGAGAAGACAGAGATGTGGATTAGCTCACAAACTCCAACTCCTTGATGATGTTAGAGGAAGATTAAGGCTTGGCATTCTTACTGCACTAATAGGTGTTAGCGGAGCTGGAAAAACAACTCTTCTAGATGTTTTTTCTGGTAGACAAACTAGTGGCTGCTTTAAAGGAGAAATAAAAGACAAACTAGGTTCAAGAAACCTTTTTTTAGGGTTTCAGGTTACTGTGGGCAAATTGACATACATTCTCCGCAAATCACTATAGAAGAATCTTTGTTCTTTTCTACTTGGCTACGTCTACTTCCATAGATTAACTCAAAAACTAAAGTTGTAAGTTAATATATTGAACATTTTGTACTAATGTTGAGCCCTTAACTAATATGTCATTATTTTAAATTAAGAGTTGAGTGGTTGCATGACTAACGCTGAAGCTGCTATGGCGCATTGTTTCAACAGGAATGTGTGAATCACGTCCTTAAAACCATTGAGCTTGATGGAATCAAAGAGTCCTTAGTTGGAATACCTGGTGTCAGTGGTCTATCCGCTGAGCAATGTAACTGGCAAACTATAGCTGTTGAACTTGTTGCCAATCCATCAATAATTTTTATGGACAAACCTACAACTGACTTGGATGCAAGAGCCGCTGTGATTGTCATGCGAGCTGTGAAAAATGTTGATACTGGAAGAACAATTCTTTGTACCATCGACCAACCAAGTATTGACTTATTTGAGTCTTTTGATGAGGTTAGACAAAATTTTAAAGTTATCTTGCCATAACAATGTAATCCTCAAAACTAAAGTCACTAAAATAATTTTTTACTGAAAAAAAATAAAAATTTGAAATCATAACCTTTCTATTCCCATTATAGTTTATCTTTTTAAAAATTGGTGCGCACATCATCTACTTCGGACCGTTGGGAAATCATTCAAGTAGAGTTATAGAATATTTTGAGGTTAGTTTCATATCATAAATGTGAACACAACTTTGCTTTTTTCATTTGTTTCCTCCAAATTTTCTTTTTGCCGATGTTCAGTGGAAAGTTATTGTTTAGGTAATATCGGGCAGGTCTTCTCGAGGCCCTTCCAGCTCGAATAAAACACCCCGAGGACAGCCTAACTCGAGCAGAAGTCCCGACCACTGGCACAAAGACGACCTCATTAAACGTCAAAGCTAGTCAAGGTCGAGGAATTCAGAGTCGCTCGAGCTCCGAGTTCTTTTGCCTGCTCGAGGTCGTCCACCCCGGTCAAAGCTGGTCAAGGTCGAGGAATTCAGAGCCATCCGAGCTCCGAGATCTCTTGCCTGCTCAAGGTCGTCTCTCCCAGTCAAGGCTGGTCAAGGTCAGAAACCGAGCACTCCTTTCCTGCTCGTAGAAGGTAAGTCCCCGAGCACAACTGGGTTGCGCCAGTCATGAGACGAATGGAATGTAAGACCCGACCCAGGGCAGCCCGACCCGTTTTCTCAGAATCCTGGCACACCTTTTAATGTCTGATCAGGGCCCCACATGGTATGGTGGTGATACTATTGCCGATAGCCGGCACATGCCCCCACGGTGTCATCATTCCTAGCGCACATGCCCGACATGGTGATCTAGCCACGTGAACCGGGCTAAGGAGACAGCCGCGCATCCCCAGGGAATATTACGCCAATCCCGGCTGGCAGAGGGACCCAGACACCTCAAGTGCAGGAATGGACGGTCGGGAGAGTAAGAGCGGGAAAAATGGAGTATAAAAGGAAACGAACGGGTACGTTACAAGGGTTGGAAATTTTGATTCACAGGGGGGTTGGAAAAATTCATTCACAAGGATCCTGAAAAGAGACACAGATTCTTCCTATTCTGATTTCTCTTATCTGGATTCTCTGAAAACACCATATTTATCAAAAAGGGAGGGCGAAAAATATCCCTTTCATATTTCCGGTCTCTCTTACTAAGGGAGATACCAAAAAGAACAACCCGATTACTGACTTGAGCGTCGGAGGGTTTTCGCCGGAACACGCCCAGCTACCCTTGACCCTATTTTCTGTGAGTACAGGTTCGGGAGATCTCCGTTCTGGAGAAGATAGTGGAACAGGACGAAGGAGGCAATCCTGCTCGAGATTGAGCCAATCGCGAGCAGAAGATTCGAGGCACTGTTTGAATGTTCGAGGCACTGTTTCAAGGCACGCGGGAAAAACTGCATCAACAGTTATTATTCACAAGCTATTCATGGGGTACCACAGATTAGAAATAATTATAATCCAACAACGTGGATATTAGACGTCATTTCTGCATCTACACAAGCTGATCTTGGTTTAGATTTTTCCCAAATATACAAGGATTCTCTTTTGTATGAGTAAGTTCAATTATATGTTTGCATAATAATGTGCTGGTCTTTTTTACAATCTGTTACCACTTCAACGTGAATCTTGTTCATACCTGGACAAGAATATTAATTTGATGATTCAATATATTGTTTAGTTTGAGCCTCATGGATGTAGACATATATTGTAAATTAAATATGCATTTCTTATGTGTTTTAAATTGTCAATATTGTTGTAGAAAAAACAAAGAGCTTGTAAGGCAGTTGAGTACCTCAGGTCCTCCTGCAAGTGATTTGAATTTTACAACTCGTTTCTCACAAAAAGGCTGGGGCCAATTTAAATCTTGCCTTTGGAAGCAGCACTTGTCTTACTGGAGAACTCCTTCATACAATTTAATGCGGATCTTGAATACGATTACAGCATCATTTCTTTTTGATTTACTGTTTTGGAACCAAGGAAAGTAAATGTAAGTTTAATTCTTGATTGTCTTTTTTGTTTTCTATTTATTAGCTCAATTAAATCAGCTTGCAACACTGAAATGTAATTATGTAATGCATAACTGTTTTGCAGCAATATAATACTAATTTCTTCCTTGTTTGATCTGTCAGAAATAATCAGCAGATTTGTTCAACATACTTGGTTCATTATATGCTTCGTTTATGCTCTTGAGATCAACGAACTGCTCATCAGCTTTACCTTATGCTGCATCATAATGAATTGTTTTGTATCGAGAAAATTCTGCAGGAATGTACTCTCCCTTCGCTTCTGTAGGAATGTACTCTCCCTTGGCTTATGCATTTGCAAGGGTATAATTGTTATTTGACAACTGATTTTTTTTATAGTGGTGCTTTATAATGTATTTTTGAAAATAAAAATGACGTTTTAAATTTGGTGTTTTTAGATTAGAATACATGTCTGGTAGCGCATTTCCAAAACAGTTATGTAAAATTGAAAAACAGAGAAACAGAGGAAACAAATTTGATAGAATCTTTTCCACATTAGTTTCATTATATTTTTTGTATGACTTAATTATGCATTACTGAAGTCAGCTTACTGGTTTTGACTGTAGGTGACAATTGAGATTCCGTAGTTATTCAAGTAGCTGTATATGTGATCATAACTTATCCGATGATCGAATTTTATGCATCGGCATACAAGTATTTTTTGGAATTTCTATGGAATTTTCTGCACAATGATGTCCTTCAGTTATCTAGGACTGTTGCTTGTTGCATTGACACCAAATCTCATGGCTGCTTCAATTCTATTCTCAGCTTTCTATACTACTTACAACTTTTTGCCGGACTTGTGATTCATCTGCCAGCATGTTTCTATAATCTATCAACAATGTTACATTATTCCCATAATTGATTTGAAGGTAGCGTTTGTTTTTTTGTTTGAAATCTGAATGAATATAAATTTTTTTGAAGTCTGAATGAGTCTGAATACAAGTATATGAATAATATGTTTGTTTTTTTTTTTCTTTTTGATATTTGGATATAAGTGTTATCTCCTTTGTTTTTATAAATAAAAAACTTACACTTTGTTTTTATATATAAAAAAAAAACTTCTTAAACATAGTTGTTTGATATTTATGTCCTTGTAAATCAATTTTTTTTAAAAAATTAAGTTATATAATTTAGAAAATAAGTATATTTTATGGAAATATTTTTAGAATATAATATTTACTTTTTACTTAGATATTTTTCTATTTAAATAAAAGTCACAAAAGTTTATTTTTTTTAATCAAATGTAAATGTCTAAATATTATATATATTTTTTTATTCAGATGTAAAAGTCTTAAAATCAGACATAAGTTACAAAAAACATAAAGAAACAAATTTTTAAAAAATTTGAAATTTATAATAAACAAGTACTAAAACTGTTTTCATTTTTAGAGGAATTCTTTAGGTTTCACCATGACCATTAGTTGTAGCAGTTGTTCTGATTGTATGTCCATTAGTTTTGGCTTCTCTGTTTGCATTATTTTTAGGGCAGTTGAACTTTCAACAAAAGTGAATATGTAGAAAGGATTAAGCTATTAAGGACACATGATCAAACGCTATGGAATTCCCTCATAAGCAATAATCAACTCTTAAAATTTATTTAGCTTGTGTTTGATGTTATGGAGTGAGTTTTAAAAGCAGTATTTTTATTTAGAAGATTTGATTTTTAAAATATTATGACATTAATTATGTTTGATAAGGTAATAGACATAAGTTTAAATTGTTCACCACTACAATTTTTTTTTTTTTACTTTTCAAAATTGAGATTTTTGTGTACAAGCCAACATAATTTTTATGTTCTACACAAGTTATATAATATGATCACATATATAATTGACCCCAGAAGTTGTATTGTGGCCTCATAATTAATGTCTATCTAAAGTTAATGATGTAAACTAACCGATTTCTCCATTTTACGCACCACAAAGAAAATGGTTTAGATTTTGACGAGATCTTTCCACAATCAATAAATTATCCAATTAAAACAATAATTTAGGTTGAATACTACTTTTGAATAAGTTGTTATAAGATCCATAATCAAGAGGAAATAAATATTTGATGGCTTACTCATATGAAAAAGAAATAATAATAATGGCTACAAGAAATATGATGAGAGATCTAGCTTAGTTCACAAACAGTCATGGTAGAGAAAGATTTTTGTTACATGAAGTTCATATTTTTTTAGATGTGTTTAAAGAAAATATTAGTGAGTTCAAATAGTTTCACTCAACACTAAATACTTAACTTATTGTAATAATGTTAGGAGTCCCATTATTTGAATCCCAACTTAAGCTTCAATGCTATTTGTTACTCATATATTGAATCACGAATTTCAGAGACAGTAAAATTACTTTAACCATCATCCAATGAATTAATATCACATTAGTTTGGACTTAAATAGAGACTTAAATGTTAGGATACATAGTATTGCTCAAATTATTGTGGCACAATAACACTCTTCTTTTGCACATTTTGGATATTTTTAACTTAATGAAATACAAAGCAATGAGCGTAGATTTTAAATCATTTAATTTATACTACTAAATCAAACTAAACTGATTTTCCATAATACAATTTGGTTTGGTAACCCTATGCTCACCCTTAAAATCCCCGTAATGTAATCTTAAACATCATGTGCTCAACAAAATGAACACTACATTTTAAACGTTATTACTTACTACTTTTTCTATCATTGAATTAAATATGATTAATAAATGCGATTTTTTCTCTATTTATATAAAAATTCTCAAGAGCTTTACATATAAACACAAATTAAAGCTAAATTTACACCTTTTTCTTTGAAAAATGTGTGAATGTTTGTATTAGAAAATGAAAGCAAGAAATGATTGCATGTACACAAACATGCATAAAAGTCAGCCCCTTAGGACGTGGTTAAGTAATCTTTAAATAATTTTATTTGACTGATCATTTAAATTTGAATATAATGATGATAATTTTTAAAATTGATTGAGTGCCCATCCCACTACCTTTTAAAAAATAAAAACATGCATAAAAGTTCCAAAGATAAATAAAAAGCAAAATGTCTTTTATCTTATGTTTTTGAAGGCAATGCATAACAAGGAATAATAGAGTCACAACCACTTTGTATAAATAAGTATATACAAATTGATGTGGTATAAAGAGATTTATTTATATAAAACTATCATGGCCTACATAATTCTCTTCATACTACATCAACTTGTACCCATTAGTTTGTACAAAATTGTTTTTAACTTTATTATTATTGATGAACACCATAAATTTTAAATTACTACATCAACTTGTACCCATTAGTTTGTACAAAATTGTTTCTAACTTTATTATTATTGATGAACACCATAAGTTTTAAATTTAATTAATTAACCTTTTGGCTGAATTGCTTTTAATAAGGGAAATTTATGGAAACAACCTAAAAAATTTTGCCTATTTCAAATTTAATCCCACTCTAGACAAAATTCTCTATCCCAAAATGCGCGCAATTCACTCAAAATCTCTCTCACCCATCGCTAGTGCATATAGTAATATTGGAGTCCATCGTTGGCAGCTAGCATCACCAAAAACACATTAACTAGCCGGCAAGATCTGTGAAATCAAACATTGAAGTTAGCAAAACCTACGTTAGCTATTTACTTTATTTCATTATTGTGTTGTGTTGCGGTAGTATATTGTTGTTCTTGTTGTTGTTATATTGGTGGTGGTGCAGGTTGTTTGCGCTGTCATTATTGGTGAAAATGAGTGCTGAAAATAGCAAAATTTTTGTCCGATGGGCTATCTGTTGCACAAAAATTTGTGCAACGGTCAACCTATTACACAAAAATTTAAATTGCGTCATTTTTGCACAATCTAATTTTTGTGCGACAAGTAACTTGTCACACAAACTTTTGTACGACAGACAGCCCGTCATGTAAAAAATCAAATTGTGACATCTTCTCACAGTCTGAATTTTGTATAATAGGTAGTTTTGGAGATTATAACTTAAAGTATACATGTCCATTTTCAGCGTATAATATACTATTTCGAAACTTGTGACGAGATGAATAAAAAATTTTGTGTGACTGAAATTGTCGCACATAAAATCACTTTATGGCCAAACTAAAAATATACCTAAATTTAAGTGTGATAAGCACCTGTCGTACATAAAGTTACTTATTGCGTGTAATCGTAGTATGTGTGACATTCATGTAAACTATACTGCATTTTTACTTTATCCTGTTATGTAGCCTGTAACCATATTTATTTTACTTTTTAATATTTTTTAGGCTTAATGGATTCAGTTGTACTTCAATTATATAACTGTATGGAATATGTGAATACGAAGAATACAACTCTTTTTGCTGGAAAAGATTGTTCGTTTGATGAAATTGTGGCAAGAGTGTATGAGGTTTTGCAGATAAATTTTGATATAAAGGTAATATCACGATCAAGACAACTTTGAGTCTAGTAACACAATGTATTGTACATGTTCACTGTCTATAGACATATCTAATGATAAAATAGTTAAGGTTGTGTTGCATATGGTTGCTAAAGTGGTTAACTCTGGACGTATTCTGATATTTGTTAATACATCTCGTCAAGTTCTGAACCAAGATCCGGAGACACTTGTGGAAACTCAATTTTTTTCTAGAGCAAACGAGTGCACCACATTATGACTTATTTTTGGAAAAGTAATTGACTTCCACTTTAAGATGCAGGGAATCTTCTTCTTTATTTTCACGGCCCACTGTGATAACAACCCTTCGATCACTTTAAAAAGCCAAGAGTGCAACAAGCAAATTTATAAAATCATAACAATCATAAAAATTTACTTCGTGAATTCATTAGTAAAAACCTTATGAACTTCAATTTTTTCCCAACCCACATGCATGATTAAAGCCATATAGATTGTATTTCTCAATATTATGAGAAAGATTTTCCAAGCGATCATTCTTAAATTTTTTTGCTTTCTGGTTCAATGCATTGTCAATATTATTGTATACTGTTTGCCATGATATACTACCCCATGGACGACTTCGAAGTGATGTATTTCATCAACAAAATTTATCAATCGGAAGTCAGCTTGCTTGTTATCCTTTCTTCCATTCATTACTTTATTCACAAGGTAATACAACACAATTTTTAGGGCATTGACGTCGTCCATATTACGAAAGTTCAAATTGGCAAATGCATCATCCAATTTCTTTATATTCAAGTCTTTAAACCTACCGTTGAAATACTGATGGAGTAACTTATGATGCAATGATGGAATTTTTGTTATGATATCTTTACCATTGGAAAGCCCTGTAACTAGGTACCACTCTTTAATTGATAAACGTATCAAATACTCTCCTATTTAAAACTACTATTTATCTTTATCAGTTTTCACATGTGCCATTTGCCTAAGCAACAAATTGTGGACTATAACACCACTGAATGCATAACTCTTCAAATTCATGAAGTGCCCGAAAATATCACTCTTGAATAACGGTACTTTCTCCGAATAGCTTCGATGACTATTTTAAATTTTGATGTCTTCGTAATATGACCTAGGAAATGATCATAAAAACCTAACTTCATTACGCTCGGATTCTTCCATGGTACAGGTGGATTACGCTTTGCTAATTTTGTTTTCACCATGTATCTATAATAAAATCTAAATTCTTTATGTTATTAACATTTATCAAAGTATTATAATAAAAATATTAAATAAAAATTATGAAAAAAAATACACATCAACATAAATTATGCAGCAAAATATACATATGAACAATCTATGTTTTTGGGGGATGGGAAACCTATTGCACATAAAGACAGTGTCGTGCAATCTACCATTATATGCAGCAGGTAATCCATCGCACAAAAATTTGTGCGATGAGCAACTCGTCGAACAAAAATGTACTATGGGCACCAGTTCGTCCCATAAAAATGTGCGATGGGCACCAGCTCATCGTACAAAATTGGTGTGATGAGCTACCACCCATCGCGAAAAATTAGTGCCATTGCACCAAACTTTTCCTATCAAACACACAAACAACCCCACTATGACAATCACCACCACCATCATTATTTTCAAACTACTGCCACCATTATTTTTAAATTTTAGTCGTAACTAATGAAATGTAAAGAAAATAGCTAACCTTGGTTATTTTGGACGCGGGTCAGCAGTCAATGATGGGTAAACAATTTTGGTCATTATAGAGATTAGCGCTGCTGATGGGTAAACTCCATTGGCCTTGAGAGAGAGATTGCCGCCGATGATGGGTAGAGTTTTATTGGCCATGAGAGAGAGTGATTTTGGTGATGATTGTGATTGGTGAGAGAGATTGTCGCCAATAGGTAGATTCCGTTGGCATGAGAGATGGAACTTGTTGTGGATTGTGGGAGAGAGATTTTGTAGGAGTGTTTTGGTCTCAAAGTTAGTTGTTTGGCTAATGTTGATAGTAAAAAATTTGAGGGGTAATTTTGGAGAACCTAAAAGTTTTATAGTTATTTTCATAAATTTCCCTTTTAAACGGTGAAACCAGATGAAGGCCATAAATTTTAATTTGGGAAGGCATGCAAAGTCATTAATATCCTTGAAGTTAATGAAGGCCATAGTTTCTCTTTTTGGACCTCAATTTTAAACTGTTTAACAAAATACTTGAATCAAGATCATTTTTAGATATGTACCTAACTGAAGTTGCCTTGCCTTGATGGTTTAAGTCCAACGCAACATCATGCATTTATACTTTTGGGTAAAAATTAATGCAAGTCCTTTATGACATCATTACATATGTAGGTAGACTGGCAAAATTTGACCCAATCTGATTACCTAACACAAACACGACAAGAATAAATAAGTATAAGTCGTCAAATTTGATACGATTATTAAACAGGCTAGGTCGAGGTTGACACAATTTGCTCTGTGAAAGATTAGGGTTAAAGTTCTTGACCAATTTATCCGACCAATGACATGATTGTATTTTTTATTTTAAATTAATTTTTAGATTCTTGTCATCAAAACTTAAATATTAAACTTGATTATCTCTTTTTATTTTTTTAAAGGATAAACATATGCATAATATTTTATTTATAAAATTTTATATAGATTTAGAAGTTCAATAGTATAAATGTCTAATATTTGGGGGGTGGGGGTGAGTGTATAATAGTGTGCAAATGCTTGATATAAATTTTATTAAATATATAGATATTAAACGGGTTATTGGATAACCCGTTTATTTTCCGTGTCGGTTTAGGGCCTCAATATTTTGACATGATTATTAAATGTTTGACACAATACGAAAATGATACGATACGAACACGATCCAATGACCCTTTTACCAGCTCCATATGCAGGTCATATTGGCTTTCATATGCCTGTTATATATGCCAGGACCAAAGCCTGTTATATCATGGTTTCAATTTATAATATATAAAAAATAAAATCCTTTTCTTATAGGACTTGGCAAAGCTAATGGGTTTCAAGTTTCATCAAGTCCAGATTTTTATCATTGATGATGTTAATGCTATAATAAAGAAGTATGATATATATACTAATATAATTTTAACTCAATCCGATCCAAACTTAACTTAAATTTTTTATTCAATTATATCCTATCTAAATCCCAATTTGCCCATGCCTAGCCTTAAAGTACTGGAGCTCTAAACTCAACTCTCTCACTTAACATCCTTTTAGATTTAGTTTGGTACAACTTTTCAAATAGAGATAATTTAAGTAAAGCTTTTGCTAGTATAATTTTTACAACTAGAGTTTATTTATTTGATTGTCAATGAAAACTTTTATTAGAAATTATAAAATTACTTTATTACATAAGTTTTTTAAAGTTATATCATGAAAACAATGAAATAAAATTATCAAATGAGTAAAAGATATTTTAGATATTTTAATATTAAAAAAAACTTTTCCTCTACTTTTAAAGGAAAAAATCAGTTTCATCCCTAGAATTTGATGCAATAACTTATTTCATCCATGTTGTTTAAATATTTGCTTATATCATTCATACTTGTTAAATAATAACCAAAACACTTTTCTATAAATTTATCTTTAATTTACTGAATAATTCTTTGAGAGCAAAATAGAAATTTCAAATAAATAAATACAAACTATTTAATAGTTTTATTTTATATTTTGGTATCAGAGCCACTGCTCTCAAAATGAGTCTTCTATATTTTCTATAATAGAGTGTGCTCTATGGTTATCACCTAGACGGATGATCTATTACAATATTGAGGACTCCCATTATAGCATCTCATCTAGGAATGCCTTATGATGAAGAACTGTGTAAACAAGAAATCCAACTTGATTCATGAAAAATCCTCCTTACATATACAACCTTCTAGTTTTCGTTGCAGCATTACCTTGAACAACATACTAAACATCTCCAACAATTCAAGGAATTAATGTTAAAGCATGGATTGACGTTATCTAAGATAAAGATAATAATGATCTTTTGTCTTTATTGTAATAGTAAGATTCCCTTAATGCCTATAAAAGGGAGTCCTCAGTATTGAATTTACTTTCTGCTTGACAAGTCATTAGGGAATTGAGATAGTCACTAAGGAGAAATAAATTGCACTTGCTGCTTTGATTGATACAGGAGCAGTATCATCTATCATTTATAGTGATTGTTTACCTATGAAATTTCATGTTCATACTTAAATAAGCTTCTCAGCAGCTAATGGCAATAACCTCTACAATTATAAGCATAGTAAATCAATTGAACTTTTTTCATTTGGCAAAAGACACAATTGAACCTCTCTCTCCAAGTATTGCAATGCTATATTCAACAGGCAGACAGACACAATCATTGCCCTATTCATTTTTTTATTCTGAATGATTCAACCATACTCTTGTGTGACAAGTGTGCGGCTCTGAATAAAATTAATAAAGTAATATTCTGTAATAATTATGTGAAATAATTAAACTAAGGGTGATGTGTAAAGTAGGTTCTTTAAGAAAAAGATGTAATAATGATGGTTGTGTTCAACCACGTGGATGAAGAGTGGCATGTGACATGTTTTGTTTACAAGAAATATCCTCCGGTGCATCTGATCTCTTTCTGGAAATGGTTGGAACAGTCTGTGATGTCCTCCTTCATAAACTGGATTTCTAAACTCCTGTATTTGTAAGGGTGACCATACCCTCCATTTCGTATTATGTTCATAAGAGTTTTCATAGTTGTCAATTACCTTTTAAAAAATTATCTCGAATTTTATTATATAGAAGAAAGGGGCAAGGATTGATGGTTCCCAAAAATTGTTGAATTTGCTTTTTACTTGATAAGTTATCAGGAAACTGAGATATTTTTTCTGCAATGTGTGGCTATAGTATAATGTGTCCATGCTTGAAGAAATTAATTTTTTAGGGCTTCACATCAAGGATAGACATATTATACTACAGTCATTCATTGAAGAAAAAATATCTAAGTTCCCCGATGACAGTAATATTTTGTAATAATGATTTGTAATAATTAAAGTAAAGGTGATGTGTGAAGTAGATTCTCTAGGGATAAGATGTAATGATTTTGCAAAAGTTTAATTGATTTGGTATACTTATGATTGTAGAAGTTATTGCCATTGGCTGCTAAGAAGCTGACTTAAGTAGGAACATGAAACATCCTAGACAGACAATCATTATAAATGATAGATGATATTGCTCATGTATCAATCAGAGTAGTTACTGCAATTTTGCAGGTAGTGGTACTGAGCATCACTGAATTGTCCTGATTTATAGCCAGAAATATTCCTGTTGCTATTGGTTTCCTCTATCAGTATTGCACCCAATAATTACTACTAGTATTAATCTGAAGAATAAGATTTCTCTTGTCTGAAATCTTTAGAGGTAGAAGTAATTGACACTTTCGCTTCCACATACTTGTCACACTGCTATTGGCTTATTCACCATCTCTTCCACTGTGACGGTCCACTATAGCTTCCGTCAATCCGTGTCACTGTTGGTGTTTATAGGGTTCTTCTAGTGCACTACTTCATAAACCCTGTCTTGTGTCTATCATCATCTTTTATGCCAATCTGCCAAAATCTTAACTTCATGTCAAATTTTGAGAATATTTTGGCAAATGCAAAAGTTTAAAAATAAAACTATTAAGAAGAAAAATTTATTATACAGAAGAAAAGGGCAAGGATCGATAATCCATTATAATACTGAGGATTCCTCTCATATGAAGATTGTTGAAATCTTCTAAGTCAATACAAGTTAGAGAGTTGTCTTGTGGTTAGTCTCTTGCGAGTCCTTTTGACTTGCTTTTGCAATTCTTGTATTTGTTGTGCAAGTTGTTATTGCTGAACAAGTATCTCATATGATGCTGTAATAGTAATATTCCTTTAGTACTTATAAAAGAGAGGTCTTAGTACTGTAATGGAGGATCCTTGCAAGGGAGCTAATTCGGAATCACTGTAGAAATCAAGAGCTAAAAAAGAACATGAAGCAAAGATGAGTAGTTGTATTGAGCATCACTAAATTGTCATAATTTATAGCCATAAATGTTCTTATTGCCATTGGATTCCTGTATCAGTATTGCATCCCAATAATTATCACTAGCATCAGTCTGGAGGATAAGATTTCCTTTGTTTGGAATCTTTAAAGGTGGAAGTGACTCACATTTGTTGCTATTGGATTCCTCTATCAGTATTGCACTCTAATAATTATCACTAGTATCAATATGGAGGATAAGATCTCTATTGTCTAGAATCTTTACAGGTGCAAGTGACTAACACTTTTGCTTTAATTGTTGTAAAGCCCTAGTTGCATCCTCTAAACATATAGAGGCATCAATGATCCATTACAATACTGAAGACTCCCTAGATCATTATTATATATTATCCCTAAAGAATATACTTAGAGTTTCAGCCTAGGATGGATGATATATATAGGTTAATATCATAATTTTGTCTGATATACATTAATGATGCTCTCATATTTAGCCAAGATGAATAACAGCATGCTAAACATCTCCAGCAGTTCAAAGAATTGACGATAAAGCATGTATCAGCATTATCTGAGACAAAGATGAAAATTGGTGCTTCTATATGGTCAGAGGATGCAACCAAGGCTTTACAGTAATTAAAGTAAAAGTGTCAGTCACTTTTACCTTTAAAGATTCCAGACAAGGGAAATCTTGAAAATCTGACTCTTCATCTTTGTCAAGTCTCGGATGTGATCTGCTGCATAATTGATGATTCCTAATAATTGCTGAATTTACTTCATTCTTGAAAAGTCATCTGGGAATTGATGTGTGGTTGTAGTATGATGTGTCTATCCTTGATATGAAGTATTAAAAAATTAATTTCTTCAAGACCAATTTTCATATTTGTCTTAGATAATGATAATCCATATTTGAACATCAATTCCTTGAACTGTTGGAGATGTTAACATACTATTCTTTATCTTTTCTAAATATAAGAGCATCAACAATATATACTAGATAAAATTATGATAGCAAAGTATATAAGACAAAGACTCAATATAATACTCATAGTCTTTTATCTCTTAATGTTGTCACAACTCGAGATAAGAAAAAGATACCATGATTGGCTTATAAGACATAGACTAACAGATGCTATTCCTTTATAGGGAGAAGGCGTGTGTTGTAGGCTTACTGTAAGCAAGAAAAAATTCAAAAGGAAAGGATCGATGATCCATTACTGAAGACTCATTTTTTATAAATACCAAGGGAATCTTACTATTATAATAAAGATAAAAGACCATTATAAAATCTTATCCCTAGAGAAAGGGCAATAATCGATGATCCATTATAATATTGAGGACTCCCTTTTATAAGTACTAACGGAATCTTACTATTATAATAAAGACAAAATGTCATTATTATATCTTATCCCTGAAGAATATACTTTACACATCACCATTACTTTAATTATTACACATTATTATTATAAAAAATAGTACCAAAAGATATAGTAAGCTTGATTGGTTATTTCATACATCATACAGTGTCATCAGTGACTATTCTCATCAATAGTTTAGTGAAATGTTTTGTTGACGAAAAATATCCTTTAGTATAACTGATCTATTTTTGGAAACGGTTGGAACAATTTGTAATTTTCTCCTTTATAAACTGGTTTTCTAAACTCTTGCATTCGTAAGATCAATCATATCCTCCATTTCGTATCATATTCATTAGAGTTTTCATGGTAGTTAATTACCTTTTAAAAACTTATCTATTTAAATTTTTGGAGGTAATGCTGTAATGAAAACTAAAAAGTTGTACATGTAAGAAGGATTTTCATAAATCAAGTTATGGGGAGGTTTTTGTTGGAAGATGCTTAGTCTTTGAATCCTATTTTGATCACTGAAATTGGTCTGGAAAGAAAATCAGCAACTATATTTGATTCACCTTTTATGTGCAAGGATTTTGCTACACTCTTGTCAATCCCATCGATCTTAAATCCCATTTATTTATAATTCCTTGTGTTGATAAGCAATCCATATATTGGGAGGGGTGATAAAACTAAAATTCACTCCACACCAGTTCGTTATCTGAGATAAAGAAAAAATTGGTCTTGAAAAAATTGATTTTTTAGGGCTTTACATCAAAGATGGACACATCATACCACTACCACACATTGTATAAAAATATCTCAGTTCTTTGATGACTTGTTAGGCAGGAAGCAAATTCAACAATTATAAGAGAATTTTATTATCCAGAAAAAAGAAGAAACAATCGATGATCTATTACAATACTGAGGACTCTCGTTTATAGGTACTAAGGGAATCTGACTATTACAACAAAGATAAAAGATCATTATTACATTCCAGACAATGACATCTTATCCTCCAGACTAATGCTAATGATAATTATTAGGATGCAATATTGATAGAGGAATCCAATGGCAATAAGAACATTTGTGGCTATTGTTAAGAGAAAAATATTTTGTCTCATTACTATACAAAGATGGATGGACAATGCCTCATAAGGGACAAGGATCAATAATCCATTACAATACTGAAGACTCTCTTTTATAGGTACCAATGGAATCTAACTATTACAATAAAGACAAAAGATCATTCTTAAAGACAAAAGATCATTCTTACATCTTATCCCTATAAAATTTACTTTACATATTGCTAAGTTCGCTTTGGAATTGGGCATTTGATGTCCTGTAGACAGTCATTTAGCTTTCTATAGTCAATGACTAATCTTTTGTATTAGATTCTCCAGGGATAAGATGTAATAATGATCTTTGGTCTTTATTATAATAGTAAGATTTTCTTAATACCTATGAAAGGGAGTCGTTAGTATTGTAATAGATCATCAATCCTTATCTCTTTTTTTCTATATAATAAAACTCTCTTCTAAATGGCTGGAATAATCTGTGATCTCCTTATTTATAAACTGACTTTCAGATGTAATATTTACATTAGATGCTCAAGATCAGGAGTTTGATGCATCTATTAATAATTTTTAATTTCTTCTTTGTAATAGAGATTTGGAGTTTTGACAACATCAGGAGGTAAGTGACTATGAGTGTTATAATTAGGCTCTGCCCCTAGGAATCTACTGTACACATTACCTTTACTTTAATTATTACACATTATTATTATAGAATATTACTTTATTACTTTATTTATAGCTACACACTTGTCGCGAGAACACTGCAATGCTATCATGATTATTTTCGTGAACAAAAGAAAATTATCTTGAAAGAAAGACAAGCCTTCCAAACCAACTCGTATTTGGAACAGTGACAAAGTCTCGTATTTTGGAGATGAGAGCTACGAGATCGAGATGAGAGAAAGATATCATGATTTGCAATCCCTCTCTCTTTCATTTTTGAAGTGGGAAACTGAGAATATAAATCTCTTTTATGTAATGTTATCATTTGTTCATAAATAAAATCAATTCAAATGCGACACCGGGGTCAACGATTCTGTTATTAATGATTTGAATATCTGCTATAGATGATAAACTAATATTCTTATTGATTAATTTATTGTTGAGAAAAAAAATTTGGAAGTCATTGAATAAATGTCTTACATATTCTTAAATCTTAATTGATATCTATACATTTTTACTGTTCTCTTAATTATATACTGATACATTGTAAGAGAGCACCCATACATTGTATTATATATATATAGTACAGATCTTGAATAGTAGATTTGGAGCTGTGACAACATCAACAGATAAAAGACTATGAGTGTTATACTGTGGCTTTGTACTATATACTTCTACATGAATCTAGATGAATCAGCCCTTGCATTACACCATTCTATAACTTATAAAATCCAAAACTACATGTTCTCAATGGACCATAATAATCTTCCCATCACTAGAATGATTGATAGTGAAGGAAGAATCATCTAACCCCAAACTTACAGTAGATTGAAACAGATTATAAATACCTTCAAGGGTTACTCAAAAGAAAAGAAGAAGAAATTAATTCATTTTAATTGCTGTAAACCCCTGGTTGCATCCTTTGATCATATGGGGGCACCTTTTTTTGAAGTGTATGGAAATCTGACTCATGCATTAGTAAAAGCAACCATGCCCTCTATTTCGTATCGAGCATGAGGAACATGAAGATGTGTTTTTTATTCAGCTTTAACTGCATGTTGTTCAACTGATTGCTGAGGTGGAGGATCTTGTTTTAGTTGTGGAGATGGTTGTTGCTGTTGATATGACTCAACTGTGGTTGTTGATGCGACACTATAAATAGAATGTCATGTCATTTGGGTTAAAAAATGCACCATCCGAGTTTCAGCACAAGATGAATGAGGTTGTTCAACTGGTTGCTGAGGTGGAGGATATTTCCTTTGGTCACAGCTAGCACTTCTTTTTTGGAAGATGGGTAGTGGTGTTGAGCATCATTAAATTAACCTGATTTATAGCCACAAATATTCTTGTTGCCATAGGATTTCTCTACCAGTATTGCACTCCTAGGGATAAGATGTAATAATGATCTTTAATCTTTATTGTAATAGTAAGATTCCCTTAGTACTTATAAAAAGGAGTCCTCAGTGTGTGTGGCTATGAATAAAAGTAATAATATTTTATAATAATAATGTGTAATAATTAAAGTAAGGATGATGGCAATCAACTGGAATAATATCAATGCTTTAGAACAAAATAAAAACTTAGGTGAGATATTTGCTCAGCAACAACAGCTTATACAATAAATACAAGAATTGTAAAAGTAAGTAAAAAACACTCGTAAGAGACTAACCACGAGACAACTCATTAACTAGCATGAGCCTAGCACATTTGTAGTACCACATGAACACTATGAATGGAATTTCATGCCATTTGGGTTAAAGAATTCACCATCAGAGTTTTAGCACATGATGGATGCGGTATACAGGCCAATATTAGAATTTTTTCTGGCATATATTTATGGTTTCTTCAAAAAATGAGTTCGCCTTGTAATTGGGTATCTGATGTCCTATAGACAATCATTTAGCTTTCTATAGTCAATGAATAATTTTTTTTTTACGGACTTATTCTGAATGCTTATTGTCATGCCAGACAAGCTTTAACAGAAGTATATGGGACAAAACCTCAGTAGAATACTTATAGTCCTTTATCTAATGATGTTGTCACAACTTCAAATCTCTATTACAGAGAAGAAATTAGGCATAGTCCATCAATCTTTGTATGGCAATGAGACAAAATATTTATCTCTTGATCAAAACTTATTTGGAATATCTGCATAACACTGTAGAAACTTTTTATGCTGGATTTCTTGTTTGTATAGTTCTTCATCATGAGGCATTCCTGGATGAGAGGTTGTTCGATGAGACATAGTTCATCCATTTTTGTATGGCAATGAGACAAAATGTTTTTTTTTTCTTGACTAAAATTTGTTTGAAGTAATAAAATAATATTTTGTAATAATGATGTGTAATAATTAAAATAAAGGTTGTAAAGTAGATTCTATAGTGATAAAATGTAATAATAAACTTTTGTCTTTATTGTAATAGTAAAATTCCCTTAGTGCCTATAAAAGGGAGTGCTTAGTATTGTAATGGATCATCGATCCTTGCCCCTTTCTTTTGTATAATAAAACTGAGTGATGTGTAAAGTAGTATCTTTAGGGATAAGTTGTAATAATGATCAAGATTTGGAGTTATGACAACATCAGGAGATAAAGGACTATGAGTGTTATACTGAGACTTTGTATCATATACTTCTGCTAAAGCTTATCTGGTATGTAGACATCCATTCTTAAATGGCCAAAGTACTGAAATGATGGGAGTAGGAAGTAGTGCACCATAAGAACTTTTCGTAGCTGTGATCAAAGGAATTAAATAATTCCAGTTCTTTCTTTTTGTAACTTCATTTGTGATTGGGACAATTGACCTTAATCAGAGAATGTGCCCAACAATACCATTGAAGAAAATGAAGAAATGACACTAATTGAAGATCTGGAATTTCTTCTTCTATTCTTTTGAGTAACCCCTGAAGGTATTTGTAACATGGTCCAATTACGAATAGAGTTAGAAATGAAGTATTATCATTATCACGGTTATATTCAACAACGCGGATAAAGGGTGGCTTGTGACGGTTCCAAATATCCCTTAACTGCACTATAACAACAGTATTGTGAGCTAAGTGATTGCATAGAGCAGTTTATCACCTTCAAAAGAAAAATCTGAGTCATCAGATTTAATAAATGTATCAGACTCCAAACATTTCACTACATTATTAATGAGAATAATCACTGAAGACATTATGGATTTCTTTTGTTTGGAATCTTTAAAGGTGGAAATGAACAAAAAGGAGTATATTTTGAGCAGTCCAGAACCATGCAATGCTCTTATAAAAGACTTGATTTGGCCCTCTAAGTCTTATTGGGCCAGCTCAGCATACTATATCAATAAGCATTCAGAACAAGTCCGTGAAAAGAATTTTATTATACAGAAAAAAGAGGCAAGGATTGATGATCCATTACTTAGTGCAATTGAGGGATATTTGAAATTGTCACAACTAGAAAGTTGCACATGTAAGGAGGATTTTTCATAAACCAAGTTGTGGGGAAGCTTCTGCTGGAATTGCTTGATCTTTGAATGCCATCTTGATCACTGAAATTGGTCTGAAGAGAAAATCAACAACTGTATTTGTTTCTCCTTTTATATACTTGACTTCAAACTTTAAATCTGGACAAAGATTCTGCTCACCTTGCTAACTAAGGAGAATTAAATACAGTTGCTGATTTTCTCTTCCGATCAATTTTCATTTTTTTCTCGGATAAATCCAATCCATGCTTAAACGTCAATTCCTTGGACTGTTGGAGAAAATCTGGACAAAGATTCTGCACACCTTGATAACTAAGGATCTAAAATTTCTTCTTCTTCTATTTTGAGTAACCTTTGAAGGTATTTGTAATTTATTTCATCACGAAAGGAGTTAGGGAAAGAAATAACTGAAATTTTTTAATTAAAGACAAAAGATCATTATTACATCTAATCCCTAGAGATCTACTTTACACATGACCCTTACTTTAATTATTACACATTATTATTACGAAAATATTACTTTATTATTTTTATTCATAGCTACACACTTGTCACACTATTATTGGCTTATTATTATTATTATTATTATAATAATAAAGACAAAATATCATTATTACAAAATGATCTTGTTCCTAGAGAGTCTACTTTACACATCACCCTTACTTTAATTATTATACATAATTATTATGAAATATTACTTTATTACTTTTATTCATAGCTACACGCTTATCATACTATTATTGGTTTATTTACTAGTAGGGGTGATGTATAAAGTAGTTTCTCTAGAAATAACATCTATTGTCTTTATTGTAATAGTAAGATTCCCTTAGTACCTATAAAAAAGAGTCATCAGTATTATAATTAACCATTGATCCTTGCACAACATCAATATGATGAAGTTGAGCAATGGTTATAAAATGATGATTGGGACAATTGGCCCCAACCAGAGAATGTGCCTAATGATCTTATGGATTAAGACGAAGAAATGGCGATAGTGACACGAATTAATGAAAGCTGTAGTGGACCATTGTAGTGGAAGCAATGGTGAATAAGCCAATAATAGTGTGACAAGTCTGTGGCTATGAATAAAAGTAATAAAGTAACATTATGTAATAATGATGTGTAATAATTAAAGTAAGGGTGATGTGTAAAGTAGATTTACTAGGGAATACAACCACGCGGATGAAGGGTGGCTTGTGACAATTCTAAATATCCTTCAACTGGAATGTCTTCGAACAGTGAAGAAAGCAGTCTATCAAACCATTTGCCCTTATTGTATCGATGGCTTGTGTGGATGAGATTTGGCTCAAACAGTATGGCTTCAAGATACATGTTTAACTAGTACCAAAAGATATCATAAGCTTGACTTGTTGCTTTAGATATCACATAGTGTCCCGAATGACTATTCTCATCAATAGTGTAAAATTTTTTGTTGACGAGAAATATCCTCTGGTGCATTTGGTCTCTTTTTGGAAACGGCTGGAACAGTCTGTGATCTCCTCCTTTGTAAACTGGCAAGATAAAGCTAAATGATTGTCTACAAGACATCAGATACTTAATTTCAAGGCAAACCCATCTTTTGAAGAAAATTACATCTGCTAAAATATTCTCAAAATTCGACATGAAGTTAGGTTTTAGTAAATTGGTATAAAAGATGATGATAGACATAAAATAACGTTTGTAGTACCACATGAACACTATAAATGGAATGTCATTGCATTTGGGTTAGCTCAAACAATATGGCTACATGATACATGTTTAATCAATACCAAAAGATATAATAAGCTTGACTGGTTGCTTCACATATCATAGTATCCCAAATGATTTGGATTTCTTGTTTGCACAATTCTTCTTATGAGACATTATTGTATGAGAGGCAGTTTGATAAGGCATAGTCTATCCATCTTTACATGGCAACGTGACAAAATATTTTTCTCTCATAAAAACTTGTTTGGAATATTTGCACAACACTGTAGAAGCTCTTTGTGCTGTATCTATTACACTATTATTGGAATATTTGCGTTAGATGCTCAAGATTGGGAGTTTGATGCATCTATTGAATCTGATAACTCTGATTTTTCTTCTGAAAATGATAAATCGCTCTATGCCATTGGTGAAGAATTCAAACCATATGTTTCTTAGTCAAAATAATTTGATCTCTTTTTTTTTTTTTTTGGTATTTTGGCATCAGAGCCACTATTCCCAAAAGAAAAAGAGACAATGATCGATAATCTATTACAATATTGAGGACTTTGATGATTAATTATAATACTGAGAAATTCTTTTTATAGGTACTAAGAGAATCTTTGACTTTCACTTTCATACCATGCAATCAATTTTTCAATATAGGCTGCTCTGATACCATAATACAAAATAAAACTATTAAGAAGAGAATTTTAGAGTAGTGTATGGTTCTGGTCATATATATATATATTGGAAGTAATAAAGAATTTTTTTATATATTCTCCTAGATATTAAGACTCGTTATTAGGGATTATTATTTTCTGACACAAAGATAAAAATTGGTCTTGAAGAAATTTCCACTTGCTGCTGAGAAGATAACTTATGTAGGAATAAGAAACTTCAAAACTTGAAGAATATTATATGGAGTCAAAACGTCTCTAACTAGAACCATGCACTGTTTATATAAATAACTTAATTTTGAATTTCATCAGAACATAAGACAATGAAACTGAGATTGAGACAATTGGCCTCAATTAGAGAATATACCCAACGATCTTATAAATGAAGACGAAATAGATGGTATGGTCACTCTTACGAATATATGAGTTAATTTATTATGTCTGTAAGTTTAGGGTTGAATTAATGTAATAGATTATCGATTCTTGTCATTTTGTTATATGTTAATTAAATTTTTTAATCAAGTCAACTAAGTTTTTTATATAATAATAATAATTTTCTAATAAAAAATAATTAAAATATAAATAATCATATATTTTAAAGCTGTATCTTTTATTTTGTAGTATTTTCAATATATAATAGTATAGATTGACTATTTATTTATTTATATTGACTATATGAAAATTTCAGACAAGTTAAAAGGTAAAAAAAAAAAACTTAATCTATGTGAATTTTTTTTTAATTTATCATAAATATATATTTCAAATATTATTTAATGTTATTATTATTCATTCAATAAGTTATTTTTAAATTTATACAGAAAATTAGATATTATTTAATTACAATTGAGAGTTTTGTTTTAAAATAATTTATATATTATTAATTAAAGTTTTTATTTTATCCTCAAAAAATTATTTAATAAATTAAATGTAAATTTATAAAATAATATTTTGAACTATTATTTAAAAAATATAAATGAAATGTTTTATTATTTAAATAATAAAAATAAAATAAATTATTATATTAAATTATAAAAGTAAAATTTTTTTTTTATTTTTAAAAACCTAAAATCTAATTTTTATTAATAAAAATAAAATATTTTTTTTTTAATTTTAAAAATTTTACTTAAAAAAATAATAAAAATTTTGATAAAAAATTATGAAATTAAATAAACATTTATTACCATTAAATAACTGTTAAATAAGTCGTAAAATAAAAGCACTACGAGAAAACCGTAAAGCCACAAAGGCACAGAGTACCGGCAGCGAGCCAGCCACCGTGAAGATCGTCGTTATATCCTCGTCGCCACTGTTTCCCTTCATTCCGTCGTAGTAGCGCTGTGATTCTCTCGATCCCTCCTCCTGCGCCCCTTGTTTCCTTCGATCGCTGCTCCTGTCTCGCCGTGGTTCCATCGATATTCCATCGGTTGCTACTCCTGCCGCGTTGTGACTGTGAGTTCTGTTTTTTATTTTTATTTTTTGTTTTTAATCCTATTTTCTTACGTATATGCTTCATTCGATTGAATATTACTGCCCAAATAGAATTCTACTATGTTTTAGTTTCAATCATGAGGATTATTTTCTGCTTTGGTACAACATGTATATCGCTAATATAACATAGATGAATAATTTACTCTATTGACAAACTCTTGCTTCTTTATACTGTAGAGAAAGATGAATATAACATAGATGTGAATCTAAAGGTTCAAGGTTCAGTTTGTAGAGAGTGTAAAATTAACAAATATACAATTTAAAAGTTACTGTATATTTATAAAGGTTGTTTGCATCATGTGGTGATTTTAGATTTGTCTTTGTCAGCATTGCATTGGTCAGAATTCATATTCAATGGACATAATAATATAAATAAAGGGGAGCTTCCTTGAACTTCAGTTAATGGTATGGAAGTGTTTTAGCTTAAAGATTTGAGCTTGGGAGATTAACTAAGAAAGTGGAAGCAGAGTATATTGTGTTTTTTTTTTTTTTTTTCTGACAAATATTTTCTGTTTTTAAATAGTGCTATTTGGAAAATAGATTTGGTTCAGTTTTTGGGAAAAACCAAATCGAACCAAGTCTTACCCAGCCTGGTTTAACGTTTCATCTTTTCGGTGTGTAATTTCCTAGTCAGGTTTTAGGTTTAGGGTTTCTCCAAATTCACAATGGAGACTTCAAAGGAAACCACCGCTGCAGCTCCGAAAATGGATTTGATGATTTACAATTCGATGACGCAACAGAAAGAACTCTTTATGCCAATTGTTCCAGGCAAAGTTGGCATGTACGCCTGTGGTGCATATGACCTCAGCCATCTCGGCCACACTCGTGCTGCCATCTCCTTCGACATTCTTTACCGGTAATTCTTATCAGATAAATGAACTGTTCACGCCAATTGTTCTTCTGTTTTTTTAGCTAAACTGGTAAATATGAGTTTTGTAAATTTGTTAGCTTTTGTTGATTCAACATGTCTAGTGAGTAATTAAATAAAAGCTAAAGCTATTCCTATACAATTTCTGGCACTTTTGCCCAAAAAAGGATGATCTAAACTTGATATTATTTGATAAGATTAGAAATCAATCCTAACCATAAATAATTATTATGACAGATGACACCTAGGAGAGCAATGTGATTTATGTTGCGCAAAATTGTGCATAGTGTGTGAGTGGACGTTATAAGTGGTACAGTTTTGGTAGATTATTTTTACATGAAAATGTATGCACAAGTGATTGGAGCTTTACAATGTTGTGAGGTTGGTCTTTGTAGGCAACTTTTACGCTTTAATTTTGTCAACCTAAAATGTACTTAAATTTGGCTGGAAGAATAGCAATTTTGGATGATCTTATAGAGGAAAGATATGGAGCCTGAAGCTTTGAATGCAACTTAATACTGATTTAGTTACTTTATGGATTAACCCTTTTTTTGGGTCATTCATTTGTTTCTTTCAGTGGATCAACTAATTGAGCAGAAATTGTGATTGCTTTGTTTTGTATTTCTTTTGATTTTGTGTTTTTGTTTTTCCATATTCTTGAAATAATTTCAAAAGGGTTTAGCATTGACATATGAAACTACATTTTGGTTAATGTGATATGGAGCTTGCAGATACTTAAAGCATTTAAAGTATGAGGTTACTTATGTTCGAATTTCACTGACATAGACGACAAGGTGAGAATCTTCAAATAATATGCTAGGATGATTGTATATCATTGGTTTTAAACTGAAATTTTTCTTGGGTCAATTGTAGTGTGGTTCTTTATAATATATATTTGACGTAGATGTTGAATTGAAATGTATTACATTGTTGTGGGAAGGAGGAAACGATATTACATGCGAAAAACAGTAATACAGTAAAACTTCTCAAATCAATGGAGATAACATTGATTTGATGCATTGTGATTTCCATGAATGTTCTAAGAAGCACTTATTAAACACAACTAGTTGGATCATGTAAAGCGTGGATTACATACCTTTTTCCAATTTTAATAATTCACGGACATCTATTTTTGTGATATGTATCAGTCTTGTCATAATGTACGCTTTTACATATTGCTTGGGTAAATGTTTATGTGAGACTACTTTTTTTATTTTTTTATTTTTTTGTTTGGCGGGGTGTGTGTTTGGGTAATACCGAGCAGGTCCCCTCGAGGCAAATCCAGCTCGAGTAGAAGACCTCGGGGTCAACTCAGTTCGAGCAGAAGACTTGAACGCTGGCACGCAAACGACCTCACTAGCGCCAAAGTTGGTCAAGGTTGAGTGTCCC
Source organism: Murraya koenigii (assembly GCA_025617385.1). Lineage (NCBI taxonomy): Eukaryota > Viridiplantae > Streptophyta > Magnoliopsida > Sapindales > Rutaceae > Murraya > Murraya koenigii. Next base: position 2,075,718 of record CM046819.1, on the reverse strand, counting down.
AAGGCTGGTCGAACCCCGAGCTCCTTCTTTTGCTCGAGGTCTTCAAGCCCCCTGGGCATGACCATGCCACACCTGCAACGGCACAGAGAAAATGCAAGAGTCAAGCATAGCTGATTCGAAACAGTGGGGCCCTCCCTTCTGACAGCTCAAAGCGACGATCGATGCCTGGCTGACATCTCAAGCGGTATGGTGCCATCACTGTTACTAATGCTCGGCACACTCCCCCACAGTGTCATCATTTTGGACAAGCATGCCTGACATTATCATTAAGCCGTGGGAACCCATGTCCACCAGACAATCCCGCATTCCTAGGGAATGCCACAGTAATCCCAGCTGTCAGAGGGACCCAGACACCATGGACGCGGGAACGGCTGCCCCGAAGAAAAAAGGGCTGGAAAACGGAAGTATAAAAGAAAAATTAAAGTGAATGTTCCGGGTTCCAAAAAATTTTAAGAGGTCTTTCTTCTTCTTCCTTCTCCTTTCGATCTTTTAGAAGTTCTTGGAATTTTCTGCCACTGAAAGGTAGAAAATCATTTTATTTCCCCGGTCTCTCTAATAAGGAGGGATACAAAAAGAATAACTCGATTACTGACTTGAGCGTCGGAGGATTTTGCCGGAAAAACACCCAGCGACCCCTGACCTTGTTTTTGTGAGCATAGGCCCAAGGAATTCACTGTACCAGTAAATGGAGAAAGGCAGGAGTTGGGGACGAATCCTGCTCGAGCATCCCACGAGCAGAAGTTTATGACCCGACTCGAGAGCACGCAGAAAACAGCATCAACATCTTGGCGCCGTCTGTGGGGATCAGTCCAAAAAGCCTGACCTCTCCAACACGTTCGAGAAACACAATAATGAGAGGGAACAGCAGAAGAGGAATAAGTCTAGAGGAGTCGGTAACTTTGAGGGAGGTGGCCAATGAGGCCCAAAACAGGAAGATCCAGGAGAGAATGGATCGGATGGAGAAATAGATGGAAGCGTTGACATCCATCCTGCAGGAACTCAGGGAGGGATAGAGGAAAGTATGCAATGACATCCCTGAGTCCAGCCGCGGGAACGCCCCTGCCCGGGAGCATATGGGAGATGAAGCCCAGAGACCGAAGACGCTAAATGTTGCCGAGAGGGAGGAAACGAACCTGCAGGAGAGGGGGTCCCGTCAGCATCTGCAGGACACGACACCTACTTCCCGCGGGGAGGAATTGGAGGGAGAAGTACGCAGGTTGGCACAGGTTGTGGAGGACTTTCGGGAAAACGGGAAAGGCCCAAGTTGGAGGATAATGCTGGACAACGAGTCCCCGCTCTCAGTGGAGATCATGGGCGTCACGGTCCCCCGGGATTTCCGCTTCCCGGATTTGAGGTTTTCAGGGAAGAGTGACCCTTTGGTGCACATAGAACGGTTCAATGACTTGACAGGAGTACAGGGCCTGACGGCAGCCCAGCAGTGTAGGGCCTTCCCACTTACTCTAGAAGGAAGGGCGAGAGAATGGTACCGCAGGCTACCGCGAGGATAGTCGATTCGAAATAGTGGGGCCTTCCCTTCTGACAGCTCAAAGCGACGATCGATGCTTGGCCGACATCCCAAGCGGTATGGTGCCATCACTGTTACCGATGGCCGGCACACTCCCCTACAGTGTCATCATTTTGGACACGCATGCCCGACATTATCATTAAGTCGTGGGAACTCATGCCCACCAGACAATCCCGCATTCCTAAGGAATGCCACAGTAATCCCGGCTGTCAGAGGGACCCAGACACCATGGACGCGGGAACGGCTGCCCCGAAGAAAAAAGGGCGGGAGAACGGAAGTATAAAAGAAAAATTGAAGTGAAGGTTCTGGGTTCCGAAAAATTTTAAGAGGTCTTTCTTCTTCTTCCTTCTCCTTTCGATCTTTAGAAGTTCTTGGAATTTTCTGCCACTGAAAGGTAGAAAATCATTTTATTTCCCCGGTCTCTCTAATAAGGAGGGATAGAAAAAGAATAACTCGATTACTGACTTGAGCGTTGGAGGGTTTTTGCTAGGAAAACACCCGGCGACCGCTGACCTTGTTTTTGTGAGCATAGGCCCAAGGAATTCACTGTCCCAGTAAACGGAGAAAAGCAGGAGTTGGTGATGAATCCTGCTCGAGCATCCCGCGAGCAGAAGTTTATGACCCGACTCGAGAGCACGCAAAAAACAGCATCAATAGTGTGTTTTGGGGGCAGGGTGGTTTGGTAGTGGGGGGCATTTTTTTCTTCTTTTCCTTATTATTTTGTAGAGTTGCTAATATGTAGACGTATGCAGATAATTTGTTGGGCAAATGAGCTCTGGGAAGATTCTTTAAGTGAATGATATCGTGAAGAATATATGAATGGCATGGGTGATTTACAATGCCGCCTTCCCACCAAACAGCCATGTGTGTCTGAACACATGACACATATCACGGATATGATAACCCAGGTTTGTTCTTGTACTGATGCTCTATTTGTCTATGAGAATTCTTTCAATAATGGCAATCTAAATTAGAGATGCTATAGTTAGAATACATTATACATCACATAAAAATTAAAATACATCAGAGTCATTATTTATAATGGTATAGAGGTAAATTTTCCCTCTTCATGAATGACTTGTTATCATGTAAAATCAACTTGGTCAGTATAACAATGATATCCATTGAAACGTTTGTTAGTTATCATAATAATTTAGGCAAGTTCTTGTTTTGAATTAGTTTATGCAAATGAAAAATTACTACTAGTGATGAATTGTTCTTAGTCTTAAATGAGAGAATCAGCGGTAGCCTATTTCTATCAATGGTACATTAGAAAGATTTAAGAAATCTCTCGGTCATACTGATTTTTAATACAATGTGTAAGTATAGAGATTGAATAGAAATCAATCTACGATATGGATGGTAGTTATAGGAAATATAGATCTACCTTTAAGCAAACTTTGTATTATGCAGATTATCAACAATGGCTGTGCATATGTGATTGAGGGAGATGTTTTCTTTGATGTTGAAAACTCTCCCAACTATGGTCAATTATCGAGACAGAGGTTGGAAAACAATAGAGCTGGTGAGTGTGTAGCTGTTGACCCTCGAAAGCGTAATCCTGCTGACTACGCCCTTTGGAAGGTTTGAATATTAGATTCCTATTGAAGCTACTAAATGTTGAGATTTTTGTTAATTTTTTAATATATACTTTAAGAAGTAAGGGGTGGGTGAAGCCTAAATCAATTTTTTTTAGCCGTTACCTCCAGGAATCAAAACTCAGGTGGCAAGCCCAATAAAGTTGCTTGAAAACCACTTCGTTAAGTCCATGTGGACTGGACATTTTGTCTTGATCACTCATAATCTGCCATTTTTTGTTTTTTTTTCCAACTTTGCAGGCAGTGAAGCCTGGGGAGAAAAGTTGAGACAGCCCATGGGGTCAAGGAAGACCAGGGTGGCACATAGAATGCAGTGCAATGAGTTCTCATTAATTGACTTTCAAGTTTGATATTCATGGTGGTGGAATTGATTTGATTTTTCCTCACCATGAGAATGAGATTGCCCAGAATTGTGCTGCTTGCCAAGAGAGCTGTGTAAGGTACTGGATGCACAATGGGCATGTGACTATCAACAATGAGAAAATGTCAAAATCATCGGGCAATTTTCTCACAATTCGCCAGGTGAGCCAAGTGTTTGGTCTGCTTTGGTCTGCTCTTTCTAAGTGAGCTGCAGTTTCGTGGTAATAGTGTTTAACACATCTTACTTTTGTAGATTACTGAGCGATACCATCCACTGGCCTTGAGACACTTCTTAATAAGTGCACACTATCGTTCTCCCCTCAATTACTCAGTCATGCAACTGGAAAGTGCATCAGATTCTATTTTTTACACATATCAGGTTTGAAGCTTATTTAGGTTCATAACACTTTTCATTGGATTGTTTGTCAACTTCTGCTGGCATGTTAATCTATATGCACCCGCTTCTATTCTTGTGGAATTTCTAGCAGATTTTGTTTATTCTACATTGCAATCGGTTAACTGATATGGTACGAGAAATTTAGTTTAGATAGAATCTCATGCTTTGTTTTCATCAATTACCACTTGAATGCATGAATAACTCGTGTTTATTAAGTTTATCTGTTCTTTGAATTTACTACTCCACAGAAGTGAGGAGGAAACAAATACTGAAAGATGCATGTACATTCTTGTATCTATATTAATACATTTGAGTGTGCTGTACTCGTTTAGACATTGCTAGATTGTGAATTTACTTTGTCAGTATTCCAAGAAGATGATGGCGATAAAAATTGCATCAGTGCTCCTGCTTGACTTTGCTTCAAGAATCTACAAGATGAATTCTATGCAAGAATGTCAGATGACTTGAACACATCACGCCTACTAACTGGCGCCTTCCAAGATGCCTTGAAATTCATAAACAGTCATTTGAACATGCTCAAGGTACTCATTTGATACTCGCTTGGACATGCTCCTGCCCCTCTCTGTCTGAGTTTGTGTGTGTGAAATCACACTTTCTTTTTTAATATTTAAAAAAAAAAAAGAGATTAATCATGATTGCAGAAGAAGCAACCCAAGAACCAGAGATTAATCATGATTGGGTCTCTTTGCAAAATAATGAACAAGGTTAAAGAAGTACTAGGTGTTTTGGGATTGGTGTCACGCTGCAGTTTCTCTCAGGTTAAGAGGCCTTTCTGGTCCTTTTGCTTGCTTTTGTTCATTCTCCATTTGGTTGACATTTAAGAGCTGAACAAAAATGTTTTTGAACAGGTATTGCAGCAATTAAAAGACAAGGCATTAAAGAGAGCTGGACTGGTGGAAGCTGATGTGTTGTTTATGATTGAGGAAAGGGCAACTGCCAGGGGAAAAAAAAGATTTCTCAATGAGTGATCAGATCAGGGCTTAAATATTTCTCAATGAGTGATCAGATCAGGGCTGATTTAAGCACAAGAGGGATTGCACTCATGGATGTGGGCAATGAAACATTTTGGAGACCATGCGTTCCAGTTTGTAATCCTACGGCCCTTTGAAGCGGTTAGCTGATGGGGTCATCATTGTTTAAGGCTCATTTGGCATTGCTCTTGAGAGACTCTTAAGGTGATTTTGAAAAGGTATAAGTTTGGTATTTGGTAAATATTTTTAGAAATCACTTTTGGAAAAATCAGTCTATTAGATTTTGAAAAGTAGAGGAGTAGTTTTTTAAAATCTGATTTTGAAAATCAGTTCTATATTTAATACAATTTCATATATATCTTCATATATATTATAAAAATATAAAATTATCCTATTCATTAGAAAATAAAATCAGTAACTTTAAAAAGATTATTATTATTATTAATTATATTGAGATAACAAAGTAAAAAAATAAAATTAATAATGTAAAATATTTATTTTAGTTATCAGTTATTATATATATATACAAAAAAAAAATATTTTATATACTTGTTTATTTTTATTTAATGTTAGCTTCAATTCGGCCATTTTAATAGTAAGATTTATTAAAATATATATGGTTGTTTTTTAAATTAAATTTAACTAAATGTTAACTAATATTTTTACAGTTCATTATTTCTATAATACAACTAACAATAATTATTTTAAAAGTTATAATATTATTAAATTGGTCCTCAATATTGTTAACAAACTTGTACAATTTTTTTATTTCTTTTCTTCAATGCAGACGAACCAAAAGCAACAAAATGATGAAATCGGAATTATCAAGTTCATTTGATTAATTAATAGCAAGTAGCGTTAGCATGGCATTGACCTCAATCATAAACTCCATAAGACAAGTAAAGCCGACAATTAAGACAAGACAATCATATAATTTAGCACCAATATTTTTAATACTTTACTCGCACAGAAAAATTATAAATAAGTAGTAGTATTATGGATCACAAAACAATCATTTATTTTTTCATGTCAAAAAGCCTACTAAATTGATTCAGCTTCTCTTATGAAAATTTCATCAAAAGCAAACTTCAAGCAGCTGTTGCTTCTGTTGGAGGGAATTAGAACTTGAGAGTGAAATGTTTATGTCCAAGTTCAATTGTATTGGCGGCAATTGGAAAAAGGTGAAGGGCTTTGGCTTGCATTTGCTTGATAGCAGATGGTTCATGTTCGTTGCTACCCTCTTAATCATGTCCGTAAATGGCTCATCTTACATGTTTGGTCTATACTCTTAACGACATAAAATCGTCTTTAGGCTATGATCAGACCACACTCAATTTGATAAGCTTCTTCAAGGACTTGGGTGGCAATCTTGGAGTCCTGGCAGGGCTGACCTACGAGGTTGCGCCGCCTTGGATGGTTCTGTTATCCGGTTCAATCATGAACTTTTTTGGCTTTTTTATGATCTGGTTAAGTGTTTTTGATCGCTTAGGCGTCAAACCCCATGTGTGGCAAATGTGTTTGTACATGTTGATTGGTGCAAATTCAGAGTCATTTCCAAACACTGGAGCTTTAGTCAGATGTGTTAAGAATTTTCCAGAAAGCAGAGGCATTGTTATAGGCCTTTTGAAGGGTCTTATTGGTCTAAGTTGTGCAATCATGACACAAATCTACCATGCGGTAAACGGAGATAACACAAAGGCTCTTATCTTACTCCTTGCTTGTCTTCCTACTATTGTTCCCATTGTTTTTCTTCCAACAATTCGGATAATTAAAGTTGCTAGGCAAAAAAATGAGCTCAAAATTTTCTACAATTTCCTCTATATTTTACTGGTCTTATCTGGATTTATAATGGTGACAATCATCATTCAGAACAAGCTTAGGTTTGCAAGAAGTGAGTATGTTGCCACTGCTTCAGTTGTAGTTGTTATTTTACTCTTCATGCCACTTGCTGTAGTCATAAAACAGGAATTAAATATCTGGAAGGGCAACAAATTAGAAGCCTTGGATGCTCGTTATGATCAAGCGATTCCAGCGTCACAAGTGAAAACAAATTTCTTGACACTTCTTAGCTTCAAAAGTGTTTTCAAGAAACCTGAGAGAGGCGAAGACTATGCCTTGTTATAAGCAATTTTGAGCATTGATATGCTAATTCTGTTCACATCAACAACCTGTAGCATTGGCGGCGCATTGGCAGCCATAGACAACATGGGTCAAATAGGCAAGGCACTAGGCTATCGGACACATAGCATTGCGAGTTTCATATCGCTTATAAGCATATGGAATTTCTTGGGGCGAGTTGTTGCTGGTTTCGCCTCTGAAATCTTCTTAGCCAAGTATAAGTTCCCTCGTCCTCTGTTGCTCACTCTTGTTATTCTGCTCTCTTGCGTTGGCCATCTTTTGATTGCCTTTGCTGTCCATAATTCTCTCTACTTTGCTTCAATAATTATAGGCTTTTGCCTTGGAGCACAATTGACATTATTGGTCACAATCATATCAGAAATATTTGGCCATAAACATTACTCAACATTGTATAATGTGGGATCAGTTTCAAGTCCAATTGGGTCATATATTTTCAATGTGAGAGTGGCTGGTCGTTTATATGATAGAGAGGCTTTGAAGCAAGGAGAAGGCAACTTCAATTGCATTGGCGTGCAGTGTTACAGAATGGCCTTTGTTATAATCTCAGCAGCTACATTTTTTGCTTGTATTGTTTCAATTATTTTGGTGCGAAGGACCACCAACTTTTACCACGGTGATATTTACAAGTTTAAAGATGAAGCCGAACATGTAGAGAATAATAATATGTCCTTGACCGAAAATTGTGTTGTGACAATTAAAGAAATGGAAGGCAAAGGCAACATTGGTCGTCCCGCCGTTATCGACGTTGCTGCTGAGGACGAGCCTACCTCCAACGCCACCATCGATCGACGCTGATATTCATCAGTTGACAGGGCAGATGGAAGAAATGTGAGTGTGAATTTAATTGATTTAACTAGACTTATTGGTACTTGCTATGTCACAATGTGACAAAAAATCCAGGGAATTAAATATGCAACGTGATGATTTTCGAATTCTGTATTTTACTGTTGTCTGATTCTTGGACCACTCAACCTTTTATCCGATCAAAATGCATGTTGTACTCTTTCAAAGAAAAAAAAATATAAAAGAGGAAAAAAAAGGATCAGTCATGTACTCTTTTCGCGGAAGAAAACAACTGCCAAAATGCAAGCAAGCAATCAATGGTTTGTAGTGCCTCATAAGTATAAATATAATTTTAATTAATGTTGCCGACTTCTTATATTTGAAAGAAGCTCCTTTCACATAACTGCTGGGCAAAAATTTCAGTCAAATTATTAATTATTATATATCCCCACATGACGTTTTTATACTAGCTAAATTCCAAAATCCCAGTAGGTAATCTGTCTCATTTTCTTGTGCTAATTTACTTGCAAAATTCAGCTGAATGTTCAATAGTCTAACTGAATAATTTTAGAACATTTTTTTTTTGGGTTAGTCACTTAAATTTAATTTTTAAACAAATTAAAGTTAAAAAATTCATTTGAGCTTTGTTCACCCATTACCTTTAAAAAAAAAAGAAAGAAACATTTTGACCCAAAAAAAAGTGGTTACAAAATTTTGATAAAAATATGAAAAAATTAAAATGTCTCGACAAAAAACAAGTTGATTGATAAGTATCATAATACTTTTAATTTTTTTTATACTTTGTTAGAATTTTGTAACCTAATTTTTTTTTAATCAATGTAGTATTGTTGAAAAAGAAAAAGAAAAGCAGTACTGATGTTTGTATAGGGTCAAACCCCAAAACTACCTTAAACAACGCAGTTTCGTTATTTTTTTTTTTCTATTTTAATTTGCCGTAAGATGATGCCGTTTTGCTTAAGCTTCTCATCTCGGTGGCTTTCTCCTCTTCGTTTCAACACAACTCTTCATTTTAGCACAGAACCCCAACGCTTATACCTAAGTGCAGATTCCTGAAACTGTTATCTTCCTTCTAGGTGATAGGATTTGGCTTAGATAAAGCAAAAGCAAAAGTTTGAACAAAGATGAGTTTCGGCATTGTCCCTGAAAGATGAGTTTCGGCATTTACAGGCTGCGAAAATTTCTTGACAGAAGTGGGCAGGATTTGGCTTAGGTAAGTTGCTATCTTCTTTAGCTGATTAATCAACAAAATTACGACTACTCAAGTGGCACAATTGCCCAACTACACGAGTCCCACTTGTCTCCTATTTGTTCGTAATCTCTTTTGTTGAGACTGAAGATGCATCCACTTAAAATTAGCAGAACCAACATTAAAATCTATCCGAGAAAATAACACACAACTTTAAATTTTAGAAAAACTCGTATGTCGTCAAAATTCAAAATGACCTTAGCATTTCTGATTTTTCAAGAACTATGATGAGATAAGGAATCTGTTTGCTGGTGGTACGAATTCTGGTGATGGTGGGCAACACATATTCCTCCAGCTTTTTCTTCAAGTTGAAAATTGCTAATCCCCAGGTTGCATGAATTTTTGATTGCGAATGGCTGTGATCGATGAAGGAAAGGGGAAACGATGAAGGAAAGGAAATATTTGACAAACAAAATGCTGCGTTTTTTGCTTTAGCGAAATGAAGTCGTTTTGAGTTTCGGGTTTGACCTGGTGCGAATATCATTTTCGAAAAGATAATAGATAGAGAGTTCATTAGATACACAAACGGCAAAGAATGTCTTAGTGCACATGCTTAAATTACAAAATACTCGTGTGGGGCGTTTGCCTAATACCAAAGCAAACTCAATTGACAAAATTCTTGATTTATGGTATCTAATTACAGATCGGTGTTGATGCAGTTTTCCCCCGTATCTTCAAACAGTGCTAGAATCTTCTGCTCGCAGCTAGCTCGAGCAGGATTGTCTCCTTCTTCTTATTCCTCTGTCTTTTCCAGAACGGAAGTCTCCCCGATCTGCGCTCACAGAAAACAATGTTAGGGGTCGCCGGGTGTTGTTCCGGTGAAAACCCTCCGACGATCAAGTCAGTAATCGGATTGTTCTTTTTGTATCCCTTTTAGTTAGAGAGACCGGAAAAATGGAAAAGACTTATTTTTGCTTTTCTTTTTGGATAAAGGGAATTCTGGAAGAATCCGAAATCAAGGTAAAAAGAAAAATGAGAGTTAGAAGAACCTGTGTGAAATCTTGGAACCCTTGCAACTTGCCCCTCTGTTTTCTTTTATTCTCTGTTTTTCCCGCCTTTTTTCTCCGAGAGCATCCGTTCCCTCGTCAGTGGTGTTTGGGTCCCTCTGACAGTCGAGATTGGCGTAATATTCCCTGGGGATGCGCGGCTGTCTCCTTAACTCGGTTCACATGGCCAGATCACCATGTCGGACATGTGCGCAAGGAATGATGACACCGTGGGGGCATGTGCCGGCCATCGGCAATAGTACCACCACCATCCCTTGTGGGGCCCAATCTGACATAAAAAAGGTGTGCGGGATTTTGAGGGAACGGGTCAGATTGACCTGAGCTGGGTCCTGCGTTCCGTCTGGTCAATAGTTTGCGTAGCCCCGTTGTGCTCGAGAACTTAACTGCAGCGAGCAGGAAGGAGCGCTCTGGCCTCGATCAATCTTCGAGCTCCCCGTCCTTGTCCAGCCTTGGCCGGACCTGATGACCTCGAGTAGGCAAGAGAGCTCGGAGCTTGGACCGTTCTGAAGTCCTCGACCTTGACCAGCTTTGATGTCTGGTGAGATCGTCTTAGTGCCAGTGGTCGGGACCTCTGCTCGAGCTGGGTTGTCCTCGGGGTATTTTATTCGAGCTAGAAGGGCCTCGAGGAGACCTGCCCGATATTACCCAAACACCAGTCCCCCAGTTTCTAGTCTTTTGAGTGAAATGAGATAAGACTGGAAACTTATTAATGATGGGCCGACTTCGCGGCCTTTTACGCTTCCCCACGTTCCCCAGTTGTCTCCCACTTCCATCATTTTGCATTTAATGCGGGACACGTGGGTAGATCCCAGCCGTGCGTTTAAAATTGGAAGGGACGTTACCCGAAAGGTCGTGTCCCTCGAAACGCACGCCGCCAGTCGAAGAGATGCGTCCTCCTCTTTAAAAACCCCCAACTTCTTCACTGTTCCCTCTATTTGCTCATTTTCGTTCAAACCCAAAATTAATCTGCTTTCCGCCATCTACTCATCTTCTTCTTCGCTGTAGGCGACTTCCGCCAACCACACTCTCTCGCGTTCAGGTACAAGCCCTTCTTCTATTTCCTGTTGTCGTTCTGTTTCTTCCTTTATTGAACTCTGGTTTTAGTTCGGGTAATCTACATCCTTAGGAGAAAAAATGTCAAACCCCCAACAAGCCCGTAGGATGTTGCCGGAGGATTCGTCCTCCTCTAGTGAAGCACAGCCCCCTAGTATAATTCCCGTGAGGGATTCTAGTTCGAGGGAATTACCCATGCAGAGGCCCAGTACCGCCGAGGGAAAGGGCCAGTCAAAGGTTCGAGAGTGGGGGATATCCCATTGACCATATGAGATGTGAAACCACCCCTTCAGATTTAGATAGGCTTAGGCAAACTTACCGCATACTCAAAAGTGTGGACTTAAGGTTGTCGGGCAGGGGTGAGATCCCCAGCCGTCCCCCCCAAGGCTACACGACCTTCCACTTGGAGTGTTTTAAATGGGGGGTCAGGCTACCTCTCCAGCCTTACTTTGCCCGGGTTTTGTCCAAGTTCCGTCTGGCCCCGGGGCAATTGAACCGAAATGGGTGGAGGGTCCTTTCCGGACTCTTTGTGTTGTGGAAGCGTTGCAACCTGGGTGAACCCTCGGTAGGGAAATCGAGCACCTTTACCAGCTTGAAGTGCAACTCGAAGGATGTCTGGTTGGTATTATCTTACCTCCAACTGAAGGGTAAAAGCCTATCACCGATCTCCCAACCTCTGGTGGCAACTGGAAGAGCAAATTCTTCTTCGTTGGGGGAGAATGGGGGCAAGCTGCACCTCTCAATGAGGGGTCCCTCCAGCTCCACGAGCATTTTGCACTCCAGGTCGCTTATCCGCCTCGTGAATTTTTACTTTTAATTTTCCCGCTTGCATCCGTTCTCATTATTTTGCCTGGTTGTTTCGCAGCCTCCTGGGTGCTTCTTATTCAATTGGGGACAGCTCGAGCACACGTACAGACCGCACTTACAAACGCGAGCTCGTGCAGGGAGCTGCTGACACCCCAAAATTTCTTGGAGTCCAATTTAATACCAAGTGAAGACATGACTGGGGTTCGTGAGATGCTAGACCGACGCTTGGGGACAGCCGAAGGTGCGGGAACTTCAAAAAGAACTCAAGCAGAAGCGGATGCTCCGCCTCCTCTTGCTCGGACTGCCCCATCTACTCAGCAAGCAGGACGAGCAGAAGTGGGTCCTCCAATTAGACGAACGAGGACCGCGGCTCCAGCTCGCCCTCGAGCCAGTGATGTACAGGAGCAGGGTCAAAATGGTCGCACGGAGCCTTACCTGAGTATTTTCAACGAGGAGCTGGACGACAGGTTCCTTGATGGGCTGGATACCTTTGACGCTGACGAGCTGCTCAGTGCTGCCTAGCGCCTCTCCTTCCGTGCCTTGGCAGCTGTGGCCAGGATCAGGGCCAAAGCTCAAGAATCTCAGGAAGAACTTCAAGCGAAGATTCAGAGCTTAGAGCAGGGCATGGGCGAGCTGAAAGAAGAGAACAAAAAGCTTCAAGAGGAGAACTCAACTTTGCGAGAGGACGGCAGTGGTCGACTTTAAGGCATCTCGATTCGAGAGGAGCCGATCATCATCCGTGAGTGGCTGGTCGATGCTCAAAAGGACTTAGACACCCAGAAATCTTTCTTCGAGCAGACCCTGGAGAGGGAAACTTCTTGTCTCCAAGGGAAGAGTGATGCCTTAAAAGTCCAGCTCGCCAAGGAGTACAACAATGGGGTGGACTTCAGCTATGACTGCCTCGTGTATGCCCTGAGCAAAGTATACCCCGAGGTCGACCTATCTAAGGTCCAAGAGGGTGTGACCGAGTACTTATGCATCCACGAGGCCCCGGCTCAAGGGTCTGAGGCTTCTCCTTTCGAGCCCCGAACTGATGACAGGGAGCTCGCTCCTCCTCCTGCCGATGCCCCTCCCGCTGCTGTTCCTCCTCCTGCTGCTGTTCCTCCTGTTGCTGCTCCTCCTTCTGCTGCTGTTCCTCCTCCTACTGTTCCTTCTCCTGCTGCTTCTCCTACCGCTGCTGCCGCTCCTTATGCCCCACCTGCTGCTGCTGACTCGGACTAAACTTGGACTCTTTCTATTTTTTTTTTTTGTACTTGTAATCACTTTAATGAAATAAAAAAGCACATGTTGAACAACTTCCTTTTTGTGCTCGTGCATATATTCTCTTGTTTTGTATGTAGGATTGACTTCATATACTTGCTAAGTAAGAACTTTGTAAGTGTTGGACTTTTTATTTTATTTTATGCCCATGTGTATTACTGTTTAACTCATGCACGGTAGAGTTTTGCTTTGAATTGGGCTGAAAGCCTTATGTTTATCTTGTGAGCTCGGTTTACTTGGCTCAACATTTTGCTTATGGTCTGTGACCTTTATTTTGCGAGCCTGTTTACCTCGAGCTCGGTTATTGCTCGTGTTTTAATTATGTAACCTTCTCACGCTTTTCTTGCTCGAGCCTACAATTGGCTCTTGCTAGACAACATCCCGCCTAGGGCTTAGGCTTTGGGACTTTTGGCCTTAGCATTTTTCATGAGCTTTTTCTGCTCGGGCCTACAATTGGCCTCGCTAGGCACCGTCCCACCTAAGACATAGGTTTTGGGACTTCTAGCCTTAGCGTTCTTCACGAGCTGCTTCTGCTCGGGCCTACAATTGACTCTCGCTAGGCACCGTCCTGCCTAAGATTTAGACTTTGGTACTTCTAGCCTTAGCGTTCTTTGCGAGCTTCATCTGCTCGGGCCTGCAATTGACCCTCGCTAGGCACCGTCCCGCCTAAGACTTAGGCTTTGGGACTTCTAGCCATAGCGTTCTTCGTGAGCTTCTTCTGCTCGGGCCTATAATTGACCCTCGCTAGGCACCGTCTCGCCTAAGACTTAGGCTTTGGGACTTCTAGCCATAGTGTTCTTCACAAGCTGCTTGGCTTCAACTTGAATTTATATTACAAATGTTTTTCATACTTTTACACGCATTTGAGTTTTTACATATCCTCATTTTGGGAAGGAATCCTACATTAACACTCACAATACAAGGAAACTTACTGGAAGTATTTCATCAGGAGTTGTGCGTTCCACGACCTCTTGACCTCCTGCCCATCCGGATGAGCTAGCCGGTATGCTCCTGGTCCTGCTAATTGAGTGACTCGATAAGGGCCTTCCCAATTTGGCCTTAGTACACCTTGCCTTGGGTCCTTTGTGCTCTAGTTGACTCTTCTGAGTACCCAATCACCTACCTGGAATCGGCGAATGTGCACATTTCGGTTGTAATAATGAGCCACTCTCTGTTGATATTCTGTGATCTTAGCAGTGACCCTTCCTCTCTTCTCTTCCAACAAGTCCAAACCTGTGCACATCTGCTCGTTGTTTTGCTCCTCATTGAAGTGTTCCGTCCGATGCGTCCCTATTCCTATTTCAGCAGGAACCACTGCTTCGTGCCCAAAGGCCAAGGAGAATGGGGTCTCCCCAGTGGCCGTTTTGTGTGTGGTTCTGTAAGCCCACAAGACACCAGGCAGCTCGTCCACCCAAGCTCCTTTTTGCTCGCCCAGTCTTGTCTTCAGGAGGCGTTTTATGGTTTTATTTGCGGCCTCTACTTGTCCATTGGCTCGTGGTGTGAGGAGAGCAAAATTTCAACTCTATTCCCGGATTTCTAGAAGTCTCCGAATTTGCGGTTGTCAAACCTTCTCCCATTGTCTGTGACCAATGCATGAGGAATCCCATACCTGCAAATCACATTCTTCCAGATGAAGTCAGTGGTTTTACCTTCCGTAATTCTACTCAAGGCTCCTACTTCGACCCATTTGGTGAAATAATCGATTGCGACTATAGCATGGGTGGCAGACGCTTTCCCCTTTGGCAGTGGCCCGATCAAGTCAATTCCCCATTAAGCAAACGGCCACTGTGAGTTCATCACCGTAAGATTCTCCGGAGGCTAAGTTAGGTAGTTGGCAAAACTTTGGCAACTTTTGCAACTTCTGGTCTTCTCCTGAGCATCTTGGTGCATGCGGGGCCCAAAGTATCCTTGCCTCAAGGCTTTGAAAGCCAAGGACCTCACGCCAGAATGATTTCCGCAGATTCCTTCGTGTATCTCTCGGAGGACATAATCAGCCTCCTCCTGGTCTAAGCACCGCAACAAGGGGAGAGTCTACCTCCGTCTATATAACACCCCGTCGACGAGAGTGTACCTGGCCGCTTTGCACCTCAACTTCCTTGTTTGCTTATTATCGGCCGGTACTGTCCCTTCCTTGAGATAAGAAACGATCTGCTCCATCCAGGTGTTGCTCGTCGATAAGCTCATCACCTAGTTATCCTGCTCGATGCTCGAGCAGGTCTTCATTTCCAAAGGGATAGACTTTGGTAGTTTGGGGTCCGATGTGGCTGCCATGCGAGCTATCATATTAGCTAAAAAATTCTTCTCCCTTGGGATTTGCTCCACCTCGATAGCTCGGAAACTCCCCATTAGCTGCTTCACCTTCCGAAGATAGGCCTCCA
Source organism: Murraya koenigii (assembly GCA_025617385.1). Taxonomy (NCBI): domain Eukaryota; kingdom Viridiplantae; phylum Streptophyta; class Magnoliopsida; order Sapindales; family Rutaceae; genus Murraya; species Murraya koenigii. Next base: position 2,060,152 of record CM046819.1, on the reverse strand, counting down.
TCTTCTCCCCTTGGCCTGGAAGCTCTCGTCGAGGTGGTTTGTTACCAGCTGCGAGTCTGTTCGAAGCTTTACCTCCTCTGCTTTTACTACCGAGGCGAGCTTCAATCCCGCTATTATAGCTTCGTACTCGGCCTGATTGTTGGTAACTTCAAATTCTAATTTCACAGCGTATTGCATCTCTGTCCCTTCAGGACTTAGGAGCACAATTCCTGCTCCTGCTCCCTAATTTCCACAAGATCGATCTACTGTGACTATCCATGTGTTGGTCGAGGCTTGGGAACCTGGTGGGGGCTCGCTCTCCGTCTCCTCATCCCTTGCCGTGGACTCGACCACGAAGTCAGCTAAAGACTGTGCTTTTATGGCTGTTCGGGGCTGGTAATTAATGTCGAACTCGCTTAGCTCCACTGACCATTTTACCAGTCTTCCAAAAGTCTCAAGCTTGTATAAAGTTTGCCTGAAGGGCTGGTTTGTTAGAACCACTACTGAATGTGCCTGAAAATAAGGCCTCAGCTTTTGGGCTACCATGACCAGGGCCAGTGCCCACTTCTCCATTAGTGGATACCGGGTCTCAGCTTCTAGCAAAGCTCTGCTCGTGTAATAAACAGGGTATTGTACCCCTGACTCCTCCCTTACCAGAACTGAGCTCGTTGCCCATTGGGACACAACTAAGTATAGAAACAGTACCTCTCTTGCTCGAGGTGTCGACAGTAACGGAGCCTTCAACAAGTATTCTTTCAATTGCTGGAATGCCGCTTCGCATTCTGGTGTCCACTTTGTCTTCCTGCCTTTTTTCATTTCCTGAAAGAAGACTCGGCATTTGTCCGTAGCTCGAGATACGAACCTATTGAGGGATGCCAGTTTGCCGGTCAGACTTTGTATCTCCTTGAGGCTACGGGGGGACCTCATTTCCACCACTATTCTTATCTTCTCTGGATTGGCCTCGATCCCCTTGTGACTGACCATGAAGCCCAAGAATTTTCCCGAACCCACTCCAAAAGCACATTTCTTTAGGTTTAGCTTCATCCGGTACTTTCTTAAGAGTACGAAGGTCTCCTCTAAATGCCTTACACGCTCCTCTTTAGACTTGGTGATCATGTCATCCACATATACCTCCATCGTCCGACCGATCAATGGCTTGAAGACCTTGTTCACCAGCCTCTGATATGTTGCCCCTACATTCTTCAGACCGAAGGGCATGACCTTGTAGCAGTACAGCCCCTGATTAGTGATGAAGGCTATGCACTCCTCATCTGCTCGGTGCATGGGAATTTGGTTATATTCTGAGAATGCATCCATAAAACTAAGCAGCTCGTGCCCCACTGTAGAATCCACCAGTTGGTCTATCTTTAGTAGCGAGAAGCTATCCTTTGGGCAGGCCTTGTTCACATCTGTGAAGTCCACACACATTCTCCATTTCCCACTTGCCTTCTTCACCAGCACATTCGAGATCCATTGGGGGTAGGAGACCTCCCTTATGAACCCGGCTTTCAGCAGCTTTTCCACCTTGCAGCTGATGGCTTCATATCTTCCCGGTCGACGCATCTCCTTTCTCGCCTCACCGGCTTAGCATCTCTCCAGATTGCCACCGTGACACGCCACTCGGGTCAATCCTGGCATATCCTCATGCGTCCATGCCAACACGTCCGTGTGTGCCTGCAGACACTCCACCAACTTTTCTTTCAACTGCTCGCTAATGCCCGAGCCGATTCGAATTTTCTTCTCGGGGTCGTCTGCTCTCACCTCGACCTCCTCCAACTTCTCACCGGCTCTTGCCTTCCATTCCTCGATTCCCCCGAGTCCAGCTGAGGTTATCTCGCATGGTTTCTTTGGTCGCTACAACAGTAGCAGCCTCTCCACCCTTTGGCTGCCTTTCACGACCCCTACATCCCCATTTACTTGATACTTTAGGGCTAAGTAATGGGTGGATAGCACGCACTGGCTGATCCTCATAAACGGCCTCCCTAGAATTGCCTGGTATGGGCTGGCTTCATCTACCACCACGAAATCCAACATCATGTTCTTTTCAAAAGGCCTCGAGCCCATGGTTACTACCAGCTTAATGATTCCCATAGGTATTAGCTTTCCTCCCCCAAATCCTTTCAAGGAAGTGCTCGTCTGCTCGAGGCTCACGCCTGTTATTCCCAAATCCTCGAGTGTGGACTTGAAGAGAATATCTACCGAGCTTCCCGAGTCAACCTGTATTCGGTCAACTTCCTTGTTTGCTATGTTGGCTTTTACAACCAGGGTATCCTCGTGAGGGTACAACACCCCCTCCTCGTCTTCATCCGTCCACATAATAGGCACCTGCCGAACCTTGGTCTTTTTGGCTGCGGGGGCAGTGAACAGGACTTCTCACGGCAATGCAGCATATCTGCAGTAGTTTTTCCGAGCCCTATTTGAACTTCCCCGCCATCGTGGGCCCTCCCGAGATCACCCTCGTGGATCGGTGGTTCCATGTCTATTTCAGTAAGCTCTGGTCATCTTCTTCAGTCGTCGCTCAACCACCGGATGCCCTCCTTCAATAAATTCATCCATGTACCGATTCCTAACCAGATCCTCCACCTGGTTCTTCAAATCACGGCACTGTGATGTGGAATGGCCATGGTCACCATGGAAATGGCAGAACCGCCCCTTGTCTCATTTGCCAGCTGGCTTGGCCATCGGCGTTGGAGGGCTCAGCAGTCCTCGCTATTCAGCCACTTGAATTATCTCTTCGAGAGATACCTTCAACCTCGTGTATTGCCCGTAAGCGGGGCTCCCTTGGGAAACTTCTCGGTGGGGGTGGCAATGGGCGATCTGCTCTATTGTGGTTCATCTCGAGTCCGCTGGCGGCTGATCATGGGATGTGTGGCCGTCATGACGCCTGTACTCTCTGTGATCCCGGCCCGGAGACCTGCGAGATGGCAGGGGAACCATCCGCGGTGGGGGAGCTCTCTGGTAAGGGTTGTACGGGGCAACCCGGTCCCTTGCTGGTTTTGAAGCTTGTGTTCCTCGGGCAGGACCTCCTTTCTCCTTCCTCTTTGCTCCATTGCCCTGCTCACTCCTCAGTTTTGCAGCTTTTTCCTCTTCAATTACCATATCCAGTTTTACCTGCTCATACGTGCCGAATATGAACGGATCGAAGGACTCCGCAGATTATACCATGGTCTCCCCATCCGGATCCCATCCTTCAATCCTCTCAGAGCTTGGGGATGGTTAAACGCGCCAAGATCTAGGACCGATCTATGGTATCTTTTGACAAACTCCCGGAGGGATTCTCCCTCCCTCTGCCTTACTTCTGACAGCTCCATCATGTCATCCTCAAGGGTCACTGCGCCCCGAAATTGCTCTCCGAACTCCCTACACATCTGTTCAAAGCTCAAGATGCTTCCCCGTGGGTGTCTGCGGTACCATTCTCTTGCTCTTCCCTCCAGAGTGAGTGAGAAGGCCTGGCACCTCTAAGCTACCGACAATCCTTGCACCCCTGTCATGTCGTTGAACAGTTCTATATGCACCAATGGATCACTTTTCCCTGAGAACTTCAGATCTGAGAAGCGGAAGTCATGTGGGATCGTGACACCCATGATCTCCGTAGAGAGTGGGGATTCGTTATCCAAAGATTATTCTCCAACCTGGGCTCTTTCCGCTTCCCGGAGGTCCTCCACAACTCAGTGCTAATCTCAGCACCTCTCCCTCCAACTCTTCCGCGCGAGAGGTCGGGGCTGTATCTTGTAAGTGCTGACGGGACCCCCTTTCCTCCATGTTTGTTTCCTCCCTCACTGCAGCATTTGGTGCCTTAGGTCTCTGGGCTTCATCTCCCACATTTTTCCGAACGGGAGCGTTCCTACGGCTGGACTCCGGGACATCATTACACGCTTTTCTCTGTCCCTCCCTGAGTTCTTGCAATAGGGAGGTCAGAGTCTCCATCTGTTTCTCCATCCGATCCATTCTTTCCTGGATCTCCCTATTCTGGGCCTCATTGGCCACTTCTCTCAAAGTTACCGATTCTTCTGGGCTCACTCCTCTTCGGCTGTTTCCCCTCATCGTTGCGTTGTGTATCTTGAACGTATTAGGAAATTAGGCTTTTTGTGCCGATCCCCACAACGGCGCCAAAAAATGTTGATGCAGTTTTCCCGCGTATCTTCAAACAGTGCTAGAATCTTCTGCTCGCGGCTAGCTTTAGTTTTCCCGCGTATCTTCAAACAGTACTAGAATCTTCTGCTCGCGGATAGCTCGAGCTCGAGCAGGACTGTCTCCTTCTTCCTATTCCTCTGTCTTTTCCAGAACGGAAGTCTCCCTAATCTGCGCTCACAGAAAACAATGTCAGGGGTCGCCGGGTGTTGTTCTGGCGAAAACCCTCCAACGATCAAGTCAGTAATCGGGTTGTTCTTTTTGTATCCCTCTTAGTTAGAGAGATCGGAAGAATAGAAAAAACGTATTTTTGCTTTCTTTTTTGGATAAAGGGAATTCCGAAAGAATCCGATATCAAGGTAAACAGAAAAATGAGAGTTAGAAGAACCAGTATGAAATCTTGGAACCCTTGCAACTTGCCCCTTCGTTTCCTTTTATTCTCTGTTTTTCTCGCCTTTTTTCTCCGAGAGCATCCGTTCCCGCGTCAGTGGTGTCTGGGTCCCTCTGACAGTCGAGATTGGTGTAATATTCCCTGGGGATGCGCGGCTGTCTCCTTAACTCGGTTCACATGGCCAGATCACCATGTCGGGCATGTACGCAAGGAATGATGACACCGTATCCCTTGTGGGGCCCAATCTGACATAAAAAAGGTGTGCGGGATTCTGAGGGAACGGGTCAGATCGGCCTGAGCCGGGTCCCGCGTTCCATCTGGTCAATGGTTTGCGTAGCCCCGTTGTGCTCGAGAGCTTAACTGCAGCGAGCAGGAAGGAGAGCTTGAGCCTCGATCAATATTCGAGCTCCCCGTCCTTGTCCAGCCTTGGCCGGACCTGATGACCTCGAGCAGGCAAGAGAGCTCGGAGCTTGGACCATTCTGAAGTCCTCGACCTTGACCAGCTTTGACGTCTAGTGAGATTGTGTTTGTGCCAGTGGTCGAGACCTCTGCTCGAGCTGAGTTGTCCTCAAGGTATTTTATTCGAGCTAGAAGGGCCTCGAGGAGACCTGCCCGATATTACCCAAACAATCGATATAAATATTGGATATATGCAATTAAACGTTGAAAGAATAAAAGATTAATTGAATGGAATCAGCCACAACAGTTTCAAATTTTACCCTATTTTAAAACTCATGCATCAAAATGCAGCCTCTATTATGCTTTTGGGTTCAATTCAGAATTTGTATACAAATTCAGCTTGTACACAATTCGACTCAAAATCATCTCTTGATTGATTGGAATCAAGATCCAAAGGTTGATGATGATGCATTGATTGGAATAAGGAATCTTTTTTTTTTCTTTTTGAATGTTGACACATATTGCATTGGGAGTATTTGGACTCCTACTAAATTCACTGAGTAGTAGATCACTTTTACGTTTTTTAACTAATGTAAAAAAAACTCTTTTAATAATTTTTAAAATTTTATTGGTTTGTTTGGTGGTAACAGAGTAGAGTCATTTTCATTATTTTTTAAAATAGAGTAGATTTTACGGGGAAGTTTTTTTAAATATATATTTACCTCTATATATTTAAAGATAAATTTTACACTATTCAGAAGGAGTTATAAAATCACACCATGTGTTGCTGCTAATCATATGTTTTAGTGAGGAAAATATACCTTTTTTTAATTTATATAAAGAAAGTTTTAATACACTTAATACAATACGTTTCAATTTGATACACAATACGTTCAATTATAGTAAAACAGTTCGATTTAAGCTGCAAGTACGCATGCTTCACTCTCATGATAGTCCAGATATGTAAATGCTCTTCACCCAAAACTCATTTACTTAATTAAGAGAATGTAAGACTCGTAAAACCTCTAGAGCTCACCTGCCCTAATGATGTTGATTACAGCAATCCCCATTCCTTTTGGACCTCTGAGTCCTCATGAGAGTCACCCAATCCATACATAGAGTTTGAGAGATTTTCCTTAATTTGGGTAGGATACAGTGATAATTTTATACTCAATTTCTTATTCAGATAAGAGACGAGGACAATTTAATATCTAATATTTTATTTGGAGAGGGGACGAGGATTCAGTGAAATCCTCATTCCCTCATTATTTCCCCTTTCTATTTTCAGTTTTTAATTTTTATTTATTTCTTCTAAAATTTTTACTAAATATATTTAAATTTTAAATTGTAACGGTGTGGATGTAAATAACAAATATCATATTATTTATAGAAATAATATAAATTGTAGCTAATATAGACACTTGAAGATTGACAGAGACAATTTTGCTGATGATTTATACCATGTGACTTTTATGGATTGTTCAACTTAATTTGAAACTCCACTATTGCCTAATTTAAGAGATTATCTTATAATTTTGATGACATTAACTTATTTTAAAGGATATTAATACTTATTTTAGTTTATTTTAATATTTTTACTTTATATGATTAAATCAATTTCTAAAAATAAAAGTATCAGTTATTCAGAGATCGGGTATCTCGGGGATTTTCTTTTATTATTTGAAAATTTCCGTACCTCCCCTCTAGCAATTTTGAAAGGAACGAGAAAGATACGGGTATATAAATAGAATATTAGAGATGAGTACAAGGATATCGATCTCCTTCCCTCCCGAGAAGAGGATTTGTTAACTAAAACTTTGGCGTTATCTTGATGAATCATTTGTTGCAGACTGATCTATATATAGTAGGGAAATAGGACCGAAGGATGATAGTGAAGACCAAACAAATCAATAATATAAAATTTTAATAAAACTTTATAACTGTTAGGTACGTGGCGTTGTTAAACCAGATGATCGATAGATCTTACTATATCGCTTCAGATCAGATCAGACTTAGAACAGATCTAGATCTTGCACATCGGGTGTCCAGCCGATATACCGTTTGGACTTTAAAACAAAATAAAGACTTTAAAAATTAAATCCTATGCAACCTAAGCAACACAGGCTCATAAACAGTACCGAGATCTGGATCCCAGATCTGGTGCTCTGAGTGGAAGGAGGGAGAAGAGAATACAACAGAGGGGAGAGATCCGGTCTCTATGCCTCTGAGGCTTAGTAATAATTTATATGGCAGATCTGATATAGATCAGTCTGCAGATCATGCATAAACTATACAGAACTTTAAATAAATAAATAAATGCTTTAAATTACATATACAACTTTAAACAAATTAATTACAGAAGGCTTTATATGCTTTATATTAATCTTAAAATTGAATGCTTACATTTGGATCGAAAGCTTGAGAGCTTTAAAGAAAATTACAAAAGAAGAAGAAAAGGAAAATCAAAAGACAGGAATAGTTTCCTCAAAGTCTTCGTCCCATTTTCCAGAGAGAGAGAGAAAACGAAAAGAAAAATTACAAATCTTCGAAAGAAGAATTCTGAGGAGTCTACAGTCTTCCTCATGAATTTATACATAAAATTTAAACTATTCATTTTAAACTGTGGCGCGTCCTGTAGCGATGTACTGTACACTGTGGCGCGTCTTGTAGCTTTGGAGACTTTACTAACACAAACTCGAGCAGAAGTAGCGAGCTCGGGCAAGCTTTGAACTTCGAGCACGAGCAGGAGCTTCGGGCACGAGCAGGGTTTTGATCTCGAGCACGAGCAGGGGCTTCGAGTACGAGCAGGCTTTAACTTCGAGCAAGAGCAACGATTTCGAGCTCGAGCAGGCTTTAGCTTGAGCATGAATAGGAACTTCGAGCTCGAGCAGGGTTTTGACTTGACCATGAATAGGGGCTCGAGCAGACTATTGCTTGACCAAGAGCAGAAGCTCTAAACAAGTTAGATGCTTGAACTTCTAAAATCTATTACAAATACATCTTTAGACAGGCTTTAACAATAACATTGAGATTTTTCAAGTACAGAAGGATGAAATACTTACACAAAATTTTATAATAAACTGAAAAGTAAAATTATTATTATTATTTTTTTTAAATGAATGCTTTACATCAGAATAAATGGTACAATAAACTATCTTTATTTTTGAGGCTTTATTGGAGATAAAATACCGAAGCAGTCATCCTCGTTTTCATCTCCAAGAGAAATAAAAGGCTCTTCATCACCTGACGAGCTGGATTCGTCTGGTGAGCTCGCAACAGAGGGCTGAGATCTTGATTCGAGCAGCTGTTGCATTACTTTAAAATAATCATCCTCGGATTTGGCCGAGGCGAGCAAGGCTTGAGCTCGAGACTTTTGAGCTTGGAAGGTAGCTTGAGCTTTAGACTGCTCGATGCTTGGCTTTAGGAGGCCTTTTGACAGTAGCCAATTCTGAACTATGTGCTCAGACAGCTTTGACTTCTCGTCGAATTTCGACCACCATTTTACTTTAAAGGTTCTTTGTATAATGAGCTGGGCATCTTGAGTGTGGTACTGAAGGTTCCACATCCAAACCCAAGGGAGAAAGAAATTTGTACAGAAACAGAGAAAAGGAGGAAACCTCTTCTCAAACTCAGAAGGAATATAATGAGCTTTAAATAGGTCCAAACAAGTCTTTGCATTTGGTGTTAAAATTTCTGGACAAGGTCCAAAATAGTTCCACCATTGTTGAAACCAATTTGGAAGGCTTTGAACGGTTATTTTTGGATTGAAGAAAAATAACCAAGAATGGGAAAAATTGTGGCAGTAGAGTATGCCGGCTCAGAATGAGACTCACTGAGAAAGAAATGTTTAAATTTGACAGACTCAATATACTCAAGAATGGCTTGATAATAGGGCTGGGGTTTTGTTAAATCCCATGGTTTGAAAAACCAGCCCTTGGGGAAAAACTTTGAAAGAGCTTGAAAAGGATCAGTATGGTAAAACCCATCTTCAATAGTTAAAACATTTTGGTGATGAGTTTTGCTAAACCAATTCGACTTTTGAGAAAGCTTTTGTTGTGAAACAACAATTTTTGAAGAGAAGCTTTCTTGGGAAACAAGTTCTTTAGAAGAAGAAGACTTTACAATTTCTTTAGAAACAGATTTTTCTTTCTCAGGAACTTGAGAAAGAGCTTTAGTTTGAGAAAGGTTTTGTAAAGCTTGGTTTTGTAAGGCGAGCAGGAGCTCGGGGGATTTAGAAATGGATTGTATCCATTCTTTTACCTGTTCCTCTGACGAGGTGGCTTTAGACCGAGCCTCTTCCTCTTCTACCATGTCAATCCAAGACCTGATTGGCATAGCTGAGGAAAGGAGCTTTTCTTTAGGAGGTGTCAAGGACACATCTTTAGAGTCTTTAGCAGGGGCTTTGCCCTTGTCTTTCCTCCTTGGAGGCATTAACTATTCTGCAAAAATTCACGGGTTAGAAAATCTGGAATAGAATTTAAATCACCTTTAATATGTTCAATCTCAAAATCAAAAACACTCAAAATGGCTTGCCAACGTGCAAAAATCTGTTTTGATGCAATATTTTGAACATCTTTTTCCAAAACATGTTTTGCAGCTTTGCAATCAATTCTAAGTAAAAACTTTTGATTTAAGAGATCACTTTGGAATTTTGTTATGCATAAAACTATGGATAAAATTTCCTTTTTAATTGTAGAATAATTTCTCGGGCAATCATTCCAGTGAGCAGAAACATATCTAACAATTTGTTCTTTATCATGTTCAACTTGTTTTAAAATTCCACCATAACCTAAGTCTGAAGCATCAGTCTCTACAATCTTAGGTAAAGTAGGATTAGCAAGATACAAACATGGAATTTCTTTAACAACATTTTTTATTATCTTTACAACTTTAGTATGTTCATCAGTCCAAGCAACAGGGGTTTTCTTAAGTCTATCATGCAAAGGCTTAGAAATCCTATTTATGTTAGGACAAAATTCAAGAACATAATTTAAACTACCCAGAAATCTTTGCAATTGAGTTTTGTCAAGAATCTTATCAGGAAATTTGTCTGCAAAATGCAAGAGATCTCTCAATAGGCATAATTGTTCCTTTGGATATATAATGTCCAAGGAACCTGACTTTAGTTTGAAACAGAGTGACTTTGGAACTTGAGACTGCAAGTCCAGCTTTTTTGGTAGCATAATAAAAAGTCTTTAGATGTTTGGAATGTTGATCAATTTTGTGAGAAAAGATCAACACATCATCAATATAAACAATGCAGAATTCAGAATATTTATAATTCTTTGGAATTCTGAGGGGGCATTCTTTAGGCCAAAAGGCATAACTGTCCATTCATACTGTCCAAATGGAACAGTGAATGCAGTTTTATACCTGTCTTTAGGTTGAATATGAATTTGCCAAAATCCAGATTTCATGTCAAACTTTGAAAATATGAATGCAGAATGCAGTTTCTGTAATAAATCCTTTTTATTAGGTATTGGATACCTAATCCATTTTAAGGCTTTGTTCAAAGGCTTGTAATTGATTACAAGTCTTGGTGTGTCTATTTCTATTTCTGAATTTTTGTTCACATAGAAAGCAGCACAAGACCATGGAGACCTAGACTTAACAATAAGTCCTTTGGACTCCAAATCTTTAATTTCATTCCTACAATGTTGTTCCAGATCCATGTTCATTTGGATCGAACGGGCTTTAGTAGGAATATTTTTCTCATCAAAAGAAGTTTCATAAGGCAAATCTACCATATGTTGCTTTCTGTTCCAGAATGCAGATGGCAAATCAGCACATATTTCTCTTTTAATGAGTGTCTCAAACTCAGAAATCTTTTGTTTTACAAATTCATTTTGAAGTTGTTTTTCAATTCTTTGTACATTTAAATCCTTTTTCAAACAAACCAAATTATTTTGTTTTGTTTTAAGGAGGGTACTAATATGATTTTTGTAAACAGAACATGCTTTAATAATGTTTAGATTTCTTGTTTTCGGCTTTTCAATGAAAGGGAAAACAAGTTCTTTACTTCTGGCTTTAAAAGATATACTATCATAATTGACAGTATAAGGAGTAATGAGGTTTATAAATGGTGTTCCTAAAATGACAACATAATGAATATCATTTGTCAGTAGGAATGAAGTTTTAAACTTAAACCCACCATTATAAACAGAAGCATCAACTTTGGATTTAATTTTTAATTTTGAATTGTTTGCTGCAGATAGTCTTTCAGTTGTTTTCTCATGGAAACAATTTGGGACAATATCTTCTTTTATACAATTCAAATCGGCACCAGTGTCAAAGAGAGCAATGGTGTCAATCTCAAAGTCTTTGGAAAAGATCAAAGTAATTTTGATTAAATACTTCCTGGTAGTAATTTGCTTTAAAACAAATAGAAAATCATCGGGTACAGACTCGATATTTTCAAGGCTTTGGTCATTTTTATTACCATCATCAGATTCTGGTTCCTTATCAGAATCCTCTTGCAAATGTCTTTGTAGAAGGAGTTGAACTGTTACAGAATCACTCTTCTGCTTTTCTTTCAACTCTTTTATCTCATCTTTAATGTCATTGATCTCTTTCTGAAGATCTTGAATATTGGAAGTTGACTTCTTTGTCTTCTTCTTACCCAAGATTTCAGTAAGATCATAAGTGTTCTTTTTAAGAACAGGGGCTTTAGAAGTTTCAGCTTTATCTCTCACTTCTAAAGTCTTTAGAAGCTTATCCAAATACTATTTTTGGAGAGCAGGATCAGAGATATGTTTGACTAATTCAAGAAAAGTTTCTTGCTCTTTAGTCAAAACATTGACTTTCTTTAAATAGGAATCAGAACTAGTAGAGCTGCTGTATTCTGTATCAGAATCAGAGTCCACTATTTCATCAATTTGTAAGGGCTCGCTGTCTCCTGTCATAGAAGACTCCGAGCTGGATGACTCTATTAGCAAAGGGGCTAACTTTGCTAGGACTTCCTCCTCGAGGTCGAGCTCGTGGAGTTTCTTGCTCATTCTGCAGTATTGAGCAGTATGACCCTTTTTATTACATTTGAAACACGTGGCTTCTTTGTAATTAAAAGAGGATTTGGGTTTAGATTTATCTCTAGAAAATTTTTTCTTCTTATAAGGCCTCGAAGGCTTCTTATAATAAGGTTCTCTAGAGTCTTTGAAAGGTTTTTTATCTCTTCTGGATTTGTAACGTTTCTTGTAAGGTTTGGAATAACACTTACCATTACAATCCTTAGAGGTAGAAGCTTTAAAAGGATCATAATTGAACTGCTTACAGAAGCCGCCCAATTCTTGTTTTGATCTTTTAAGCTCCCATTTTAATCTTTTCTGGAGTTTTAAATCTTAACATATCTTTAGACCTTCCTTATTGACATAACTGACAAGTTCACCATAGGTGAGATTGTCATAAGGAATCTGGTTATCATATAAAGCTTTAATAGAATTTCTAACCTTTTCACCCAAGAGGGTTGGCAACCCTGCAAGGAACTTTTCTTTCCAAGTTACATGATTCGCATCATCTCTTAGAAATAGTCTGGTGAAGAAGGTAGATTTATAATCTTGGAAATCACTAAGTTTCTTGCATCTTAAGTTATGCAATAACTCAGCATTTTTATCTCTTAGGTGAGAAGGATCACCTATGAAATGAAGAGATATTGTAACTATCAAGGTAGCTACAGCATCTTGAATAGGCTCATTTAATTCATCACAGATGGGTGCTCCATATTCATCTGTTTGAATAGCATTTAAAATGTCAGATTGTTGCTGTTTAGTGAGAAGATGATCCCACCAACCTTTTAGCTGACCAGTAAATCCAGCAATCAAGATTTCTGCAATGGCTTTGTCAGAAGTTCCTGATTGAGTTTTATAGGCATTAGCTGCCATAGTCATCTGTTGCAACAACCCAAGGATGTTGTATTCAGACATTCCATCTATGTTCCATTCATAGACAGAAGATGCATTAAACCTGGATTGGTTTAAAGCACTTGGTCTGTTGTCAATAGCTAAATCAGGAGGAGACCTGACTTTGGGAAGAGCTAGTTCCCAATGGATTTTATTAGTTTTAGGAAGAGGTTCTTCCTTAAATGCTTCTATTTCTGAAGAGGCAATAGAAGACTGATCATAGTCTAGCACACCAATCTTGCTAGATTGTGCACTGTCAGGAGCAATTTGGACTTTACTTGAGGAAGAAGAGACTTCTGTTCTCGGTCCTATTTCCCTACTGGTATCAGAGCCAAGGGGAGGATAGTGTTGTATAGTTTAGAGCGTCTAGGTTAGGTGTCTGTGTAAAGGTTGAACACTTGCAGGAGAGGTGAGTGTTACCTCTGGGTGCCGCGGTAGCATTTGGTCGTAAGTCCCCCAAGGTTGAAGGGCAGTAAAACCAATTCTTAGCCGTGGATTGTAGTCTTTCCTGTCTGTCTAAAACTTGAACATAGATTTCTAAAATGGATTCTCTACTGCAGAGAGCATCATCCTTTTCTAGCTCTTCCTCCGGGAGGACTAGTGATTCAAAGCATGTAGTGAATTCAGAAGAATTCATAATTGAGAATTTTAATAAAGCCATTGATTGTTGGGAACTACCAAAGATTTCCAAAGAAATGATTTATAAAACCAAAAAACTTGATTTTTTAAAGAATGATTATGTTATTAAAACTGAAGAGCATGACATAACACTTTCAAAGCCATTTGAGACAATTCAATTGTTCTCAGAACAATCTCTTAAGAAGTTAAGAGAAAAGAATTTTAATTATGTGCATATTGGTTTAATCCAAGTTGGTATAAAGCCCCTGACCAAAGAAGGATTGGATACTTCAATCCTGGCTGTCCTCAGAGATGGGAGATTTCTCTCCTTTGATGATTCCTTGCTCAGTAGCATTGAATCAAGTCTCTGTAAAGGACCCATTTCATTCAGCTGTTATCCAAATATAACAGTTTCACTTAAAGATAAGAATATTTTAAAGAGCATGATTCTTCAAATCAAAACCCATAATTATCATATGGTTGAAGGGTCAATTCCAGTTGCATTGATATTTAAAATTTCATATAAAGCCATGCATTCTGCATTTAACACACAACACAAATACCGATCAAAAGAGATGAAACCCTTCTCTTGCGGATCGATTTGTCTAAAGCCAACATCTGTCATTCCAAAGCCCATCCAATGGAAAGATGTCCATCTTCCTGAGGAATGGATCCTTGAAGGAGCCACTGATCCAGTGATTCCAAAACAACTTGAGCCAAATACAGAGTTGCAAAGTGTGACTCAGTATTCTGATGGTAAAGTCAAGCTGTCCTTTAGGAGATCTATATCTTCTAGATTCTCGGACAAGGATTCGAGCATAGGTATGCCTGCTATAGAAAGGAGATTTTCAAAGATACCTTCTGAGATAAATCTTCCTTTTCAACCTATAAAGAGTCAGCCTAGGTTTTCCACCTCAGATATACCTAGCTCATCCATACATTCTGTTGACTATACCACTAGTGTACCACATCCCATTTACACTAGTAGACAACAGGATAATGAACAGGAAGAGAAAGAACCTTCTCCTCCTACTTCTCCTACTTTCTCTGCTGTCACAGAAAATAGGATAAATGTCATTATTAAAGAGTTTGAAGTCGATAAAAATCTTTTGCATAATGATTTTTATTCTGAAATTAATAAAGAAAAAAGACTTTGGTTTTTTAAGAAATTTTTTAAACCAAAGAAAAGAGATTCAAAAAATTTATTATGAATTCGTAAATTTACATAAAGTTCATATTTTCTTCTTTGATTGGTTTGAGATGTATGCTTCTGATAACAATATTGATTATCCTTTTAAGGAATCAAATCCTATTGTTACCAGAAAGAAGATCCCTGAATGGACTCTTTCTGATAGTGACAGAACTATTGAAGCAGAACATCCACCTCTTAGGAGTATTGCTATTGATCATGGTGATCCTCCTGTCCAAATTAAAGCTTCACCTTATAAAATTCATAAGCCTAAAGATCCAGAAGTTGATTTAGATAGTATTATACAACAGAACAATTTCTGTAATACTAATCTAAATACTATAGGAAAACAGTTGACCAGACTGGAAAATCAATTCCAAAAGTCAACCATAACTGTTGTTCCTACTCCTTCTGCTATTCCATCTTCTTTAAAGCTAACAAAGTCTGATTCTGAGAAAAAGCTTAAAAAGCCTATTTTTGAGCCTTTCCAGGTTTCTAAAACTAGTCAAAAGCTAGTCCAGGAATCTAAATCAGATTTTGCCAAAGCTATTCGTGAACAACTTGATAGGATAGAAGTCTCTTCTTCCTCAAGTAAAGTCCAAATTGCTCCTGACAGTGCACAATCTAGCAAGATTGGTGTGCTAGACTATGATCAGTCTTCTATTGCCTCTTCAGAAATAGAAGCATTTAAGGAAGAACCTCTTCCTAAAACAAACAAAATCCATTGGGAACTAGCTCTTCCCAAAGTCAGGTCTCCTCCTGATTTAGCTATTGACAACAGACCAAGTGCTTTAAACCAATCCAAGTGCTTTAAACCAATCCAGGTTTAATGTTATTCTTGAAAAAACTCAAGATGCCCAGCTCATTATACAAAGAACCTTTAAAGTAAAATGGTGGTCGAAATTCGACGAGAAGTCAAAGCTGTCTGAGCACATAGTTCAGAATTGGCTACTGTCAAAAGGCCTCCTAAAGCCAAGCATCGAGCAGTCTAAAGCTCAAGCTACCTTCCAAGCTCAAAAGTCTGTTTTGATGCAATATTTTGAACATCTTTTTCCAAAACATGTTTTGCAGCTTTGCAATCAATTCTAAGGAAAAACTTTTGATTTAAGAGATCACTTTGGAATTTTGTTATGCATAAAACTATGGATAAAATTTCCTTTTTAATTGTAGAATAATTTCTCTGGCAATCATTCCAGTGAGCAGAAACATATCTAACAATTTATTCTTTATCATGTTCAACTTGTTTTAAAATTCCACCATAACCTAAGTCTGAAGCATCAGTCTCTACAATCTTAGGTAAAGTAGGATTAGCAAGATACAAACATGGAATTTCTTTAACAACATTTTTTATTATCTTTACAACTTTAGTATGTTCATAGATATATATATATATATATATATATATATATATATATATATATATATATATATATATATATATATATATATATATGTATATATACATAAATGATTCTGACTCAACTATTCCATACCTTATCCGAGAGCATATAGCTCGTTGTGTGTCGAAGCTAAGGTAGGAATGCTACGTACATAGGCAAAACCATGAGAGTGTGTTTTCTGTTTAAAAATTTGTAAAGATGCGAGCAAGTACCTTATCAAATATGGAAACTCAGACTTTAAAGCGAGTGCAAGCAAATTCTTGAATCTGTTCATTGTTTCCGGCTCCGACAAAGTAAACTTCACCTCTTTCAACAAAATCAGGAAGCAAGTGTCATAACCCATTTCTAAGACTTTGAAGTTGACAAACCATCAGAACATCACAAATGATAAAAGAAGAATGAGGGTAAAAATTCATGTCCCTTAAAAGAAACAATGAAAGAAAATGAATGATGATGCATGGGAATGCTATGTAATACAAATGCTTAATTAAGATTATGCAGTCTACAATTGAAACTCTAGAACTGTTGTCTTCCAAAAATTTAATGATTAACCTATTTTAACATTCCCAATTTTCTTACCACCAACAAGTTTCTAGATTAAAAAAAAACCTCAATAGTTTTAAAACATAATAAAGGAAACTACATACCACCGACACGGTGAATGCTCTGTACAAAGCTTTTCCTCATTCTCCTTCCGATTCACCATCAAGGGAGTTCTAACCTCTCTAAGTCTCCACCTTTCATGCTAACACACACAAACCCAGTACCATGTCCGACTATAAATGCCATGGCTTCGGTGTCACCAAGGATGCTGCCATTATCAGATCTCCCTCATTTTCCCTATCCTCATCATCCACAACAATGACTAACTGCAAATAAACCTGCACTTAGTATCACATTATCTATAAGCAATAATATTTTAAAAATCACTATCGGACCACCGACTTTGCCTTGACGAATATCTTCAATGGCCTCCGAGATGGAAGCAAATCCTTCGATGAGGGACGATCAAGGTCGTATTCATCATCATTAGCAAAGAAACCACTAGTTGTCGGTGCTATTTCAGCAGCAAGAGTTCTAATACGTATTCATATTAAATTTCCAAATAAAATCAACACTCTTTAAATAAAATACAATGAGCTTATATCTGCTTTCAAATAAAAGAATCTCATCTGGTAGCTCTTCAAATCGGTCCTGCTTTCCCCTTAACTCGGAAGCTCTCAATCTTTTTCTCCTCATCTTGCTTGGTTTTATCTTGCTTTCCAAGAATTGATGAAACCCAAGCAATATGTTTGATAACTTTCTGGCATCCTTCCAGTGACAACAATTGCCATAACATCTACAATTTACAAGTTATTTCTCAGCTAAGGATTCATACGTCGCTATCGTCACGATCCAGATCAGTCGAAAGTCGCTCGTCATCGCTCATGAAGCCATCGTCTGCGGTGATCCTCGGTCTGCTCTGCTCTTGCGGTGTCGTTGTAGTCATTGTTGGTGCTTCTTCAAATCGAAACCACTCGCTGTCAACTCACCGAAGTATCGAAGTTCATGCATGTGTCTGTTATAATGACCGTCATTACACCCATCCAAGGCCCACCTTCGTTCCACTCATCACCGAACGTCTTGAAACCCAGCTGCACCGTCGCTACTGACCGAACGCATATCCAGTGAGTCGCAGCAGCAGCGATAAATCGATGATTTGAGTTTCATACACACACACACATCGGAAAAGAAAGCGGCAGTCGACCACCAGACAGCAACCCAATCTGCTACTCCATAGGGACCGCGATCGGATCTGCTGCTCCATGACTCTACCATCACCAAGCTCCTCCTCCAGTTGAACTCATGACCTCACCGACGCCGGTGGTGGTACCCGACCAACGCTTTTCCGGTAGCGGTGGGTTTCATCTTCGACCAACGCTTTTCCGCAAGTTTTTGTGAGAATTATAACATTATTATTCGCTAAGTTCGGACTATGGCAACCGACTGACGGGGTAGAGAGAGGCGATGGCCGGATATGGAGAGACCCACGGCGAGAGAGAGAGACTGACGGAGGCTACGAAGAGCCCGGAGTTGCAAGCGAGGGCAAGGCGGAGAAAGGAGGCGAGGCGGAGATGCGGCCGGAGAGAGGTGTCGCATTTGGCTCGGAGATCGGAGGTCCAGACGGAGGCAGCGGAGGAGGAGATAGAGTAGTGGAGGTAGAACGAGGAGGCGGCGAGGCGAAGAAGAGATCGGAAAGAAAGGGAGGAAGGAGGTGGATTCGGAGAGGAGGATGGAGAGGAGAGGAAGAGGAGGAGGAAGAGGACGAGCTGGACTGGAGGGAGGCGAAGAGGTGGACTGGGAAAGCATTGAGAGATGGGTGAGAGTTAGAGAGATCGAGCATTTAGGTTTTTTGATTTTTTGTTATTATATTTTTATTTTTAAAACCTTTAAAACAAACGAATTAAGTTAATTTAACATGGTTTGATGGTCTCTGTCTCAAATGTTAAAGTTTTAAACTCTAGAAGTCTCAGATTCGAGTTGGAACTAAAATAACTATTAATGAATTTTTTTTTTTATCTCTGATACTTTAGTGTCAGTAATTATTGATGTTTAATTTACTAACACACTAGTATCAATAATCTCTAATACCTACTTGTTAATAGGTACATTTGTTCACAATTACTGATACTTTTTGCTAAGTGTCAGTAAATGTCATTTTTCTAGTAGTGTTAGAGAGGTTTTGAAAATGAAATGTTGAATAAATATCCAGAAATTCTTTAACATGCATGTATGGATCTTCTCTATCTTACCCATAGAAAGATAGAAGAAGTTGAATTACATCGAGTTTAAGTTCAAAGTGAGTGACTGAAGTTTGAGGTAATATAATGCAAGATGGATGGTTTGTCGTGATTAGGGAAAAATGCCCTTTAAGAGTTTTAGCATTTTCAATTTCAGGGTCTTCCATATTAATTACAGATTCAATAGCCCTGAGACTACGTGTTGATCATTCAGATGACTCTATTTTGAGAATATTATTTGTTGAACCATGTTGCCAAATGCTCATGCAAAAACTAAACTCCTATTACACAAGAATTAATTATGAGGAAGAAATGGTCCTAAATTTGAACTACAGTTCAGGGCCATAAGTTTCTTTGCTTCTAATCTGTAGAGAATAAATTATCTCCTAATTAGACAGCTCTTACTCCTCAGATAAAAATTAATAGATTACCAGTTAAGGAACATTAAACTAACAAAGCAATAGTTCTCAAGAAAGCGAGGAGAGACGCTT
Source organism: Murraya koenigii (assembly GCA_025617385.1). NCBI lineage: Eukaryota > Viridiplantae > Streptophyta > Magnoliopsida > Sapindales > Rutaceae > Murraya > Murraya koenigii. The sequence continues at coordinate 2,040,882 of CM046819.1, read as the reverse complement.
GGCTCTACTTAAATTCCAAGATTCTCCTAACCAGAACCACCATAATATCAACTTAATAATCGCTCACTGGAGTGACTACCATTTGCACCCTTTTCAAAGGTCCCATGAGCTTGTAACCTCAGTATAGACCAAGCAAAGTTGCAATAGATTTTCCAACAAGCTTCTCTGTAATTAAAATTAAGAATAAAATAAAATAAAATAAAATAATTTTTTTTTGCAAATAAAATACTAAATTACAACTTGCGAAAGAATCAATAAATCTAGATCTAATTAGTTTTCCATTGCAATCCTATGCAATAGTGCCAAAAACTTATTGTACTTAAAATTCACTTTTAAAAATTAGTCGTAAGCACACGAATCTATTAAAGTATAGATTTGTGAAGAACGAGGTCGAATCCACAGGAATTGCCTATTAGAATAAGAAAAGCTAAAGTAAACTTATATTAATTTAATTCTTACCTAGTTAACCAAGATTGTTTAAAGATGAAAATTATATTAGACTTAACATGAAGGTAAATAAAAGTAAGATGAAAATTCAAGAGTGATAAAATACTAAGACTTTGGAATACATCACCTTTAACCTCATAAATCCAAATTATTTATCTATTTAATCCCCTAAATTATAGTAACAATATATTTATTTATTTTGAAAAACACAAAATGAAAGAGTTAATAATTAAAAATTACTTAACCAAGCTTAGATTTATTAAAAATTATTCATAACTACCAAGAATACATGATATTAATGGTAAAAAGAGTTTCATTTTTATAAAAAGTGTTTCATTTTTATAAATCATGTGAAGCCAGAATTATACACATTAAAATCATAAATAAAGGATAAATAAATAAAATTTGAAATTTATTTTATTAAAAGGACTTCATCCTAACATTTGTAAAAGAAAATTATTTCATAATTAAATAGATAAAAACAATACAAAACTTACAAAGTTTGCCCATTGTTACAACTTGTCTTTCTAATTTCTCACTCTTAATTTTCTATTCTCTACTTTATTTCAAAAGAACAAGCCCCCCTCTATCTATAGATGGAGGGTGAAAAATACAAGAATTGTACCCTTGGATGCTAGTTTGCAACAACTTGATCTTGTTGTAAAGTAGTTATCAATCTTTGAACAATTTCCATGAGTTTGGCTTGATTTTGATGAAGATGAGATGAATGTAGTAAAATCTTGGTGAGAATTTGGTTGGATGTAAGTTGGAAAGAGTTGGCCACTCAATCGCCTTGTTCACAAGAAAAAGATAATGTAAAGGGTATGTTTTCAAATTGGCTTCTTCAATTGTTGGTGGCTGTTCGAAGAATGGACTGCTGGAAGAATGTGGGCTGGACGATGACATAGCAGTGATGATGTGGTAAGCTGACGTGTATGAAGTGGGCCATATTATGGCGATGATGTGGACCAAGCAGGTAACGTGGCCCATGATGTCAGCAGATTCAAAATCAAATTAAATGTTGTCAAAGTTAATTCAAATGTTATCTTGACCCCAAGACCGCTAGACCTCTACCTTGGCCCTGCCATTTTACCACGGTTGACTTCTACTAACACAGTGCAAAAGGTATTTTAAAAAGTATTTTATAAGCTTATTCATACAACCTAAATTCCATGTTATTTGATCACACTTCTGTAATTATACATTATTATAAAATAACTACCAATTATAATTAATTATGTTTAGTGGAAGGGCATGCTATTTGTTTACATCCATTAGTTTGTAAGGGATTCAATGCAGACTTTGATAGTGATCAATGGCTCTTCATGTACCCTTATCTTTAGAGGCTCAAGCAGTACAATTATTCCATAAATGGATAAGAAACAATAGGGGTGGAAGCCGTTTATTACGAAGATGAAGCATAGCTAAAGTACAATCACATTCGATCCACAACAGATTCCAATCTCGAATAGAAGCATGCTCAATAGTTAAGATAACAGCCATCAACGTGTAACGGGCAAGAAAAACCACCCAAAAGTTCTCCCTTATAGTTTCTAAACACAGCCCCACAAGCGGAAACATGTAAAGAACCTTTTAGCATGCCATCAGTATCAACGTTTTTCCAATCTCAAGTTGGAGAATCTAACTGACAATTTGAACACGGGGAGCTCGACAATACTTAATGCCAACACCCAATCCAGAATAAGATCTCTTTCAGTCCCAAAGTGAGTATATCTTGGACAAAATTTGGTAACCTAATCAAATAAAAGCATCCTTTTCACAATAATACACATCAAATAAAATGCAAGAAGAAACCATAACGATAACATACTTCTTAAGACGAATGTCAATGGGAACTCTATCTTTACACATATGCCAAGTAAGAATAGAGTACTCTGGTTGAATATGTGGTCCCTAAAGCCTTTTCCAAGGGAAATTATAATACATGCATATGACATAAACAATCATATGCTTGAAGAATAGAGAACATATCATCAACCATAACCTCCCAAATTAGTTTACCTTTACAGTCATCCGTAGGCAACATAACCTTCTCAATTTGCAAAGCACTATCAGGAAAAATATGGCAAAACGAAAATGGAATCTTCCAAGATTGTTCTCAATGAGATAAGAGACCTTTAAATCCAGGCTATCAGTTAGCTCATGAGACTTAAAAACAATTAGGGTCATTAACCTATCTACCCTTCTACAATTAATCTTAGAATCATTGTCGACTACCCAACAAGAATGAAGTGAAATACTAGGAAGCACATGCCTAACACCACCCCAAATTGAGGAGAGCTTGTAATTAGCATCATGACTCGAGATCGAAATATGGTAACAATTCTTAACAAACTGATAGCGCATAGCGTCAGAGGTAATGCAATTCCAAGGAAGCTTAAAAAGACAAGCCAAACTAAGACAACCAAATTCCCAAATGCCCAACCTACATTTAGCAATGGGAACACATACTTGAGCCCAAGCAAAAATCACCACTTTCCTACTAGAAAAATCACCATTTTATAAAAAATTACAAGCACAAGAATTGAGTTGGCGAAATAGTGAACGTGGCCAAAGATATATCATGAAGCTATTGTAACATATGTGTTGATCCGGTTTTCTGCTTCCAAGTGATGCTATTGTCTTCTGCTCGCTGGTCGTTCGAGCAGGATTTCCTGCGGGTTCCTGCCTCTCTCCGTTCACTGGAGCGGTGATGTCTTCCGACCCATGTCCACAGAAATGGTGTTAGGGGTCGCCGGGTGTTTTTCCGGCGAAAACCCTCCGACGCTCAAGTCAGTAATCGAGTTGATTCTTTTGGAATCCCTCTTAGTCCGAGGGACCGAAAAATTGGGAGGTTCGGAGAGAGAAGTAAATTTACCTTGTCCATCATCTTGTATTTATCCCCCCAGTTTTCCCACCCCCTTTTGTTTGGGAGCCATCCCTTGCATTAATTGCACCTGTGCCTTTCTGACGGCTATGGGTTGCTACGACACAACCTAGGGGTATGGGATGTTAGACGGCTACAGGTTCCCATGACCAAATGATGATGCTGTGTAGGTTTGTATGAAATGATAACACTGTGGAGGCGTGCGCCGGTCATCGGTAACAGTGATGAGACGTTACGGTATGAGGGTGTCTGTCAGTTATCGATCATCGTGACAAGTTGTTGGGGCATGGGGCTGCCATGCTTAGGTCCGCTTGTTCGAGCTTTGGTTTCCCCTTGTTCATGGCGTTGCTCGTAACGGGACCAGGTCTCGTTCGGTGGTCGAGGGTCTCTGTGACCTTACTCGAGTAGGATGGGGAGATCAGGGCCCGACCAGCTTTCGAAAACTTGACCTCGACCAGCTTTGACACCGAGCAGGGGTGTCTTCGTGCTAGTGACCAGGTCCTCTGCTCTGGCTGAATTGTCCTCGAGCGAGTCCTACTCGGCATTCCCCAAACACCAGTCCCCCAGTTTATAGTCTTGAGAGTGAAACGAGATAAGACTGGAAACTACTTGTCCGAGCAGGTTCTCTCCCTTTTTGCCTTTCTACGCTGAGCAGTCTACCCCTTCCGTCACTTTATATTTAATGCGAGACGCGTGGGCTAATATGGACCAATCGTTTGAATTTTAAAGAGGCGGTTATTTGAACAGTCACGTCCCCTTGAGTAACGTGCCGTCTGTTGGCATGACTTGCCTTCCCCTTTATAAACCCTTAATTTCACTGCTGTGCCCTTTCCATTTTCAATCTTTGCTTTGAACTAGAAACCGCTGTCCATCAGCATCTTCTTTGCTGCCGTCATCGTCACTTGCCTTCTTCAGATCAGCATCAGGTATAAGTTCTTTGACTTCTTCCCCTCGTTCTCATTCTTTTTGTTTTCTGGGTTTCGTTTTCCATTTGGTAGACTGTGTCTCTAGGAAAAATGTCAGCCACTCAGCAACCCCTGTCCCCCTGAAGAATCATCTTTTTTGCGTGACTCCGAGGCTAGTAGGGGGTTCCGGTGAGAGACCTAAGTCGGGAAGAGGTCGAGCCTGTGGGGGCAACCTGGCGGTAACAAAAGCAAATGACCAGCCAAACGTCAGAGGCCAAGTCATTTGCCATAGATAACATGAGGTGTGAAACCTCACACCAAGATTTATATCGGCTTAGGGCTATGTACCACATCCCTGCCAGTGTTGATCTACGTCTCCCAAGAAAAAATAATACCCCTAGCCGCCCTCCTTGAGGGTATGTCACCCTCTATCTAGAATGTTTTAAGTAGGGCGTTAGGTTGACCATACAACCCTATTTTGCCCGGGTCTTATACCAGTTGCGTCAAGCACTGGGGCAGCTGAACCCGAACGGGTGGAGGGTTCTATTGGGGCTGTACGTCCTGTGGAGGTGGTGTAATTTGGCCAAGCCGACGGTAGATGAAATAAAGCATCTCTACCAGTTGAAGAGCAGCCCAAAAGACGGGCTGGTACTACTTCACTTCCAGCCTAAAGGACAAGAAACCCATCACTGACCTCCCTACCTATGGTGGCAACTAGAAGGGTAAATTATTCTTTGCTGGAGGGAACTGGGGGCGAGCAACCTCTGCAACTGAGGAGGTTCCTCAAATTCATTCTCGTTTTTGTACTCCAGGTCGTCTGCAGCTCATCATACATTCTGCTTTGATTTTTCTGCTTACTCTCTCTTATTGTTTTTTACTGGTCTTTTTTACAGTCTCTTGGAGCGTGTCATATCGGGTCGGGGGGAGCTGTAGAAGCAAATTAACACCGCCTTGAACAATGCGAGCTCGTGCAGAGGGTTGTTGACTCACTAAAACTTTGCCGAGTTCAGTGTAATTGCTGAGGAAAAAGACATGAGCGGTATCCTCTCTCGCTTAAAGAAACGCTCAAGAGTGAGCGAGCAGCCGAAGAAGCTCCCCAGAAGGGCCCGAGAGCTGCCGTTCCCTCCAGACCCAGATCAGGATGCTCTCAGGAGCAGCAGCCCGATTTCACCGACCCCTATGTTAGGGATTATACCAGGCACCTGGGGGAGAAGTTCGTGGAGGAGTTGGAGTCCTCTAGCATCAACGAGCTGGCCAACATGTTCTAGTGCCTCTCCTGCCAGGCTACAACTGCCTCTACTGCCTTCAAGATAAAGGCCATGAATTTTGAGAGGAAGATTAAGGCTGATAATCAGGGCTTGAGGCAGACGCTCGAGCAGAAAGAGGAAGAAGCTTCAAAGCTTCGTTCTGACATCTCCACCTTCGAAGAGAAGGCAGCTTTGGCCGAGTTTAAGGCACTCTAGCTTGAGAGGGAGCTACTCATAGTCCGAGATGAGCTTGTGAATGCCCGTAAAGACCACGATGTGCAGAGGTTTGCTTTCGAAAGGACCATGGAGGCAGAGACTTCTCGCCTTCAGCTTAAGGTGGATTCCTTGGGGACTCAGCTCACAGAGGAATACAACAAAGGGCTGACTTCTGCTACGAATGTATCATGTCCGTTTTGGGCAAGGAATATCCTGAGCTGGATATGTCTAAGCTCGAGGCGGGCATGGATGCATACATGAACTAGCAGGATGCCCGAGGTCAGGAACCAAGGGATCCCTCTACCGAGGTGGAAGTGGACTCTGCCAGGCCTAGGGATGTTGTTCTTCCAACTGTTTAAGCTCAAGCTGCTCCTGCTGCCGAGGAGGATCTTCGAGCTGGCCCCTCTTCTGAAGCCCCTACCCTAACTGCTAGCCTGACTGCTCAAGCCCCTTGATTGCCTTTGATTTTTTTTTTTTTTGTAATTGTAACTTTGGCAATGAAATAAAGAACACATATTTCTCACTTTTCCTTCGTACTTTTGATCTGTTCCAAAATTCTCTGTGGGGTAAACTTCCAGCAGGCTTTAAGCCTTTCCCATATAATTGTGACTATGGTTTGCTTCTGCTCATCTTGCCAAAATGTGATCAACTAGATTAATCCTTTATGAATTTTGGTTGTTTTACCTTAACCCGAACAGACTTTAAGATTTGAGGCCTTGGTATCTTTCTTTAGTTAGCTTTTTGTGCTCGAGCTCGTCCTGACCGTGTCCAGCTTTTCGTCTTGCCTTAAGTCAGGTTTTGAGACTTACGGCCCTTTGCATTTCTTCACGAGCTTATCTTGCTCGAGCCTTCACTTGGCTTATGCTTGGCACCATCTCGCCTTAGGTTAGGCTTTGAGACTTACGGCCTTTCATTTCTTCGCGAGCTTATCTTACGCGAGCCTTCACTTGGCTTATGCTTGGCACCGTCTCACCTTAGGTTAGGCTTTGAGACTTACGGCCTTTGCAATTCTTCACGAGCTTATCTTTCTCGAGCCTTCACTTGGCTTATGCTTAGCACTGTCTCGCCTTAGGTTAGGCTTTGAGACTTACGGCCTTTGCATTTCTTCACGAACTTATCTTTCTAGAGCCTTCACTTGTCTTATATTTGGCATCGTCTCGCTTTAGGTCAGGCTTTGAGACTCACGGCCTTTGCACTTATTTTTTTTTTCAGAAGCTTTAATCTGGTCACATGGGATTGATTAATTTTTTGAAGCATTTTTCTTGCTTTTATTCACATACAAGATTTTACACATTTCTAGTGTGGAGGAAACTGAACACTAATTTATCGTAATACAAGGGAACTTACTGGAAATATTTCATCAAATGTTGTGCATTCCATGGCCTTTTAACTTCTCGTACATCTGGATAGGTCAGCCTGTATGCCTCCGGACCAACTATTTGAAAGACCTTGTAAGGACCTTCCCAGTTCAGGCCTAACACCCCTTGCCTGGGATCTTTAGTGCTCTGATTTACTCTTCTAAGTACCCAGTCCCCCACCTGGAATCGGCGGATGTGCACGTCCTGATTGTAGTGGCGGGCTACCCTCCGCTGGTATTTTGCCACCTTCATTGCTGACCTTTCCTTTTTCTCCTCCAGCAGATTCAAATTTGCACACATCTGCTCGTCATTCTGCTCCTCGTCGAAGTGCTCCGTCCGATGCGTGCCCATTCCTATCTCTGCTGGGATCACTGCTTCATGCCCGAATTCTAAGGAAAATGGTGTCTTGCCTGTGGCGATTTTGTGTGTGATCCTAAAAGCACATAACACACCAGGCAGCTCGGCGACCCAAGCTATCTTCTGCTCACCCAGTCTGGTCTTCAGGAGATGCTTTATAGTTTTGTTCGCGGCCTCCACTTGCCCATTTGCCTGTGGGTGTAATGGCGAGCAGAACTTCAATTCTATTCCCATAATTTTGCAGAAGTCTCTGAACTTGCTGTTGTCGAATTGCCTCCCGTTGTCTGCAACCAGTGCCTGGGGGATCCCATACCTGCAAATCACATTTCGTGATTTGCTCCAAATAAAGTCAGTGGTTTTGCTTTCTGTAATACTGCTTAAAGCTTCCACTTCAACCTATTTAGTAAAATAATCGACTGCCACCACGGCATGTGTTACAGATACTCTCCCTTTTGGCAGTGGTCCAACCAGGTCAATTCCCTACTGAGCAAATGGCCATGGTGAGTTCATTACTATGAGGTTCTCGGGCGGCTGAGCTATGTGGTTGGCGAAGCTTTGATGATTCTTGCAGCTCTTGGTCTTTTCTTGTACGTCCTGGTGCATCCGAGGCCAGAAATACCTTTGTCTTAAGGCTTTAAAGGCTAAAGATCTTGCGCCAGAATGGTTTCTGTAAATCCCTTCGTGTATCTCTCTGAGGATGTAGTCGGCTTCCTCCTTGTCCAAATAGCGTAACAGTGGCAGGGTGTATCCTCGCCTGTACAATACCCCGTCGATAATGTGTACCTCACTACTTGGCACCTCAGCTTCTTCGCTTGCTTCTTATCGGCAGGTAATGTCCCTTTCTTGAGATAAGAGATAATTGGATCCATCTAGGTGCTGCTCGAGGACAAGCTCATCACCTCGTCTTCCTGCTCGATACTCGAGCAGGTCCTGATCTCCACTGTAATGGACTTGGGCATCTTGGGGTCAGATACAGCGGCCATCCGTGCTATTATATCCGCCCGAAAGTTTTCGCCCCTTGCAATCTGTTCTATCTCCACCACTCGAAACTTTGCAAGTAACTGTCTTACTTTTCGAAGGTAAGCTTCCATCTTCTCGCCTTTTGCCTGGAAGCTTTCGTTGAGGTGGTTTGCCACCAGCTGAGAGTCTGTCCGGACCTTCACTTCCTCTACCTTCACTACTAACGCGAGCTTCAGTCCTATAATTATAACCTCGTACTCAGCTTGGTTATTGGTGGCCTTAAACTCGAGCTTTACGACATATTGTACTTCCACCACTCCAAGACTAAGAAGCACTACTCCTACTCTTGCCTGGATCAGAGGAGCCTGCTGCTCGCTCGTTGTTTGCTCCTTTGTCTGACTTTGTACACTGAACCACAAAGTCTGCCAGGGCTTGTGCTCTAATTGTTGTTCGGGGCTAGTAGCTGATGTCAAACTCGCTGAGCTCTATCGACCATTTTACCAGTCGGCCGAAGTCTCTGGCTTGTGCAGATTTGTCTAAGCAACTGGTTCGTCAAGACCGCTCTCGAGTGTGCCTGAAAATAAGGCCTTAACTTTCGAGCTGCTGTTACCAGTGCGAGTACCCACTTCTCCACCAGTGGATACAGAGTCTCTGCCTCCAACAAAGCTCTGCTCGTGTAATATACAGGGTATTATACCTCTGACTCTTCACTTATTGGGACCGAGCTCATTGCCCATCGTGACACCGCCGAATACAAGCATAGAACTTCTCCTGCTCATGGTGTTGATAGTAATGGGGCTTTCAGCAAGTACTCCTTTAGCTGTTGGAATGTCGCTTCACACTCTGGTGTCCACCTCATCTTTCTCCCTTTTCTCATCTCCTGGAAGAAGACATGGCTCTATATTTCCTTAAGAATGCACGGGAGATGAATCTGTTGAGGCATGCCAACTTACCCGCGGGGCTTCATGTCTATCACAGCTTTTATCTACTCTGGGTTGGCCTCAATTCCCTTGTTACTGACCATGAAACCCAAGAATTTTCCAGAACTCATTCCAAAGGCACATTTTTCAGGGTTAAGCTTCATCTGGTACTCCCTCAAGAGTGTGAAGGTCTCTTCTAGATGCTTCACATGTTCTTCTGCGTCCTTGGACTTGGTGATTATGTTGTCTACATAGACTTCCATCGTGTGGCCGATCAGCGGCTTGAAAATCTTGTTCACCAATCTCTGGTATGTTGCCCCCGCGTTCTTCAGGCCGAAGGGCATGACCTTGTACCAAAATAGACATTGGTTGGTGATGAAGGCCGTGCACTCCTCGTCTGGCTCCTACATGGGGATTTAGTTGTAACCTGAGAAGGCATTCATGAAGCTGAGCAGACCGTGTCCTGCTATGGAGTCAACCAGCTGGTCTATCTTCGGCAATGGGAAGCTGTCCTTTGGATAGGCTTTATTCAAATATGTGAAATCTACACACATTCTCCATTTCTCACTCGCCTTCTTTACCAGTACCACATTTGAGATCCATTCAGGGTAGTTGGCTTCTCTTATGAATCCCGCCTTCAACAGCTCCTCCACCTCGCTGTTCGTGGCCTCATACCTCTCCTGATTGACGCACCTCCTCCTCTGCCTGACTGGCTTCGCGTCTCTCCTTATTGCTAGCCTGTGGCATGCCACCTTTGGGTCGATCCCAGGCATATCTTCATGCGTCCAAGCGAACACATCTGAATGTGCTCGCAAGTACTCGACCAGACTCCTTCTCAGCTGCTAGCTAATACCCGAGCCGATCCGGACTTTCTTCTCTTGGTCGTCTGGTTTTATCAAAATTTCCTTTAATTCTTCAGCGTGTTATTGCCTCCCTTTCTTTGACTCACCCTTTGTGTCCAGCGACGTCACCTGCATCGCTTCCTTTGCCACTGTGGCATAGTAGCTTCTCGCGATCCTTTGATCGCCCTTGACAACTCCCACTGCTCTATTCACATGATACTTCAGGGTCAAGTAGTGGGTGGACATCACCGATTGCTGACCCTCATGAAAGGCCTCAAATATTGCCTGGTAAGGGCTGATCTCGTCCACAACCACCGAATCCTTTCAGAAAGGCGCTCGTCTGCTCAAGCCTCACATCTGCTATCCCCATATCGTCGAGGGTGGACTTGAAGAGGATGTCCACTAAACTTCCCAAATCCACCAACATCCGGTTGAGCTCTCTGTTGGTGACATTCGCCCTGATAACCAATGCATCCTCGTGGGGGTATAAGACCCCTTCTTCATCCTCCTCCATCCACATGATTGGTACTTGTTGAATTTTGGCTCTCTTTATGGTGGGCACAGTGAGCAGAATTTCCCGACTAGTAGAGGCATATCTGCTGTAGTTCTTCAGGGTTCTGTTTGAATTTCCTGCCATCATGGGCCCTCCTGCTGTCACCCTCACAGCAGGTGGTTCGCGATCCATATCACAGGCTTGGCCATCATGAGCCTGTTGCTACTCGACTATTGGATGTCCTCCCTCATTGAACTCATCCAAGTACCGGTTTCTAACCAAGTCTTCCACCTAGTTTCTTAGGTCGCGGCACTGCGACGTGGAGTGGCCATGATCGCTATGGAAACGGCAGAACCTGCTTCTGTCCCTCCTGTTTGCTGACTTGGACATCAGCGTTGGGGAACACAACAGCCCTCGTCCCTCTATAACTTGAAATATCTCCTCAAGTGACACCTTTAATGAGGTGTATTGCCCGTAAGTGGGGCTCTGATCGACCATTTGTACCGCCCTATCCCGGGGAAAGTTTCCCGAGTGTGGGAGTAATGGGCGGTCGGCTCTGTTGTTGCTCTGCGTGGGCCGATTTACGAGGGAATTGTCGATAATACTTGCTGTCCCTGCTTGGGGACCTAGGAAGTGGAGCGGGAGCCATTTGCGGTTGGGGGGGCCCTCTGGTAAGGATTATAGGGAGCAACCCGGTCCCTTGTCGCCCTAAAAGTAGACGAGCCCCGAGCAAGCCCTCCTTTCTCCTTTCTTTTCGCTCCGCTGCTCTGCTCGCCCTTTAACTTTGCGGCTTTTTCCTCCTCGATGACTATGTCCATCTTCATTTGTTCGTATGCATCGGAGTATGAGTGGATCGAGGGGCTCCACAAGTTGTACCAAGGTCTTCCCATCTTCCCCCCCTCTTTCAATCCCCTCAACGCCTGGGGGTGATTAAATGCCCCGAGATCTAAGACTGCCCGGTGGTACCTCTTAACGAATTCTCGGAGGGACTCCCCATCCCTCTGCTTTACCTCTGCCAATTCCATCATGTCATCCTCGGGGCTACCGCCCCCCGGAACTGCTCCGCAAACTCCATACACATTTGTTCGAAGCTCAGAATACTCCCCCGCCGTAGGTTGCGGTACCATTCTTTCTTTCTCCCCTCCAAAGTCAGCGGGAAAGTTCTACACCTTTGGGCTGTAGTTAAGCCTTGCACTCCGATCATGTCGTTGAAACATTCTATGTGCGCCAAAAGGTCACTCTTCCTTGAGAACTTCAAGTCGGGAAAGCGGAAATCCCTGTGGATCGTGACGCCCATGATTTCTACTAAGAGTGGGGATTCATTGTCAAACATGATCTTCCAACTCGGTGCCTTCCTGTTTACCCGAAGGTCTTCAACGACCTGTACTAGCCTGCGCACCTCCCCTTCCAACTCCTCCCACGGGAAGTAGGTGCCATGTCTCGCAAGTGCTGTCGGGACTCTTTTTCCTCCAAATTCGTCTCCTCCCTTCCAACAACCTTCTGTACTTTCTGCCTCTGGGCTTCATCTCCTGCATTCCCCCCAGTGGGAGCGTTCCCGTGGCTGGATTCAGGAATGTCATTGCTTGCTTTCCTCTGTCCATCCTTGAGCTCCTACAGGATGGACGTGCTTTTCTATCTGGTCCATCCTTTCTTGTATTTCTCTATCCCGAGCCTCATTGGTCACATCCCTCAGGGTCACCGATTCTTCAGGGCTTACTCCTTTTTTGCTGTTTCTCCTCATTGTCACGTTGCTTTCTAAATGTACTGAAAATTTAGGCTTTTTGAACTAATCCCCATAGACGGTGCCAAAAATATTGATGCGATTTTCTGCTCGCTTCCAAGTGATGCTGTTGTCTTCTGCTCGCTGGTCGTTCGAGCAGGATTTCCTGTGGGTTCTTGCCTCTCTTCGTTCACTGGAGCGGTGATGTCTTCCTACCTGCGTCCACAAAAACGGTGTCAGGGGTTGCTGGGTGTTTTTCCGGCGAAAACCCTCCGACGCTCAAGTCAGTAATCGAGTTGATTCTTTTGGAATCCCTCTTAGTCCGAGGGACCAAAAAAATGGGAGGTTCGGAGAGAGAAGTAAACTTGAATCTAGGTAGGGAAATTAGAATTGGAATCCAAAAGTCCTTTTACCTTGTCCATCGTCTCGTATTTATCCCCCCTGTTTTCCCGCCCCCCTTTGCTTGGGAGCCATCCCTTGCATTAATTGCGCCTGCGCCTTTCTAACAGTTATGGGTTATTGCGGCACAACTTGGGGGTATGGGATGTCAGACGGCTACAGGTTCCCGTGACCAAATGATGATGCCGTATAGGTTTGTGTGAAATGATAACATTGTGGAGGCGTGCGCTGGTCATCGGTAACTTTGATGAGACCTTATGGCATGAGGGTGTCTGTCAGTTATCGATCGTCGTGACAAGTTGTTGGGGGATGGGGCTGCCATGCTTAGGTCCGCCTTGTTCGAGCTTTGGTTTCCCCTTGTTCATAGTGTTGCTCGTAACGCGACCAGGTCTCATTCGGTGGTCGAGGGTCTCTGTAACCTTACTCGAGCAAGATGAGGAGATCAGGGCCCGACCAGCTTTCGAACACTGACCTCGACCAGCTTTAACACCGAGCAGAGGTGTCTTCGTACTAGTGACCAGGTCTTTTACTCTGGCTGAATTGTCCTCGAGTGGGTTCTGCTCGGCATTCCCTAAACAATATGCATTCATTATTTTCCCTTGGCTTAAGGTTATAAAAGACCATTACACTAACTTGCAGTAAAACCCAAGCCAACCGTTGGCTTTATATATATTAAACTTATAAAAAGGAAAAAAGAAAAAGAAGCATTTTCCATTTGCAAGCTTTCGGGTAAAGGAAGAAAGAATTGGGGAAAAAACATAAGGCTTGAGTTCATTAAAAATTTGAGTTTCGGTCTTGGAAAGCTTAATTTAGGGAGGCGTTCTAGAGCGTTTCTATCCCTAAATTCATTTGGGCACATCAATTAGAGAGGAAGCTTAGTGTAGGAAGTGCAGAAAGAGGATTTGAGTGAAAGGGAAGTGATTCAAGCATTCAAGTTAGTTTTATCACCGAAAAGAGTAATATTTCTATCATTATTTTATATTTAATTGAAGTTAGATTTTATGGGAATGATGTTATTTTAAAGAATTGTATACTTTATCTATAGTTATGGTTTCTAACAAATGGGTAAGTTGGTCCCAAGACAATTTTTGTAACTGGTGAATTATTTTATGTGTACAATGGCATCAACAAGGCATTGTAAAGTTGGAAAAGCATAGACCTCACCATTTCCTCGATTCGGTATGGAAATAGCTTATAGATATAAATTATGTTTTGATAGGTTATGGTTAATTATGAGATCATTGATAATGTGGATGATTTATTAGTATTATAAGATGAAAAAATTTAGTTATTGAGGTGGAGTATGTAATTTTGAGTATAAGGTGTAAATTTATGGCTTAAGGGTATTATGGTAATTTTTTAACTTACAAGTATGGATTCCGGAGTTGTATGTTTTGGGTTAAATATTCATTGCGATCTTTATCACTTAAAGTTAGTTGAATTGCACACGTTTGAAAAGTAATTATGTCATTTTCTTGATTTAAGAGAAGTTGCAAACATGAGTCAACTTGCAAATGCTAATGATAGGCGACCTTGAGCATTGTTGTAGTAAGTGGAATATACTAAACTCATCTTTATAATTTATTATGATTTTCACATTGAGTAACGTAAAGCATGTTTACGAAACAACAGTTTAATGCTTCGATTTAATGATTTTCTAGAAATGAGTTTTATTTATGTATTGATATATTATTAATAAATGTATGATTATTGGTTTTTCCTGTCGATTTTGACTAACTCATGAGAGTATTAAAAAGAAAAGAAAAGTGGATTTATAGTATGTTAATGACAAGGGAAGAAGATTTGAAGTATGAATAAAATGTCTATGTATATTTGTGTAAAGGTTTGTTATAAAAAAATCAATAGACAATACTCTTTCCCTCTATATATAGTGATACAAATGAGATAAGCGGCCTTTGGGGCCATATGAATACATAGAGAAGCTTTGAGTCATGTGTTTGGGCACTTTTGCCTTTTAAGAGCTTATGCATACATTATGATGATAAAAAAGAAATAGATGAGACAAAGTCCTTTAGTGTCATCTGAGTACACACAAAGGCTTTGGCCTTGTACTTGAGCTCTTTTATCCTTTGGGGACTAGTTTAATTAATCCATCAATTAATCCATCAGCTTTTAATTTCCTTTTGAAAATCCGCTTGCACTCTATAGGTTTTGTACCTGGAGGCAAGTAGATTTTACTTGAAGAATATTGCACAATACTGTACTTCAATTACTTAGCAACAATAATATGCATACCGCACTTAGTACCACAAGGACCTATTTGCAATGTTTGTTAAATTTTTTATTTTATTGTTAATTTTGAATAACTAGACAATTTGCCCTTCCATTTTTTCATGATCTATTTTTAAAATCTTTTAAGGTTTTAATTATATTTTTATATAAATTTAGATGACTATCATATTCATAGAGATCTATGTATTTTAGATTAGATCCTGCATTTACTATTATTTATCTTTCTTGAGATATTGACCAAACTTTTTCTTCTAACATACGAATATAAATATTTAAACTATCTTCCCAACTAAGGTACATCCCATCTAAGTTTCACAAAGATATTGTAATCTAAATTAAGCATTTTGAATTAAAAAATTCATATGATTGTTATTATTATTCATTCTAAGTCTTCTTCGTTTAGCACAAGTATTGGCATGTAAGATCTTGATTTATTGTTTAGAATATATATAAGATATATGATGATGACAATTTCACTCAAAAAAAGTTTTTATTTCAAAACTGAATGTTTACAAGGAAAACACAAATGAGAGATTAGGGACGTGATGAAAATTGATACCCTTTCCCTCATATATCTTTTATTTATTAACTGGAAGAGATAAGGTTATCTCTCCTTTATATGACACTTATTATATGTTTGAGGTGAATCTTGGATTTTCTGAAGATAAAGTGACCTCTTTCGTCTTTCTTTTGGCCTACAACTCTTTTTCTTGAGATGATGATAAGTGGTCCTTCCTCTTGGATCTTTTTCTGAATTGTTAATGCTTTATCTTAGCATTTTTTTATTTTTCAAGTGGTCCATGTCCTGTCACATTCCTATTATTAGTTCTTCGTCTACTAACATATCTTCACTGGACCCTTCTTTGCATTTTTTGTAGCAAAAACCATATGATGATTGATGCTTTAGCACCTTACATATCTCGTAGTGTATCGGTAGGCTAAATTTCACAATATTTTCATATATCATAATTTTCTTTTTCTCTATTTCTTGCTTTGCTAAAATACTTTCTTTTCTATTCATAGAAAAAATTATATGCTCTTTTATGGCTTTTCCTTGCTGAGCCATACCTTTTCCTTGCTGAGCCTCTCGAGCTGTTCATAGAGGGCCTTCATTCCAATTGTCCTTTTGCTACTAAGAGCTCTAGACTCAAGCAAATCAAGATCATAATTATTATAAGCCTAATCGAAATCAACTATTCGACTAACTTTCGTGCTGCTAATCCTAACTTGAATTATGTGATGAGCTGAATACCACTTGTTATTATAATATTCAAGATAAGCAATGAGAAATTTGAAAAGAATTATTTCTTTTGTCTTGCTTATCCTTTTGAGGTCAATCATAGCT
Organism: Murraya koenigii; assembly: GCA_025617385.1. Classification (NCBI taxonomy): domain Eukaryota; kingdom Viridiplantae; phylum Streptophyta; class Magnoliopsida; order Sapindales; family Rutaceae; genus Murraya; species Murraya koenigii. Next base: position 2,024,533 of record CM046819.1, on the reverse strand, counting down.
TCTTTTATCTTTTTGCGTAGTAATTCTAATTCCCTGGAATATTCATTAACATATATTAGGTTAAGAAAACCATACTCAAACATATCTTTTATTTCTTTATGATTACCTCCTAAAATAAAATTAATCCTTGGGTATATCCCTAAATGATCTGCTACTATAGCTTGATTATGACAGATCCCATAGGCTAATTTACCAACTCTTTTATACTCATAAGTGTAGTCACTTTCATATAGGATTTTAGCCATCGAAATTGATTGTCCGCTTTTGTTATATTAGAGCTTTAAGCTCAGTGAAGACTTTGGCAATCCTCTCCCTTTAAATATCGATATTTAAGATCGTGAATTGTGAGAAAATTTTCTTGATGGGTGGTCTTTGAATTCTTTGAAGAACTTTGGGAGATCTGACCCTCAGGTTGATCATTGAAATGGACATTTTTTAGCATTTTGTTAATGTATTCTTCTGAAGTTTATACTTCTAAATGATTTTGTAAGGTTTTGTCTGAACAAAGTTTGGTCAATTCTTCATGGGCTTCATCAATCACTGGAAGCCCATCATAAATCATTCTATTAATCTAATTTTAGACATATCACTAGATCTAATTCTATTAATCTTTTCTTCTATATCTGATTTTAATAACACAGGTATATTTATATTTTCTCGTACATACCAAATTTCGATTGGTTTTTCTCTTATAGTAGCACTGAAATACATTATATTTCTTCTTTTAATCATGTTAACAATTCTTTTTGCTAATTTATTGACAAAAGTTATAGATGTTTCCAATCCTTTTTTATTAATCTTAAGGTATTTTTTTATATCAAAGATTAATTTTTTATTAAAAGAATCTTGTTCTTCTAATTCTTCATCTTGATATAAATCTTTATTATCTATCTCTTCTATACTTATTCTGAATCATAACTATTTACAGTTTCGTCAGATAGATAATATATGCTATCATTGTCACTAATATCTTCGCTATCAGTGAGTAATTCTAATTCATTGAAATCTTCAAACATTTTAATATTTGCTTTATTTTTCTTAAGGCATTCATTTGCATAATGCCCTTCTTCATTACATAGCCAACATTTACATTTTTTAGGTGTTTTTGCCTTATATTTATTTTCCTTAAAGAATTATTTCTTATATTTATTTTTTTTATAATACTTTTGATTTGTTTTAAAGAATTACTTCTTTTTGAAAATTTTCCTATGTTTATAGATTTTATCTAAACAAACAAATCTTGGTGGTTCTTCTATCCTTGAATAACATAATCACTAATTTTATTTTTCATCAATCTTGTATTCCTTATTTCAGAGCACCATTGATTTATCCTATTTCATGCAAACCTGGTTCTATTACCTAGAGTATCCGTGGTTGTACTACCTTCATCTTCTTTGATGTATTCTTGCATAATCGTTTTACCCCATGGGTCTGGGGTCTTTACAAAATATAAATTGTTAAAATACATCATTGTATTATCTTCTTCACGAATTTCACATTTATGATATAATTTTTCAAAGCTATAGGTGTAAGCTTATAAGTAACATATATCACATATCTCAAGCCTAGCTAGCTTTATCATATTTTTCATCCTTGTTCTTTCTAATGCTTGATGAAAATCGGTTTCCTAATCTTCTCCTAAAAATTCTCTTCTTATCTCACATTCAAACTTATTCAAGACTTGATCTAATGTTTCATTTTCATTAGGATTATCTTCATATAATATCTTATTATTATTATTATTATTATTTAATCACATAAACCATTGTACTACTATTACTATAAATGAAGTTTTAAGGAATTCTATAGCTCCATTTCTAACGAATCCATTAATTATAAGTGCAATTTTCATAGATTTTACCAAATTTGTTATAATTTTATCTCTATATTTAGAACAATCTATATCCCACCATATTCTATCATGGTTGATTGGCCTTTCTTTATATTATCTTGGAGTTTTATATTCTCTTTTAGGTTTGCTGCCTTAAAATATTGACTTTGTGGTCTTTCATATGTTGGTATTTCTTCTCTAGCATCAGAAGCTTTATTGTTAGATTCACCTTGTTCAAAGACTCTTGCCTTTGTTTTATTCATCTTTAGATGTTCAATTCTTTTTTCTATATCTTATAAATTAATAAACATAACCTCATCATCATCTGTTTCAAAAGATTCTTCAACTCTATCATATAGTTTTTTTTAATCCATTATTAGTACTTTCATTTATCATTCTTAAACTTATCGGTTTTTTTTCCCTTTATTTTATTAAATATTAGCCTTATCATATAGGATTTATTCTTAAACTTAAGTTGAATTTCACTATTTTTATTTTAATTGTAGTATACTATCGTATCATATAGGATTTTATTCTATTCTTGTATTATCATAAGTAATTCTTCCATACTATTATTAAATTTTTTGGACTTCAATTTTCTTGAAGTTTTCCATGAATATTTATGGCAAATTTATTACTTAGTTGCTCAATAACTTTTTCAATCTTATGTCTAATGAATTTTTATTACTTGTATTTATAATTTCTTACCTTAATGTATCTTGATCTTCAATTTTGAAGTCCTGTATTATTTGTTTAACTTGATCAAATTCTTAAAATATTTGATCTCCTAATCTTTTGATTTGACTTATATTTTCATTATTAAAATTTTTAATTTCAAGTGTTTCATTAGCACTTTCTATCATTTATAGATAGGTTGGGATTACCTATTCTATTCAATAAATATAGAAAAATCTAGTTTTATTGATTATTTCTCCACATATCTTAATCATTAATTAAATCAAAGGGTTGAAATCTTTCGTAAGTAAATTGTCTATGTCTATAACTATAAGGTGGAAACATAATAGTTTCTATATTTTGTGAAATTACTAGTGGCTAAGGTAATTTATTCATAATACCATCTGCATAGTATTTCATTACATTCTATTAAAAATTTATGACATATAATGTCACTTATTTATTTAGGAACATGATTTTTCTCTAAGCCTTTATTTATTGGGCAGAGTTTATACATAAATAAATCCTTATATCCTAATAGCATATTACTAGAAGGATGAGTTTTACTTATAATCCTTTTATGATTATAAATCATTAAATGATTTTCAAAATCACCTATTACATAAACAATAGATTCCATTTTCAATTTTTGAACTAAATACTTGGCTCTGATATCAATTTGTGGAAATCCAAAAGTCCAAGACAAACAAAAGGTGATAAAGGGTGTAAATGATCTTTAATCTTTTAGGAAATTTTTATAATTTAGACAAATCAAAGTGCACAGTTTTGTGCTTAGTGCTATGCTAATTGTGGTAAGAATGTCTTTTCTGTTACTTAGAGATGCTGCTTGTGTTGTTGACACCAAATGTCATGGTTGCTTCAATTCTATTCTTTGCTTTCTACACCACATTTAATCTTTTTCCTACATTGAACAGAATTAGAACTTGAAAAATATTGCTTAGCATAGAATGCCTTGATAGTTTTGAGTTTTGAATGACTGTTAACATAAATTTTAAGCAAATTCTGAAATAGTGGATGTGGTCGTACAGTCTGACTCCTACATCTTGGAAAATGGAGGGATTTCTCACTTTGCAATATAGAGATATATACGAGGAAATAAATGTGTTTCAAGAAAACAAAACAATATCAGCTTTCTTAGAAGAATATTTTGGGTTTCATTTTGATCACTTTCTGTGGCAGTTGTTCTCACTATGTTTCCTTTAGTTCTTGTTTCTCTCTTTGAATTTTGTGTATCAAGGTTGAACTTTCAGCAAAGGCGAATCTGTTCCCAGAATTAATTAATGTTTCCACATTGTGTAAGGCATAGACCATATGGATGTAATTTGAGATCTATGTTTTGATAATTGTAAATGATTGAACATTAAAAAAATTATACCAGTTAGAACCTCTCTTCTCAATATAATACAATCTTTCTCCCAATCCCAAGAAAACTCTCATTGCTTTCTTTAGAGAGGCAAAACTTATCTTTCTCATGATATGTTAAGTTACATGGACTCTTATACATTTTTTGCCGAAATAGTGTGCAAAGTTGTGATAGCAGGCATACTAATATCAAGTAGAGAAAAATCCACACACCTTACACATATATAAGCGTATATGTGGCCATGTATAAATTTATGTCTTTATGCCATGAGATACATATCAAACGCAAACTAATAAATCGGAGGACATATTCTATTTGAGTTTGTCTCTCTATACAAACTCAAACTGCTAGCTTTACACGAAAATAATTTGATAGGAGGCATCCCACCTTTTCTCGGGAATTTAACATCTCTGGAAGTTGCGTCTCTAGCTAGGAATTCTTTTGGAGGAAATATTCCAGACTCATTAGGTTAACTGAAAGAGTTGAAATATCTTGGAATTGGTGTAAACAACCTCTCCGGTACAATCTCTGCTTTCCATTTACAATCTTCCTTTCTTGTCAATTTTTTGGTGTCTCATAATCAAATTCATGGAAGCCTTCAACCAAGTTTAGGCCTTACTTTTCCTAATCTCAAACTCTTTTAAATCAACAGAAACTCTTCAGTGGATCCATTCCAATATCTCTATCCAATGCTTCAAAACTCAAACTTATTCAAATTCGGAGGAACATTTTTTTCCGGAAAACTTTCAGTCAATTTTGGAGGCATGAAGAATCTTTCATAACTAAATTTACATTATAGTAATTTAAGAAGTGGGAAAAGTGATCAACTATAGCCAATTGTGAGTTTTCATTTTAGATGGAAATCAATTTAAAGGAGCATTGCCTCATTCAATAGCTAATCTATCAAAATCAAATTCAAAATTTGGCCGTTAATTCTAATCAATTATATGGAAGCATCCCTTCAGGAATAGGTAACCTTGTCAAATTATTTTAATTAGAGATAGAGGGAAACCAATTTATAGGCTCAATTCCTAAAGAAATGGGTAAGCTTCTGAACTTACAAAGCTTGTCTTTTAGTGACAACCTTTTCTCAGGGGAAATACCCTGGGAAATCTGTCGTCATTATTTGAAATTGTTATTTAACAATTACAATTTATACAAAGTCATCCCTTCTAGTCTAGGAAATTTGAAACAGTTGTCATTCTTAGAAATGTTCGAAAATGATTTCAGTGGAACTATCGTAGAAGCTATTTTCAATATATCATATCTTTCAAATTCATTGAATTTAGCCTGAAACCACTTTGTTGCATCAATGCCTCCAAGGATTGGTAATCTGAAAGCTTTGAAGAGTTTTGATGTGTCTAATAATGACTTATCTAGTGAAATTCCAAGTGAACTTGGTCTTTGATCTAGTCTTTAAGAGATTTATATGGCGGAAAACTTTTTCCACGGATCCATTCCTTCATTTATCATAACTTCAAGAGGTATTGAAAAGATTCATCTTTCACAGAATAAATTGTCTAGACAAATTCCAATGTTCCTTGAGGCTCTTTCTTTAGAATCTCTTAATTTATACTTCAATGATTTTGAGGGGAAACTGCCAACGAAAGGAATTTTTTCAAATGCAAGTGCAATATCAGTTGTAAGTTGTAATAGACTTTGTTTGGGGAATACCGAGTAGGCCCACTCGAGGACAAACCTGCCAGAACAGAAGACTTGCTCACTAACACGAAGACACCCCTACTCGGTATCAAAGCTGGTCGAAGTCTAGTGTTCTAAGCTAGTCAGGCTCGGATATTCCCATCCTGCTCGAGTGAGTTCACAAAGAACAGGGATATCCTCAACCATCGAGCGAGTCCTGGTCGCATCATGAACAGCACCAAGAACAGGAAGAGACCAGAGCTTGAGCAGAGCAAACCCGAGCATGGCAGTTCTACATTTGTAATTCAGGACGGTGAACGCTTCTCTCCGAGAAGAAGAAAGTAGCCGCCTGACGCCCCCCACACCCTGACAATTTGTCACGACGATCGATAACTGACAGGCACCCTCACGCCATAGGATTTCGTCACTGTTACCGATAACCGGCACATACCCCCACAGTATCATTATTTTACACATCCCTACACGGTATCATCATTTGATCACGGTAACCCAGAACCGTCTGACATCCCCTACTCCCAAGTGGTACCACTGTGACCCATAGCTGTCAGAAAGACGTAGGCACAATGAATGCAAAGGATGGCACAAGTAAGGGTGGCGGGAAAAAAGGCAGGGGATAAATATCATATAGAAGGTAAAGAGAGGATCTTGTACTTCTTCTTGTTTTTCCTTTTCTCAGAAACTTTCTATTTTTCAGTTTTCTCAGATTAAGAGAGAATTTCAAATAATCAACCCGATTACTAACTTGAGCGTTGGAGGGTTTTCACCGGAAAAACACCTGACGACCTCTCATACCTTTCTGTTGATATAAGCCGGAAGACACCACCGCTTCAGCGAACGAAAAAATGCAGGAACCAACCAGAAATCTTGCATGAGAAACCAGCGAGCAGACAACGATATCATTATTTGGGAGCGACTAGAAAACCACATCAACATTTTGGCGCCGTCTGTGGGGATCAGTTCAAAAAACCTAAATTCGGAGCACACTCAAAAAACGACGTGACAATGAGAGGAAACAGCCGAAGAGAAGTAAGCCCCGAAGAATCGATGACTTTAAAGGAGACGGCCAACGATGCCCGAGATAGAGAGATGCAAGAAAGGATGGACCGAATGGAAAAGCAGATGGAGACAGTGACGTCCATCCTACAAGAACTTAGAGATGGACAGAGAAGAGCAAGCAATGACGTTCCCAAATCCATTCGTGGGAATGCTCCCACTGGGGGAAACGCAGGAGATGGAGCCCAAAGGCAAAAAGGACAGAACGCTGCCGGAAGGGAGGAGACGAGCCCGTAGGAGAGAGAGTCAAGACAGTGCTTGCAGGACACGGTACCTCTTTCCTGCGCGGAGGAGCTGGAGGAGGAGGTGCGCAGGCTGGCTCAGGTCGTTAAAGACCTCCGAGGAAATGGGAAATCTCTGAGTTGGAGGATCATGCTGGATAACGAATCTCCACTTTCAACGAAAATCATAGGTTTCACAATCCCCAGGGATTTTCGTTTTCCCGACTTGAAGTTTTCGAGGAACAGTGACCCGCTGGTACACATCAAGCATTTCAATGACATGACTGGAGTTCAGGGCTTGACAGCAGCCCAAAGATGTAGAGCCTTCCCTCTTACCTTGGAAGGTCGAGCAAGGGAATGATACTGTAAGTTACCATGGGGGAGCATCCAGAGTTTTGAGCAGATGTGCACGGAGTTTGCCGAACAGTTCCGGGGGGCAGTAGCTGCCGAAGACAATATGATGGAGTTAGTTGAGATCAAATAGAAGTAGAGGGAGTCCTTCCGAGAGTTCGTCAAAAGGTACCACCGGGCAGTCATAGAGCTCGGAGCATTCAATCACCCCCAGGCGTTGAGAGGGTTGAAGGAGTGGGTGAGAATGGGAAGGCCCTGGTACAACTTGCGGAGTCCCTCGATCCACTCATATTCCGATGCGTACGAGCAGATGAAGATGGATACCATGATTAAGGAGGAAAAAGAGGGGGGCCTGCTCCGGGTCTATTGACTTCCAAAGGGACAAGGAACCAAGTTGCTCCTTAAAACCCTTACCAAAGGACCCCCCAACCGTGAGTGGATCACGCTCCACTCCACAGGTCCCCAAGTAGGGACCAGAGGGATTACCGTCAGTTTAGTGGCAACTCGCCCCGTAATCCCCCTACCAATTGGCCCATGCAGAGCCACAACAGGGTCTACCGTCCGATGCCTCCACATGCGGGAAACTTTCCTAGGGATAGGACCATGTAGATGATTGGCCAAAGTTTTACCTACGGGCAGTACACCCCTCTGAAGGTGTCGCTAGAGGAGATGTTCTATGTCGTTGAGGAACGAGGCCTGTTGTGTTCCCCGACACCGATGTCCAAGCCTGCAAATAAAAGGGACAGGAGTAGGTTTTGCAGATTCCACAACAATCATGGCCATTCAACATCTCAGTATCGTTACCTAAAGAATCTGGTGGAGGATCTGGTAAGAAACCGGTACTTGGATGAATTCATTGAGGGAGGACACCTGGTAGTAGAGCGGCCAGTGGTGGAGGATAACCGTGCCTATGATATAGACCGCAAACCACCTGTTGTGAGGGTGATAGCAGGAGGGCCAACAATGGCAGAAGATTCGAACAGAGCCAGGAAGAACTATAGCATATATGCTTCTGCTAATCGGGAGGTTCTGCTCACTATGCCTGCCGCAAAGAAAGCCACTAGGCAAGTTCCTATCATGTGGACGGAGGAGGATGAGGAGGGGGTCCTATACCCCCATGAGGATGCCTTAGTTATCAAGGCAAATGTCGCAAACGGGGAGCTCAACCAGATTCTGGTTGACACGGGAAGTTCAGTAGATGAACTTTATTCACTCCTTTGATTTTTCTCACGTTTCTGAATGATTTGCTTCGCTGTTGGGAATTATCTGCTTGTCGCTGAAAGAAATCCCAAATCTCTTATGCACTTTTCGACATCAACTCTCCTTCACTTGTCGCCAATAGCCATTCCTGCACATGTGGCAATAGTCCCTCCAAAAAGTATTGGCATTGATGCCATTTCTCGTACCCATGATGTGGACACTTCAAGAGTAGCCCATTGAATAGCTCCCATGCTTCAAAAAATTGCTCGTCTTCTTTTTGGGTAAACTATGAGATTTCCCTGTGAATAGCATTGGTTTTATGTACTAGGAAATATTTATTTAAAAATTTAGTAACCATTTGTTCCCAGGATGTAATACTATTAGTAGGCAATGTATTGAACCAAGAACGAGCTCTATCTTTTAAAGAAAATGGAAACAACCTAAGCTTAACATCATCATCTGAAAAATTCTCATATTTAAAAGTTTGACAAATAGCATGAAAATCATTCAAATGATTGTATGGATCTTCATTTTCTAGGCCATAGAATGATGGGAGACAATTTAGCACACTAGGTTTTACCTCAAAACTCCTTGCAGCTACATTTGGATATCTTATGCATAATGTGGTCAAATTAGCTAAGGGACTAAAGTAGTCCTTAAATGGCCTCTCCTGCGGTGCTTGTGGTTGTTGTTGTAAATCCATTTCAATTTTATCCATAATTTCCACTTGTGATGCAATGTGTTTACGTGTGCAACGTGCTTTCTCTAGCTCGAGGTTTATGGGTTTTAAATTATGTGATAGTGACCTTCGACCATGAATGTAAAGAACATGTACAAAAGTAAAATTGAAAATAAAGAGAAAAGAAATTATGGTACTAACCTTATCACGCTTGTTACAACTTTGTTATGAAAATACACTCAAGTGCTATGAATGTGCAATAAGAAAAAAAAAAGTGAAATAAAATAAATTAACTAAAATTGAAATAAACTGAAATTAAAATAAATTACTAGACGGTTAAACCGGCCATATAGATTAACAAGATCAATGTAAAATTACAAAGAAAAATAAAATAAAAATTAAAAGAAAATAAATTAACTTAAAATAAATCAACTAAAATAAGATAACTTATAGGCGGTTGAATCAGTCATATAAAAAGAAAATTAAAAGGAAATAAAAATACAAAAAGATATTTACACAAGAAAATTAATTCTACAAATTGAAATGACTTACCTCCTCGGCAACGGCGCCAAAAAGTTATTGTGTAAATTTTATTGAACTCACAAGCGCACGAATCTATTGAAGTACAGATTAATGGTGACGAGTGTCGATCCCACGAGGAGGTAGATTTTTCATTATGTAGAGCTATTATTATTCTTTATTATTTAATGTGCTTGTTGTAAAATTTCTTAATTTATTTTATCCTAAGATTGAAATTAAAATGCTAGGAATAAATTAGGACTTGATCAATGGAATAAAGTGCTTGGGCCTTAGGATTCACACTCAACATTTCACAATGGGTTAATATTTCTTGTTTAGGTCCAATTAATTTATGAGGGGGGTATTTTCACTCCTCATCAATCTAACTCTAATAAATAAGACATCAAGCACTCATTGTGCCAGGAATAATAATCTTATGTTAAATGCGGTGTCAAGAACACGTTGTGCCAAGTAATAATAATGTAACTGTCGACAAGGTGGCAAGACTTTCCACTAATTAACCTAGATAATTTTTATGTCAACAATGAGTCATGACCTACCCATAAATTAGAGGGAGTTTTTTTCTCTAATAAATCTAGTGTAAAGCGCTCACCGTGCCAAATAATAATAATCTTGCACTAGGGAGCCGGTATACTAGTGCAATATCTAGACAAGATTATTACTATCTGTCTACGATAAGTGAAAATAATTTAAACAAATTAGAGAAAGTAAAAATAAACTTACCAAATTAAGACCATAGATTATGTTGAGGCTTCACCTTTAACACAAGCTTGAAAATAAATTAGCTACTCATTTTATAACTAGGGGAAAAATGAGAATTTTATTAAAATACATAGAAAATACAAGATGGAGAAGGAATTACAGAAAATAGAGCCAAAAAATGGATTTAGGGGTGTCAAATTAGGGGGAGAGCCCCCTATTTATAGATACAACAAGTAAATCATGGCCATCGGATGAAAACAATTCGGACGCCCAGGATTGCACCACGTGGCACTCTCTGATTGGTTGGAACACGTCACCAGGGCTGTCATTCCGTGTATATGCATGTATGGTATGCGCGATTTTCGGTCCAGTAATATTTTGCCACGTCATCAGTCAATGTAAAAGTCAAAAAATGTGATCCAGTGCATTGCATATATTGTAAGCTCATTTTTCGGTCTAATAGACTTTTGCCAAATCATCCGTTAATGCCACGTCAGCAGTCAACACCACATCAGCGGGGCCTTCCAAAATCTTAAAATTATAATTTTTCCCTTTATATCTTTTCTAAAGTTTTCAGCTGTTTTGAGTTCAAAAATGCTGTTCGACTTCTCGTTTATTGAGAAATGACTAAAATACCCCTAAAATATATAAAGTATTAAAAATGCACAAACATAGACAATTAAATATCAAGGGACTTAAAATACATAAAGGTGGAGATGTTAGTGAGACTTTGGATTGTAAAATGATGATTTTACCCTTTATAAATACACACTCTCTAGGACTCAACACCGTACCTTAAGGGACCATTACTGGTGGCAAGGCATGAAAAGCGAGATAGCAGAATTTGTTTCTTGATGTTTGGTTTGTCAACGGGTTAAAGTTGAACATCAGAGACCTGCAGGGTATTCTCAGCTGCTTCTTATTCCTGAGTGAAAATGGGAGCATATTACTATGGACTCTATATTGGGACTTCCGCGTACCCAGCATGGACACTACAGTGTTTGGGTGGTTGTGGATCGACTTACAAAATCTGCTCATTTTCTACTATTCATAACCATCTATTCAATGGATAAGTTGGGGAGTATTTATGTGGCTGAGATAGTTCGTCATCATGGAGTACCGGTATCTATTGTTTTAGATAGAGATTCTCGGTTTACTTCGAAGTTCAGGACCAGCTTGAAAATACTTTAGGTACGAAGTTGAATTTTAGTACAGCTTTTCACCCTCAGACTGATGGCCAATCAGAGCATACTATTCAAACTTTGGAGGATATGCTGCAAGCATGTGTTATGAAAATCAAGGGTAACTGGGACATTTATTTACCTTTGATGGAGTTTGCGTACAACAACAGTTATCAAGCTAGTATCAAGATGGCGCCATATGAGGCTTTGTATGGACGAAAATACAGAACACCAGTATATTGGGATGAAGTTGGTGAACGGAAGTTATTTAGCCCAGAATTGGTTCAGGACACTAATGAGCAGATACAAATTATTCGGGATAGATTAAAAGTGGCTGAAGATAAACAGAAAAGCTATGCGGATAAGCGTAGGCGGGAACTTGAATTCAGTGTTGGTGATAGAGTGTTCTTACGAATATCTCCTTTGGGAAGCGCGGGAAGCTCAGTCCACGTTACATTAGGCCACATGAGATCGTAGAGTGTATTGGTCCATTGGCTTATCGATTAGCTCTACCACCTGAGTTGTCCAGAATCCATAATGTGTTTCATGTTTCAATGCTCCGAAAGTACATGTACGATTCGAGTCATGTTTTATCAAAGCAACCGATTAAGTTGAAGGAGAATTTGACTTACGAAGAGGGGCTAGTTGAGATACTAGAGGGAAAACACCAAGTGTTGCGTTTGAAAATCATCCCTTTTAATAAAAGTGCTGTGGAGGAATCACTCAAAGGAAGAGGCTACCTGGGAATTCGAGGACTTGATGCGAGCTCAATACCCCATTTATTTATACCTGGTGCGTAAATTTCGAGGACGAAATTTTTATAAGTGGGGAGGATTGTAACATATGTATTTTTTTTTATTATGTATGCTATCATTTAAAATAAAAAGGGGTATATTAGTATTTTGTGTGTATAAGGAGATGGAAATGGGGGGAAAAACAGAAGAAAAGTATCGAGATAGAGAGAGAGAGCTGCCTCGACTGACCCGAATTGACCCGACCTGACCCGGGAACCCTAATTTTTGACCCGGTCGTAAGGTATCAAACGGAAGCTTGTGAGCTGACCATCAACCTTCACACGTCAGTGCTGCCAGAAACTGCTCTGAACGCTGCCGGTGAAGCTCAAAAACTCCACAGGTTTGTCACGTGCGAGCGCCGTCGATTCTGTCCGTCTTTGGCCGCGCCACTAGTTGGAAAAGGTTCCCCACCTCACCATCGTCGTTTCCCGACCAGCCACCGCCACTGAGGAGGCTGATTTGTCACTGATTGACCACTCGAAGAGTCGCGGCTGAGAAGGCTCGATCCAGCGCCATCGCCGCGCGTCGGAGCTCACCACCACCACCTTTGGACTGAGGGCAGTCAGCAGGAGCTCGTCCGACAATCCCAACCGCCGTTGGTTGACGTTGACTTCTGTTGACCGTGAAGGGCATTTCGATAATTTCCCAATTCAACACAATTTCATAATTTTTGAATGTTCGGGGTGCCTAAGTAATTTAGAAAATTTAAAAGTTTGTTCATTTATGAATTTGACAAGTATAATTTCAAATTTTATTAGTAAATTACGGATACGGGATTAGTAAAGTAAGCTGAGAGACTTGAGAGTTGAAATTTCTGGACCAATATTTACTTTAAGCTTTATTTTTGTGACGTTAGTTCGAATTATAAATATGGGAAGTATTTCTATCATTGCTTTAACATAGGTGGATCTGCGGACGAAAATCTACCTGCGGACTTGGGCGATAGCCGAGTCTGAGCTTTATCACTGTGAGTAGAATATATTAAACTATTTGTGTACGTTATTTTTTTTATATAGTAAAGCTTGTTCTTGAAATAAGTATTTTAATTATTTTTATTTAATGGTTCTCCGAAATAAATGTTTTATACATATGAATACTTTGTTAAGCTATAAATATATTCATTTATGTTTCGTATCGACTTTGAATTTGTAAAAGAGATGATTGATTTCGAGCATGATTTAAAGTGTATATATATTGATTTCGAGCATGATTTAAAGTGTATATATATTGATTTCGAGCATGATTTAAAGTGTATATATATTGATTTCGAGCATGTTTTAAAGCATATATATCTTAACTTCGAGCATGATTTAAAGTTTATATATGTGTTTGAAGGTTATTTATTCCAACATCCATACTCGTTGCTCTTCTTTCAAGCATTGATTTTCTCTCTATAGCTTGCTTAGTGAAAAGTAGCTTTTTGCCACATCCCACAAATTTGCCAAAATATTAATAAGGAAATCCGGTCGAGCTTGTCATTGTGAATATGTGACTATGTCAACATTTCAATTTATTTTAAATGGGAGACATTACTACTTGCACCTCTTTACCCTGAGCAGATGCTAAATATCACGAACACCTTTCGGTGAAAACCCTTGATACTCAAATTAGTAATCAGGTAGTTTATGGAAAAACTTATGCAATACCTTTTGTGGCTTGGTTATTATGTTTTATTAGATAAGTAGAGATCTATTATTCAATCTTATAGAAAAGTAAATTTAAAGAGGAAGATTCTGAATTCAGAAAGATAGAGTTTTCCCTAGTATCAAAGTATATTTACCTCATTTAGGATTTTTTTTGGAGCTTTTATAGGCAGCCGAATATGTTGTGTCAGCTTCCATACGTGGATGTTACTAAGTTGAACAAGCTATCTGAGTAATAGATGAGTGTGCTAGTTACGACATGGTTAAGAGGTCGCGTGGTAACTATATCTATACGTGAGAATCGTGCCCCACTTTCTCCAAGGGAGCTCACTAGTCAATGCTTGACCGAGTCTTTGGATCGAATTGATTTTGGTTTCTTTGTGCATTTTCTGACTGGCCTCACATGCATGACTAGACACCCTTACTCCTCAAAATATCATTTCTGCTGAGGATCGTTTTAGAATGAAAAGAGCCGATTCTGCTCGGGGATATCTGGTCATTATACTTTCATTACCAAAAAAAGTCTCCACACTCTGTAGGTCCAAATCATGCCTAAAGCTCTTATTGGGAACAATCCCATGTCACTACTTTCCCTTCTTATTTGTAAACTTGGTATAGCCATCGCCACCATTGATTAGTCTCTCCTTTTAGGTGAAATGGAGGCAAAGGTAATTTTTGTGTGTCTGTGGTGCCTTCATATTCAAAGAATTGATTGACTCGATTAAACCATTTTGTTGGGTCATCACCTGAATACTTTGGGAACTCAAGCTTAGTTGTCTTGGATGAGAACACCTGTCAACCATCTTCCATACATTCACGATGAACGTCCTTATTGCAATTAAATTGTTTGTTGTAGTCATTTGTTCTGCTGGATCCTACTTTAGTGATAAGCAACACTTCAGATAGCTTATTAATGGTTTCTTCAATATGACACAATTGTGAGCTATGCCTGTTTCCATTTTACTCATTCCATCTTGAAGCCCTTCAAGCATATTTTCTAAGTTTTCAATTCATTCTTTGTTGGATGCCATTGTAGTTCTAGCTTTGATATAATGATAGGTCCCAATCAAGGTTTGATTGAAATTGCTAAATAAATAGAATTCTCTTAGGGTGAGAACAAACCACTGAATTTGGATAAAATACTTGCTTTCTTTATCAAAAAGCTGAAATTTAAATACATTAAGTTTATCCACTACTCCTAACTCAAAATCACAATCGCTACAATTCAAGAAAACAACTCCTATATTGCAAATAAATGGCTAGATAGCATGACCTATTCCTTTGCAAACATGTGAATGTTGGCCAACAACTTGGCCTGCACATCCTTCTTCCCATGACCTTACTACATGCACGTTGAATTTCTGACAGGAACCCGTTGAGAACTTCATGGCTTATCAATAAGTTAAAAAAGCAAAAAAAAGAAGTTCTAATCCTATGTAGTTTTGGTCTACCTTTTTTTTTTTTCGGCACTGTGGAGATTTCTTATAATGGGTACAAACTAGAGGAATTTGTCCTAAAAAAAAATCTAGATATGAAAGCTAATGTGATATGCACATTCTTGAGATGAGTTTGAGAAAAACACTTTTCTGCTTGTTTTCAAGGTGTAGGAGACTGAGTAAGTATATTATATTTTGAACGCTCAGAATCATGTACTTAATTTTATGGTTGCTGATATTTCATAAAATTTTTACAGTAATAACCAATGAATGTTTGTTTCCACCTGTGAAGAAATTATGCTAGAGTTGATTAAAAGGGAGAAAGAGATAGGAATTTTCCCTGATCAAGATTTAGATATGTAGATGAAGGTATGTTTTAACCATTGTGCTTCTAGTTAATTTTGATGGCATAGCATTTAAAGCGGCTTCTTACGTTTATTTGACAGCTTCTGATTGTTTGTATTTTACAACAACTGCTGATTAATAGATTTACGACAACAGTTTCACAATCCCAAACAGATCCTAAACCTAACATTACCACTTTACTATCAATAAGCATAGCATGTGTTATTTATTTTCACAGGAAATTTCAGTTAAAGTACTGAATGAAACTCTTCAAACAGATTATACCTTAAAGGTAATTTTCATAAATAAAGTTCATATTATTTTTCTTTATCACATTCATCATTTTTTTTAGTAATTTTTATTTAAAGATCTATTTTTTTTATTTTCTACTTTCAGATCCTTGGACTTGATTTCTGTGCTGACACATTAGTTGGAGATGCCATTCACAATTTACTTATTGCTTCGAGTGCTTCTCCTGAAGCTATTACAAAATTTTAAATGTTGCAGGGGAGATGATAGTAGGACCAATAAAAGCATTGTTCATAGATGACATAACAAATGGCTTAGACATTTCCACTTTATTTAAGGTTGTTACTTGTTTTGAACATTTGGCACATAATGTTAATGGCAGAAGGAAAGATTTTGTCTCACGGTCCGCACCAAAGTGCTCTTGAATTCTTTGAGAGTTGTGGATTTAGATGTGCTGAAAGAAAAGTTGTAGCTGATTTCCTTCAGTAGGCAAGCAGCTTTTCCTAATTTTTTCATGTATTTAAGGAATAGAAATAGGGGTATACTTTTTTAAAAAAGTCTTAAATCGGTCCATAAAATTTTCTTGTTTAAGTTGTCATATTTTGATTTAGTAATACTATTTAAAATTGTTTCAAGTGATGTGGCATTTATAAATTGTATTAAAAAATTAATTATTTTAAATGTCAAGTCACTAGAGATGCTATTTGAGCTATTTATTTTTTTCTGAGTAATATAACCTAATTTATAATATTACCTAGCATTTTATTTCATATGAGCTCCAGACATAAAATAGAATGAAATTCAATGTCATTTCTTCAATGCGTCAGCTTTTTCATGGTTGCATACTTGTACCTTCACCCTTTAAATCTAGAAAGGACTAGGAACAATATTGGTTCAACACTGAAGTATCTCACAATTATGTTTTAGTAGATATGTTCTGTAAAATATTCAAGTAATCAACTATTGTTAAAAAGCTTGATGAGGAGCTTTCAAGACCATCAAAATTTGAAACCCATAAAAGGGCTCTTTCCTGTGGCTTGTATTATCTTTCCAAATAGGAACTGCTTAAATCTTGCATGTCTGGGGAAATTCTTCTTGCGAATAAAAATTATTTTCTCCACATATTCAAAATAACTCAGGTTAAGTATCCTAAATTTTTGTGTTCCCCATTTTGTAGTCAATTTTCTTATTATTATTTTTTTAATTTCAACTTCACTTAGGTTGGTTTGAAACATTATATTTTGCAACACTTATGTCTATCGAGCAAAGCTCAGAAATTAGTCTACTCTCACTAGTAATATATGAAGAGAAGTTTAAACCTAATGCATAATTTAATAAGGATGATAATGGTATTTATTTAATTGAATAAGTTCTAATATAAATTCAGTAAAATAGCAGATCATACGAGAGAGTTTATGTGTTTCAAAATGCAGTCTATGACTTCTCTATCTTTTTTAAACTCAAGGAACTTAAACAAATTAAAATTTACTCCATTTTTTAAATAATAGGTTTGTGTTAGGTAAAGATTTTTTTGTTTGCGGCTGCAGCTTACTGTGATTGCAAACATGACAAATTATAACGTTGCATCTCATTAATTTTTATGACATTTCTCAACTTTTTTGTGTTTACAGGTACTTGTACCAATTCATTCTACTTTTTAATGCTCATTTCACATCATTATCTATGTTCCAATTTCTAGCATCCTTCTTTCGAACTAAGGTTGCTGTTTATGATATGCCCTAAAGACCAATCAAGTGACGATTATTTTTAGGGAATTACTGTATTTGATTAGTATTTTTTATATTTATAAAATGAAAAATTATGAATATTCATAAATTATATTAATAAATATAGCCCAAGAAGTAAAAAATTAAGGAACATATGTCGAGAATATGATTTGTACTATACTTCTAAAATAGTTCCTAGTGGTGAACTTATGATTAGACGTCAAGTAGTTTCTACAAACACTAGTGTGATTTATGATGTCTTTATGGTATGAGATACTAAAATGAGTGATGAGTTTCATTTATTGATATGAGATGCCAACTTAAACAAATAGGTACTTGTTGTAAATACAAGTTTACTGAACTTGACCAAATAATAATGAGCCATATGGTCTTGAATGTTAATGACTTATTATACATTTTGACAGACACTATGCTTGGTAATGGTCTTTAGACCCGAGGCATCACAGACATCTTATACATAGGCATCTCTGTTATGTGAAAGCTAAAGGATTTATTCCTAACTAATGGAAAAATGCAGTAGCTATCATGGTTGGCCGTGTATAGAGAAAAGTGTATGGCCAATATGGAATTCATCACTTTTTAATTAACTAAAAGGATGTCCCCTGTAAGTTAATATGGATTGTCATGAGAAATCCTTGGCCAAGGTGAAATATATTTGAAGGAGTTCAAATTATATTTTTCATGCGAAGTTCATTTAGATTTATTTTGAGAGAAAGCATAAATGCTTAACATACTATTTGGGTAATATCGGGCAGGTCTCCTCGGGGCCCTTCCAGCTCGAATAAAATACCCCGAGGTCAACCCAGCTCGAGCAGAAGTCCCGACCACTGGCACGAAGATGATCTCACTAGACGTCAAAGCTGGTCAAGGTCGAGGAATTCAGAGCCATCCGAGCTCCGAGCTCCCTTGCCTGCTCGAGGTCATTAGGTCTGGTCAAGGCTGGACAAGAACGGGGAGCTCGAAGACTGATCGAGACCCGAGCTCTCCTTTCTGCTCACTGCAGTCAAGTTCTCGAGCACAACTGGGCTACACCAGTCATAGGATAAATGGAATGTAAGATCCGGCCCAGGGCAGTCCGACCCATTTTCTGAGAATCCTGGCACACCTTTTGATGTCTGACCAGAGCCCCACATAGTATGGTGGTGGTACTGTTGCCGATGGCCGGCATATGCCCCCACGGTGTCATCATTCCTTGCGTGCATGCCCGACATGATGATCTGGCCATGTGAACCAAGTTAAGGAGACAGCCGCGTATCCCTAGGGAATATTACGCTAATCCCGGCTCTCAGAGGGAAAAGGCGGGAAAAATGGAGGATAAAAGGAAACGGACAGGTAAATTGCTGGGGCTCCGAAAATTCACACAGGTTCTTCTAATTCTCATTTCTCTTTACTCTGATTGCTAATTTTTCCGGAATTTCATTTATTCAGAAAGGAAAGCAAAAATACATTTTCCATTCTTCTGGTCCCTTTAACTAAGGGGGATACCAAAAAGAACAACCCGATCACTGACTTAAGCGTCTGTGGGTTTTCGCCAGAACAACACTCGGCGACCCCTGACATTGTTTTCTATGAGCACAGGTCCAGGAAACTTCCGCTCTGGAAAAGACAGAGAAATTGGAATTGGGAGACAGTCTTGCTCGAGCTCGAGCAAGCCGTGAGCAGGAGATTCTAGCACTGTTTGAAGGGACGCGGGAAAACTGCATTAACATTTTTGGCGCAGTCTATGGGGATCAGTTCAAAAAACCTGATTTCCCAACACGTTCAGAACACACAACGCAACGATGAGAGTAAACAGCCGAAGAGGTGTGAGTCCAGAGGAATCGGTGACTTTGAGAGAAGTGGCCAATGAGGCTCAGAATAGGGAGATCCAAGAAAGAATGGATCGGATGGAGAAACAAATGGAGACTCTGACCTCCATACTGCAAAAACTCAGGGATGGACAGAGGAAAGCATGTAATGACGTCCCTAAATCCAGCCGTAGGAACGCTCCCATTCGGGAGAATGTGGGAGATGAAGCCCAAAGACCTAGGGCACCAAACGTTGTCTTGAGGGAGGAGACAAACATGGAGGAAAGAGGGTCTCGCCAGCACTTGCAGGATACAGCCCCAACCTCCCGCGCGGAAGAGCTAGAGGGGGAGGTGCATAGGTTGGCACAAGTTGTGGAGGATCTCCGGGGAAAAGGAAAGAGCCCAAGCTGGCGAATAATTCTGGATAACGAATCCCCACTCTCAACGGAGATCATGGGTGTCACGATCCCACGTGACCTCCGCTTCCCAGATTTGAAATTTTTGGGAAAATGTGATCTGCTGGTGCATATAGAGCGGTTTAACGACATGACAGGAGTGCAGTGGTCCGCTTCAGCAGACAGAGGTGCAGTGGCCTTCCCGCTCACTCTTGAGGGAAGGGCAAGAGAATGGTACCGCAGGCTCCCGCGGGGAAGCATCCTGAGCTTTGATCAGATGTGTAGGGAGCTTGCGGAGCAATTTCGGGACGCAGTGACCCCCGAGGATGATATGATGGAGCTGTCAGAAGTAAGACAGAGGGAGAGAGAATCCCTCCGGTAGTTTGTCAAAAGATACCATAGATCGGTCCTAGATCTTGGAGCATTTAATCATCCTTAAACGTTAAGAGGGCTGAAGGATGGGATCCGGATGGGGAGACCATGGTATAATCTGCGGAGTCCTTCGATCCGTTCATATTTGGACGCGTATCAGCAGGTAAAACTGGATATGGTAATTGAAGAAGAGAAGGCTGCAAAACTGAGAAGTGAGCAGGTCAATAGAGCAAAGTGGAAGGAGAAGGGAGGTCCTTCCCGAGGAGCACAAACTTCAAAAGCAGCAAGGGACAGGGTTGCCCCGTACAACCCTTACGAAAGAGCTCCCCCACTGTGGTTGGTTCCCCTGCCACCTCGCAGGTCTCCAGGTCGGGATCACAGGGAGTACAGGCGTCACGACGACCACACATCCCGCAACCAGCCACCAAGCAGACCCGAGATGAACCACAACAGAGCAGATCGTCCGTTGCCTTCCCCACCAAGAAATTTTCCAAGGGACCGGGCGGTACAGATGATGGAGCAGAGTCCCGCTTACGGGCAATACACGAGGTTGAAGGTATCTCTCGATGAGATACTTCAAGTGGCTGAGGAGCGAGGACTGATGAGCCCTCCAACACCAATGGCCAAGTCAGCTGGCAAACGAGACAAGGGGCGGTTCTGCCGTTTCCATGGTGACCACGGCCATTCCACATCACAGTGCCGTGATTTGAAGAACCAGGTGGAGGATCTGGTTAAGAATCGGTACTTGGATGAGTTTATTGAAGGAGGGCATCCGGTGGTTGAGCAGCAGCCTAAGGAAGATGATCGAGCTTACGAAATAGACATGGAACCATCCGCCACGAGGGTGATCTCAGGAGGGTCCTCCATGGCAGGAGGTTCGAACAGAGCTCGGAAGAATTATTGCAGATATGCCGCTGCCGGTCGAGAGGTCCTGTTCACTACCCCCGCTGCCAAAAAGGCCAAGGTCCGGCAGGTGCCAATTATGTGGACAGAGGAGGACGAGAAGGGGGTACTGTACCCCTACGAGGATGCCCTGCTTGTAAAAGCCAGCATAGCTAACAAGGAAGTTGACCAAATACTGGTAGACTCGGGAAGCTCGGTGGATATTCTTTTCAAATCCACACTCGAGGATTTAGGAATAACAGGGGCGAGCCTCTAGCAGACGAGCACTTCCTTGAAAGGATTCGGGGGAGGAAAGCTGATACCT
The DNA here is from genome assembly GCA_025617385.1 of Murraya koenigii. Lineage (NCBI taxonomy): Eukaryota > Viridiplantae > Streptophyta > Magnoliopsida > Sapindales > Rutaceae > Murraya > Murraya koenigii. The sequence goes on along the minus strand of CM046819.1, from coordinate 2,003,078 downwards.
CTAGGAATCATCAAGTTGGCTGTAACCAATGGCTTGAGGCCTTTTGAAAAGAACTTGATGCTGGATTTTGTGGTGGTAGATGAAACCAGCCCGTACCAGGCGGTATTGGGGAGGCCGTTCATGAGGATCAGCCAGTGCGTGCTATCCACCCACTACTTGGCCCTGAAGTATCGAGTGAATGGGGCTGTAAGGGTCATGAAAGGCAGCCAGAGGGTGGCGAGGAGTTACTATGCTGTAGCGGCCAAAGAAACCATGCAGATAACCTCGCTGGACTTGAGGGGGGAATCAAGGAATGGAAGGCAGGAGCCGGCTGAGAAGCTGGAGGAGGTCGAGGTCAGAGCAGACGACCCTGAGAAGAAAATCTGGATCGGCTCAGGCATTAGCGAGCAGTTGAAAGAAAAGTTGGTGGAGTGTCTGCGAGCACACGCGGATGTGTTCGCATGGACGCATGAGGATATGCCCGGGATTGACCCAGAAGTGGCATGTCACAGGCTTGCAATACAGAAGGATGCTAAGCCAGTGAGGCAGAAGAGGAGATGCGTCAACCAAGAAAGATATGAGGCCATCAATTGCGAGGTGGAGAAGCTGCTGAAAGCAGGATTCATAAGGGAGGTCTCCTACCCCGAATGGATCTCGAATGTGGTGCTGGTGAAGAAGGCAAGTGGGAAATGGAGAATGTGCGTGGACTTCACAGATGTGAACAAGGCTTGCTCAAAAGATAGCTTTCTGCTACCAAAAATAGACCAACTGGTGGATTCTACGGTGGGGCACGGGCTGCTTAGTTTTATGGATGCATTCTCTGGATATAACCAGATTCCCATGCACTGATCAGATGAAGAGTGCACAGCCTTCATCACCAATCAGGGGCTGTACTGTTACATGGTCATGCCCTTCGGTCTGAAGAATGCAGGGGCAACATATCAGAGGTTAGTAAACAAGGTCTTCAAGCCATTGATCGGTCGAACGATGGAGGTATATGTGGATGACATGATCACCAAGTCTAAAGACGCGGAGGAGCATGTAAGGCATTTAGAGGAGACCTTTGCACTTTTAAAAAAGTACCGGATAAAGCAAAACCCAGAGAAATGTGCTTTTGGAGTGGGTTCAGGAAAATTCTTAGGCTTCATGGTCAGTCACAGGGGGATCGAGGCCAATCCAGAGAAGATAAGAGCAGTGGTAGAAATGAGGTCCCCCCATAGCCTCAAGGAGATACAAAGTCTCACCGGCAAACTGGCATCCCTCAACAGATTCGTATCTCGAGCCACGAATAAATGCCGAGTCTTCTTCTAAGAAATGAAGAAAGGTAGGAGGACAAAGTGGACGCCAGAATATGAAGTAGCATTCCAACAGTTGAAAGAATACTTGCTGAAGGCTCCATTACTGTCTACACCTCGAGCAGGGGAGGTACTGTTTCTGTACTTAGCAGTGTCTCAATGGGCAACGAGCTCAGTTCTAGTAAGGGAAGAGTCAGGGGTGCAGTACCCTGTTTATTACACAAGCAGAGCTTTGCTGGAAGCTGAGACTCGATACCCATTGATGGAGAAATGGGCATGGGCCCTGGTAACAGCAGCCCAAAAGCTGAGGCCTTATTTTCAGGCACATTCGGTAGTGGTTCTAACAAGCCAACCCCTCAGACAAACTCTGTACAAGCCTGAGACTTCTGGAAGGTTGGTAAAATGGTCAGTGGAGCTAAGCGAGTTCGACATTAATTACCAACCCCGAGCAGCCATAAAAGCACAGTCTTTAGCTGACTTCGTGGTCGAGTGCACTGCAAGGGATGAGGAGACGGAGAGCGAGCCCCCACCAGATTCCCAGGCCTCGACCAACACATAGATAGTCACAATAGATGGATCTCGTGGAAATCAGGGAGCAGGGGCAGGAGTTGTGCTCCTAAGTCCTGAAGGGGCAGAGATGCAATACGCTGTGAAATTAGAGTTCGAAGTTACCAACAATCAGGCCGAGTACGAAGCCGTAATAGTGGGATTGAAGCTCGCCTCGGTAGTAAAAGCAGAGGAGGTAAAGCTTCGAATAGACTCACAACTGGTAACAAACCACCTTGACGAGAGCTTCCAAGCGAAGGGGGAGAAGATGGAAGCCTACCTACGGAAGGTGAAGCAGCTAATGGGGAGATTTCGAGCTATCGAGGTGGAACAAATCCCAAGAGGAAAGAATTTTTGAGCTGATATGATAGCTCGCATGGCAGCCGCATCGGACCCCAAGATACCGAAGTGTATCCCTTTGGAGATCAAGGCCTGCTCGAGCATCGAGCAAGAGGACGAGGTGATGAGCCTATCGACGAGCAACACCTGGATGGAGCCAATCGTTTCTTACATCAAGGAGGGGACAGTGCCGGCCGATAAGAAGCAAGCAAGGAAGTTGAAGTGCAAAGTGGCCAAGTACACTCTCATCGACGGGGTCTTATATAGAAGGGGGTACACTCTCCCCTCGTTGCGGTGCTTAGACCAGGAGGAGGCTGATTCTGTCCTCCGATAGATACACAAAGGAATTTTCGGAAATCATTCTGGTGCGAGGTCCTTGGCTTGCAAGGCCTTGAGGCAAGGATACTTTTGGCCCCGCATGCATCAGGATGCTCAGGAGAAGACCAGAAGCTGCAAGAGTTGCCAGAGTTTTGGCAACTACCTAACTCAGCCTCCGGAGAACCTTACGGTGATGAACTCACCATGGCCGTTTGCTCAATGGGGAATTGACTTGATCGGGCCACTGCCGAGGGGGAAAGCGTTTGCCACCCATGCCATAGTCGCAATCGATTATTTCACCAAATGAGTCGAAGTGGGAGCCTTGAGCAGTATCACGGAAGGTAAAACCACTGACTTCATCTGGAAAAATGTGATTTGCAGGTATGGGATTCCTCATGCATTGGTCACGGACAATGGGAGACAATTTAACAACGGCAAGTTCAGAGACTTCTGCCGAAATCTGGGGATAGAGCTGAAATTTTGCTCTCCCTCGCACCCACAAGCCAATGGACAAGTGGAAGCCGCGAACAAAACCATAAAACTTCTCCTAAAGACCAGACTTGGCGAGCAAAAAGGAGCCTGGGTGGACGAGCTACCTGGTGTCTTGTGGGCTTACAGAACCACACACAAAACGGCCACTAGAGAGACCCCATTCTCCTTGGTGTTTGGGCACGAAACAGTGGTTCCTGCTGAAATAGGAATGGGGACGTATCGGACGGAACACTTCAATGAGGAGCAAAACAACGAGCAGATGTGTGCAGGTCTGGACTTGCTGGAAGAGAAGAGAGAAAGGGTTGCTGCTAAGATTGCAGAATATCAACAGAGAGTGGCTCGTTATTACAACCGAAATGTGCACATTCGCCAGTTCCAAGTGGGTGATTGGGTATTCAGAAGAGTCAACCAGAGCGCGAAGGACCCAAGGGAAGGTGTGTTAGGGCCAAATTGAGAAGGCCCTTATCGAGTCACTCAATTAGCCGGACCAGGAGCATACCGGCTAGCTCATCCGGATGGACGAGAGGTCAAGAGGCCGTAGAACGCACAACTCTTGATGAAATACTTCCAGTAAGTTTCCTTATGTTGTAAGTGCTGATGTAAGATTCCCTCCCAAAATGGCGATGTGTAAAAACTCAAATATATGTAAGAGTAAGAAAAACATTTGTAATATAAATTCAAGTTGAAGCCAATTAGCTCTTGAAGAACGCTAAGGTCAGAAGTCCCAAAGCCTAATCCTTTGGGTGGGACCGTACCTAGCGAGGTCAATTGCAGGCCCAAGCAGAAGCTCACGAAGACAATGCTGAGGCCAGAAGTCCCAAAGCCTAAGTCTTAGGCGGGACGGTGCCCAGCGAGGCAATTTGGAGGCCCGAACAGAAGCTCACGAAGACAATGCTGAGGCCAGAAGTCCCAAAGCTTAAGGCTTAGGCGGGACGGTGCCCAGCGAGACCAATTGCAGGCCCGAGCAGAAGCTCACGAAGACAACGCTGAGGCCAGAAGTCCCAAAGTCTAAGTGTTAGGCGGGACGGTGCCCAACGAGGCCAATTGAAGGCCGAGCAGAAGAAGCTCCTAAAGAAAATACTGAGGTCAGAAGTCCCAAAGCCTAAGTCTTAGACGGGACGGTGCCCAGCGAGCCCAATTGCAGGCCCGGGCAGAAGCTCACCAAGACAACGCTGAGGCCAGAAGTCCCACAACCTAAGTCTTAAAGTGGACTGTGCCCAGCCAAGCCAATCGCAGTCCCGAGCGTAAGCTCACGAAGACAACGCCGAGGCCGAAGTCCCAAGCCTAAGTCTTAGCGGAATCGTGCCATGTGAGGACAATTGCAGTCGGAGCGTAAGAAGCTCTCAAGAAAATATCGAGGCCGAAGTCCCAAAGACTAAGTCTTAGAGTGGATCGGTGACCAGCCGAGGCCAATCGCAGCCCGGAAGAAGCTCACGAAGACAACGCCGAGGCCGGATGTCCCACGACCTAAGTCTTAGGCAGTGATCTGCGCTCAGCCGAGGCTAATCAGTAGGCCCGAGCGTAAGCTCACGAAGACAACGCCGAGGCCGAAGTCCCAAAGCCTAAGTCTTAGAGTGGACGTGCCATGTGAGGCCAATTGCAGTCGAGCGTAAGAAGCTCTCAAGAAAATGCCGAGGCCGTAAATCCCAAAGCCTATGTCTACAGTGGATCTGGCCCAGCCGAGGCCAATCAGTAGGCCCAAGCGTAAGCTCACGAAGACAACGCCGAGGACGTAAGCCCCAAAGTCTAAGTGTTAAGGTGACTGGCACTCCAACGAGGCCAATCAAGGCCGAGCGTAAGAAGCTCCTAAAGAAAATATCGAGGTCAAGTCCCAAAGCCTAACTTTAAAGCGGATCGTGCCAGCCGAGGCCAATTACAGCCCGAGCGTAAGCTCACGAAGACAACGCCGAGGCCGAAGTCCCACGACCTATGTCTTAGGCAGTGACTGTGCCCAACTGAGCCAATCGCAGTGCCCGAGCGTAAGCTCACGAAGACAACGCCGACGCCGAAGTCCCAAAGCCTAAGTCTTAAAGTGGACTGTGCCATGCGAGGCCAATTGCAGCCGAAAGCGTAAGCTCCTCAAGAAAATATCGAGGCCGAAGTCCCAAGACTAAGTCTTGGGAGGGACTGCGGCTCAACGAGGCCAATCGCAGTCCGGAAGAAGCTCACGAAGACAACGCTGAGGCCGAAGTCCCACAAACTTAAGTCTTAGAGTGGACTGTGCCCAGCCGAGGCCAATCAGTAGCCTCGAACGAAGCTCACGAACACAACGCCGAGGCCGAAGTCCCGAAGCCTAATCGTTAAAGTGGACTGCGCCCAACGAGGCCAATCGAGGCCGAGCGTAAGAAGCTCTCAAGAAAATGCCGAGGCCGTAAGTCCCAAAGCCTAAGTCTCAGCGCGGACTGCGCCTCAGCCGAGGCTAATCGAGGCCCGAGCGTAAGCTCACGAAGACAACACCGAGCCCGTAGTTCAAGCCTAACCGTTAGAGCGAACTGTGCCCAACGAGGCCAATCGTAGGCCGAGCGTAAGAAGCTCTCAAGAAAATGCCGAGGCCGTAAATCCCAAAGCCTATGTCTAAGCGTGATCTGCGCTCAACGAGGCCAATTATAGGCCCAAGCGTAAGCTCACGAAGACAACGCCGAGGACGTAAGTCCCAAAGTCTAAGTGTTAAAGTGACTGCACCCAACGAGGCCAATCAAGGCCGAGCGTAAGAAGCTCCTAAAGAAAATATCGAGGTCAAGTCCCAAAGCCTAAGTCTTAGAGCGGACGATGCCCAGCCGAGGCTAATTGCAGCCCGAGCGTAAGCTCACGAAGACAACGCCGAGGCCGAAGTCCCACGACTTAAGTCTTACGCGGACTGTGCTCAGCCAAGCCAATTGCAGCCCGAGCGTAAGCTCACGAAGACAACGCCGAGGCCGTAAGTCCCTAAGCCTAAGTCTTATGGGATCTGTGCCATGCGAGGCCAATTACAGTGCCGAGCGTAAGGCTCCTAAAGAAAATATCGAGGCTGAAGTCCCAAAGCCTAAGTCTTAGGCGGGATGGTGCCTAGCGAAGCCAATTGTAGGCCCCAGCAGAAGCTCACGAAGACAACGCTGAGGCCAGAAGTCCCAAAGTCTAAGTGTTAGGCGGGATGGTGCCCAACGAGGCCAATCGAAGGCCTAGCAGAAAAAGCTACTAAAGAAAATATCGGGGTCGAAGTCCCAAAGCCTAAGTCTTAAGCGTGACTGGCACTCCAACGAGGCCAATCGCAGCCCGAGCGTAAGCTCACGAAGACAACGCCGAGGCCGAAGTCCCACGACCTAAGTCTTAGGTGGACTGTGCCCAGACAAGCCAATCGCAGCCCGGAAGATGATCACGAAGACAAAGTCGAGGCCGAAGTCCCAAAGCCTAAGTCTTAGAGTGGACTGTGCCATTTGAGGCTAATGCAGAAGTGAGCGTAAGGCTCCTCAAGAAAATATCGAGGCTGAAGCCCCAAAGACTAAGTCTTAGCAGAGCTCAGAGGCCATGCGTCCGAGAAGCTCACGAGACAACGAGGCCAAGTCCCAAAGCCTAAGTCTAGCGACTGCCAAGCAATTGTAGCCTCAGCAGGCTCACGAAGACAACGCTGAGGCCAGAAGTCCCAAAGTCTAAGTGTTAGGCAGGATGGTGGCCAACGAGGCCAATTGAAGGCCTAGCAGAAAAAGCTCCTAAAGAAAATACTGAGGCCAGAAGTCCCAAAGACTAAGTCTTAGGCGGGACGGTGCCCAGTGAGGCCAATTGCAGGCCCGAGTAGAAGCTCACGAAGACAACGCTGAGGCCAGAAGTCTCACAGCCTAAGTCTTAGGCGGGACAGTGCCCAGCGAGGCCAATTGTAGGCCCGCGCAGAAGCTCACGAAGATAACGCTGAGGCCAGAATTCCCAAAGCCTAATCATAGAGCGGACTCGCGCCCAACGAGGCCAATTGCAGCCGAGCGTAAGAAGCTCTCAAGAAAATGCCGAGGCCGAAGTCCCAAAGTCAAGTCTGAGCGTGACTGCGCCCAACGAGGCCAATCAGAGCCCAAGCGAAGCTCACGAAGACAACGCCGAGGCCGAAGTCCCAAAGCCTAAGTCTTAGTGCGGATCTGTGCCCAGCCGAGGCCAATCAGTAGGCCGAGCGTAAGAAGCTCCTCAAGACAACACCGAGGATAAGTCCCAAAGCCTATGTCTTAGACGGACTGTGCCCAGCCGAGGCCAATCAGTAGGCCCGAGCGTAAGCTTCACGAAGACAACGCCGAGCCTGTAAGTTCAAGCCTAATCATAGAGCGAACTAGTGCCCAACGAGGCCAATCGTAGGCCGAGCGTAAGAAGCTCCTCAAGAAAATGCCGAGGCCGTAAACCGAAAGCCTATGTCTGGCAAGTGACTGTGCCCAGCTGAGGCCAATCAGTAGGCCCAAGCGTAAGCTCACGAAGACAACGCCGAGGCTGAAGTCCCAAAGCCTAAGTCTTAGAGCGGACTGTGCCCAGCTAGGCCAATCAGTAGCCCCAGCGAGGCTCACGAAGACAACGCCGAGGACGTGAGTCCCAAAGTCTAAGTGTTAGACGTGATGGTGCCCAACGAGGCCAATTGCAGCCGAGCGTAAGAAGCTCTCAAGAAAATATCGAGGCCGAAGTCCCAAAGCCTAAGTCTTAGAGCGGACAGTGCCCAACTGAGCCAATCAGTAGCCCCAGCAGGCTCACGAAGACAACGCCGAGGCCGAAGTCCCAAAGTCTAAGTGTTAGAGCGGATCGGTGCCCAACGAGGCCAATCGCAGCCGAGCGTAAGAAGCTCTCAAGAAAATATCGAGGCCGAAGTCCCAAAGCCTAAGTCTTAAAGTGGACTGTGCCCAATGGGTTAATCAGTAGCCCCAGCAGAAGCTCACGAAGACAACGCTGAGGCCAGAAGTCCCAAAGTCTAAGTGTTAGGCAGGATGGTGCCCAACGAGGCCAATCAAGGCCCAGCGTAAAAGCTCCTAAAGAAATTATCGAGGTCAAGTCCCACAACCCTAAATCTTAGAGTGGATCTGCACTCCGACGAGGCCAATCGCAGTCCCGAGCGTAAGCTCACGAAGACAACGCCGAGCCTGTAAGTTCAAGCCTAACTCGCTAGGCTGAACTGCGCCCAACGAGGCCAATTGTAGGCCGAGCGGTAAGCTCCTCAAGAAAATGCCGAGGCCGAAACCGAAAGCCTATGTCTGGCAAGTGACTGTGCCCAGCCGAGGCCAATCAGAGGCCCAAGCAGAAGCTCACGAAGACAACGCTGAGGCTAGAAGTCCCAAAGCCTAAGTCTTAGGCGGGACGGTGCCCAGCGAAGCCAATTGTAGGCCCCAGCAGAAGCTCACGAAGACAACGCTGAGGACAGAAGCCCCAAAGTCTAAGTGTTAGGCGGGACGGTGCCCAACGAGGCCAATTGCAGGCCGAGCAGAAGAAGCTCCTGAAGAAAATACTGAGGTTAGAAGTCCCAAAGCCTAAGTCTTAGAGTGACAGTGCCCAATGAGCCAATCGTAGCCCCAGCAGAAGCTCACGAAGACAACGCTGAGGCCAGAAGTCCCAAAGTCTAAGTGTTAGGCGGGACGGTGCCCAACGAGGCCAATTGCAGGCCGAGCAGAAGAAGCTCCTGAAGAAAATACTGAGGCCAGAAGTCCCAAAGCCTAAGTCTTAGAGTGACTGTGCCCAAAGAAGCTAATCGTAGGCCCCAGCAGAGCTCACGAAGACAACGCCGAGGCCGAAGTCCCAAAGTCTAAGTGTTAGAGCGGATGGTGCCCAACGAGGCCAATCAAGGCCCAGCGTAAAAGCTCCTAAAGAAAATATCGAGGTCGAAGTCCCAAAGCCTAAATCTTAAGTGGATCTGCACTCAGCGAGGCCAATCGCAGTCCCGAGCGTAAGCTCACGAAGACAACGCCGAGGCCGAAGTCCCACGACCTAAGTCTTAGGCGGACTGTGCCCAACTAAGCCAATCGCAGCCCGAGTAGATGATCACGAAGACAACGCCGAGGCCGAAGTCCCAAAGCCTAAGTCTTAAAGTGGACTGTGCCATTCGAGGCCAATTGCAGCCGAGCGTGAAGCTCTCAAGAAAATATCGAGGCCGAAGTCCCAAAGACTAAGTCTTAGGCGAGACGTGCCCAGCGAGGCCAATTGCAGCCCGGAAGTAAGCTCACGAAGACAACGCCGAGGCCGAAGTCCCAAAGCCTAAGTCTTACGCGGACTGTGCCCAGCCGAGCCAATCGTAGGCCCGAGCGTAAGCTCACGAAGACAACGCCGAGGCCGAAGTCCCAAAGTCTAAGTGTTAAGGTGATGGTGGCCAACGAGGCCAATCAAGGCCCAGCGTAAAAGCTCCTAAAGAAAATACTGAGGCCAGAAGTCCCAAAGACTAAGTCTTAGGCGGGACTGTGCTCAACGAGGCCAATTGCAGGCCCGAGTAGAAGCTCACGAAGACAACGCCGAGGCCGAAGTCTCACAGCCTAAGTCTTAGGCGGACAACGGCTCAGCTGAGGCCAATTGTAGGCCGCGCAGAAGCTCACGAAGATAACGCCGAGGCCGTAAGTCCCAAAGCCTAATCGTTAGAGCGGATCTGCGCCCAACGAGGCCAATTGCAGCCGAGCGTAAGCTCCTCAAGAAAACGCCGAGGCCGTAAGTCCCAAAGCCTAAGTCTAAGGCGTGATTTGCGCCAACGAGGCCAATCAGTAGCCCAAGCGTAAGCTCACGAAGACAACGCCGAGGCCGAAGTCCCAAAGCCTAAGTCTTAAGCGTGACTGCGCTCAGCGAGGCCAATTGTAGGCCGAGCGTAAGAAGCTCTCAAGACAACACCGAGGATAAGTCCCAAAGCCTATGTCTTAGACGGACGTGCCCAGCCGAGGCTAATCGTAGGCCCGAGCGAAGCTCACGAAGACAACGCCGAGCCCGTAGTTCCAAGCCTAATCGTTAGGCGTGAATCGGTGCCCAACGAGGCCAATTGTAGGCCGAGCGTAAGAAGCTCTCAAGAAAACGCCGAGGCCGAAGTCCGAAAGCCTATGTCTGAGCGTGACTGTGCTCAACGAGGCCAATTGCAGGCCCAGGTAAGCTCACGAAGACAACGCCGAGGCTGAAGTCCCAAAGCCTAAGTCTTAGGCGGATCTGCGCCAATGAGGCCAATCAGTAGCCCCAGCGAAGCTCACGAAGACAACGCCGAGGACGAAGTCCCAAAGTCTAAGTGTTAGGCGGGACGGTGCCCAACGAGGCCAATTGCAGGCCGAGCAGAAGAAGCTCCTGAAGAAAATACTGAGGCCAGAAGTCCCAAAGCCTAAGTCTTAGGCGGGACGGTGCCCAGCGAAGCCAATTGTAGGCCCCAGCAGAAGCTCACGAAGACAACGCTGAGGCCAGAAGTCCCAAAGTCTAAGTGTTAGGCGGGACGGTGCCCAACGAGGCCAATTGCAGGCCGAGCAGAAGAAGCTCCTGAAGAAAATACTGAGGCCAGAAGTCCCAAAGCCTAAGTCTTAGAGTGGATCGTGCCCAACGAGGCTAATCGAGGCCCCAGCGAAGCTCACGAAGACAACGCTGAGGCCAGAAGTCCCAAAGTCTAAGTGTTAGGCAGGATGGTGCCCAACGAGGCCAATTGAAGGCCTAGCAGAAAAAGCTCCTAAAGAAATTACTGAGGTCAGAAGTCCCACAGCCTAAATCTTAGGCGGGACGGTACCCAGCGAGGCCAATTGCAGGCCCGAGCAGAAGCTCACGAAGACAACGCTGAGCCCAGAAGTTCCGAAGCCTAACTGTTAGGCGGAACGGTGCCCAACGAGGCCAATTGTAGGCCGAGCAGAAGAAGCTCCTGAAGAAAATGCTGAGGCCAGAAATCCGAAAGCCTATGTCTAAGGCGGGACGGTGCCCAGCGAGGCCAATTGTAGGCCCAAGCAGAAGCTCACGAAGACAACGCTGAGGCTAGAAGTCCCAAAGCCTAAGTCTTAAAGCGGACTGTGCCCAGCCAAGCCAATCGTAGCCCCAAAGCAAGCTCACGAAGACAACGCCGAGGACGTAAGTCCCAAAGTCTAAGTGTTAAAGTGGACTGTGCCCAACGAGGCCAATTGCAGCCGAGCGTAAGAAGCTCCTCAAGAAAATATCGAGGTTAAGTCCCAAAGCCTAAGTCTTAGAGCGGACGATGCCCAGCCGAGCCAATTGCAGGCCCAGCGTAGGCTCACGAAGACAACGCCGAGGCCGAAGTCCCAAAGTCTAAGTGTTAGAGCGGACGGTGCCCAACGAGGCCAATTGCAGCCGAGCGTAAGAAGCTCCCGAAGAAAATATCGAGGCCGAAGTCCCAAAGCCTAAGTCTTAAAGTGGACTGGTGCCCAAGCAGGCTAATCAGAGCCCCAAGCAGGCTCACGAAGACAACGCCGAGGCCGAAGTCCCAAAGTCTAAGTGTTAGAGCGGATGGTGCCCAACGAGGCCAATCAAGGCCCAGCGTAAAAGCTCCTAAAGAAAACATCGAGGTCGAAGTCCCAAAGCCTAAATCTTAGAGCGGACTGCACTCAGCCGAGGCCAATTGCAGCCCGAGCGTAAGCTCACGAAGACAACGCCGAGGCCGAAGTCCCACAGCCTAAGTCTTAGAGCGGACTGCGCCCAACGAGGCCAATCTGCAGCCCGAGCAGTAAGCTCACGAAGACAACGCTGAGGCCAGAAGTCCCAAAGCCTAAGTCTTAGGCGGGACGGTGCCATTTGAGGCCAATTGCAGGCCGAGCAGAAGAAGCTCCTGAAGAAAATACTGAGGCCAGAAGTCCCAAAGACTAAGTCTTAGGCGGGACGGTGCCCAGCGAGGCCAATTGCAGGCCCGAGCAGAAGCTCACGAAGACAACGCTGAGGCCAGAAGTCCCACAGCCTAAGTCTTAGGCGGGACGGTGCCCAGCGAGGCCAATTGTAGGCCCGAGCAGAAGCTCACGAAGACAACGCTGAGGCCAGAAGTCCCAAAGCCTAATCATAGAGCGGACTGCGGCCCAACGAGGCCAACTGCAGTGCCGAAAGGTAAGCTCCTGAAGAAAATGCTGAGGCCAGAAGTCCCAAAGCCTAAGTCTAAGGCGGGACGGTGCCCAACGAGGCCAATTGTAGGCCCAAGCAGAAGCTCACGAAGACAACGCTGAGGCCAGAAGTCCCAAAGCCTAAGTCTTAGGCGTGATCTGCGCTCAGCGAGGCCAATCGTAGGCCGAGCAGAAGAAGCTCCTGAAGACAACACTGAGGATAGAAGTCCCAAAGCCTATGTCTTAGACGGGACGGTGCCCAGCGAGGCCAATTGTAGGCCCGAGCAGAAGCTCACGAAGACAACGCCGAGGCCGAAGTCCCACGACTCTATGTCTTAGAGCGGACTGTGCCCAACTGAGCCAATCGCAGCCCGAGCGTAAGCTCACGAAGACAACGCCGACGCCGAAGTCCCAAAGCCTAAGTCTTAAAGTGGATCGTGCCATGCGAGGCCAATTGCAGCCGAGCGTAAGAAGCTCTCAAGAAAATATCGAGGCCGAAGTCCCAAGACTAAGTCTTGGGAGGGACTGGCGCTCAGCCGAGGCCAATCGCAGCCCGAGTAGAAGCTCACGAAGACAACGCCGAGGCCGAAGTCCCACGACCTTAAGTCTTAGAGCGGACTGTGCCCAGCCGAGGCCAATCGTAGCCCCGAACGTAAGCTCACGAACACAACGCCGAGGCCGAAGTCCCAAGCCTAATCGTTAGAGTGGACTGCGCCCAACGAGGCCAATCAGTAGCCGAGCGTAGAAGCTCTCAAGAAAACGCCGAGGCCGAAGTCCCAAAGCCTAAGTCTAAGGCGGACTTGCGCTCAGCCGAGGCCAATCAGAGGCCCGAGCGTAAGCTCACGAAGACAACGCTGAGCCCAGAAGTTCCGAAGCCTAACTGTTAGGCGGAACGGTGCCCAACGAGGCCAATTGTAGGCCGAGCAGAAGAAGCTCCTGAAGAAAATGCTGAGGCCAGAAATCCCAAAGCCTATGTCTAAGTGGATTGTGCCCAGCCGAGGCCAATCAGTAGCCCAAGCGTAAGCTCACGAAGACAACGCCGAGGACGTAAGTCCCAAAGTCTAAGTGTTAGAGCGGATCTGCACTCAACGAGGCCAATCAAGGCCGAGCAGAAGAAGCTCCTAAAGAAAATATCGAGGTCAAGTCCCAAAGCCTAAGTCTTAGAGCGGATCGATGCCCAGCCGAGGCCAATTGCAGCCCGAGCGTAAGCTCACGAAGACAACGCCGAGGCCGAAGTCCCACAGCCTAAGTCTTAGGCGGGACGGTGCCCAGCGAAGCCAATTGCAGGCCCGAGTAGAAGCTCACGAAGACAACGCTGAGGCCAGAAGTCCCTAAGCCTAAGTCTTTTGCGGGACGGTGCCATGTGAGGCCAATTACAGGCCGAGCAGAAGAAGCTCCTAAAGAAAATACTGAGGCCAGAAGTCCCAAAGCCTAAGTCTTAGGCGGGATGGTGCCCAGCGAAGCCAATTGTAGGCCCCAGCAGAAGCTCACGAAGACAACGCTGAGGCCAGAAGTCCCAAAGCCTAAGTCTTAGGCGGGACTGTGCCCGACCGAGCCAATTGCAGCCCGAGCGTAAGCTCACGAAGACAACGCCGACGCCGTAAGTCCCTAAGCCTAAGTCTTTTGCGGGACGGTGCCATGTGAGGCCAATTACAGGCCGAGCAGAAGAAGCTCCTGAAGAAAATACTGAGGCCAGAAGTCCCGAAGACTAAGTCTTAGGAGGGACGGTGCCCAGCGAGGCCAATTGCAGGCCCGAGAAGAAGCTCACGAAGACAACGCTGAGGCCAGAAGTCCCACAGCCTAAATCTTAGGCGGGACGGTGCCCAGCGAGGCCAATTGTAGCCCCGAACAGAAGCTCACGAACACAACGCTGAGGCCAGAAGTCCCGAAGCCTAACTGTTAGGCGGGACGGTGCCCAACGAGGCCAATTGTAGGCCGAGCAGAAGAAGCTCCTGAAGAAAATGCTGAGGCCAGAAGTCCCAAAGCCTAAGTCTAAGGCGGGACGGTGCCCAGCGAGGCCAATTGTAGGCCCGAGCAGAAGCTCACGAAGACAACGCTGAGCCCGTAAGTTCAAGCCTAACTCGTAGAGCGAATCAGTGCCCAACGAGGCCAATTGTAGGCCGAGCAAGTAAGCTCCCAAGAAAATGCCGAGGCCGAAGTCCCAAAGCCTAAGTCTAAGGCGGATCTGCGCTCAACGAGGCCAATTGTAGGCCCAAGCAGAAGCTCACGAAGACAACGCTGAGGCCAGAAGTCCCAAAGCCTAAGTCTTAGGCAGGACGGTGCCCAGCGAGGCCAATTGTAGGCCGAGCAGAAGAAGCTCCTGAAGACAACACTGAGGATAGAAGTCCCAAAGCCTATGTCTTAGACGGGACGGTGCCCAGCGAGGCCAATTGTAGGCCCGAGCAGAAGCTCATGAAGACAACGCTGAGGCCAGAAGTCCCACGAACTTATGTCTTAAGCGGGACGGTGCCCAGCCAAGCCAATCAGCAGCCCGAGCGTAAGCTCACGAAGACAACGCCGACGCCGAAGTCCCAAAGCCTAAGTCTTAAGCGGGACTGTGCCATGCGAGGCCAATTGCAGCCGAGCGTAAGAAGCTCTCAAGAAAATATCGAGGCCGAAGTCCCAAGACTAAGTCTTAGGAGGGACTTGCGCTCAGCTGAGGCCAATTGCAGGCCCGGAAGTAAGCTCACGAAGACAACGCCGAGGCCGAAGTCCCACGACTCTAAGTCTTAGAGTGGACGGTGCCCAGCGAGGCCAATTGTAGCCCCAATGTAAGCTCACGAACACAACGCCGAGGCCGAAGTCCCAAGCTTAATCATAGAGCGGATCGCGCCCAACGAGGCCAATTGTAGGCCGAGCGTGAAGCTCTCAAGAAAATGCCGAGGCCGAAGTCCCAAAGCCTAAGTCTAAGGCGGACTGTGCCCAGCCGAGGCCAATCGTAGGCCCGAGCAGAAGCTCACGAAGACAACGCTGAGCCCGTAAGTTCCAAGCCTAATCGTTAGCGGAACTGTGCCCAACGAGGCCAATTGTAGGCAGAGCAGAAGAAGCTCCTGAAGAAAATGCTGAGGCCAGAAATCCCAAAGCCTATGTCTAAGGCGGGACGGTGCCCAGCGAGGCCAATTGTAGGCCCAAGCAGAAGCTCACGAAGACAACGCTGAGGACAGAAGCCCCAAAGTCTAAGTGTTAGGCAAGATGGTGCCCAACGAGGCCAATCAAGGCCCAGCGTAAAAAACTACTAAAGAAAATATCGAGGTCGAAGTCCCAAAGCCTAAGTCTTAGAGCGGACTTGCATCCAACGAGGCCAATCGCAGTCCCGAGCGTAAGCTCACGAAGACAACGCCGAGGCCGAAGTCCCACAGCCTTAAGTCTTAGAGTGGACTGTGCCCAGACAAGCCAATTGCAGGCCCGACAAGATGATCACGAAGACAACGCTGAGGCCAGAAATCCCAAAGCCTAAGTCTTAGAGTGGACTGCGCCATTTGAGGCCAATTGCAGGCAGCGCAAGAAGCTCCTGAAGAAAATACTGAGGCCAGAAGCCCCAAAGACTAAGTCTTAGGCGGGACGGTGCCCAGCGAGGCCAATTGCAGGACCGAGAAGAAGCTCACGAAGACAACGCTGAGGCCAGAAGTCCCACAGCCTAGGTCTTAGAGCGGATGACGGCCCAGCCGAGGCCAATCAGAGGCCCGCGCAGAAGCTTCACGAAGATAACGCCGAGGCCGAAGTCCCACGCCCTAGGTCTTAAAGCGGACACAGGCCCAGCCGAGGCCAATCGTAGGCCCGCAGAAGCTCACGAAGATAACGCCGAGGCCGAATTCCCAAAGCCTAATCGTTAAGGTGATCTGCGCCCAACGAGGCCAATTGCAGTCCGAGCAAGTAAGCTCTCAAGAAAATGCCGAGGCCGAAGTCCCAAAGCTCAAGTCTAAGGCGGACTGCGGCCCAACGAGGCCAATTGTAGGCCCAAGCAGAAGCTCACGAAGACAACGCTGAGGCCAGAAGTCCCAAAGCCTAAGTCTTAGCAGTGATCGTGCCCAGCCGAGGCCAATCAGTAGGCCGAAGCGTAGAAGCTCCTCAAGACAACATCGAGGATGAAGTCCCAAAGCCTATGTCTTAGACGGACGTGCCCAGCCGAGGCCAATCGTAGGCCCGAGCGTAAGCTCACGAAGACAACGCCGAGCCCGTAAGTTCAAGCCTAACTGCTAAAGCTGAATCGGTGCCCAACGAGGCCAATCGTAGGCCGAGCGTAAGAAGCTCTCAAGAAAATGCCGAGGCCGTAAACCGAAAGCCTATGTCTAAGCGTGGACTGTGCCCAACGAGGCCAATCAGAGGCCCAAGCGAAGCTCACGAAGACAACGCCGAGGCTGAAGTCCCAAAGCCTAAGCCTTAAAGCGGACTGTGCCCAATGAGCTAATCAGAGCCCCAGCAGGCTCACGAAGACAACGCCGAGGACGTAAGCACCAAAGTCTAAGTGTTAGAGTGGATCTGGCCCAACGAGGCCAATTGCAGTCCGAGCGTAAGAAACTCTCAAGAAAATATCGAGGCCGAAGTCCCAAAGCCTAAGTCTTAGACGTGACGAAGTGCTCAACTGAGCCAATTGTAGGCCCCAGCAGAAGCTCACGAAGACAACGCTGAGGCCAGAAGTCCCAAAGTCTAAGTGTTAGAGTGACTGTGCCCAACGAGGCCAATCAGCAGCCGAGCGTAGAAGCTCCCGAAAAGACATCGAGGCCGAAGTCCCAAAGCCTAAGTCTTAGAGCGGACTGTGCCCAGCTGAAGTCAATCAGAGCCCCAGCAGGCTCACGAAGACAACGCCGAGGCCGAAGTCCCAAAGTCTAAGTGTTAGGCGTGATGGTGGCCAACGAGGCCAATCAAGGCCCAGCGTAAAAGCTCCTAAGAAAATACCGAGGCCGAAGTCCCAAAGACTAAGTCTTAGAGGGACTGTGCCCAGCTGAGGCCAATCGCAGGCCCGAGTAAGCTCACGAAGACAACGCCGAGGCCGAAGTCCCACACTAGGTCTTAGGGACGGCTCACGAGGCCAATGTAGCCCGCAGGCTCACGAAGATAACGAGGCCGAATTCCAAGCCTAAGCTGCGACGTGCTCAACGAGGCCAATCAGCCGAGCGTAAGCTCTCAAGAAAACGCCGAGGTCAAGTCCCAAAGTCAAGTCTAAGCGGACGTGCCCAACGAGGCCAATCAGTAGCCCAGCGTAAGCTCACGAAGACAACGCCGAGGCCGAAGTCCCAAAGCCTATGTCTTAGACGTGACGTGCCCAGCCGAGGCCAATCAGTAGGCCCGAGCGTAAGCTCACGAAGACAACGCCGAGCCCGAAGTTCCAAGCCTAACTGCTAAGGCGAATCGGTGCCCAACGAGGCCAATTGCAGCCGAGCGTAAGAAGCTCCTCAAGAAAATGCCGAGGCCGTAAACCGAAAGCCTATGTCTAGGCGTGATCAGTGCCCGACGAGGCCAATCAGAGCCCAAGCGTAAGCTCACGAAGACAACGCCGAGGCTGAAGTCCCAAAGCCTAAGTCTTAGGCGGGACGGTGCCCAGCGAAGCCAATTGTAGGCCCCAGCAGAAGCTCACGAAGACAACGCTGAGGCCAGAAGTCCCAAAGTCTAAGTGTTAGAGCGGACTGCGCCCAACGAGGCCAATTGCAGCCGAGCGTAAGAAGCTCCTCAAGAAGACATCGAGGCCGAAGTCCCAAAGCCTAAGTCTTAGAGTGGACTGTGCTCAACTGAAGCCAATCGAGGCCCCAGCAGAAGCTCACGAAGACAACGCTGAGGCCAGAAGTCCCAAAGTCTAAGTGTGAGGCAGGATGGTGCCCAACGAGGCCAATTGAAGGCCTAGCAGAAAAAGCTCCTAAAGAAAATACTGAGGTCAGAAGTCCCAAAGCCTAAATCTTAGGCGGGACTTGCACTCAGCCGAGGCCAATTGCAGCCCGAGCGTAAGCTCACGAAGACAACGCCGAGGCCGAAGTCCCACGACTCTAAGTCTTAGGCGGGACGGTGCCCAGCGAAGCCAATTGCAGGCCCGAGCAGAAGCTCACGAAGACAACGCTGAGGCCAGAAGTCCCAAAGCCTAAGTCTTAGGCGGGACGGTGCCATTTGAGGCCAATTGCAGGCCGAGCAGAAGAAGCTCCTGAAGAAAATACTGAGGCCAGAAGTCCCAAAGACTAAGTCTTAGGCGGGACGTTGCCCAGCGAGGCCAATCGCAGCCCGGAAGAAGCTCACGAAGACAACGCCGAGGCCGAAGTCCCACGACCTAAGTCTTAGGCGGACAAGGCCCAATGAGCCAATCGTAGGCCCGAGCGTAAGCTCACGAAGATAACGCCGAGGCCGAAGTCCCAAAGCCTAATCGTAGAGCGGACTGTGCCCAACGAGGCCAATTACAGCCGAGCGTAAGAAGCTCTCAAGAAAATGCCGAGGCCGAAGTCCCAAAGCCTAAGTCTAAGGCGGATCTGTGCCCAACGAGGCCAATTGTAGGCCCAAGCGAAGCTCACGAAGACAACGCCGAGGCCGAAGTCCCAAAGCCTAAGTCTTAGGCGGGACGGTGCCCAGCGAGGCCAATTGTAGGCCGAGCAGAAGAAGCTCCTGAAGACAACACTGAGGATAGATGTCCCAAAGCCTATGTCTTAGATGGGGCGGTGCCCAGCGAGGCCAATTTCAGGCCCGAGCAGAAGAAGCTCATGAAGAATGCTAAGGCCAGAAGTCCCAAAGCCTAAGCCTCATGCGGGACGGTGCCAAGCGTAGCCAATTATAGGCTCGAGCAAGAAGAGCGCGAGGAGGTTACGTTAAATTTAAACATGAACCGAAATTGGGCACTAAGTAAATAAGCTCGCAATATAGAGAGCCACAAAGCACGAGCAAAACGTCGGTCCAGAAAGACCGAACTCACGAAACAAGCCAAAGGCTTCCAGCCTAACTCAAGGCAAATCTTTGCCAAGCATAAGTCTAAGGAATCAAACACGCAGTAATAAACTTGGGCATAAAATAAAATAAGAAGTCCAACACTTACCAAATTTTCACCTAGCAAGTATATAAAGTCAATCCCACACACATTAAACAAGAAAATATACACACGAGCACAAAAAGGAGTTGTTCAACATATGCCTTTTTATTTCATTAAAGTGATTACAAGTACAGGAAATAAAAAAAAAAAAGAGATAGTCCAGGCAGCAGGGTGGTCATTGGCAGCAGCAGCATGGGCATCATTGGCAGTAGCAGGAGTAGCAGTAGGATCAGTAGGAGGAACATCTCCAGCAGCAGTAGGAGGAGGAACATATCCAGCAGCAGCAGGAGGAGTGTCAGCAAAAGGAGGAGGAACAACTTCCCCAGGTCCAGTCTGTGGCTCGGAAGGGGAAGCTCCAGACTCTTAGGTAGGGGCGTCGTGAATGCGTATGTACTCGGCAATACCCTCTTAGACCTTAGACAGGTCGACCTCAGGATGTACCTTGCCCAATGCATACACGAGGCAGTCATAGCTGAAGTCCACCCCGTTGTTGTACTCGATTGCTTGCTGGACCTTCAAAGCATCAATCTGCCCTTGGAGACGAGAAGTTTCTCCCTCCAGGGTCTTCTCGTAGGAGGATCTCTGGATGTCCAAATCCTTCCGAGTCTCGATCAACTCCTCACGGATGACAGTCAGCTCCCTCTGGAATTGAGAAACCTTAGAGTCTGACACTACTGTCCTCTCTGCAAAGGTTGCATTCTCCTCTTGGAGCCTCGAGTTCTCCTCTCTCAACTCCTCGATAGTCTGCTCCAAGTTTTGGATGGTTGCTCGAAGTTCCTCTTGAGAGTCTTGGGTCTTGGCCTGGAGCCTGGTCACAGCTACTGAAGTTCGGGAGGAGAGGCGCTGGAGAGCACTGAACAGCTCGTCAGCATCATAGGATTCCAATCCATCCAAGAATCTGTCATCCTTCGCCCCTGTAAAGCTCCTCATGTAAGGCTCAGTGCGGACTGGCAGACCCTGCTCCTGCGTACTTTCGGGTTAAGGGCGAGCTGAGGCCGCAGTCCTCTGATGCCTGCGAGGAGGACCTTCTTCTGCTCGTGCTACCTGCCGAGTAGAAGGGGAAACTCGAGCAGGTGGAGGTGAAGCATCTGTTTCTGCTCGTGGTCTCTTCGAGGTGCTCGCGCCTCCGGTAATTCCTACTCGCCTGTGCATTATCTCACGCACCCCCCTCATATCTTTTGCTGGCACCAAACCAAATTCTAAAAAATTCTGGGGTGTAAGCAACTCCTTGCACGAGCTCGCGTTGTCAAGTGCAGTCTTTATGTGTGCTTAAAGCTCTTCCCCAATCCTGAAAGAAGCACCCCAGGAAACTGCAAAAATAGGAAAGGCAAAATAATGAGAACAGATGCGAGCAGAAAAATTAAAATGAGAATTCACCAGACAAATAGACAACCTAGAGTGCAAAAATGCCGTGGAACCGGAGGGATCCAATCGGTGAGAGGTGCAGCATGCCCCCATTCTCCCCCAACAAAGAAGAATTTGCTCTTCTAGTTGCCACCAGAGGTTGGGATGTCAGTGATGGGTTTTTTACCCTTCAGGCTGGAGGTAATGTAGTACCAACCAGCATCCTTTGGGCTGCACTTCAACTGATACAGGTGCTTTATTTCCCCTACCGAGGGTTCACCCAGATTGCACCATTTCCACAATACAAAGAGTCCGGAAAGGACCTTCCACCCGTTCGGGTTTAACTGCCCTGGGGCCAGACGAAATCTGGACAAAACCTGGGAAAAATAAGGCTGTAGAGGTAGCCTGACCCCCCACCTGAAGCATTCCAGATGAAAGGTCGTATACCCTTGAGGGGAACGGCTGGGGATATCACCCCTGCCCGGCAACCTTAAATCCACATTATCGGGTATGTTGTAAGTATCCCTAAGTCTATCCAAATCTAACTGGGTGGTTTCACACCTCATTTGGTCAATGGGTATCCCCTACCCTCAGACCTTTGGCTGGCCCTTTCCTCCTGATGCGGCTGGGCCTCAGTCGTGGGCAATGCCCCTTCTGAACTAAAATCCCTCACGGGAATTATACTAAGAGGCTCTACTTCACTTGAAGAGGAAGACAACTCATGGGACATCCTACGAGCTCTACCAGACATTTTTTCCTAGAATTTAATCTACCCAGATGGAATTGGAGACCAGGAAGAAGGAAGAACGAAACCGGTGAGAAAAGAAGGAAGAAGGGTTTGTACCTGAACACAGAGAGTGGTTTACATGATCGAAAATCGCCTTAACACTGAAAAGGAAGATGAAGAAACACTTGCAGGAAAATTTCGGGTTGAGTAAAAATGGGCAATAGGAAGTACAGTGAGAAAGTCAAGGGTTTTTAAAAGAGGAAAGGCAAAAGGTGCGTCTCTTCAGCAGACGGCGCGAAGATCAAGGGACGAGACCTTTCGAGTCACGTCCCTTCAAAATTTGAATGCACGGTCAGAATCTATCCACGTGTCCCGCATTAAATGTGAAATGATGGAAGTGGAAGACAACTGGAGAACGTGGGGAAGTGTAAAAGGCCGGGAAGTCGGCCCATCTCTAATAAGTTTCCAGTCTTATCTCACTTCACTCAAAAGACTAGAAACTGGGGGACTGGTGTTTGGGTAATATCGAGCAGGTCTCCTCGGGGCCCTTCCAGCTCGAATAAAATGCCCCGAGGTCAACCCAGCTCGAGCAGAAGCCCCGACCATTAGTGATGGTCATTAGGTCCGGTCAAGGCTGGACAAGAACGAGGAGCTCGAAGACTGATCGAGACCCGAGCTCTCCTTTCTGCTCACTACAGTCAAGTTCTCGAGCACAACTGGGCTACGCCAGTCATAGGATAAATGGAATGTAAGATCCGGCCCAGGGCAGTCTGACCCATTTTCTGAGAATCGTGGCACACCTTTCAATGTCTGACCGGGGCCCCACATGGTATAGTGGTGGTACTGTTGCCGATGGCCGGCACATGCCCCCACAGTGTCATCATTCCTTGCGCGCATGCCCGACATGATGATCTGGCCATGTGAACCAAGTTAAGGAGACAGCCGCGCATCCCCAGGGAATATTACGTTAATCCCGGCTCTCAGAGGGAAAAGGCGGGAAAAATGGAGGATAAAAGGAAACGGACAGGTAAATTGCGGGGGTTCAGAAAATTCACACAGGTTCTTCTAATTCTCATTTCTCTTTACTCTGATTGCTGATTTTTCCGGAATTCCATTTATTCAGAAAGGAAAGCAAAAATACATTTTCCATTCTTCCGGTCTCTCTAACTAAGGGGGATACTAAAAAGAACAACCCGATCACTGACTTAAGCGTCGGAGGGTTTTCGCCGGAACAACACCCGGCGACCCCTGACATTGTTTTCTGTGAGCACAGGTCTGGGAAACTTCCGCTCCGGAAAAGACAGAGAAATTGGAATTGGGAGACAGTTTTGCTTGAGCTCGAGATAGCCGCGAGCAGGAGATTCTAGCACTGTTTGAAGGAACGCGGGAAAACTGCATCAACACATACTAAACTATAAGTCTTGTTTTACTCTAGACATAAATGATGAAAAGACCAGGACATAGAAATACAATGGAATAAGTTCTACAGATCCAATAGTTCCTATTATTTGGATGGTCATGAAATACCGCTAGGTGTCATTCATGACTTGTAAGAACCTTAAGATCATTATTGTTAAAGTGTATTAGCAATGCATCTTAAGGTCATTAGAAAAGTTCTAATTGGTGACTAAAGAGATTAGCATCTTTTATTGAATAAAAAGTTATCACCAAAATAGTTATACTATTTAGAACAAATAACTTGGAAGGTTACACACCCAATGGAAATGGAAACTGAGTCATAATTCATTAGAGAATGAATATGAATCTTAAATATTATTTAAGATAGAAATTTTGATGTTCCAAAAATAGTTTAAGAAACAAAATAAACTTTATAAAATTTTAATTAAACATTATGTTTAAGATCAAGCATGTGAAATGACCTTCTTGGACAAGTTTCAGTTCATAAATGATTATGGACTTCTGGTCCAACTTTGGGTACAAATTTTTGAGCTTATCTAATATGGATTAGGAATAAGCGTAAAACCATTTCTCAATAAAAAAACCAACAAATTAGCCATTTGATTTGATCAATATGGAATTAATTTGTTAAAGACAATTAAATAAATAAACAATTTATTTGTTCGAAGTTAACTTGATTAAATAAATTATAGGATTGATAAGATCACATCCAATTTGGAATGGCTTAGTGTGTGGGTCTAGGTCATGATAATATATGAGGCCGTTATTGAAAATATAGTGGTGGCCTTTCTTGGTGAGATATGAATCATCATGAACTAGCATTCATGTTTCTTCAATATCTCTCTTATTTCCAAAAGAAATTTGGTGATTCCAAATCCCGAACTCCTAGTAAATTTTATGTGTAGACCAATAGAGGCATCAAATCTTGAAAAATAGAAGTTGTTTGTGTAGTGGTCTACTTCCAGGACAGTATTAGTAACTTGTTGTTTTTAATGTTTCTCTCCAACCTCACGAAGTTGCTTTTGAAATTACTGTTGAGCTAATTAAACTTCAATATTTTGATTTTCATTTTTGAATGAGCCGATTTGAGATTTCTAGAGCTTCCTCTGTTTATTATAATTTTACTATGTAAAAGTTATTTTTTTTAGGAATCTCATGGACAAATGTTGTCGCTTCTATCATAGCCAATAGTTTTGCAATATTATTATTCTTATTGTTTTCAGGTTTTGTTATCCCTTTGGGTAATTAAGGCTAAGCATGTCTAATTTTGAAATTTATAACAGCCACAATGATATATTTAAGAGTATGAAAATACTATTTGAATAACAAAAAGATAGAGGTTATCCCATTGAGTAATTAAGGCTAAATATGATTAATTTTGAAATTTATAACAGCAACATTGATATATTTAAGAGTATGAAAATACTATTTGAATAGCAAGAAGTAGAAACGACTACGGGTATGTTTGGGATTGAGGTTGAGCAGCTGTAGCTTTTAAGTTACAGCACTAAAGTGTTTAATAAACATTAACTGCTATAGCTTAGAAGTTATGTTAATATGACCTTCTGCTCGCGGCAAGCTCGAGCTCGAGCAGGTCTGCTTTCCAGTATCAATCCCTCTGTCTTTACCGGAACAGAAGTCTCCTGGACCTGTACTCACAGAAAACAAGGTCAGGGGTCGCTAGGTGTTGTTCTAGCGAAAACCCTCCGGCGCTCAAGTCAGTAATCGGATTGTTCTTTTTGTATCCCTCTTAGTTAGAGAGACCGAAAGAATGGGAGGGGTATTTTTGCCCTCCTTTTGTAATAATAAATCTCCCCAAAAGAATCAGAGTGGAGAAGGGGAAGAAGAAGAAGAACCTGTGCCAAATTTCAGAACCCCCGCAACCTACTCGTCCGTTTTCTTTTATTCTCCATTTTTCCCGCCTTTTCTCTCCGAGACCATCCGTTCCTGCGTCAGTGGTGTATGGGTTCCTCTGACAGCCGGGATTAGTGTGATATTCCCTGGGGATGCGCGACTGTTTGGTGGGTATGGTTCACATGGTTAGATCATGATGTCGGGAGTGTGCGCAAGAAATGATGACACTGTGGGGGCATGTGCCGGCCATCGGTAACAGTAACGACACCATGCCGTGTAGGCCATTGATTAGGCATCAAAAGCTGTGCCGAGTCTCTAGAGGAACTGGTCGGACTGTCCCAAACCGGCTGTATCTGGGTCCTGCTTTTCCTCTATGCTACGATTGGCGTGATTAAGTTGTGCTCGGAGGACTTGAAGACCTCGAGCAGAAAAACGAGCTTGACCAGCCTTTGAGCTCCTCGACCTTGACCATCCTTGACGGCCGAGCCTTGAAGACCTCAAGCAGGCAAACAGGGCTCGGGGCTCGACCCATCCTGACTTCCCGACCTGGACCAGCTTTGACGCCTAGCAAGGCCGTCTTCGTGCCAGTGGTCGGGTCTTCTGCTCAGGATAGGTTGACCTCGAAGTCTTTTGCTCGTGCTACTTGGACTCGAGGAGGGCTGTTCGATATTACCTACACACTAGTCCCCCAGTTTCTAGTCTTTTGAGTGAAGCGAGATAAGACTGGAAACTCTTCGTTTGGGCCGGCTTCACGGCCTTTTTACCTTCCCGAGGTGAGCTGTCTTCCGCTTCCATCATTTCACATTTAATGCGGGACGCGTGGATCAATTCGGGCCATGCGTTTGAATTTTGAAGAGATGTTACTTGAACAGTTGCGTCTCTTGAGATGCGTGCCATCTGCTAAAGAGACGCACTTTACCCTTTAAAAACCCTCGATTTCTTCACTATACCTCCTATTGTTCATTTCTATTCAGACTGAAATCTCTCTCTCTCGTAAGTGCTTCCCGTCTCTCTCTTTGCCGTCACTGCCATTTCCGACCATTAGACTTTACTCAGGTATAAACCCCTTTACCTTTCTCTTGTTTCTGTCCTGTTTTTCCTTCATCTGAGCTTCTTATTTCAACCAGGCAGACCGTAATTCTAGGAGACCATGCCAAACACCAAACAACCCCGTAGGATGTTACCTGAGGAATCTTCCTCTTCTAGTAAAGTAGAACTCCTTAGCGTAGTCCCGGTGAGAGATTCTAGTTCGGAGGGGGCGTTTCCTGTGGCAGAGACCCAGCCGCATCAGGGGGAGAGGGTCAGCCAAAGGTCAGAGGGTAGGGGGTACCCCATTGACCTCATGAGGTGTGAAACCACACACTTGGACTTGAATAGGCTTAGGCACACCTACCATATACCCGACAATGTGGATTTACGGGTGCCGAGCAAGGGTGACATTCCCAGCCGTCCCCCTCAAGGGTATACTACCTTCCACATGGAGTGCTTCAAATGGGGGGTCAGGCTGCCTCTCCAGCCTTATTTTGCCCGGGTTTTGTCCAGATTCCGGCTGGCCCCGGGGTAGCTGAACCCGAATGGGTGGAGGGTCCTTTCTGGCTTCTTTGTTTTGTGGAAGTGGTGTAACTTGGGTGAACCCTCGGTAGAGGAAATAAATCATCTCTATCAGCTAAAGTGCAGCCTGAAGGATGCTGGCTGGTACTACCTCACTTCCAGCCTGAAGGGTAAAAAGCCCATAACTGATCTTCCTACTTCTAGTGGCAACTGGAAGAGCAAATTCTTCTTTATTGGGGGAGAATGGGGGCATTCTGTACTTCTCTCTGATGGGATCCCTCCGGTTCCACGGCATTTCTGCACTCCAGATCATTTATCCGTCCATCAAATTTTTATTTTGTTCATTCTGCTCGTGTTTGTTCTCACCATTTTGCTCTGATTGTTCCTGCAGTATCCTGGGGTGCCTCTTTTAGGATTGGGGAAGAGCTCCGAGCACACGTCAGCACAACACTTGATAACGCGAGCTCGTGTAGGGAGCTGCTTACACCCCAACATTTTTTGGAGTTCGGTCTGGTGTCAGGGGAAAGGATGAGGGGGCTGCTCGGTATGATGCAGAGGCCTATAGGGACCTCAGGAGAAGCAAGCAGCTCTTTAGCGAAAAGGCCTTGAGCTGATAATGATGCTCCGCCTCCACCGGCTCGAGTTTCCAAGGACTGCGGCCCTGACTCGGCCTCGACCCAAAAGCGTGTAGGAGCTTGGTCGGTCTAGCCGTGCCAAACCCTATGTTCAGGATTTTATCGGTAAGATGAACGATAGGTTCCTGGATGGGTTGGAATCTTATGATGCTGATGAGCTGGTTAGCGCTCTCCACCGCCTCTCTTCTCGTACTACCGTTACTGTCACCAGATTCAAGAACAAGACCGAAGATTCTCAGAGGCAGCTTCGAGCAGAAATCCAGAGCTTGAGGCAGAGTCTTGAACAGAAAGATGAGGAAGCAGTGAAGCTTCGCAAGGCGAATTCCACCCTCGAGGAGAAGGCAGTGATGTCAGACTCTAGGGCCACCCAGTTCAAGAGGGAGCTGTCCCTTGTCCGGGAGGAGTTTCTCGAGGCTCAGAAGGACTTGGACATCCAGAGATTCTCCTTCGAGAGGACTATGGAGGGGGAAACTTCTCGTCTCCATAAGTAGGTGGATTCTTTGAAGACCCAGTTCACGACCGAGTACAATGAAGGGGTGACTTTCAGCTACAACTGCCTTGTGTATGCCTTGCGTAAGGACCATCCCGAGGTGGACCTGGACAAGGTCCAAGTAGGTGTTGCTGAGTACATTCGCAAGCATGACATCCCAATCCAAGGGTCGGAAGCCTCCCCATCTGAGGCCTCTACTAAGTCTCGAGAATCTGCTCCTCCTCCTCCTGCTGATGATGCTCCTGCTGCTGATGCTGATGATGCTCCTCCCGTTGCTGCTGCTGATGCCCCTGCTAGCCATGATTCCCCAGCCGCTTGAACTTTTTTTTTTTTTAACTTCCTGTATTTGTAATCTTTTCAATGAATGAATAAAAAGTGAACATTGGGTAACTTGCTTCTATTCCCGTATGTATATACTTGTGTTTTATATTTATGTATGTGGTTGGCTCCGTGCACTTACCAAGTGAAAATTTTATAAGTGTTAGGCTTTTATTTTATTTTTTACCCAAGTTTATTACTGCTCGTATCATCCCTTAACTTATGCGTGGCAAAGCTTTGCCTTGAGTTAGGCTGAAGGCCTTCCGTTTGTCTTGTGAGCTTGGTCCACTTGAACCGATGTTTGGTTTGTGCTTGGCAGTTGTTAATTTTGCGAGCTCATTTGGCTCGAGCCCGATTTTGGCTCATATTTAAATTCTACGTTATCTCCTCGCGTTCTTCTTGCTCAAGACTGCAATGGGCTCGCGCTGGGTATAGTCTCGCCTTAAGCTAGGCCTTGGGACTTCTAGCCTTTAGCGTTCTTTTTGTGAGCTTCTCTTGCTCGGGCCTGTAATTGGCTATGCTTGGCACCGTCCCGCCTAAAGCTAGGCTTTGGGACTTCTGGCCTTCGCATTCTTCTCGGTGAGCTTCTCTTGCTCGGGCCTGTAATTGGTCACGCTTGGCACCGTCCCACCTAAAACTAGGCTTTGGGACTTCTGGCCTTCACGTCCTTCTCGGCGAGCTTCTCTTGCTCGGGCCTGCAATTGGTCACGTTTGGCACCGTCCCGCCTAAAGCTAGGCTTTGGGACTTCTGGCCTTCGCGTCCTTCTTGGCGAGCTTCTCTTGCTCGGGCCTGCAATTGGCCACGCTTGGCACCGTCCTGCCTAAACCTAGGCTTGGGGACTTCTGGCCTTCGCATTCTTCTCGGTGAGCTTCTCTTGCTCAGGCCTGTAATTGGCCACGCTTGGTACCGTCCCACCTAAAGCTAGGCTTCGGGATTTCTGGCCTTCGCGTTCTTCTCGGCGGGCTTCTCTTGCTCAGGCCTGCAATTGGCCACGTTTGGCACCGTCCTGCCTAAAACTAGACTTTGGGACTTCTGGCCTTCGCATTCTTCTTGGTGAACTTCTCTTGCTCGGGTCTGCAATTGGCCACTCTTGGCACCGTCCCGCCTAAAACTAGGCTTTGGGACTTCTAGCCTTCGCGTTCTTCTCAGCGGGCTTCTCTTGCTCGGGCCTGCAATTGGCCACGCTTGGCACCGTCCCGCCTAAAACTAGGCTTTGGGACTTCTGGCCTTCACATTCTTCTCGGTGAGCTTCTCTTGCTCGGGCCTGCAATTGGCCATGCTTGGCATCGTCCCGCCTAAAACTAGGCTTTGGGACTTCTGGCCTTCGCGTTCTTCTTTGCGAGCTTCTTGGCTTCAATTTGAATTAATATTACAAATGTTTTTCTTACTTTTACACACGTTTAAGTTTTTACACATCCCCATTTTTGGAAGGAATTTGACATTAATGCTTACAACACAAGGAAACTTACTAGAAGTATTTCACCAAGAGTTGTGCGTTCCATGGCCTCTTGACTTCTTGTCCATTTGGATGGGTTAGCCGGTATGCTCCTGGTCCGGCTATTTGAGTGACTCGATAAGTACCTTCTCAATTCGGCCCTAACACACCTTGCCTGGGGTCCTTCGTGTTCAAATTGACTTTTTTGAGTACCCAATCCCCTACTTGGAACCGGCGGATGTGCACATTTCGGTTGTAATAGCGAGCCACTTTCTGCTGGTAATCTGCGATCTTTGCAGTGACCCTCTGCCTCTTTTCCTCCAGTAAGTCTAAGCCTGCACACATCTACTCGTTGTTCTGTTCCTCGTTGAAGTGCTCTGTTCGATGCGTCCCCATTCCTACTTCAGCAGGAACAACTGCCTCATGCCCAAACGCCAAGTATGGTCTTCAGGAGACGTTTTATAGTCTTGTTTGCGGCCTCCACTTGTCCATTGGCCT
Organism: Murraya koenigii; assembly: GCA_025617385.1. Lineage (NCBI taxonomy): Eukaryota > Viridiplantae > Streptophyta > Magnoliopsida > Sapindales > Rutaceae > Murraya > Murraya koenigii. The sequence continues at coordinate 1,973,865 of CM046819.1, read as the reverse complement.
AAGAGTGTGAGGGAGAACAGAACTTAAATTCTATCCCCAGGTTTTGGCAGAAGTCTCTGAACTTGTTGTTGTCAAACTGTCTCCCGTTGTCAGTGACCAATGCATGGGGAATTCCATATCTGCAAATCACATTTTTCCTAATGAAGTCAGTGATCTTACTCTCTGTGATACTACTCAAGGCTCCCACTTCGACCCATTTGGTGAAATAATCGATTGCTACCATGGCGTGAGTAGCGGATGCCTTCCCCTTGGGCAACGGCCCGATCAAGTCGATCCCTCATTGAGCAAACAGCAACGGTGAATTCATCACCGTAAGGTTCTCTGGAGGCTGAGTCAGGTAATTGGCAAAACTTTGGTAGCTCTTGCAGCTTCTGGTCTTCTCTTGGGCATCTTGATGCATGCAGGGCCAAAAGTATCCCTGCCTCAAGGCCTTGAAAGCCAAAGACCTCGCGCCTGAATGGTTCCCTCAAATTCCTTCATGTATCTCTCGAAAGACATAATCAACTTCCTCTTGGTCTAAACACCGCAGCAGTAGGAATGTATATCCCCACCTGTACAAAACCCCATCGATCAGAGTGTACCTGGCCGCTTTACACTTCAGCTTCCTTGCTTGCTTCTTATCAGCAGGCAGCACTCCTTCCTTGAGGTAAGAGATGATTGGTTCCATCCAAGTGTTGCTCGCTGATAAACTCATCACCTCATTCTCCTACTCGATGCTCGAGCAGGATTTTACTTCTAATGGGATGGACTTTGGTATCTTGGGGTCGAATGTGGCGGCCATGCGAGCTATCATATCAGCTCAAAAATTCTTTTCCCTTGCGATTTGCTCCACCTTGACTGTTCGGAAGCTTTTTATTAGCTTCTTCACCTTCCACAGGTAAGCTTCTATCTTCTCGCCCTTTGCTTGGAAGCTTTCGTCGAAGTGGTTTGCCACCAGCTGTGAATCTGTTCGAAGCTTTACCTCTTCCGCTTTCACTACAGAGGCGAGCTTTAACCCTACAATAACAACTTCATACTCGGTCTGGTTGTTAGTGACTTCGAATTCCAGTTTCACGGCATACTGCATCTCTGCCCCATCAGGACTGAGGAGCACAACTCCTGCCTCTGCTCCCTGATTTCCACAGGACCCATCTACTGTGACTACCCACGTATTGGTCGAGGCCGACGAATCTGGTAGGTACTCGCTCTCCGTCCGTTCACTCCTTGCATTGCACTCGACCACGAAATCAGCTAAGGACTGAGCCTTTATGGCTGTTCGGGGTTGGTAGCTGATATCGAATTCATTGAGCTCCACTGACCATTTTACCAACCTTTCAGAGGTCTCCGGCTTGTGCAGAGTCTGCCTGAGTGGTTGGTTCGTTAACACCGCCACCGAGTGTGTTTGGAAGTAAGGCCTCAGCTTTCTAGCTGCCGTCACCAGGGCCAATGCCCATATTTCCATTGGTGGGTATCGAGTTTTAGCTTCCACCAAAGCTCTGTTCGTATAATAGACGGGGTACTGCACCCCTGATTCCTCCCTTACCAGAACCGAACTCGTTGCCCATTGGGACACAGCTAAGTACAGAAACAATACCTCCCATGCTTGAGGTATAGACAGTAACGGGGCTTTCAGCAAGTATTCTTTCAACTGTTGGAATGCTGCTTCACATTCTGACTTCCACTTTGTCTTCTTGCCTTTCCTCATTTCCTGGAAAAAGACTCGTCATTTATCCGTGGCTTAAGATATGAACCGGCTGAGGGATGCCAATTTGCCGGTGAGACTTTGTATCTCTTTCAGGGTACGGGGAGATTTCATTTCCACCACTGCTCTTATCTTTTCTGGATTGGCCTTGATCCCTCTATGACTGACCATAAAGCCTAAGAATTTTCCCGAACTAACCCCAAAGGTACACTTCTCCGGGTTTAGTTTCATTCGATACTTTCTTAAGAGTACAAAGGTCTCCTCCAAATGCTTTACATGCTCCTCTGCATCCTTTGACTTGGTGATCGTGTCGTCCATGTATACTTCCATCGTTCGGCCAATCAAAGGCTTCAAGACCTTATTCACCAACCTCTGATATGTTGCCCCCGCGTTCTTCAGGCCGAAGGGCATAACCTTGTAGCAAAACAGACCCTGATTGGTGATGAAGGCTGTGCACTCTTCGTCTGATCGGTGCATGGGGATTTGGTTATAGCCTGAGAAGGCGTCCATGAAACTAAGCAGCCAGTGTCCTGCCGTGGAGTCTACCAGTTGGTCTATCTTCGGCAACGGGAAGCTATCTTTAGGGCAAGCTTTGTTCACATCTGTGAAGTCCACGCACATTCTTCATTTCCCACTTGCCTTCTTTACCAGCACCATGCTCGAGATCCATTCGGGGTAGGAGACCTCCCTTATGAATCCTGTTTTCAGTAGCTTCTCCACCTCGTAGTTGATGGCCTCATATCTCTCTTGGTCCACGCATCTCCTCGTCTGCTCTCACCATAACGTCCTCTAGCTCCTCAGCTGGCTCTAGTCTTCCATTCCTCGTCTCCCCCCTTGAGTCCAGTGAGGTTATCTGCATGGTTTCCCTGGCTGCCACAGCGTAGCAACTCTTTGCTACCCTCTGGCTGCCTTTTACAACCCCCACAGCCCCATTCAATTGATACTTCAGGGCAAAGTAGTGGGTGTATAGCACGGACTGGCTGATTCTCATAAAAGGCCTCCCCAATATTGCTTGGTAGGGGCTGACTTCGTCCACCACCACGAAGTCCAGCATCATGTTCTTTTCAAAAGGCCTCGAGCCCATGGTCACAACCAGTTTGATGATTCCCATAGGTATCAGCTTCCCTCCCTCGAATCCTTTCAAGGAAGTGCTCGTCTGCTTGAGGCTCGCACCAGCTATTCCCAAATCCTCAAGTGTGGACTTAAAGAGAATGTCCACCGAGCTTCTCGAGTCTACCAGTATTTGGTCAACTTCTCATGGGGGTACAGCACCCCCTCCTCGTCTTCCTCCGTCCACATAATGGGCACTTGCCGGACCTTGGCCTTTTTGGCAGCGGGGGCAGTGAACAAGAGATGCCTTTTTGGCCCATTGGTATTGGGGGGCTCAGCAGTCCTCGCTCTTCTGCCACTTGAAGTATCTCTTCGAGAGATATCTTCAACCTTGTGTATTGCCCGTAAGCGGGGCTTTGCTCCACCATCTGTATCGCCCGATCTCTTGGGAACCTTCTTTGTGGGGGTGGCAATGGACGATCTACTCTGTTGTGGTTCATCGCAGGTCTGCATGGTGGTTGGTTGCGAGATGGGTGGTCGTCGTGACGCCTGTATTCCCTGTGATCCCGGCCTGGAGACCTGCGGGGTAGCACGGGAATCATCTGCAGTGGGGGAGCTCTCTGGTAAGGGTTGTAGGGGGCAACCCGGTCTCTCATTGCTTTTAAAGTCAGCGCTCCTCGGGCAGGACCTCCTTTCTCCTTCCTCTTTATTCCACTGACCCGTTCACTTCTCAGCTTTGCAGCATTTTCCTCTTCAATGACCATGTCCATTTTCACCTGTTCATACGCATCTGAATATGAACGGATCGAAGGGCTCCGTAAATTGTACCATGGTCTCCCCATCCTGATTCCGTCCTTCAGTATTCTCAACGCTTGGGGATGATTAAATGCACCAAGATCTAGGACCGATCTGTGGTACCTCTTGACAAACTCCCGGAGGGGTTCTCCCTCCCTCTGTCTTATTTCTGACAGCTCCATCAGATCATCTTTGGGGGTTACTGCGCCCCAAAACTGCTCTGTAAATTCCCTACACATCTGTTCAAAGCTCAGGATGCTTCAAGAGTGTACGTGAAGGCCCTGCATCTCTGGGCTGCTGACAAGCCCTGTACTCTTGTCATGTCATTGAATCGCTCTATGTGCACCAACGGGTCACTCTTTCCTGAAAACTTCAAATCTGGGAAAGGGAAGTCACGTGGGATCGTGACACCCATGATCTCCGTTGAGAGTGGGGACTCGTTGTCCAACATTATCCTCCAACTTGGGTTTTTTCCGTTTCCCCGGAGGTCCTCCACAACTTGTGCCAACCTATGCACCTCCCCCTGCAGCTCCTCCGCGCGGGAGGTTGGTGCTGTATCCTGCAAGTGCTGACGAGTCCCCCTTTCCTCCATGTTCGTCTCCTCTCTCACGGTAACATTTAGTATTCTCAGTCTCTGGGCTTCGTCTCCCGCGTGTTCCCTGACGGGGCATTCCCGCGGCTGGATTCAGGGACATCATTACATGCTTTCCTCTGTCCATCTCTGAGTTCTTGTATTATGGGGGTCAGAGTTTCCATTTGTTTCTCCATCCGATCCACTCTTTCCTAGATCTCTCTATTCTGAGCCTCATTGGCCACTTCCCTCAAGGTCACCGATTCCTCTGGACTCACTCTTCTTCTACTGTTTCCTCTCATCGTTGCGTCGTGTCTTCATAATCTATTGGGAAATTAGGCTTTTTGAACTGATCCCCACAGACGGCGCCAAAAATGTTGATGCTGTTTTTCTGCGTGCCCTCAAATAGTGTTGAAAGCTTCTGCTCGCGGCAAGCTGGAGCTCGAGCAGGTCTGCTTTCCAGTATCAATCCCTCTGTCTTTACTGGAACAGAAGTTTTCCAGACCTATACTCACAGAAAACAAGGTCAGGGGTTACCGGGTGTTGTTCCGATGAAAACCCTCCGACGCTCAAGTCAGTGATCGGGTTGTTCTTTTTGTATCCCTCTTAGTCAGAGAGACCAGAAGAATGGGAGGGGTATTTTTGCCCTCCTTTTGTAATAATAAATCTCCCCAAAAGAATCAGAGTGGAGAAGGGGAAGAAGAAGAAGAACCTGTGCCAAATTTCGGAACCCCTGCAACCTACTCGTCCGTTTTCTTTTATTCTCCATTTTTCCTGCCCTTTCTCTCTGAGACCATCCATTCCCACGTCAGTGGTGTATGGGACCCTCTGACAACCGGGATTGGCGTGATATTCCCTGGGGATGTGCGACTGTCTGGTGGGTATGGTTCACATGGTCAGATCATGATGTCGGGCGTGTGTGCAAGGAATGATGACACTGTGGGGGCATGTGCCGGCCATTGGTAACAGTAACGACACCATGACGGGTAGGGCATTGATTAGGCATCGAAAGTTGTGCAGAGTCTCTGGAGGAACGGGTCGGACTGTCCCAAACCGGCTGTATCTGGGTCCTGCTTTTCCTCTATGCTACGATCGGTGTGATTAAGTTGTGCTCAGAGGACTTGAAGACCTCGAACAGAAAAGCGACCTAGCCCAGCCTTTGAGCTCCTCGACCTTGACCATCCTTGATGACCGAGCCTTGAAGACCTCGAGCAGGCAAAAATTCCTGATCTTGACCAGCTTTGACGCCTAGTAAGGCCGTCTTCGTGCCAGTGGTCGGGGTCTTCTGCTCGGGATAGGTTGACCTCGAAGTCTTTTGTTCGCGCTGCTTGGACTCGAGGAGGGCTGCTCGATATTACCTAAACAAAAACCTTACTATATGTATGATGTCATCTTATGCGAATTATGGGTGATCAATATTTCTTGAACAATATCAAATAGTTTAGTTCAATTTGATTAATTGAACTGATCAATTTTTATTTGGTTCAGTTTATTTTGTCACTTCAAAAAAAAACCAAAACCTTTAAAAATAACTTTCTAACTCACTATATATGCTAGCTTGATTGTGTTGCCTACATATGTATGTTAGATGTTTGGGGAAGAAATGAGATATTAGTAATGAAGCACCATTGGTTGATTTAGTTACCGGTGGGGTACCCGACCTATACCTAGTACACCAGATAATTAAATTGGTATAGTGTATATGTCATCTTAACACTAAAGCAGTTATAGAAAATCTCTAAAAATATCCCTCACGTGTGATATCACAACCGCCCAAAAAGAGTATTTGATTTAAAAAAATCAAATAAAGAATATTTTATTAAAAAATAGGAGATAATTGGCTGTCACACTTGCAAAAAACAAAAGGCACCATGCTAAGACAGTGGTCCTCAGCTGCCATGTCTACAATTACCCAGACAACTTTTGTAAAGGTATCTTGGACTACTATGTACAGGACAACAAACCCTACCAATTAGCGCCGTTCTTGCTCCCCAAATGCGCTACATGGCAGGAAACTAGGGTACGCTATATAAAGGCTATAAGGTTTTATCTTTCTTATATACTTTGCAAAACACATACTCCACAAAAGGCTAAGGTCTTCTTCAGCCTCCTGCCATTATTTTAGAGAGCTTACAAGCTTTCCACGTTAATAGTTTAAGAAACTAACTTGTGTGTTGGAGTATGGTCGCTGGCCACTCCTACTCCACCAATTACCTTATTTTTATTGTTTTGCAGGTCTAAAGCATCCTTTCAAGATCTCTGTCTCTAGATCTGATCCTCGCCATAACCATCCATCTCCCACTCTTCTCTCATCTAAAAAAGCGCGTAAAATAGCCCACACATCCTGACTCAGTGAGATACCCTGCATACGAAAAAATATATTTACTATTTTTAGTTAGGTTTTGGCCATCTCTCTCACATGCCCCAAAATATTCCTAAAATAATTTGCACTATCTCGGTGGGAAGCACATAAAAAAAGCCTCAACACTAATTGCCAAACTAGTCATTCTGTCTTTCTAAGGCATGGCACCTGATATACACAATGATGCTATGATGACAGATCTTGTAAGAATGAGAGATGACAGTAGTGATAAGGCTGATGATCTATCAAGGAGAGTAACCTAGCTTAACTCTACATGATCTTTGACCACACAAGCCTTTTCCTAGGATAGATCATTAAAGCACCTCTTTACACCTTTGCTTTCATAAGTAAGCCTCTCTTCATAATAGTTACAACTTTGGAGTTCACCTTTTACCTTTGCTACCTCAGACTGAATGTTGGAGGCAGTATTGAGGTTTTGGAAGTAATGACCCAAATAAAAAGTTGGTTGCAGCCAATAGGAGGTATTACAATAAATGCAGGTAAAAGATCGTCTGTAACTCCCGATCAAGTCCAATTTATCAGACTCAACGGTTGTTTTTATGTTGAGGCACTCTGGCCAGAGAATTCTATGATCAAGTATTGAAAACCCATCAAGAGATGTGTCGTACAAATTCTATATTGTTAATCTACAATTTCAATACTTGTAATTGCTCCCACCAAGATACCGAGTAATCTAGACTACATGTGTATGTCATACCCATTGGTAACTCAAATGAAATAACAACTACAATCATGAAATCATAACTAACTCAAGATTAAGATTACAGTAAATCAATTCCTATGAGATTTAATAAGTCTGACAGTTATTACAAGGTTAATTAAATCTCATATGTGATCCAGTTCAATGTAGACATACTACATCAATAAATTCATACATGATTAAGACAAATCACTCAATGAATTTATTACAGTCTATACCTAAATAAAGTGCCTAACTTTATTTATCAACTGCGAACTTTATTTAATCATAAGATAACTTGTATTTATGTCTTCTGTGAATCCACATGGTGATCGCATAAATACATATAATATGATTAAATGGACTTTTCTCAAAATATTAATGCAATTCAAAATATCTGAATAAATACTTGAAATATTTTATTAATCAGAAAATTAATCTGCTTTAAAGAGGATATAATCTCAACAATGATAACTTTCATTTCATAAAGTTATCACATAACTGGTGTCAACGGTTTGTCAGCTGCACAATCTAAGAGGCTAATTGTAGCAGTCGAGCTTGTTGTCAATACTATTTTAATCTTTATAGATGAATCTACAACTAGTTTGGATGCACACGTAGTGATAACTGTTATGAGAACTGTAAAGAATGTCATTGATACTAAATGGATTATTTTCTGCACTATCCACCAGTATAACATTGATATATTTGACGCTTTTAATGAGGCAAGTAAAGTCAATTTCTAATTGAGATGCTACTTTAGTCTATGTATGAGAAGTTACTGTATAACAGTTCTAGTAACAGATCATTAGATTTTCAAGTTAAACACAAGGATGTAATGCTGTCAAACTTTTTCATCTTGATTGTAGTTAATCCTTCTCAAAATTGGTGGCCGGATTATCTACTCTTGCCTCTTGGGGAAGCATTCAAGTAATAAAACATTTTGAGGTTAGTTTATTATAAACAAACCAATACCTTGTGATTCCCATCGATAATTTCTGGAAACCATTTATAGGACAACTTTTATTGATAGGACATTTTAAGGATGCTGAAAGTTAGAAACAAATATAATCCAACAATATGGATATTAGAGGTCACTTCCTGCAGAAGCTGAACTTGAAGTAGATTTTGCCTAAATATACCCAAATTCTCTTCTAGATGTTTGGGTAATATCGGGCAGCTCTCCTCGAGTTCCACCTGCCGTAAGCAAAAGACCTCGAGATCAACCCATCTCGAGCAGAGGACACAACTACTAGCACAAGGACTGGTCAAGGTCGAGGAGTCCAAGACCGGTCGAAGTCGAGGAGTCCAAGATTGGTCAAGCCCGAGATCACTCTTCTGCTCGAGGTATTTACAGCCTCGTCAAAGCTGGTCTAGGTCGAAGAGTATAAGGTCGGTCAAAGCTCGAACTCCATCTCCTGCCCGAGGTCTGCAAATTCCAAACCATGACCCAGCAGCACCAGTGACAGCGCGGAGAGAAGATAAGATCCGAGCACCATTGACCTAGAATAGTTAAATCCCCCCTTTCGATGATTCAGCGCACCGATCGATGTCTGGCCGACGCCCCACAGTGTCATCATTTCAAGCACGCATACCCGACACTATGATCAGGCCGTGTGAGCCATGCCAACCAGATAGTCATGCATTCCCAGGGAATATCACGCTAATCCTGCCTGTCAGAGGGACCCAAACACCACCAACGCGGGAACGGATGGTCTCGGAGAGAAAGGGATGGAAAAATGGAGAATAAAAGGAAACGGACGGGTAAGTTACGGGGGTTCGAAAATTGGACACAGGTTCTTCTTCTTCTTCCCCTTCTCCACTCTAATTTTGTCGGGAGATTTTCTATTACAAAAAGGAGGGCAAAAGTACCCCTCCCATTCTTCCGGTCTCTCAAACTGAGAGGGATACAAATAGAACAACCCGATTACTGACTTGAGCATCGGAGGGTTTTCGCCGGAACAACATCCGGCGACCCCTGACCCTATTTCTTATGAGTACAGGTTCGGAAGACTTCCGTTCTGGTAAAGACAGAGGAATCGAGATTGGAAGGCAGTCCTGCTCGGGCTCGAGCAGAAGGTTTTTGGCACTATTTGAAGGGACGCGGAAAAACAGCATCAATATTTTTAGCGCCGTCTATGGGGATCAGTTCAAAAAGCCTGATTTCCCAACACATTCAGAAGACACAACGCAACGATGAGAGAAAACAGTAGAAGAGGAGTGAGTCCAGAGGAATCGGTGACCTTGAGGGAAGTGGCCAATGAGGTTTAGAATAGAGAGATCCAGGAAAGAATGGATCGGATGGAGAAACAAATGTAAACTCTGACCTCCATATTACAAGAACTCAGGGATGGACAGAGGAAAGCATGTAATGATGTCCTTGAATCCAACCGCGGGAATGCCCCCGTCAGGGAACACACGGGAGACGAAGCCCAGAGACTGAGAATACCGAATGTTACCGTGAGGGAGGAGACGAACATGGAGGAAAGGGGGTCCCGTCAGCACTTGCAGGATACAGCACCAACCTCCCGCGCGGAGGAGCTGGAGGGGGAGGTGCGTAGGTTGGCACAAGTTGTGGAGGACCTCCGGGGAAACTGAAAAAAACCAAGTTGGAGGATAATGCTGGACAACGAGTCCCCACTCTCGACGGAGACCATGGGTATCACGATTCCACGTGACTTCCATTTCCAAGATTTGAAGTTTTTAGGAAAGAGTGACCCGTTGGTGCACATAGAGCGATTCAACAACATGATAGGAGTACAGGGCCTGTCAGCAGCCCAGAGATGCAGGGCCTTCCCGCTCACTCTTGAAGGGAGGGCAAGAGAGTGGTACCGCAGGCTGCCGTGGGGAAGCATCCTAAGCTTTGAACAGATATGTAGGGAATTTGCAGAGCAGTTTCGGGGCGCAGTAACCCCCAAAGATGATATGATGGAGCTGTTAGAAACAAGACAGAGGGAGGGAAAACCCCCCAGGGAGTTTGTCAAGAGGTACCACAGATCGGTCCTAGATTTTGGTGCATTTAATCATCCCCAAGCGTTGAGAGGACTGAAGGACAGAATTAGGATGGGCAGACCATGGTACAATTCACGGAGCCCTTCGATCCATTCATATTCAGATGCGTATGAACAGGTGAAAATGGACATGGTCATCGAAGAGGAAAAGGCTGCAAAGCTGAGAAGTGAACAAGGCAGTGGAATAAAGAGAAAGGAGAATGGAGGTCCTGCCTGAGGAGTGCTGACTTCAAAAGCGATGAGGGACCGGGTTGCCCCCTACAACCCTTACCAGAGAGTTCCCCCGCCGCGGATGATTCCCGTGCCACCCTGCAGGTCTACAGGACCGATCACAGCGAATACAGGCATCACGACGACCACCCATCCCGCAACCAACCACTAAGTAGACCTGCGATGAATCACAACAGAACAGATCGTCCATTGCCACCCCCACCAAGAAACTTCCCAAGAGATCGGGCGATACAGGTGGTGGAGCAGAGCCCCGCTTATGGGCAATATACAAGGTTGAAGATATCTCTCGAAGAGATACTTCAAGTGGCAGAGGAGCGAGGACTATTGAGCCCCCCAACACCGATGGCCAAGTCGACTGGCAAACGAGACAAGGGACGGCCATTCCAAGTCACAGTACCGAGATTTGAAGAACCAGGTGGAGGATCTGGTTAGAAATCGGTATTTGGACTAATTTATTGAAGGAGGACATCCGGTGGTCGAGCAGCAACCCGAGGAGGATGACTGAGCTAGAGCTGCCGGCTATAAGGGTGATATCAAGAGGACCCTCTATGGCAGATAGCTTGAACAGAGCTTAGAAAAATTACTGCAGATACGCTGCCGCAGGCAGGGAAGTCCTGTTCACTGCCCCCGATGCCAAAAAGGCCAAGGTTCTGCAAGTGCCCATTATGTGGATGGAGGAAGACGAGGAGGGGGTGTTGTACCCCCATGAGGATGCCTTGGTCGTGAAAGCAAACATCGCTAATAAGGAAGTTGACCGAATACTGGTAGACTCGGAAAGCTCGGTGGACATTCTCTTCAAGTCCACACTTGAGGATTTGGGACTAGCAGGTGCGATCCTCGAGCAGACGAGCACTTCCTTAAAAGGATTCGGGGGAGGGAAGCTGATACCTATGGGAATCATCAAATTGGCTGTGACCATGGGCTCGAGGCCTTTTGAAAAGAACATGATGCTGGACTTCGTGGTAGTGGACGAAGTCAGCCCCTACCGAACAATATTGGGGAGGCCTTTTATGAGAATCAGCCAGTCCATGCTATCCACCCAGTACTTAGCCCTGAAGTATCGAGTGAATTGGGCTGTGGGGTCGTAAAAGGCAGCCAGAGGGTAGCAAGGAGCTGCTACGCTGTGGCAGCCAAGGAAACCATGCAGATAACCTCACTGGACTCAAGGGGGGAGTCGAGGAATGGAAGACAGAAGCCAGCTGAGGAGCTAGAGGAGGTTAAGGTAAGAGCAGATGACCCCGAGAAGAAAGTCCGGATCTGCTCGGGAATTAGCGAGCAGTTAAAGGAAAAGTTGGTGGAGTGTTTGCGAGCACATGTAGATGTATTCTCCTAGACCCATGAGGATATGCCTGGGATCGACCTAGAGGTGGCGTGTCACAGGCTGGCAATACGAAAAGATGCTAAGCCAGTGAGGCAGAAGAGGAGATGTGTCAACCAAGAGAGATATGAGGCCATCAACTACGAGGTGGAGAAGCTGCTGAAAGCAAGATTCATAAGGGAGGTCTCCTACCTCGAATGGATCTCGAACGTGGTGCTAGTAAAGAAGGCAAGTGGGAAATAGAGAATGTGCGTGGACTTCACGGATGTGAACAAATTTTGCCCTAAATATAGCTTCCCATTACCAAAGATAGACCAATTGGTGGACTCCACGGCGGGACACGGGCTGTTTAGTTTTGTGAACGCCTTCTCAGGCTATAACCAAATCCCCATGCACCGGCCAGACAAAGAGTGCACAACCTTCATCACCAATCAGGGTCTGTTTTCCTACCAGGTTATGCCCTTCGGCCTGAAGAATACGGGGGCAACATATCAGATGTTGGTGAATAAGGTCTTCAAGCCTTTGATTGGCCGAACGATGGAAGTATACGTGGACTACATGATCACCAAGTCAAAGGATGTAGAGGAGCATGTAAAGCATTTGGAGGAGACCTTCGCACTCTTAAGAAAGTATCGAATGAAACTAAACCCGGAGAAGTGTGCCTTTGGGGTTGGTTCAGGAAAATTCTTAGGCTTCATGGTCAGTCATAGAGGGATCGAGGCCAATCCGGAGAAGATAAGAGCAGTGGTGGAAATGAAGTCTCCCCGAACCCTCAAGGAGATATAAAGTCTCACCAGCAAATTGGCATCCCTCAATAGGTTCATATCTCGGGCCATGGATAAATGCCAAGTCTTTTTCCAGGAAATGAGGAAAGGCAGGAAGACAAAGTGGAAGCCAGAATGTGAAGCAGCATTCCAACAGTAGAAAGAATACTTGCTGAAAGCCCCGTTACTGTCTACACCTCGAGCAGGGGAGGTATTTTTTTTGTATTTAGCTGTGTCCCAATGGGCAACGAGCTCGGTTCTAGTAAGGGAGGAATCAGGGGTGCAGTACCCCGTCTATTACACGAGCAGAGCTTTGCTGGAAGCTAAAACTCGATATCCGTTGATAGAGAAATGGGCATTGGCCCTGGTGACGGCAGCTAGAAAGCTAAGGCCTTACTTCCAAGGACACTCAGTGATGGTGTTAACAAACCAACTACTCAGGCAGACTTTGCACAAGCCAGAGACCTCTAGAAGGTTGGTAAAATGGTCGGTGAAGCTCAGCGAATTCGATATCTGCTACCAACCCCGAACAGCCATAAAAGCTCAGTCCTTGGCGGACTTCGTGGTCGAATGCACAGAGAGGAACGAAGAGAGGGAAAACGAGCACCCGTCAGACTCCCAGATGGACAGTCACGGTTGATGGGTCATAGAGGGATCAACGAGCAGGAGTAGGAATTGTGCTCCTCAGTCCTGAAGTGGAAGAGATGTAGTATGCTGTGAAGCTAGAATTCGAAATCACCAACAATCAGGCAGAATATGAAGCTGTGATCGCAGGGTTGAAGCTTGCGCTGGTGGTAAAGGCAGAAGAGGTAAAGCTTCGGACAGACTCACAGCTGGAGGCAAACTACCTCAACAAAATCTTCCAAGCAAAAGGCGAGAAGATGGAGGCTTACCTTCGAAAGGTAAGGTAGTTGATTAATAATTTCTTAGCAGTCGAGGTGGAGCAGATCTCAAGGGGGAAGAATTTTTGAGCTGACATGATAGCTCGGATGGCCGCTACCTCTGACCCCAAAATACCAAAGTCCATCCCGTTAGAAGTCAAGACCTGGTCGAGCCTCGAGCAGGAAGACAAGATACTGAGTTTATCATCGAGCAGCAGTTGGATGGAACCAATTGTTTCTTACCTCAAGGAAGGAATAGTGCCTGCCGATAAGAAGCAAGCAAGGAACTTGAAGTGTAAAGCGGCCAGGTATACTTTGATCGATGGGGTCTTGTACAGACAGTGATACACTCTCCCATTACTGCGGTGTCTAGACCCAGAGGAAGTTGACTATGTCCTCCGAGAGTTACATGAAGGAATTTGCGGGAACCATTCAGGCACGAGGTCTTTGGCTTTTAAGGCCTTGAGGGAGGGATACTTTTGGCCCCGCATGCACCAAGATGCCCAAGAGAAGACAAGAAGCTACAAGAGCCGCCAAAGTTTTGCCAATTACCTGACTCAGCCTCCAGAGAACCTTACGGTGATGAACTCACCATGGCTGTTTGCTTAATGGGGAATTGACTTGATCGGGCCACTGCCGAAGGGGAGATCATTTGCAACACATGCCGTGGTGGCGATTGATTACTTCACCAAATGGGTCAAAGTGGGAGCCCTGAGTAGCATCACAGAGAGTAAGACCACTGACTTTATTTGGAAAAATGTGATTTGCAGATATAGGATTCGTCACTGACAATGGGAGGCAGTTTGATAACAACAAGTTCAGAGACTTCTGCCAAAACCTGGGGATAGAGTTGAAGTTTTGTTCTCCCTCACACCCGCAGGCCAATGGACAAGTGGAGGCTGCGAACAAGACTATAAAACGTCTCCTGAAGACCAAACTTGGCGAGCAGAAGGGAGCCTGGGTGGACGAGCTGCCTGGCGTCTTATGGGCTTATAGAACCACATATAAAACGGCCACAGGAGAAACCCTATTCTCCTTGGTGTTTGGACATGAGGCAGTTGTTCCCGTAGAAATAGGAATGGGGACGCACCGAACAGAGCATTTCAACGAGGAGCAAAACAACGAGCAGATGTGTGCAGTCTTGGACTTACTGGAGGAGAAGAGGGAAAGGGTCGCTGCCAAGATCGTAGAATACCAGCAGAAAGTGGCTCGCTATTACAACCGGAATGTGCACATCTGTCGGTTCCAAGTGGGGGATTGGGTACTCAGAAAATTCAATCAGAACCCGAAGGACCCCAGGCAGGGTGTGTTAGGGCCGAATTGGGAAGGTCCTTATCAAGTCACTCAAATAGCTGGATCAGGAGCATACCGGCTAACCCGTCCGGATGGACGAGAAGTTAAGAGGCCATGGAACGCACAACTCTTGGTGAAATACTTCCAGTAAGTCTCCTTGTGTTGTAAGCATTAATGTCAAATTCCTTCCCAAAATGGAGAAGTATAAACACTTGAACGTGTGTAAAAATAAGAAAAACATTTGTAATATTAATTGAAGTAGAAGCCAAGCTCGCAAAGAAGAAGGCGAAGGCCAGAAGTTTCAAAGCCTAGCTTTAGGCGGGACGGTGCCAAGCGTGAGCCAATTGTAGGCTCGAGCAAGAGAAGCTCACCGAGAAGAACGTGAAGGCCAGAAGTCCCAAAGCCTAGCTTTAGGCGGGACGGTGCCAAGCGTGAGCCAATTGCAGGCTCAAGCAAGAGAAGCTCACAAAGAAGAATGCGAAAGCTAGATTTCCCAAAACCTAGCTTTAGGCGGGATGGTGCCAAGCGTGGCCAATTGCAGGCCCGAGCATAAGAAGCTCGCGAAGACAACGCGAAGGCCAGAAGTCCCAAAGTCTAGCTTTAGGCGAGACGGTGCCAAGCGTGAGCCAATTGTAAGCTTGAGCAAGAGAAGCTCACAAAGAAGAACGCAAAGGACAGAAGTCCCAAAGCCTAGCTTTAGGCGGGACGGTGCCAAGCGTGAGCCAATTGCAAGCTCGAGCAAGAGAAGCTCTCAAAGAAGAACGTGAAAGCCAGTAGTCTTAAAGCCTAGCTTAAGGCGGGACAGTGCCAAGTGTGGCCAATTGCAGGCCCGAGCAGAAGAAGCTCACGAAGACAACGCGAAGGGTAGAAGTCCCAAAGCCTAGCTTTAGGCGGGACGGTGCCAAGCGTGAGCCAATTATAGGCTCAAGCAAGAGAAGCTCGCAAAGAAGAATGCGAAAGCCAGAAGTCCCAAAGCCTAGCTTAAGGCGGGACGGTGCCAAGCGTGGCCAATTGCAGGCCCGAGTAGAAGAAGCTCGCGAAGACAATGCGAAGGCCAGAAGTCCCAAAGCCTAGCTTAAAGCGGGATGGTGCCAAGCGTGGCCAATTACAGGCCCGAGCAGAATAAGCTCGTGAAGAAAACATGAATGCCAGAAGTCCCAGAGCCTAACCTGAGGTGAGATGATGCCAAGCATGATCCAACCGCTGGCTCGAGCAAGAAAAGCTGGAGGAGAAAAATGAAAAAGTTAAACATGAGCCAATGTCAGGCTCGAGCCAAATGAGCTCACAAAATGAACAGCTACCGAGTACAAGCTAAACACCAGTTCGAGTAGGCCGAGCTCATAAGATAAGCAGAAGGCTTTCAGCTGAACTCCAGGCACAGCTTTGCCACTCATAAGCTAAGGGATGACACAAGCAGTAATAGCTTGGGGATACAGAAGCAAGTTAAAGCCTAACACTTATAAAATTTCCACTTGGCAAGTGCACGAAGCCAACCACTACATAAATATAAAGCGCAAGTATATGCATACGGGAACAGAAGCAAGTTACCCAATGTTTACTTTTTATTCATTCATTGAAAAGATTACAAATATAGGAAGTTAAAAAAAAGAAGAAAGAGAGAGTTCAAGCGGCTGGGGAATCATGGCTAGCAAGGGCATTAGTAGCAGCAACGGGAGGGGCATCATCAGCAGCAGTAGGAGGAGCATCATCAGCAGCAGCAGGAGGAGCATCAGTAGTAGGGGGAGGAATAACTTCCCTGGGTTCAGTGGGGGCCTCGGATGGGGAAGCTTCCGACCCTTGGACTGGGATGCCATGGATGCACATGTACTCAACAACACCCGCTTGGACCTTCGACAAGTCGACCTCAGGATGTTCCCTACCCAAGGCAAAGACGAGGCAGTCGTAGCTGAAAGCCGCCCCTTCATTGTACTCGGTCGCAAGCTTAGTTTCCAGAAAATCCACCTTGTCCTGGAGACGAGAAGTTTCCCCCTCCATGGTCTTCTCAAAGGAGAATCTCTAGATGTCCAAGTCCTTCCGAGCCTCGAGTAACTCCTCCCAGACAAGGGACAGCTCTCTCTTGAACTGGGTAGCCCTAGAGTCTGACATCGCTGCCTTCTTCGCGAGGGTGAAGTTCTCCTCTTGAAGCTTCGTGTTCTCCTCTTTTAACTGCTCAAAACTCTGCTTCAAGCTCTGAATCTCTGCTCGTAGCTGCTTCTGAAAATCTGCAGTCTTTGTCTTGAATCTGGTGATAGTAGCTGCAGTACGAGAAGAGAGGCGGTGGAGAGCGCTGGCCAGCTCATCAGTATCATAAGGCTCTAACCCATCCAGGAACCTATCGTTCATCTGCCCGGTAAAATCCTGAACATAGGGTTCGGCACGGCTAGACCGGCCCAGCTCCTGTACTTTTTTGGGTTGAGGCCGAGCCGGGGCCGCAGTCCTCAGACGCCTGTGAAGAGGACCTTCTTCTGCCCGCTCTACCTCCTGAGCCGAAGGGGAAGATCGAATCGGTGGAGGCGGAGCATCTGTGTTGGCTCGAGGCCTCTTCGAGCTGCTTGCACTTTCGAAGGTCCCTACACGCCTCTACATCATGTCAAGCACCCCCCCTCATCCCTTCCTCTGACACTAGGCTGAACTCAACAAAATTTTAGGTTGTAAGCAGCTCCCTGCACGAGCTCGCGTTGTCAAGTGCTGTGCTGACGTGTGCTCGGAGCTCTTCCCCAATCCTAAAAGAGGCACCCTAGGATACTGCAGGAATAATCAGAGTAAAATGGTGAGAACAAACACGAGTAGAATGGACAAAATAAAAATTCGATGGACGGATAAACGACCTGGAGTGCAGAAATGCCATGGAACTGGAGGGATCCCCTCGGAGAGAAGTGCAAAATGCCCCCAATCTCCCCCAACAAAGAAGAATTTGCTCTTCCAGTTGCTACCAGAGGTGGGAAGATCGATTATGGGTTTCTTGCCCTTCAGACTGGAGGTGAGGTAATACCACCCAGCGTCTTTCGGGCTGTATTTCAGCTGGTAAAGGAGTTCTATCTCCTCTACCGAGGGTTCACCTAAATTACACTATTTCCACAAAACAAAGAGGCCAAAAAGGACCCTCCACCTATTCGGGTTTAATCGCCTGGGCCAGTTGAATCTAGATAAAACTCGGGCAAAGTAGGGCTGCAGGGGCAGCCTGACCCCCCATTTGAAGCACTCCATGTGGAAAGTAGTATACCCTTGAAGGAGACGGCTGGGAATGTCACCCTTGCCCGGCACCCGCAAATCCACATTGTCGGGTATATGGTAGGTGTGCCTAAGCCTATTTAAGTCCAAGTGTGTGGTTTCACACCTCATGAGGTCAATGGGGTATCCCCTACCCTCTAACCTTTGGCTGACCCTTCCCCCTTGATGCGGCTGAGTCTCTGCCACGGGTAACGCCCCTTCCGAACTAGAATCTCTCACCGGGACTATGCTAAGGGGTTCTACTTCACTAGAAGAGGAAGATTCCTCAAGTGACATCCTACGGAGTTGTTTGGTGTTTGGCATGGTCTCCTAGAATTACGGCCTGCCCGGTTGAAATCAGAAGCTCAGATAGAGGAAGAACATAACGGAAATAAGAGAATAGAGAGAGGTTTGTACCTGAGCAAAGAGAGAGGTTTACACGGCCGGAAATCGCTCTGACGCAGAAGAGAAAGCTGGAAATCTCTGGTAAAGGTGCTTTATTTCCTCTACCGAGGGTTCACCTAAATTACACTATTTCCATAAAACAAAGAGGCCAAAAAGAACCCTCCACCTATTCGGGTTCAGCTGCCCCGGGGCCAGCCGAAATCTAGACAAAACTCGGGCAAAGTAGGGCTGTAGGGGCAGCCTGACCCCCCATTTGAAGCACTCCATGTGGAAAGTAGTATACCCTTGAAGGGGACAGCTGGGAATGTCACCCTTACCCGGCAACCGCAAATCCACATTGTCGGGTATATGGTAAGTGTGCCTAAGCCTATTCAAGTCCAAGTGTGTGGTTTCACACCTCATGAGGTCAATGGGGTATCCCCTACCCTCTAACCTTTGGCTGACACTTCCCCCTTGATGCGGCTGAGTCTCTGCCACGGGTAACGCCCCTTCCGAACTAGAATCTCTCACCGGGACTATGCTAAGGGGTTCTACTTCACTAGAAGAGGAATATTCCTCAAGTGACATCCTACGGGGTTGTTTGGTGTTTGGCATGGTCTCCTAGAATTACGGTCTGCCCGGTTGAAATCAGAAGCTCAGATAGAGGAAGAACAGAAAGGAAATAAGAGAATAGAGAGAGGTTTGTACCTGAGCAAAGAGAGAGGTTTACACGACCGGAAATCGCTCTGACGCAGAAGAGAAAGACGGAAAAACACTTGCAAGAAGATTTTGGGCCTGAGTAAAAATGAGCAATAGGAGGTACAATGAAGAAATCGAGGGTTTTTAAAGGGGAAAGTGCGTCTCTTCAACAGACGGCACGCATCTCAAGAGACGCGACTGTTCAAGTAACGTCTCTTCAAAATTCAAACACATGGCCCGGATTGATCCACGTGTCCCGCATTAAATGTAAAATGATGGAAACGGAAGGCAGCTCAACCCGGGAAGGCGTAAAAAGGCCGTGAATCCGGCCCGGAAGAGAAGTTTCCAGTCTTATCTCGTTTCACTCCAAAGACTAGAAATTAGGGGACTGGTATTTGGGTAATATCAGGCAGCTCTCCTCGAGTTCCACTTGGCACAAGCAAAAGACCTCGAGGTCAACCCATCTCGAGCAGAGGACACGACTACTAGCACAAGGACTGGTCAAGGTCGAGGAGTCCAAGACCGGTCGAAGTTGAGGAGTCCAAGATTGGTCAAGCCTGAGCTCACACTTGTGCTCGAGGTATTTACAGCCTCGTCAAAGCTAGTCGAGGTCGAAGAGTATAAGGTCGTTCAAATCTCGAGCTCCCTCTCCTGCCCGAGGTCTGCAAATTCCCAACCATGACCTAGCAGCACCAGTGACAGCACGGAGAGAAGATAAGATCCGAGCACTGTTGGCCTGGAATAATTAAATCCCCCCTTTCGATGATTCAGCGTGCCGATCGATGTCTGGCCAATGCCCCACGCGGTATGGCATGGCCCCCGTTACCGATGGCCAGAACACGCCCCTACAGTGTCATTATTTCACACACGCATACCCGACACTATGATCAGGCCGTGTGAGCCATGCCAACCAGACAGTCACGCATTCCCAGGGAATATCACGCTAATTCCGGCTGTCAGAGGGACCCAGACACCACCGACGCGGGAACGGATGGTGTCGGAGAGAAAGGGCGGGAAAAATGGAGAATAAAAGGAAATGGACGGGTAAGTTGCGAGGGTTCGAAAATTGGACACAGGTTCTTCTTCTTCTTCCCCTTCTCCACTCTGATTTTGTCAGGAGATTTATTATTACAAAAAGGAGGGCAAAAGTACCCCTCCCATTCTTCCGGTCTCTCCAACCGAGAGGGATACAAAAAGAACAACCCGATTATTGACTTGAGTGTCGGAGGGTTTTCGCCGGAACAACATCCGGTGACCCCTGACCCCGTTTCTTGTGAGTACAGGTCCGGGAGACTTCTGTTCTGGTAAAGACAGTGGAATCGAGATTGCAAGGCAGTCCTGCTCAGGCTCGAGCTAACCGCGAGCAGAAGGTTTTTGGCACTATTTGAAGGGACGCAGAAAAACAGCATCAACACTAGATAAGTAAGTTCTATTATAAGCTCTTTTATTAATACAGAGCAGATATAAAATCAGCTCACTGTTTAGCTTCTAGATATTGTATTACTTGCAGGAACAATAATGAGCATGTGAGGAAGTTGAGTATTCCTTTGTCTGGTTCAAGAGATTTATATTTTACAACCCACTTCTCGCAAAACGCCTGGGGACAATTCAAATCTTCCTTATAGAAGCACAAATTGTGCTCCTGGATGCCGTTCATATAACTTCATGCGAATTATGCACACAATTGGAGCATTTTAGTTTCTCGGCATAATACTTTGGAACAAAGGAAATAAAATGTAAGTTCACTATAAGTGTTCACATCAATTGAAATATGCTAGAATCTGTAATACAAGAATTAAATAGAGAATTTCTCATTGTGTATATGGGTATTGTTAATTTGCAGGTATCTAACATCTTTCACTCGTAATGTTGAGAAAGAACCAACAAGAGATATCCAGAAAGTAAAGGCCAAGGTAAATCCAATGTTAAAAGCAGATAGCGACTCGCTTATTTATGAACAGATTTCTCGTGCGATTACTAGTGATAGTGGAAAGCATTTTTGTAATAGGATTTTTGAAAATTTAATGAAAACTATAAAATTACACATAAAATTATTACTCCTTTACCATTTATTGTGCGATTATTAATGATGGTGGAAAGTATTTTTGCAATAGGCCTCTAAAAAAAATTTAATAAAAAAATATATAATTACACATAAAATTTTGACTATTTACCATCTACCAACAAATTACAAATTTGCAATGATGTCTTGAAATTTTCTCATGATTTTTATCTATTTTTGTCAACTGGGATGCATGAGTGTACATTCGATTATGATTTTTCTTGGTTGAATTTAGATTGAGACATATGAGTTTTCTCAAAAATTATCTGACTACTTAAGTCTTTTTTTACTTATCTATTATACTTAATGAACGATTGACAAGTTATAATGGACAAACTTTCATTAGCACACTAGCTTTTTTTTTAAAGAAAATAAGTAAAAAGCCGATTACGTCTAGAAAGTGTTAGAAGTTTAACTTATCCTGGCCTGAAGGAAAAAAAGAAAAAATGAGTAAAAGAAAATTATCTTACATGGTAATTATAATTGCCACTTCTAACTTATCCTGGCCTGAAGGAAAAAAAGAAAAAATGAGTAAAAGAAAATTATCTTACATGGTAATTATAATTGCCAAGGACTTAGGGGTTGTTTTTTTTTTTTTACTTAATGACTTAATTGAATTAATTTTAACCAATTAAATGACTAAGTTTGTTTATTTTTTCAACTTATTAAAAATTTTCAGTCATTAAGTCAGTAAGTTATCAAGCTAATTTTTTTAGCTTTTTGGTTAATTAAAAAAGCCTTAATGATATTATTTAAAGATATTTCCAAAATATTCATATTTAATTAATTAATTTTCATCCTTATTTAAATAAAATTTAATAATTAACATTATTACCCATCTCTATAACTTGTGATAATATATGGTGGTAGACTATTATTATTTTTATCATTTTATTTTCTTCAAAATAGCAGTATTTATCTTCGTAATTTTTTATAAATATTTTTCATATAAAAACATCATAAATCCTAAAAAAATTAATTAACATATATACTAATTTAGAATAGTGAAAGGCTAAATTCAATTGAATATAATTTATGTTATGATAATATATTATGTTATTATGTTATGATAATATATTATGTTATTATGTTATGATAATATGTTATCTTATTCTGTTCTTTGAGATGTTTATTATTTTTTTAACATTAATAATTTGTAAGAGCACAAATGTCAAAATATTAGTTTTTAGAATTTTTAAATTAAGAAAATGAATAATTTAATATTTATTTTTAACGATTCAGACAAAAAAATAACCATATCACTAGATACAGTCATTCAGCTTTATTTAGAATTTAGACTAATTCAAGTCTATTTAGATTTCAAATAAAAAGATAAACTGCATCTTAGTCTCAAATCTCTCTTTTTTGCAATTTTTCTTTTAAACCATTGCAAACCAGCATGAGATTTAGGAAAGAACAATTGATAATAAATCGGCCCAATCTCCATATGAGGGCTTGAACAAGGACTTAAGGGAAAAAAGCTTGGGTTAGGCCTACCCTATATTTCAAAAAATATATTTATAAGTTAAAATAATAAATTAAAATCTAAAACACTAATATAAATAGAAAAAGAACACTTAAATCTTTAATTCATAAATCGACCATGATTTCTTAATTAATTAACAAAACGCTTGCAATACTAAAAAATTAAATTTATAAGCTTTTACTTGCTTTATTTTCTTTATTTATTATTTTATTTTGAAATAATAATTTTCTTTAATTCATTGTTGAGTTTAACAACTTGTTGATTATTAACTCATCATAAGTTTATAAAAAATTAAAAAATATGTGAAAGCCTAGGCAAACAATGGGCTCTGCCTTTATACTTCCTCAAACCTGAGCTTGGAGCCTAACTCCACAATTAATCATCCCTAGCTGTATGTAACCACACTAGAATTGACTTAATTTCATTCTCATATGGTGCTGTTTTGTTTTCATATATGGCTTAACCAAGAAAAGATAATTAATTGATATAAATTCCAATGAACTTGAATAGGAAAATTATATCAGCAAAATCCAAAAGTTTGAAGCCTAATCCAATTATTAACAGTGCTTCATTCCACTACCAAGTGTTGATGTATAGTGAATAGATTTAGGGATTATTTATTTATTTATTTTTTGTCAATCAATTTAGGTTACGGATATTATTAAGAATAAACAAATATTTTTTTGAAAATAAGTTTCGTAAGCAATTTAGGGGATTTCAATAGTTCCAACCTTATATTCTTTTAACTCATATCTTTCATAAGATTTAAATTTGTATAACTAATCAATAAAATTATTTAAAGATCACATGACCATATATTCATTAAAGTTATGCATTGGAGTTGGAAGGAGTAGTTTTCAACTGATAATCATTGATGTTGTGTGCAAATTGCAGAATCAAACACACTAAATACAAACTGTATCCTTTTACCCTAGTAGTTATACCCATGAAAAATACTTTCTTTGCTCTTGGGTCTAACTTAGATTCCTTTACTTGGTAATAAGCAGTGGAACCGAAAATATGTAAAGAATTATAATCAGTAGCAGGTTTACCAGTCCACATCTCTATGGGTGTTTAGCCCTCAATTGCAGCTGATTGCAAACAATTAATCAGATGGCATGCATATACAACTGCCTCAGCCTAAAACTCTTTGGCTAATGCAGATTGGACAATATACACTAAACTTTCTCTAGTATGGTGCGGTTTATGCGTTTTGCCACCTCATTATTTTGACATACTTGTAGAAATAGATCATTCTTGTACTCACCACCATTATCTGAGCGAAGTCTTTTGACGTTTCAACCAGTTTGAGTCTTGATCATATTTTTGCATTTCAGACACCGCACTTTTCTTGAATAATCATCAAAAAAAGCAACAAAAATATTTTGTACCTCCCAAAGAAGTTATTCTGATAGGTCTCCACACATCATTGTTAACATAGTCCAGAATCCCTTTTGTATCGTGAATTGCTAAGCCAAATTTTACCCTTGTCTGCTTGCCTAGAACACAATATTCACAAAATTCTAATTTGCAAGAATTTCCACATTTTAATAAGCCTTGCTTCACAAAAGCCTACAAAGTTTTTTCACCAGCATGTCCCAAACGCATATGCCACAACCCGGTTATCTCTGAATCTGCATCCTTTCCTGAAACTATTGATGCTGATCTAGTAATTGTACTCTCTTGAAAATAGTACAAGTTATTTTTCCTTGTGCCTTTCATCGCAGTCAATGCATCAGCTACTATTGTTAAAAATCTATCTCTCTGATTGGTTATAAGCCTTTTGGATTCTAAGACTCCTAATGAGATGAGATTTTTCTTCATGCTTATACATAAAAAATATTCGTCAAGCTTGGATTGAACCATTGTGATTCTTCAATTAGATTGAACCTATTCCTATGATTTTATAAGCATTATCATTGCCCATAAAAACAACTCCACCATCTAGCTCTTTAAGGTTAGAGAACTAGCCCTTATTATGACACATATGATAATTACATCCCTAATCCAAAATCCACTCATTTGAGTGCCATGTTAATGTCATGTCAACCAGACTAATGTCTATCTCCTCATCATGTTCTACTACACATGTATCAGAAATAGCCTTATCCTTTCGTAACTTAGGACAATTATTTTTTCAATGAATTTCTCACGACAAAAAGCACATTCATCTTTAGTGGGCCTCTCTTTAGACTTGCTTCTTTTTCTAAGCTTGTGGCTTTGTGAATGACTTCTTGCTATCAATACTTCTGCAACTGTATCTCTGTAATCCTTTCTACTTTTTCTTTCTCATCTCATAGTTATACAATACACTACATATAGCATCGAATATCACACTATCCTTCCCATGAAGCAAAGTCGTGGTGAGATGATCATATTCATCAGGAAGAAAACTTAACAGCAACAATGTCTAATCATCATCTTCAAACTTCTTATCCAAATTTAGCAAATCTGCTAATATCTTATTGAATGAGTTCACATGGTCATTCATCGACATCCCAGGTGTATATGTGAATTAATATAGTTTTTTCTTCATATAAAACCTATTTTCAAGGCATTTCTTTATGTATTTTTCTTTTAGTGTCTCCCATAATTTCTTTGCTAATGTCTCCCTTATGATAGAGTACTTCTGATCTTTAGCCAGACATAGGTAAATAGTACCACATACCTGTCTATTAATTTTTATCTACTCATTGTCATCCATCTTGTGAGGCTTTTCTTCAAAAGCGAGCTCCAGCTCTTGCTGACATAAGACATCCAACACCTCACATTGCCACGTACTAAAATTTACATTAGTCATAGTAGTCCTCGTTCATTAAGATGGCAATGATGCCTTTGCCATCATTCTTAACCCCAAATGGTCAGTGCATTTAATAACTATTCATACTTGAAAGAACAGTCTCTATATTGTTTATTTTGTATGAAAAATGCATCAGGAAAGTTCCCAGGAAATAGAGGAGTCACAATGGTCTCACTTAAAACCAGACTTCTTAGACTCTTATTATCTTATTGATAGAACTTTCGTAGACATGTAAAAATACACACTACTTACAATAAACTATCTCCCAAGCACAAAAAGATGTATCCACCACTGTGAACAGTACTGTATCTGTGAACAATACCATATACGCAAACAGTGTCGTATACCCCAACCAATTTTTGCAGAAGCACAGGTTGAGCAATGACTAATACTATGATGACTACGAATTATGGAGAAATATAACTGTGGTGTAAACAACAAAAGAAGAAAAATAATTAATAATAACGCAAATGGATTATCATACATATATTTCATGTAGAAAGATGCATAGGCCCGTTTATTTAGTTCTACATTCCTTGCGCTTAGTATATATACTCATATTTATGAATAGTACTATATACGTAAATAGTGTCGTATACCCCAAGTACAAACCTTCGGCTTTGATACCAATTCTTGCAGAAGCACAGGTTGAGCAATAACCAATGTTATGATGACTGTGAATTATGGAGAAATATAACTGTGGTGTAAACAAATGTAAAGAAAAATGACACAATAATTTACGTAATTCAGCGTAAAACTTATGTCTATGGATACAAACTAGAATATAATTAGAGCATTCAAGCAGAAGCTCTCTCAAATTTCTTAAATTGTTTCAATTTCAATTACTCTCAATTGAGAGATTTTTTGGATGCTTAACAAATAAAGAGCTCCCTTCTAGGAAGCATTGCTCACGTACCATTCAAGTTGCCAATGCATCCATTTTGGAATTCTAATAATTTGGTCAATTTGTAACTAGCTGTCTCATGTGCGCATTTAATTTGTTAATTTGTACCCGTCAAATTCCAGCTAATGTTCAGAATGCATGCACTTGACTTTTCTATCTACTATTTAGAATCCATGCACTTGACTTTGGCTAACTTGACATTTCAACAATAATTATAGTAAAACATAAGAATTTAATATAGTTCAATAATTACGCCTACATCTATTAAATAAAGAGAAAATAATTATTTTACTAATAAATATTAGAGTATAATATTTAAGTAAAGAATTGTCATTGAATATATATGCTAAATACTTTCACACACTGAAGAGGAAAACATTCAATTGCATGCCTTCTCTAATTGCTCACTCGTGCAATTAAATTTTCACACTAAGCTTACATACTACACCAAAAATTTAATAATCATTAAATGCTTGTATTGATAAATTATTTAAACCATAATAAATATTGAAAAGAATTGAGTGCTTACGGTCTTGATAACAAACGCATGATTGTCTTTAACAATTGATAATCTGTATATTTAGTGGTCCTAAATCTTAGGTCCTTGTAATTAGATCTTTTCGCATATCACCCAGTTTTTGTTTTGGCTTCTCTTTTTTCTAAACTTACGGTCCCAGTTATCTTGTGCTTTTGAAATTCAGAAAGTTGCAAGAAGATACAGAGGAAGACTTTGAATCTGAAGTAAAAAGATAGCCATCATCTGTTCAATTGTCACTTTATAACCTGCCTTTCTCTTTTTTGCAAATTTTATGTGTAAAATGGACATCTGAATGTGACATGCACTTGGAAAGAATGATAATGGTTTTGAGTACTTGTAACTTTTTGGCATCATGTGGTTGTTCAATTATCACTTTTTGATCTGTCTTTTATTTCTTTTGCAAACTTTACGTGTAAAATGAACATCAGAAAATAACATGCACTTGGAAAAAACGATAATGGTTTTGGGTACTTTGGATTTTTGGACAAAATTTCAAAATGTAACCTTTTTATGTTTCCTTTAATAGCATTTGTAACGCAATATTTCTATAATGTTAATTGTTGATGCAGCTTTTCCCGCGTGCCTCAACAGTGCTTCGAACCTTCAAACAGTACTTCCAAACAGCTCTAGCAGGACTGTTCAAGCCTTATGCTCGCGGCTTCAAACAGTACCTCGATCCTTCTGCTCGCTATAAGCTCGAGCAGGATTACCTCCTTTGTCCCGTTCCGCAGTCTTCTTCAGAATAGTGATTTCCCGGACCTGCACTCACAGAAAACCGGGTCAAGGGTCGCCGGGCGTGTCCCGGCGAAAACCCTCCGACGCTCAAGTCAGTAATCGGGTTTCTCTTTTTTGGTATCTCCCTTAGTGAGGGAGACCGGAAAGATGAAAGGGGTATTATTTCGCCCCCCCTTTTTGGATAAGTATGGTGTTTTTTCAGAGAAACGAATGAGAGAGATTTGAAAAGGAAGAACCTGTGAATTAGAAAATCCAACCTTTGAGAATCAAATTCTTCAACCCCTGTAACGATCTCCTTCGTTTCCTTTTATACTCCATTTTTCCCGCTCTTTTCCTTTCCAGGCTGTCCACTCCCACGCTAGTGGTATCTGGGTCCTTCTGACAGCCGGGTTCGGCGGAATATTCCCTAGGGATGAGCGGCTGTCCCCTTAACCCGATTCACGTGGCCAGATCACCATGTCGGGCAAGTGCGCAGGGAATGATGACGCCTTGGAGGCACGTGCTGGCCATTGACAACAGTATCACCACTCCACCATGTGGGACCCTGGTCAGACATCAAAAGGTGTGCCAGGGTTCTGAGAAAACGGGTCGGGCTACCCTGGGTCGGGTCTTGTACAGCTGTGCTCGTGGATCTCTGCGAGCAGGAGAGATGTGCTCGGCCCTCGACCTTGACCAGCTTTGACCTGGAGGACGACCTCGAGCAGGCAAGGAGGCAGTGCTCGGGGCTCGAGTAGCTCTGAATTTCCTCGAGCTTGACTAACCTTGACCTTCCTTAATGATCTCGAGCAGATTAAAGAGCTCGGAGCTCGACCTTGACTGCTTCGACTTCCTGACTTCTACACGAGCTAGGCTGTCCTCGAGGAGTCTTGCTCGAGCTGGAGGGTCTTCGAGGAGCCTGTCCGATATTTTACCCAAACATTAATTATGGAATTTTTTTATAAGAATTCATGAATGGCATAGGATAATTTTGGAAAAGATTTATTCTTCCAAAGTTAATATGGTTTCCTATGATTCCTTGTAAATTCACACTTTTTGTTCTCTCTTCCATAAACCCTAAATTTACAAGGGCATTTTTATTCTTTTAGCTACTCATCACTCTTGCTCATACTTTAGGATTCGAACCTTTACTTAGGATTGAATCTTAACGATTGGTAAGTCTTGACACTAAATAAAAAGGGTTTTAGCGATGAAAATAGTCGTAGCTAAAGGTTATAGCGACGAAAAAATTTCTATCACCACTTCATTGCAATAGGAGTTTGCATTAGGTCTTTGGCGATGAATTTGAAGAGGCCATGGAACACACAACGTTTGATTAAATATTTCCAGTAAGTTTCCTCGTCATGTAAGCATTAATATATAATTCCTTCCGAAATAGAGATGTATAAAATCCTAAATATGTGTAAAAGCAAGAAAAATGCTTTCAATGTTAATTCAATAAAGCTCAAACCATTATATATTATCACTAAACATATGTGAAATTTCCTACAATATTATGCGTGGAAGCAGAATGTGAGTTAGTTCACGGAGAGCCTCGCTTACACTCGGACACTCTGGAATTCTTGTTAAAGCACAATTTCAGGTGAGTACATCAAAATTTAATTAATTAATTTTAGACATCAAAATTAATACCAATGGATAGGAAAAAGAGTTAATTATACACATGTAGACGCTCTCCATGCTCATAGGTATATATATTCATAAAAAGATATTTTCGCAGAATTCCAACATAAAGGGCACCTTTATCTTATACTTCTGAACCGAGGGTTCGAATCCTTTCCGTATGTATCGTGAAAATTGATTTTCTTTCACATCGCAACCTTCAAATTAGACAAAAAATAAGTGTAAACAGTGGAGTACAACTTTTAACGCATAGGATAAAATATGGGTTTTAAATTATTATTAGATAATTTTTGAATATTTTATTCATTATTAAATGTTCAAATATTTTCGATGCTGACTGAAAATATCAAAGCCTTAAATTAGTCGGCAAAAAGAATAAGCTGCAATCTACTACTAAACAATTCATAATTATATATAGTTAGCACGCCAAGTTAGAGTTTTATTTTTCTGTTTTTAAATAGTATTCTCGCAACCAAATTTTTTTCCACGCATGTGAGCAGCCATCTCAAAATTTTTTTACCAATCAACCTATTAACTGTATCCATAAACATTTAAAACTAATTTACCTTTGTTTATATTTATCATTTGCAAGTCATTTTTTCTTGTAGGACTTTGCAAAGCTGTTGTGTTTCAAGTCACAACAACTCGAGATAAGCACCATTGACGATGTTAGTGGTGTAAAAAACCTGGAAGGTAGAGCATGTAAACTCTATTTAACTGAAATTTTATTTTTACACTAAATAAAAATAAAAGAAAAAACTAGGGGTTTTCACAGTTTGATTTTCTTTAAATCATAATTAAATTGAATTAAGTAAAAATACATAACCTATTAGCATCTGTCCGTTTGGTTGTTTTGGGCATTTATTTGAAGTGATATTTTTGAATTTTCAGTTTTCACTAATTAAGTTTTTTCGTTATATATATTCCTTAAATTTCTTGTAATATGTCTCAATTGTTCTACGATATTATAAAGTTTTCACTTAAATGCATGCTCAAATCTTTAAGGATTCAGAGTTGTAATCTCTATAAGATAATAACAAAACTTGATACTGTGTTTGGGGTTAATATATTATTTACAAGATAATAATAAAAATAGTCATAAAAATTAACTAAATTTGGATTAACTGTCCCTCAGGATGACACTATTGCATGGTTCTCTAGGATGTGGAAAAACCTCCTTGAGGATTCTTTCTGTAACATATGCATTTGCTTTATGTATTTTTGTAAATAATTAAATTAAGAGGGGGTTTATGTGATAAATTAAGAGGGTTTATGTGATAATCATGAGGGGGTCTAGTTGATATTTTGTGGGTGTTTATAAAAGGGGAAAAACCGGGTGAAAATTTGGTGCTAAACTGAGAGAGTGAGGAAAGACCCGCTGACCCGACCTGAACCTGACCCGAACCCGTGAAAATCGACCCGCCGTTTTCTTCCATTTGTGGCCACCTCACCAGCCAAGCAAGGTGTCAAACGAAAGCTTGTGAGCCGGCCATCCACCCCCAGCCGTCCTTGCTGCTGGAAAACGCGTCGAACGCCGCCGGTGAAGCTCGAAATTTCCGCGGGTTTGCGCGGATGATCGCCTCCGATTTCGGCCGTCTTTGGCCTCGCCACCAGTTGGAAAAGCTTCCCCACCTCACCATCTTCCATTCCCGACCGATCACCAACAGCACCGTTGTACTCACCTCGACGAGAAGTATCTAGCCAGAGCTTCCCCACCGCCGTTGGGTGAATTTCGGTCAACATTGACCGTATGGACATTTTGGTGATTTCACCTATTGAGGGTAATTTCGTAATTTCTAGCTTTAAGGGTGTTTTTGTAATCTGAATTGAGGGTAAATTGGTAATTTTATGAGGTTGAGGGTAAATTAGTAAATTATGAAATTGACGGTAGTATAATTTCATATTATATTAGTAAATTACGAATACGGGATTATTACGGTAAGCTGGGAAGATTGAGAGTTATAATGTTAGGACGAATATTTATTTTAAGCGTTATTTTTGTGAGATTAGTTCGAATTATAATTATGGGAGTAATTATATCATTTCTGTAAATAGGTGGATCTGCGGACGAGAATCTACCTGCGGACTTGGGTGATAGCCGAGTCTGAATTTATCACTGTGAGTAGAATATATTAAAATTATTTAATTTTTATATAGTAAAGCTTGTTCGTGAAATGAATATTTAAAGTGCTTTCATTAAATGGTTCTCTGAAATTAAATGTTTATTCCGTATAAATATTTCGTTAAATTATATTTATTCATTTATGCTTCATATCGATTTTAAAATGGTAAAAGAGATGATTGATTTCCGAACATAATTTAAAGTATTTTTATGTAGATTTCGAGCATGATTTTAAGAGTATATGATTTGATCTTGAGCGTGATTTAAAAGTGTATATATGTTGATTTTGAGCATGATTTAAAGAGTATATGATGGATCTTGGCATGATTTAAAATGTATATATATATTGATTTCGAGTATGATTTCAAGCATGATTTAAAGTGCATATATAGAATGATTTCGATCATGATTTTAAGTTTTAAGCAAATACCCATTCCCTCCAGATGAGATGGGATAGTAGGCCTTTGGGGCCCGTCTGAACACACATATAGGCTTTGGGTCGTGTGTTTGGGCGCTTTCGCCCTTTGGGGGCATATGCATGCAGACAGATATTGAGATATGAGACCGGATGGTCCGGACACGATGTCGCAAGATGGCGCATCATAGCACGTCCGTTGAGATCCGGGGTATGAGTTATGCTGATAAGCATGAGGTAGTACGTCCTTTTGTCTATCCGTGTAGCTTCAGGCATGATGGTACTCAGATAGTACATCATTGCCGTCCGTTGAGGTCCATATGAGACTAGATTATCCCCTGGGTATTTGTTTAAGGATATTGGTTTTACTTAGTATTTGATATTTCAGCACGAGATGATATTTCAATATGAGATGGTATTTTAATATAAGATGTTGTTCTTGATTTTGTGGCAGTATGAAAATATATTTATGTTTAAAATATGATTAAAATGAAAGGAGTTTTTACCTGAAAATATATTTGTTTGAGAAAAGTAATTATACAAGTGATGCATTTCTTTTTGAAAGTATTTATGTTTTAAAAGCTACTATCCACTGACTGAGCTCACTGAGTTTTATACTAATTCATATTTTATTATATTTTTTCCCCCCAGGAGATTACAGGTACAACAGTTAACCCAGCAACTGTACATAGTTAGATTCATTTGGGCCACGTGAGGTTGTTTGAGGCTATAGAATAATGATTTCTTTTGGTTAATGTATAATTATCATGTTTTAGAATTATACTAGGAATGTGATGTATGAATTGACAAACGTGTGTATTATTGGATATGTTACTGGATGAGATTGGGTTGATGTAGTTTGGCGTATAATAAATGATTTGGGAGTGCTTGTGTTGTAATTACAGGTTTAGGAATGTTATATGTTTAGGGGAGGTTCTGCCGAAATTTCGGTAGAATTCTCATTAATATGATGATTTTAATATTTAAGTTCAATTTCTTAAGATAGGTCGCCTGTGGGAATGGGGCGAGCCGTCTTACTTTCTGAAAGCTTGAAGAAATATCTAAAGGTATCAACATTATATTCATGTTTTAGGAAATTGATGTGTGAAGTAAGGCAACACCTAAAATGAAATTAGAGAAAAATAAATAACAAGCGTACAAAGAGAATATAAAAACTTACGTGGTTTGACTTTTGGCTTGCATGCACATACAAAGGCAGAAGGAAATTAATTTTACTAGTGATGAGGAGTGTTTGGAGAAGAAATGAGAGTTTAATAATGAAGCTACACATGTCGATTTCATCACCAGTAGGGTACCCGACCTATACCAGATACACCTGATAATTAAGCGGGTTCGCAGAGAATTTCATCTTAATACTAAGGTAGTTAAAGAAAATCTCCAAAAATATATGCCACGTATGATATCTCCGTCACCTAAAGAGAATATTGAATTTGGAAAAATCAAATAAGGAATATCTTATTGAAAAAGATAGGATAGGTGGTTGTCACACCTGCAAAAAGTAAAGGGCAGTACACCAAAGACAGTGGTCCTCAGTTGCCATGCTTGTAGCTACCCATAAAACTTTTGCAGTGGAATTTTTGACTACCGCAATGTACATTGCGTGTACCAAATGATAAATCCTGCCAATAATACATTTCTGCTCCCCAAATGTGCTCTTAATGACCTAAAATTATGATAAAGGCAAAAGGACGGGAAAATATTGGAAGAGACAATAAAATCACCATTAGAAATACGCCATGTGATAGGGTACCTATGGTACACTATATAAAGCTAATAAGGTTCTATCTCTACAATATACATAAACAAAAACATAGACCCCACAAAATGACTAAGGTCTTCTACAACCTTCTACCATTATTTTAGAGAGCTTGCAAGCTCCTCTCTTCATAAAAGTTCAAAAAACTAACTTGAGCGTCAAATTATAGTCGCCAACCACTCTCAACTGCACTTCTAATATATTTTTTGTTATTTTATAGGCCTGAGCAACTTTTCAAGCTCTCTCATTTTAAATCCAGACCTCTCACCATAGTTGTCCCACTTACATTGTTCCTCAATCTCTAAAACACCTAAAATAGTTCATACATCCCTATTTAGTGAGTTATCCCGCATCCCTAGCAAAACAAATTAATTGTTCTTACATAGGTTTTGGTTGTCCCTTTTACAACTATTGTAGTTATTTTAAGTAGATTTTGGGAGGTGAGGAAAGTAATGACCAAAATCTATTAACAATAAATTTAGTTTTTGGGGTGTGACTTACCTTACTAGGTTCTAAAGTGTAGGCTATTTTTGAGCTTTTTGGAGTTAGAGGAAGAATGGGAGGAGGTGATAGTGGTGAAAGGTTTAAGTTGAAGGTGAGAGTGCTTGAAAGAACCTTTTATAGCTACAAAACAATGAAAATAAGGTTAAAAGTGGAGCCAGCAGTGGCCGACAACTATACTCCGATGCTCAAGTCAGCTACTTCAGTTTTTATGTAGTGGAGAGCTTGCAAGCTCTTTAAAATGGAGGGTGGAGATTGAAGAAGACCTCAACTCCTTATATATTCTGAGTTTTGTTAATTGTGAAAAGTTATGTATCAAATAAAGAATCTTGTTGTCTTTATATAGTGTGCCTAGGGTACCCAGCCACGTGGCATAATTCCAATGGCAATTCTGCTGTCATGTCCATGATATTTCTCATCCTTTTGTCTCTATCACATCTTTTGATCCATTTAAATCATGTATAGGAAATAGTGGTGACATTGTTGGCAAACTTTTTCATTTTGTACTTGCAGGTATATTGCAATAGAGTACATAATATTTCTGTAGATGCTGTCTAGACAACTATAGGTATGGCAGCTAAGGACAACTATCTTTGGTGTGTTGATTTATCTTTATGGCAGGTACGATAACCATTTGTCTCCTCATTTTGCCAAGATATTCCCCATTTGATTTTGCCAAATGAAATATTATCTTTTGTTGTTTGAGACATCACGTATGGAAGATTTTTTTGGAGAAAATATCACATCATTTATGGAAAATATTTTTTGAGATTTTTTTACCACATCGGTCTTTATATGAATTATCTTGTATACTCTCTTAAGTGAATCTAATGTACCCCATGTGGCACTTCATTATTGATTTATATTTCTTCCCCAAACAACAACCTTTGGTTTATTATAGTGAAAGTAGTTAAGGCAAAAGAAACTCATAGAAGTATTGTAAACGACATGTGTTGGCTATCCAACCAATCATGTTAGTGGGTTTGAATAAAAGAGATACCTTGATTATCCTCCATTGGGCTGACTATATATCTTTTTAAATAAGAAACTCCTTTCTTTTCCTCACTCTTAGTTTCTAGATCCAACAAGTCTTGATTATTAGGGGGTATGAGGGCTACCCTAAGAGATCTTGAACATATTAGGCCAAGTGTAAAATTCCCTCATCTATCCTTTTAGGGTATCCCACAAGGATGAGACTCTAGAGTATATTACGACAAATGAGATAGCCCTTCAAATTTACCTTTTCTACCTGGGATTTTGTTTATCCCTTCAGCCTTTTTTTATGAGGATGTTTAGCTTTCTCTAGGTTGCCCTAAACAACTGTCCTTACCTAGGTAGAGATTTGTTTGGCCTTTAGGTATTATGGTCGATGGTAAGTGGAGTCAAGGTACCCTTGTTGACGATGAGCTAAAGCCAGATCCTAGGACCTCTTCATTGGATTGGTCGACTAATAATAGTAGGAGTAGCAGTAAAAAGCATAAATTAGATTTAATTCTCTATCTATGAATGTTTTCTTTCATTTTATGTTGTAGCACTTAGGTGATGTCTTCTAAACTCTGCTTCTTTCCTTTAAAACATTGAGGACAATGTCTCATTCAGATTGGGGGGAAGGAATAGTAGATGATTGTAGAATGTCTCCATCTTGGAGAAGTTTTTACTAATTTTTGTTGTATGAACTAACTTTGGCTTAATTTTTGAGTCCAAAATGGCTGAATATGGAGTGTAGTGATTCTAAAAATACATCTTCTTAGTCTTAGAGTTAAAAAAAATTAAAAATAAATTAAAAATTAAGCATTTTATGTGATCTTTTGACATTGGAGGACATGATGACTTTCAAATTCTTGTATTTGTATTACCTTTGTCCTTGAGTTATGTTACATCATATTTGCTACTCTGTATGCTCATATTGATAACAAATGTGAATTGAGCGAGTAGATGAGTAAAATTGGTTAAGTTACTTGAAGGAATGCATATGTTCTAATAAACTCCAAGTGAGTTTTTAAGCCTATCATTTTTCTTAGAGAGTAACCCCTTTTGCCCATTCTTCATACACCTTAGCAATTTACTATACATGATCTTTATATTTTCCTTAGAGTCAAACATTTTTTTTTAAAAAAAATATTTGTGTTGCTTCATCTAAAAGTCCATCAAGTTAGTAAATATGGAAAACTATTTAGAGCCCTAAAAGATGATGGAAAGGCCATCTTTGACCCGCTTGAGCCTTTTTCAACCAATCCTTTTGAAAAATATCCATAGTTAGCCATTTTGAGCCTAGATAAAATAAATAAAAAAAAATTTTTTTGTTAACTCATCATCTTGTTCTACTCCAATTTAGTGTAGTAGCCTAAGTTTTATGTGTTCCATCATCTACTCCTATTTGAGAAAATTTTAGATGATTATATTTCAAAAAAAAATGGTGTAATATATATATATATATATATGAAAGAGAAAGATGATGTGCAATTGAGAAAAGAAAAAAAAGAAAAAATATATAATAATAATAAATTGCACTTTATAATTTCTAAAAGATCTCTATTTTTTTCCTATTGTCCCTTTTTTGTTAGTCATATCCTTAACCTATATTACATCCTAATAAAAGTCCTTCTTGATTTTAGGAAACTATAGTCTGAAGTAGAAGCTAGTATTATGGACTAAAATAATGTACTGATACATATAAAAAAAAAATGGTTTAACTATCATTTCATTTTATTTGGTGTCATATTCTAAGCTGTGGGTATTATTCTTAAGTTCAAGATATGAAATAGAGCAACTTGACGTAACAGAAAAAAGCGTAAACCGAGTTGAATCATAAAACCGAGTTTCATCCCCAAAATGTAATTGTTAAGGTCGGTAACCTGTGGCTATCTCGGAACTATCTGACTACACTACTTGCATTAAGGCGCTAAAGCTGAAGTTTGCTTGGTAGGGGTTAGCTTATTCCCGAACGAACCAGCTCAGTAACCCACAGACACCAATACATATGGGAACTAGTAGCCACACTGCGGCGATGAGAAATTCACTGTGTGTGATATTGTCATTCATTAATTTCTCTCAAATTATCATTTTTAGAGTGACTGCTTTTCTTGGGTTTATTTTATTCTGAGAGTATTACTCCAACCTGTGAGATTTTGGGGTTGATATGTCACACTTGAAAGTGGCTTAATTAATGTAGCTTTAATAATTGATTAGTTTGCATGTGTTTGCTTAATTGACTCATGTGGATGATTAATATGGAGTGATATCTCTTTAGGCTAGAGATAATGCTTATACTTTTATTTGATTATTGTCATTAATTTAATTGAAGAAGTAAAAATAATTGCCTTAAAAAAATGTTGAATTTTATTATCGCTTAATTAGCTAGGGACTAGCAATAAGCTGGTTAGGAGGTGTGTTGAGTCCTAGAGAGTATATATTTATAAAGGGTAAAATCATCATTTCACACTCAAAGTCTTACTAACATCTCCACCTTTATATATTTTAAGTCCATTGATATTTAATTGCATATGTTTGTGTATTTTTAATATTTTATGTATTTCAGGGATATTTTAGTCATTTCTACATAAACGAGAACTCGGACAACAAAACGGGCAATATTTTTTTAACTCATAACAGCTAAAAACCTTAGGAAAGACATAAAGGGAAAAATCATAATTTTAAGATTTTGGTGGGCCTGCTGACGTGTCATTGACCGATGATGTGGCATTGATGGATGATGTGGCAGAAGTCTATTGGACCGAAAAATGAGCTTACCATACCTACAATGCACTAAATCATACTTATTGACTTTTGTGTGGACCGATAACGTAGCATAATATTAGTGGACTGAAAAACAAGCATACTGTACATGCATATACATGGAATGACAGCCCTAACAACATGTTCCAACCAATTAGAGAGTGCCACATGGTACAATCCTAGGTGTCCGAATTGGTTTCATCCAATGGCCATGATTTACTCGTTGCATCTATAAATAAAGGGCTCCCCCTCTAATTTGACACCCCTGAATCTATTTTTGGGCTATATTTTCTATAATTCCTTCTCCATCTTGTATTTTCTATGTATTTTAATAAAATTCTCATTTTACCCCTAATTATAAAATGAGTAGCTAATTTATTTCTAAGCTTGGGTTAAAGGTGAAGCCTCGAAATAGTCTATGAGCTTAATTTAGTAAGTCTATTTTTACTTTCTCTAATTTATTTATATTTTTTTGACTTATCGTAGACAGATAATAATAATTTTTTCTGGATATTGTATTGGTACACTGGCTCCCCAATGACATATTATTATTATTTGGCACAGTAAATACTTTACGCTAGATTTATTAGAGAAAAACCTCCCTCTAATTTATATGATAGGTCTTGACTCATTGTTGACACAAAAATTATCTAAGTAAATTAGCGGATAGTCTTGCCACCTTGTCGACAGTTACATTATTATTACCTAGCACAATGTGTTCTTGATACCATATTTAACATAAGATTATTCTTCCTGGTACAATGAGCGCTTGATGTCATATTTATTAGAGTTAAATTTATGAGGAGTGGAAATACCCCCTCATAAATTAATTGAAAATAAAAAAGGAATATTAAGCCCATGGTGAAATGTTGAGTATGAATCCGAAGACCCAAACATTTTATTCCATTGATCCATTCCCAATTTATTCCCACTATTTTAATTTCAATCTTAGGATAAAATAAACTAAGAAAATTTTACAACAAGCGAATTAAATAATAAATAATAATAATAACTGTACATAATTAAAAATCCACATCTTTGTGGGATCGACACTCGTCACCATTAATCTATATTTCAATAGATTCATGCGCTTGTGAGTTCAATAAAATTTGCACAATATCCATATCACTCTGTTGGATTTTTCTTTTGTATTTTGTGCTTTTGGATGCTGTTAGTTGATTGCTTTATTTTGGTTAATCATGATTTTCAATTTATGTTAATCTTTCTATCTTGATTATTTTTGTGCATGATTTTCTCTTTGGAATGGTTGATGTTGATAAAGAAGTTGGAATGATTTACTAAGAGTATGTTGGTTTTGATATGCTAGTATTTTGGAAGTGTTGCTTTTAAAGGATAACTCAAATTTTCAGGCAAGATTCTGTCAATTTTTTTTCTAACTTGTCTGTTATGTTTTGAAACTATAATCCCGTTTGCAACTTGCTGGCAACACTAATTTGTTTGAGGGGGGTACAATATTTTTCTTTCAACATACTAGCTTCCTTTTGATGATAAGGGGGTAGATATCTATGGATGTATTTTCTATTAATGTATTTTTAAAAGTATAAACAGCATACACTAAGGTGGAGCATTTATTAAAATCTTCAAAATATATAAAGTATTTTGTCATCAACAAAAATGGGGAGATTGTTAGCTAATATAGCTATTTAATTGATTTTGAAAATACCAAACCATAATTTTTAAATAAAAAAAGCTCAAGTTATTTTCATTATTTAAGAATTATTGTTTTCAAGGAAACTAATTTCATTCAATTAATTATGTTTTCAAATTTATGTACTAAATTGAAGAAACTTTGAAATCCTAAGTAAATTTAGCGAACGGCTAATTGGATTCGACAAACGGCAAGCCAGTTGCAAGACAATATCTCTCTGGATTAGAAACGGCTAACCAGATTCATCAAGCAGCAAGCCGTTTACTAAACAGTAACTCTCTGGAATAAAGCGGCAAACCAGATTTATCATGTGGCAAGTCGGTTACTAAACAATGATTCTTTGGAACAAAATGGCAAACCAAATTCATCAATGGCAGGCCGGTTACTAGACAGTGACTCTTTGGAATAAAATGGCAAACCAAATCCACCAAACGGCAAGCTAATTATATGAAAATTTAAATTTTGGTCTCTAACAATAACATGAAGCAGCATGCCAGTTATCATTAAATGTCAAGCCGGTTATCACTAAAAAGTCCATAACGGCTATCTCTCTTCTCTAACTATAGAAAAACTAATTCAAAACTAAATAAAAGTTGGAAAAACACATATATCACTGAGCATTCAAGAGCAATAAAAGCAAAAATTCTTGTAATCTTTTTTCACATATTGAGTATTCATCTTGTAATCAATTATATAGTGTGAGTGAAGTTGTGTTGTAAGTCTTTATTTGTAAAACAAAAAATTAGGTAATTATAAGTGTTGGAATATACTTTGGTTAAGAGACTGTGGTTATTCTCTTGTTGTAAAGGTTCATTAACACCTTAAAAGTCAAGTGTAAGCATTGTTGAAGTCTTGAAGGCACGCTTAGTGAAAACCTCAAGCCCAGTGAGCTTGGAAGTGTGGACGTAAGCGCAATTAGCCAAGCCACATAAAAATTCTTGTGTTTGTATTTCTCTTTCCCTTACTTGTTTATATTTACTAGACTTTAAATTTGAGTATTACGAATTTGTTTGCTTTATTAACATTGAATTAAGTTTCAATTTAGTAATATTTTTTGGAATCCTAATTCACCCCCTCCTTAGGTTACTTAGTTAGTATTTCATCAAGTACACTAGATGACTTTTGTGGACTACCAAACTATTGTACACAAATTTCTCCTTTGGTCTCTATCACTGCTAAGGTGGCCAATTTTTTTACCCACTTTTCCACTTTGGGTTCTAGTAGCCTCAGCTCCATACTCCAAACTTCAATCATTATGCAGCCCATAACTCAATATGATATTTGGCCACAGGAGCCTTCTCCTCGAATAGATCATTAGGGCATCCCTTCAAAGTCTTGTTCTCTTGAGAGAGCTTCTCTTCAAGGGAAATAGAGCTCATTTTTCTTTTTTGAGTACCCTTAAAGTCTCTAGGAGAGGAATCCTATGATTTTGTTTTTGTCCCTAAAGCACGTAGATGAGGGGTATCTTTGGATGAGGTGTATCCTAAACAAATCATTTCTCAAATGGTTAAAAGTGACATCGAAGTCCTCACTAGAATGATCTATACCTGTCAACCACTAGAAAATAAAATATGGGTGATGGTAAAGTACTTTTACAACACATTTTACCCATATTTAGCAGTTCGTCTGTCCATAGAAGTAGATGGAAAATTTTGATCTATTAGTCTTACTCTCTCCAATTTGTCTACATACAATACACTACTCTTTCTCTGAAGAGCAAAAAATCTCTCTTTAAAATAATTCACCTTCTTACTCATCTTCTTAATAAGACACTTCTTCTTCATCCATGTAATATCTCTATGTCATGAAGAGCCCTAAGTAAGAAGGATAAACAACATATAAAAAATGCAGACAAACAGAAGAAAAAGATAAAAGGCACATACTATCTTCATTGAATGAGCTTCTCACAATAAAATGAGCTTCTGATCAAGTAATTCATTGGCCGTAAAGGTACAAATAAAAAATTTTTTATTGTGAAAGGAATGAAATGATTTTTTATTACATGGTTAAGAAATGCAAGTAAGCTATCATAAAATTTATTAACATTTATCAAACTGATGAGTTTTTTTTATAAATTCATATTGGCCTAAGATGAAAATGTAAATAATACCTCTAGAGTTGCAAGATCTTCTGGTAAGAAAATGAAAGTTCATCATATTATAGCATTTCATATAGTCTTTCTTGCATGGTAGAGAAAACTAAATCCTTTCCAATTGGTGGTCCGGGCATGATTAACAGAGGTCTTAAGGCTTTTGGAATGATGCCTAGCACGTGGCTTCCTCCATTGTAGGCAGCTTCTACAATAAGCTTTGATAACTCTCGATTATCTCCTCTATATACTAAGTGTATTTTTCTCTCTGCTAGGACTCGACCAAGATCTTTGGTTGCCTTAACAAACTCTTTATACTTTCTATAGTAAAACCAAAAAACCACACAAATGTTATTAAATTGCCTATTTGAAGGTACTGCCATTGAGATAATTATAAAAAAAAATAATAACTTGTGAATGTTTAACAAAATAAGCTCATATTTAAAAATCTTGGTAACAACCTAATGATGCACAGTTGTAAAGGAAGTGATGAGTTTTTCAAATGACGGGTGAATTTTGTGGTTTCAAAGTCAAAAGCAAAAAGTGGACAATAAGAAAAGATAAAACAATAATCCAAATGATAAAAGAACAGTAAATAAAAAGGATATGTACTGGTGGTTGTGATTGTGGCTCACATCTTCCTCTAGTTTTATGTCTAGAAATGGCTTGAACGCCCACTATAGGTCGATGATAGGTTCTCTTCAGTTTTCTTATGAACTGGCAAACAAGGTCATTTATAGTTAGATTCCCGAGATTATATCTTGCATGTTCTTTCTGGAATAATGGCCATAATTGGATAATTGTTCTGTGTACATATCCACTCGGATACATTTCAAGAGAGAAAAGGATATTATCCAATGACTCCTTATTCAAGCCATCCCGAATGAATTGAATCTTGTCTTCCCTGTTATCAAAAACCATTCCTAAAGTATATATCTTTTTATTGCATTCTATTTTGGCACACTTATGACAAGCAACTGAAAGTCGTCGAGCTCTTCATTTTCTTGAGTAGTTTCTTTTACAACAACTAGGTATATACGTAATAAATTTGGGAGGTAACTCACATGCCTATCATACTTTGGCTTCAATTAACCATCAGATCTTAGAAGGGATGTTATTTATCATAAGTAATCACATTTGTTTGGACCGAGCTTTATAGATTATAAGGAGAACATTATGAGCAAGTGAAGGAAATCATTTGTGAAGCTTTGCCAAAATTGTGTTGTTATTCATTTCGTCTCCTTAAAATATCAGTTATTATAGGAAACTAAAGTAACCGACTTTGATTGTCATAGAGTATCGTTATCTGCCACTTAATCGGGGTAACAAATTAAAGCACACTTAAATAAAATAAAGCCTGTGAAATCAAGTAACATGTGAAAGAAAACAAAAGAAAATAAAAACACACAACGTAAAAAAAAAAAAATGCATATAAGCAAACAACTACTTACAAACGTCCTCGTACTGAATTTCTCTTACTAAATTTACCTCAAGTTCCAATTGGAGTTTATAGATACCACTTTTGATTTCCTTGAGTTATCTTTCTAGGTCTTCAAAGTGGAATAATAATGCTGGTGGTCGAAGGTCCCAAATAGGATGTGATTGACAAACTTAAAGCAAGTCGTTTAGATGACACTTCACACGTGGAAGTCGCTTAAGTTGGACGAAAAAGATCTATCTGATTGAGGTATTCATGATAATTAATGAAA
The DNA here is from genome assembly GCA_025617385.1 of Murraya koenigii. Taxonomy (NCBI): domain Eukaryota; kingdom Viridiplantae; phylum Streptophyta; class Magnoliopsida; order Sapindales; family Rutaceae; genus Murraya; species Murraya koenigii. Next base: position 1,930,753 of record CM046819.1, on the reverse strand, counting down.
GAAAATATGATTGGTAATTAAACACACTTTAGCAGAAAATAAATAATTTCGAACAAAAGAATAGTAAAATGAAATGATAAAAAGAAATTAAATCACTGAAAAGAAATGGAAATGTCTCAATTCAAATTTGTTGGGTCACTCAAATTGATTTTGGTGTCTTCGTCATGTAATTGTACTCTAGATATGGCTTTAATATTTGACCATTAACTTTGAAAATGACACAGTTCTTTGGATCCTTTATTTCAATTGCTCTATGTGGAAAAATAGTATGAACAATAAATTGTCCAGACCATCGAGAATGTAACTAACCTGGGGATAGGTGCACGTGATAATTGAATAAAAGCACTTTCTGACCTAGTGTAAAATATTTTCTCATGATATGCTTGTCATAAAAGACTTTCATTTATTTATTTGTAATCTTTAGCATTTTCATCACTGCCAATATCCTCAAATTCTGCCAGTTGAAACCTTCTTTTTGAACTATAGCAGGGATAAATGATACTTTCATTTAGTTATTTATTGTCAAGGGATGATGAGGTGATTTCTTGCAATGTACTTTCTTCTCCAATGATGTATACTCTAAAGTGTTGGGTGATGGTTTAAGCTCGAGTTTTGGTAATGATTTTGATGGTGCCAATTTCTCTTCTTTTAGCTTTTAGTTATTAGTATCTATGAATGGTGATGAATCAAGTGAGGCATTAATCTGGTCAAAAACCAAACAAAAGTGAGTTAACTATTCTTGTAAAGGGTCGTCATTAAAGTTAGAAAAAAGATTATGATCAACTAATTCTTCAAAAAAATTCATATCAACAATTTTATCATCTTCATCATGAGGTTGTTTGGTAATGTTGAAGATATTAAGCTCTATAGCCATATTGTCAAAGGACAATTTTATATTTCTAGTCCTGCATTGAATGTGAGCATTAGCAGTTGCCAAGAAAGGTCGGCCTAGAATAATGAGGATGTGCTTCTTTAAATCTTGCACTGGTTGAGTGTCAATCATAATAAAATTAACAGAAAAATAAAACTTGTTTATCTGGATAAGCTTGTCCTCTACAATACCATGAGGTATTTTGATCGATCGATCTACAAGTTGTAACACAACTAGAGTTAGGTGTAATTCTCCTAATCCAAGTTGCACAAATACTAAGCACGGTAAAAGATTACTAGCTTCTAAATCCAAAAAAGCATTCTCAAATATATGCTTCCCAATACTATACGAGATAGTAGGGGATCCTAGGTCTTTAAATTTTAGAGGAATTTTTTGTTGAAGTATGGAACTAATGTTTTTGATTGAAAGTGCCTTCTATTGAACAAGAATGCTTCTTTTTTTAGTGCACAGATCTTTAAAAGCTTGGTATAAGAGGGTATTTACTTTATAGCATCAAGCAGAGGAATATTAACACTTACCTGTTTAAAGATCTCCATAATCTCACCAGTGGAATTTTCCTTTTTTGCTTTAGCTAACCTCTGAGGGAATGGAGCTTTAGGGATGTACTTTCATGGACAAATTTATTTTTTCTCCTTTGATAAATCCTTAAAATCTATAGGCGCAACATGAGTCGTCTTTGTCACCAGCATCTCTACCTTTTTGTCAACTTCTTTACTTTTTCGTAAGGTTATCACAGCTTTGACGTCTTTATATTGCTAGGGTGAGTTAGTACTTACTTCATGTACTCCTTTAGGATTTAGCACTACCTGGCTTGGGAATTTGCCTTTCTCAACGATAATTATTAAGTTTTGAACTGAAGAAGCTAGCTGACCTACCATCCTTTCTAAGTTTGAAATTGATTGGGCTTGTGAATTGGAGCCTGCTCTCATCTCATCCCACAATTGATCAATGGTGTTATTTTGTTGATCTATTGTGGAGTGAATAAAATTCTTGAAATTTTGGAATGCTTCCTCCCATTGCTGGGTTGCGAATAGTTCTGGTTTTGATTGTATTTTCTGAATGATTGTTGAGAGACTTAAGAAGCTTGAGGAACTGGTTGCATTGATGGAGCTAGGGCTACTACTCTATTCTATTCGAATCCTTGAGACCATGAAAAAATAGGGTGCTCTCTCCACCCAGGATTATAAGTATTGGAGTATGGATTGTAGTTTGGCTGCTTTCCCATCACACCAGTTGCATTGGCTTGATTTGGGTATGAGTCGTGATCAAGTTGATTATAGGCATGTGGCTTTATAGATTTTGCAGTCGTCAAAGATGCTATTTGGCGAGAAAGTTCTTCGTCTATCTCTTTGACTTCCTTGATTTCTGATTTTGACTCACCAACATGAACTTCATTCACTCCTTTGATTTTTCTCACATTTCTGAACGATCTGTTTCGCTGTTGGGAATTATCTGCTTGTGGCAGAAAGAAATCCCAAATCTCTAATGCACTTTTTGACATCAACTCTCCTTCACTTGTCACCATTAGCCATTCTTGCACATGTGGCAATTGTCCCTACAAAAAGCATTGGCATTGATGCCATTTCTCATACCCATGATATGTACACTTCAGGTGAATTGCTCCTATGTTTCGAAAAATTGCTCGTATTCTTTTTTGATAAACTCTGATATTTTCCTGCAAATAGCATTGGTTTTATGCACTAGGAAGTATTTATTTAAAAATTTAATAATCATTTGTTCCCATGATGTAAGACTATTAGCAGGCAATGTTTTGAATCAAGAACGAGCTCTGTCTTTTAAAGAAAATGGAAACAACCTAAACTTAACATCATCATCTAAAAAATTTTCATTTTTAAAAGTTTGACAAACAGCGTAAAAATTATTCAAATGATTGTAGGATCTATCATTTTCTAGGCCATAAAATGATAAGAGACAATTTAGCACACTAGGTTTTAGCTCAAAACTCCTAGCAGCTACATTTGAGTATCTTATATATAACGTGCTCAAATTAGTTAAAGGACTAACGTGGTCTTTAAATGGCCTCTCCTACAGTGCTTATGGTTGTTGTCATAAATCTATTTTAATTTTATCCCCTTGTGATGCAATATGTTTACATGTGTGACGTATTTTCTCTAGCTCGAGGCTTATGGGTTCTAAATTATGTGATGATGACCTTCGACCATGTATTCAAAGATCACTTACAAAAGTAAAATTAAAAATAAAGAGAAGAGAAATTATGATACTAACCTTATCACGCTTATTATAACTTTGTTATGAAAATACACTCAAGTACTATGGATGTACAATAAGAGGAAAAAAAAGTGAAATAAAATAAATTAACTGAATTTGAAATGAACTGAAATTAATAAAAATTAATAGGTGGTTAAACCAGCCATACAGATTAATAAGATCAATGTAAAATTACAAAGAAAATAAAATGAAAATTAAATTACAAAATTAAAAGAAAATAAATTAACTTAAAATAAATCAGCTAAAATTAAGATAACTTATAGGCGGTTAAACCGGTCATACAAAAAGAAAATTACAAGAAACTAAAAATAAAAAAGATATTTACACAAGAAAATTTACTCTACGAATTGAAATGACTTACCTCCTCAGCAACGGCGCCAAAAACTTGTTATGCAAATTTTATTGAACTTGCAAACATACGAATCTATTGAAGTATAGATTAATGGTTACGAGTGTTGATCCCACGAGGAGGTAGATTTTGATTATGTAGAGTTATTATTTATTATTTATTATTTAATGTGCTTGTTGTGAAATTTCCTAGTTTATTTTATACTAAGATTGAAATTAAAATTATGGGAATAAATTGGGAATGGATCAATGGAATAAAGTGTTTGGGCCTTAGGATTCATACTCAACATTTCACCATAGGCTTAATATTCTTTTCTTATTTCCAATTAATTTATGAGGGGGTATTTCCACTCTTCATATACCTAACTCTAATAAATATGACATCAAGTGCTCATTGTGTCGGGAAAAATAATCTTATGTTTAATGTGGTATAAAAAATACGTTGTGTCAGGTAATAATAATGTAACTGTTGACAAGGTGGCAAGACTATCCACTAATTAACTTAGATAAATTTTATATCAACAATAAGTAAAGACCTACCACATAAATTAGAGGGAAATTTTTCTCTAACAAATCTAGTGTAAAGTACTCACCATGCCAAATAGTAATAATCTTGTATTAGGGAGCCGATATACTAGTGAAATATCTAGATAAGATTATTACTATCTGTGTGCGATAAGTCAAAAAATTAAAATAAATTAGAGAAATTAAAAATAAACTTACCAAATTAAGCTCAAAGATTATGTTGAGGCTTCACCTTTAACCCATGCTTAGAATAAATTAGTTACTCATTTTATAACTAGGGGTAAAATAAGAATTTTATTAAAATATATAGAAAATACAATATGTATATATATATATATATAATACAATATGGAGAAGAAATTACAAAAAATATAGCACAAAAATGGATTCAGGGGTGTTGCTAAGAGAGATACTAATGCTCCTCAAGCATATGCTGCTTAATAGAGAGAGTGGCACCTCATCTATAAGCTGCTGAAGAGTAACCTCAGCTGGCTCATGAGGTGCAGCAAATGCAGAGGCACCAGTGTCAGGAGTTGTTGTAAGAGGGGCCTAACACTTATGCTGACTTCCTAACAAAAATAAAAAATCTAGAAGCTGATCAGCGGAACTACATCGTTAAAAGGGCAGTTATCACTCAAAGCAAGAATAGTGGGCTTATTGTGTTGGAACTTCATCCATTTTCCATTTCGCCGCTCAAAGCCTAAACCATAAATCATTTCATCGAAAATACTCTTTAAAGGTTTAAGAAAGGGTTCATGGATGGATACCTAAAAGTATTCAGGGGATGAAATGGCCATAAGGAAGGGATTGACTAGTATATCCAAGGTTAATTGTATAATACCTAAAAATAGAGTCAACCAAAACAATATCCATGTGAGAAATTTCATCTAAGTTCCTCGACCTAGGAAGAATAATGGTTTGAAGAATATGAATTAGAATCCTAAATTGGAGACATAGGCTTTGAGTTCGAAAGTGAATAATACACATTTCACTAGTAAAATCAAAACACCTAGAAATGTTATGAATAGCCTCAGTATGATCATAATCATCAATTTTAGGGGCTTTCATAGTAAAATAAATCTGTAAGCTATCTTTTGATATAGAAGATCCTAGAATATCACTCAACTCCTTATCATCAAATTCAATCAAAACTCCTCCAATATTAGTGATTATTGGATCTTCTTTCTTCGTAGAAGTATCTATATTCGAGTAAAAGACTCTCACATAGTTGAGATATACATGTTCATTTAAAATAAAGCATTTAACCACCTAACTTCTTTTCATAATTCTAGAAAATTCTTATTACTAATGCTAAGACTACGAAGCTAATCAGGTATGAGACAAAAGGTTAGGATTATTGTTCGAGTAATGAAAGATTTATGAAAATGTTTAGTTAAACGACTGTCAGGAAAGTGCCATGATTCAAAATCAAGCTGATGTTTAGATGCATGTTCTTACCGTAATCTTTTACTTGACTAAGCATATGCCTTCCCCTTGTTACGTGGCCTTAAATTTGTCATAATGATTTTTAAGTGATTTAACAAGAAATGAACCGATTAAAAAGAAGAATGTGAACTATAGAAGAGATATATGGGTTTAAATTGAGTGAAAATATACTTATAATGAAGAAATCTAGTAAGAGAAGAAATAGGTGAAAACCTAGGTTTGTAATGGGATTTTTGATTATATAAATGAAATAGAAGATTTGAGGCTTATTTTTAGTTCTATGAAGGACATAAAATAATTCCTATGGTGTATTTTGGTTTAAAAATGAGTGAAATTAGTGGATGTTAAAGAGAGAATAAGAGTTGGAAGGAAAAAATTTTCAAATAGAGAGAGAAACATAATGCCGAATAAAGGAAGAAGATGAAGACTGTTCATAAGTCTTGTGAATCGAGTATGCCGATTGTGAGTAATCAGTCGGCCGGTTAATTTCAATGAACGTCTTAAGACATCCAAATTTTTGGTTTTGATTATTTGACTGATCGGTTGATTCTAGTAAGTGCCTGAGCACATCTAGCTTTTTGCTTTTTATTAACTGGCTGATCGGTTGATTCTAGAAAGTACCATAACCCATTTAGCTTTACAATTTTGATTATCCAGTTGATCAATTATGCCAAGTGGTATTTCAATTTTTCTATATTTTGTACACCTAGTTATTTTTTGCTTAAAGCTTAATTAGTTTTAAATCATTTTGAAATTCAAAACCTTTTAATAAGCCAGTTAATGATGTTAATATGAATGCATATATGAACAATCAACAAACAAATTTATTCAATCCAGAAGTTACATGCAAAAAAAAAAAAAAATAGCAACTTAAAATGAACCATTGATTATTCCAAGTTCATGTCCAATCTTAGTGAATTGTTCTTCACTAAGAAGTTTTATAAAGATATCAGCAAGTTGATTTTCATTAAACACAACTTCGATCACAACATCTCCTTTTTTAACATGATCTCTCAGAAAATGATGTCGAATCTCTATGTGTTTAGTCTTCGAGTGTTGAATTAGATTCTTTGACAAATTAATAGCACTAGTATATCGGTGCTTGTTGTGCAGCCCCCTACGTCGAAGATTCTATAGGTTCACTTGCCCCTTGAGGTACAACACCAGAAGTCAACCCAGTTACTAGTCGCGTACGGCCACGGCCACGTCTACCACTGTGAAGATTCATGATGATGCCTACAAAATATGAATTCCTCCTTAATAAAATTATAAACTTATTCTTCCTAAACAAGTAAAGTCTACAGAATCTAAAACCATGCTCTAATACCAACTGAGACGACCCTCCCCATTCCCAGAGGCGATATATCTTAACGAACTGAACTCAAACATTAAAATTCATCTTATTAATGAGAATTCTACATAAATTTCGGCAGAACCTCCCCTAAACATATAACATTTCCAAACCTGCAACTAAACACGAGCACTCCCAAATAATGTATTATACATCAAACTACTTCAACCGAATCTCATCCAGTAACATATCCAACAATACACACATTTCATAGTTCTTATATCACATTCCTAGTATAATTCCAAAATAGGATGATTACATTAACCAAAAGAAAAATAATTATTCTATGTCCTCAAACAACCTCACGTGGCCAAAATGACTCCAAATATGTATAGCTGCTGGGTTAACTCTTGTACCTGTAATCTTCTGGGGGGAAAAATATAATAAAATAGGGTAAATATAAAACACAGTGAGCTTAGTGAGTGGATAGTAGCTTTTGAAACATAAAATACTGACAAAAATAAATGTATCACTTGTATAATTAATTTTCTCAAACAAATATTTTCATGTAAAAATTTCTTTCATTTCAATCATATTCTGAACATAAACACAATTGATACAGCCACAAAATCAAGAAAAACATCTCATATTGAAATATCATCTCATACTGAAATATCAAATACTGAGTAATACCAAATACCCAGGGGATAATCTAGTCACATCCAGACCTCAACGGACAGCAATGATGTACTATCTCGGTACCATCATGCCCGGAGCTAAACAGATAGATGAAATGACGTACCATCTCATGCTTATCAGTATAACTCATACCCGGATCTCAACGGACGTGCTATGATGCACTTTCTGGCGACATCGTGTCCGGAACACCCGGTCTTATATCTCAATATCTGTCTGCATGCATATGCCTCCAAAGGGAAAGCGCCCAAACACACGGCCCAAAGCCTAAATGTGTGTTCAGACGGGCCCCAAAGGCCTACTATCTCATCTCATTATATCTGAAGGGAATGGGTATTTGCTTAAAACTTAAAATCAAGATCGAAATCATTATATATATACACTTTAAATCATGCTTTAAATCATACTCGAAATCAATATATATACATTTTAAATCATGCCCAAGATCCATCATATACTCTTTAAATCATGCTCAAAAGCAACTTATATACATTTTTAAATCATGCTCAAGATCAAATCATATACTCTTAAAATCATGCTCGAAATCCAAATAAAATCACTTTAAATCATGTTTGGAAATCAATCATCTCTTTTACCATTTTAAAATCGATACGGAGCATAAATGAATATATATAACTTAACAAAATATTTATACGTAATAAACATTTATTTCGGAGACCCATTTAATGAAAGCACTTTAAATATTCATTTTATAAACAAGCCTTACTATATAAAAATCAAAAAATTTTAATACATTCCACTCATAGTGACTAACTTAGACTTGGCTATCACCCAAGTCCGCAGATCCACCTATTTTCCAAAAATGATATAATTACTTCCTATATTATAATTCGAACTAACCTCGCAAAAATAACACTTAAAATAAATATTCGTTCTAACATTACAACTCTCAATTTTCTCAGCTTACCGTATTAATCCCGTATTCATAATTTACTAACATAATCCGAAATTATACCAACCTCAATTTCATAGTTTTATAAATTATCCTCAATATCATAAAAATACCAATTTATCCTCAATTCAGATTGCCAAAATATTCTCAAAGCTGAAAATTACGAAATTACCCTCTGTGCATGAAATTACCAAAATGCCCCTACTTTCAACGTTGACCGAAATTCACCCAACAGTGGTGGGGAAGCTCGGCCTAGACACTTTTCATTGAGATGAGTTCAACGGTGCCGGTGGTGGCCTCCCACGCACGGCGGTGGCGCAGGATAGAGCTTGTGAAGCTGCGGCACTTTGGGGTTATCGGTCGGCGGAAAATCGACCTCCTCGGTGCCGGTGACTGGTCGGGAATGGAAGATGGTGAAGTGAGGAACCTTTTCCAGCCGGTGGCGCGACCAAAGAAGGCCGAAATCGGCGGCGATCATCCGAGCAAACTCAAAGAAGTTTCAAGCTTCACTGGCCGCGTTGCGCTTGTTTTCCCACAGCAAGGACAGGTGGGGGTGGACGGTCGGGTTACAAGCTTCCGTTTGACACCTTGCTCAGCCGATGAGGTGGCCGAAAATGGAAGAAAACAGCGGGTCGGGTCGTGGGTTCGGGTTTGGGTCAACGGGTTCACTTCTCTCTCTCTCTCGGTTCTAAATCAGATTCTTGACCCAGTTTCACTCTTTTAAGCACCCTCCAAACATCAACTAGACCCTCATTTTGATTATCACATAGACCCCCTTTTAATTATCACATAGAACCCCTCTTGATTTATTGTTTACATTTATAAAAAAAAAAATGCATATGTTACAATGCCAAGGCAGTGGTCCTCAGCTTCCATGTTTACAATTACCCAGACAACTTTTGCAAAGGTATCTTGGACCACTATGCAGCATACACAACGTGTACAAGATAATAAATCCTACCAAATAGCACCTTCCTTTCTCCTCAAACATGCTCCTAATGTCTGAAAAATTATGATGAAGAGAAAAGGACTAGAAAATCTTGGAAAGGATAGTATAATCACCATTAGAAATGTGCTACTTGGCAGGAAACTAGGGTACATTATATAAAAGCTATAAGGTTTTATCTTTCTTATATACTTTGTAAAACACACACTCCACAAAAGGCTGAGGTCTTCTCTAGCCTCCTGCCATTATTTTAGAGAGCTTACGAGCTTTCCACGCTAATAGTTCAAGAAACTAACTTGTGGGTCAGAGTATGGTCGCCGGCCACTCCTACTCCATCTATTACCTTATTTTTATTGTTTTGCAGGTCTAAAACATCCTTTCAAGATCTCTGTCTCTAGATCTGATCCTCTCACTATAACCATCCATCCCGCACTATTCTCTCATATGAAAAAAAGCATAAAACAGCCCACACATCCCAACTCAGTGAGATACCCTGCATACAAAAAAATAAATTTACTATTTTTAGTTAGGTTTGGCCATCTCTCTCACGTACACTAAAAAAATCCTGAACACTAACTGCCAAACTAGTCATTCTGTCCTTCTAAAGCATGGCACTAGACATACGCACTCATGCTTTGATGACAGATCTTGCAAGAACGAGATATGACAGTAGTGATGAGGTTGATGATCCAACAAGGAGAGTAGCCTAGCTCAACTCTACATGATCTTTGACCATTCAAGCATTTTCCTAGAATAGATCATTAAAGCACCCTTTAAAGCTTTGCATTCATAAGTAAGCCTCTTTTCATAATATTTATGACTTTAGACTTCACCTTTTACCTTTGTCACCTCAGACTGAATGCTAGAGGCAGTACTAAGGTTTTGGAAGCAATGACCCAAATAAAAATTTGATTGTAGCCAATAGGAGGTATTACAATAAATACAGGTAAAAGATCACCTGTAACTCCCGACCAAGTCAAACTTATCATATTTAACAATTATTTTTAAAATCAGTGGTATAACAAAAATATATGTAAAAAAATCTCAAGACAAAGAGAAGAGGGAGCCCAATTTAGGTACCTGAGGTACTTCAGGAACCTTTCGAGAGAGGAGCTCTGTGATGACTACTTTACTTTTAAGCATGAGAAAGAAGGGTATCTTTTAAGAAAAGAGTGGTACTTGGGGTACTTTATAAACTGCTACTTATTTAGCTGAAAAAAACATCAAAGTCATCTGAGAGTGGATTTATATCTGTCAACCGCCATGTACAAAGAAAAAGGTCAATTGCATAAATATGTGACTTCGTGGGCTAAAAAAAAAATAGAGGGGTATGAAATGTAGAAAACATAAATAAAACATGAACGATGAGGGATACATTAAGGTCACCGTTTAACTATACATAGCCTACGATCAAAAGCAAATATAAAGTATTCACTGAACAGTGCACATTTCTCTAATCTGTCCACACTTGATACATAGGTTTTCCCCTAGAAATCTAAAATTCTCTCCTCAAAACTACCCATCTCTCTCATTACCTCTCGAATGGGGTGCATTTCCTTGAACTATGTGACATCTACAAGGTCACGAGGAGCCTTGAGTGAGAAGAATAAATCTATATATGAATGCTGGGATAAGAAGAAAAGAAAGAGAAAAAGGAGGTAGTGTATGCACATTGGGATAATAAAAAAAAGGGTTAGCAAGGTACCTCTTTCTTAATCAACCATCCATAAAGAACAGCCAAGCATCTGTAATGTTGTTCATAATTCTTCTACAAGTTTCTTTTGCCTCAAATGCTTTCACTATAAAGAAATTAGGGGAATGTTATTTGTGAAAGAAATGAGAGATTAATAATGAAGCGCCATATGTTGATTTCATCACTAGTGTGTTACTCGACCTATATCGAGTACACCAAATAATTAAACGAGTATGCAGGGTATACCATCTTAACACTAAAGTAGTTAAAGAAAATATCCAAAAATATCCACTATGTGTGGTATATCCATCGCGTAAAAAGAATACTTTATTTGGTTAAATTAAATAAGGAAAATCTTGCTAAAAAAGAGGGGACAACTGGCTATCACACCTATAAAAAGTAAAAGATGACATGCCAAAGACTACCTAGATAGCTTTTGCAGAGGTACTCTGGACCACCTTGCAACATGCGCAATATGTAAAAAAAAGATAAACCATGCAAATAATGCCTTACTTGCTCCTTATGCACACTCTAAAGGGATCAAGTGGTCAAATAAGAGAAAAGGCTAAAATTCCTTTACCACATCAACAAAGAACACCAATAAAAATTCTCCAAGTGACAGAGCACTAAGAAGCACTCTATATAAAGATGCTCTGGTTCATTTTTTCACACATACATTATTAGTACTTATTAGAAAAGGCACCTAAAAAAGGTTAGGCTTTCTTCAACCTCCAACCTCCATTATCAAGAGCTTGCAAGCTCTTGACACGATATATAGCCCCTAAACTAACTTGAGCATCGAAGTGTGGTCACTACCCACCAGCAGCTCCACCTCTAATCTCATTTTTTTATTTTATAGGTCTAAAGATGTCTTTTCAAGCGCTTTACTTTCAGATATGATCCTCTCACCATAACCATTCATCTCCCACTTTTTTATCTCTAAAAAAAATCCTAAAATAGCCCACACACTTCGACTCAATGAGATGCCATGCATCCAAGAAAATAAATTCATTATTTTGTATAGGTGTTAGCCATCTCTCTCATATACCTTATAATCTACCTAAAACATTAGACATTGCCATAACTTCCAATATTAGGTCATTAGTAATTAGTTTAATAATTAAACTTTTCAGGCTAATTAAATGACTAACTAATAACATGCTATAAGAGTCAAGGTCCATGAACAATGAGACCTTTTATTAACATCTGAAGAATTGCTTGATGCTTAATTTTAATGTAGATGATGTTATTAAACACTACAATAGGGAAGCAATTCTTGTAGTCGTTGATTAAAATTTGGTGGACATATGTTATGGATATCACTTTGTGCTTTATTGGGATTCAATTTAGTTTTCAACATTAGCTTTGCTGTTTCCTTAACTTTTTTGAACTGTAAGTCATTATTTTTTTGGATATCATATACATTAGCTTAAAAACTATTATATAGAGCAACACACACACACACACACACATATATGCTAACCACTTATAACATAATTAAAGATTGACACAGTCCTAGATCATATTTCGAAATGATTTCATATGAAAAGTTTTCTAGAGTTCAAGTAAGACAAGATTCCTGTAATGATGAACTTGTTATAAAGAATTCAAAGAAGATTTACCTAGAGGAAACTCTAACTTCTTTGTGATGTAGCAGGTGCGTTAAGGCCTAGTGCTCTTATAGCTTTGATGGTTGTTAGTGGAGTTGGAAAAACAACTCTCTTGAATCTTCTAGTAGGAAGAAAAACTAGTAGATATATTGAGGGAACAATAAAAATTAATGGGTACCACAATATTCAAGAAACATTAATAGAATTTTTTATTATTGTGATCAAAATGATACATACACTCCTTAAATTAGTATACAAGAATCTTTGATTTTTTCTTTTTGGTTGCATATAAGTTCTCATATTAGTTTGAAAAATAAAGCTATAAGTGTTTAATGAAGTCATATTAACTAATCAGTTCTTATATTATTTACATTAAAACTATCGTGGCATATTTCAATAGGAATTTGTCAATGAAGTTCTTGAAACCATTAAACTTGAAGGAATTAAGGATGCTCTAGTTGGCATATTGTCTATTTGCATGCGTATGTATTACTATTGGTGTCTATGTGTAAGTGGACATAACACTACTAAAAAAATGCCCTTTAGTGATACTAAAATAGTGTCACTAATTACCTTTAGTGACACTTATTAATAGTGTCAGTGATCTGGGAGTCAGAAAAATAGTGACACTTGAAAGTGGTGTGAGAAATTACTATTACTATAGTATTACAGATTTTATGACACTATAGTGATAGAAATTACTAATAATTATTACGTGTCAAAAGTTTATATCACTATAGTATTATTAATATAGTGACACTCTTGTAATAGTATTTACAAACAATTATTACATGTCAATAGAATACAAATAGTAATACTTTAGTGTCAATAATTACTATTACTATAGTATCATGAGTTAGTAATATCAGTAAAACATTAATTTCGAAGACAAGATTATAGTATACCTTGACTTTGTTTGAAAATTGGCTTAAAATTGGGCACACTCCACCCATTGTAGTCTTTTTTTCCTGAAATTCTGCTGCTTGTTTGGAGAACAGGGCAGGGTTATTATGGGTGTGGCCATCTTCTCTTTGTTTACAAACTGGCTCAGAATTGACTGCACCCCACCCATTGTAGTCTTCTTTTGCTGCTTCATCTCCCCATCCTTTGTAGTCTTTTCTTTTTGGTTAATCTCCCCACCCTTTGTAGTCTTCTTTTTTCGGTTCATCCATCCATCCACTACAGCTTGCCTCTGTAAGTGCAGTAGCTCCCCAACCACTGTAAGTCTCAACACTTGCAGAATTTCCCCAAAGATATATTCAATAAAAATTTGCAACATGCAAACTAGGCAATAAGTACATATCATCAAGTACAACTATTATCTATACGCAATTTGCCCCTGTACCTAAGAAGTTCCTCTGCATGCATTATATAACCGCTGAAGCTGTTGTTTGTTACCCTCACTGGCATATGTAAACTTATATTGAATTTTTGGTAAACAGATACAAGATCAAAGAGAAGATCCAATAGAATTTTTAATATGAGAGGTAAAGACCACTATCAAAAACAAAAGAAAATGAAGAAGGATATGTGACACCTTATGCAATATGTGACACCTTTTGCTGCTCACTTTGTTGATATATTTTTTGTAAGAACTTGATCAATTAATATGAACTTACTTGCAGACTAGTCATATATAGTGAGTGAAGGATCAGGTTGATGAAAATTGGGTTCATCAATGACAATAAAGAAGAATTCAACAAAAATACACATAAATTAGAAAACTACAATCGGCAATCTACAGAGGACTAGACCCTGCCCTTTTCTCATCCTATAGTCAAACAAATACTTCAGTCTCTTAAAACAGATATCATAAACAGCAGCTCCTGAACATCATCGAATATAATGTAGTTGATTGATGCATTTATGAGATCAGCGAAGACAGATACATCATAAGTTCATAAACATCATCTACAGCAGCTCCTGAACAATACATCTAAATCTCATAATTGAATAAAGTACATATACGATGGCACCATCGGGGGAAAAAAGATCACACATGCACAAAAAATACTGCATGAAAATATAAATGGTAAAAACAAAAACAACAGGCTCTGTACAGACCTCAAGGAAAAATGTGGCTGAAGGATCGTTTGGTTGAAAAGTGATTGACATACGCCGCTTGTTTGTGAACTCAGAATTAGCATCAATCTTGAAAATGGAAGAGTTAGAACAATTGTAGATTTGCAAAAGTCACAATCTAATTAATTGTTTACAAACAATGTACCAAAAGTTCCATGTATGTGTGTGTGTGTTACATATAGAGATTTATGATATCGAAATGCTTACACTTGTTCTCTTTTTCTTATTAGTGACGAAGAGATGAGATGAAAAATCCGCTTTCATCTTCATTGAGAAAACAAATTCTAATTCATTATTCAGTTTTTTCTCATCCTGCAAAAGTTAAGAGAGAAAAGAGATTAATCATTGTTAGATTTTTGAATTACTCGAGATTTTATGAAATATTAAAAGGAATAGATAAGTAAAGTACATTCTTCTCTGCACCAAAAAAAAAAAAATGTAAAGTACGTAGTCGTTTATTCTCTTTTACATATCACAACTTACCCCATCCACCTCAAGTACAAAACAGTCATGCACAATGCTCGGTGGTACACCTTTAGACGTCTGACAGGGCCCCACAAAGGAGGGTAGTGGTACTGTTGCCGATGGCCAGCACATGCCCCCACGGTGTCATCATTCCTAGCGCACATGCCCGACATGGTTATCTAGCCACGTGAACCGGGTTAAAGAGACAGCCGCGCATCCCCAGGGAATATTACGCCAATCCCGGCTGTCAGAGGGACCCAGACACCACTGATGCGGGAATGTATGCTCTTGGAGAGAAAGAGCGGGAAAAATGGAGTATAAAAGGAAATGAACGGGTACGTTACAAGGGTTGGAAAAGTTCATTCACAAGGATTCCAAAAATTAACACAGGTTCTTCCTATCCTGACTCCCTTTTACCTTGATTCTTTTTTTAAAAAAAAAAACATACTTATTAAAAAGGGAGGGCGAAAAATATCCCTTTCATTTTTCCGGTCTCTCTGACTAAAGGAGATACCAAAAAGAATAACCCGATTACTGACTTGAGCGTCGGAGGGTTTCGCCGAAATACGCCCGGCTACCCCTGACCCTATTTTTCTGTGAGTACAGGTCTGAGAGAACTCCGTTCTGGAGAAGACAGTAGAATAGGACGAAGGAGAAAATCCTGCTCGAGCTCTTGCTATTTACGAGCAGAAGGTTTGAGGTACTGTTTGAAGGCACGTGGGAAAAACTGCATCAACACTTATAATAAAACATATGAATTTAACATAGTTCAATAATTATGCTTATATCCATGAGACAACGAGAAAATAATTATTTTCCTAATAAATATTAAAATATAATATTTAAATAAAAAATTCTCGCTGAATATGCTAAATACCAATTGCATACCTTCTCTAATTGCTTACTCTTGGAATTAAATTTTCACACTAAGCTTAAAGACTACGCCAACAATTTAATACTCATTAAATGTTTGTATTGATAAATTATTCAAGCCATAATAAATATTGAAAAGAATTGAGTGCTGATTAAATTCTTGTCTTGATAACAAACGCATGATTGTCTTAAAAATTGATAATGTGTATATTTAGTGGTCCTAATTCTTAGGTCATTGTAATTGGATGTTTTGGCATATCACCCAGTTTTTGTTTTGGCTTCTCTTTTTTCTAAACTTACGGTCCCAGTTATCTTGTGCTTTTGAAATTTAGAAAGTTAGAAGAAGATACAGATGAAGACTTTGAATCTGAAGTAAAAAGATAGCCATCATCTGTTCAATTGTCACTTTATAATACGCCTTTCCCTTTTTTGCAAATTTTTTGTGTAAAATGGACTTCTGAATGTGACATGCACTTGGAAAGAATGATAATGGATTTGAGTACCTGTAGCTTTTGATCTGCCTTTTATTTTTTTACAAACTTTACGTGTAAAATGAACATTAGAAAAGAACATGCACTTGGAAAAACGATAATGGTTTTGGGTACTTTGGATTTGTGGAAAAATTTTCTAAATGTAACCTCTTTATGTTTCCTTTAATAGCATTTGTAACGCAATATTTCTATAATGTTAATTATGGAGTTTTTTTTATAAGAATTCATGAATGGCAGTATAGGATAATTTTGGAAAAGATTTATTCTTCTAGAGTTAATAGGGTTTCCTCTGATTCCTTGTAAATTCACACTTTTATTCTCTCTTACATAAACCATATATTTACAATCGCATTTTTATTCTTTTAGCTACTCATCCTTCTTTGTTCATGCCTTAGGATTCGAACCTTTACTTAGGACTGAGTCTTAACGATTGGTAAGTCTTGACACTAAATAAAAAGAGTTTTAACGATGAAAATAGTTGTAGCTAAAGGTTATAGCAACAAAAAAATTTCTATCTTCACTTCATCGCAATATGAGTTTGCGTTAGGTCTTTGGCGATGAGTTTTCAAATTTGGTTGCTAAAGATACCTTTTAGCTATGAAATTTTATTTGCAGTAAAAATACCTTTTAACGACAAAATATTATTCATTGCTCAAAACAACTTTTAGTGAGGAACAAATTTCGTCGTTAAAAGATGTTTTTAACGACAAATAACTTTTAGCTACGATTAAAATTTCATTGCTAAAAGGTACAATTTTACTAACATTAATTATTATTATGAATATTTAAATATTATAATTTTTAACACTAAATTACAATGATAATTAACAACATTATGGTGAAAGAAAATTAATCAATTTAAAAATAATTATTATGATTGATGAAAGAAATTACTAAATTAAATATCTATTCTTTTGAAATAAAAAATTTACAAATGAATATAAATTTCTTCATTTTTGTCATCTTGCTGTACTTAATCTTCGATATTTCCTACAAGTAAATGTAAACAATAATTAGTTAATAAATATAATTATTGTTTACATTGTAATAGAAGTAAACAATGTAAACAATAATTGTAAATATGATAATTGAAGTTGTAATAAATATGATAAGTAAAAATAAAAAAATTACACCATATTAAAATTAAAAGACAAAGGAATTAGAGATTAACATGTTAAAAATAAAATAAAAAAGAAGTAGAGATTGAATTAGAGAATGAAAATTATATATTAAAGATGAGAGAATTAAAGAATAAAAGCAAGAGAATGAAAGAATGAAAAAAATGATATATAAATAAATAAATAAATAAAGAGTTTTTAACTATGAAATTTAAAATTCATCGCTAAAAACTAATTTTGGAGGAAAATAATTTGCCAAAATTTATTTTAAATATCCACAAGTTTTAGCTACAAAATGCATTTCATCACAAAAAATATACATTCAGCGACGAAATATATATTTCATTGCTAAATGTCTAAAATTTTAGTTGAAAATTAACTACTTTAAATCTTTAAATAAATATTCATATATGTTAAAGAGTTTTAGCGACTTTTTTCATTGCTAAAACTATTTTTAGCGACAAAATAGTTTCCTCACCAAAAAATATTTTTACATCTCAAATAGTTTAAGCGACAAAAACCTTTCGTTGCTAAAAATATTCATTACATGATTTCTAGTGTACTAGATATGTATGATCAATGCTTTTGTTGAGGTAATTAACTTCATTCCTAGTGTACTCGATATGTATAATTATTTTGATACTATTATAAGTAGATGTGTCTTTATAGTTTTAAAAAAAAATTGGTTTCCATAACAAAATTAGTTTATATAAATGCTTTCAAATCTAAAAATTACGTTATTTTTGTGGCTTTAAGAAAATATTCTAAATGCCTTTACATGAGCAACCTGTTTTTCTAAATGATTAACTTTTATCAAATTGTCCATATAATATTAGAATAGAATTTGTTTTGCAAGCCTAAATCCTTGTTATGAATTTTTATGAATTTAATATAGATGTTTTTTTTTTCTTTTTCCCACATACATGATTAAGATTATTTATGAAAATTTGTTCAAAGACCACCTCTTGAGGTTGTATAAGGGCTTGAGGACAAAAATGCCATGAGGTGCCCAATACAGAACAAACTACCACATACAAGTCGTTGCGTGAGAAAAATAAATTTAAATGTTTTAAGTTATTGTCCATAGTCATTCTGATTCTGATTCTATTCATAGTATACAATATTTATGTTTTGAAGCAATACTGAAATTGTGTTTTGGTTGTATTCATGATAATCTGATTCTGATTCTCTTTCTAGCTAGGTCACCGGTGACATTATGTGGCATGCTTGTTTTTATGATTAGTTATGCATTTGATATTATGAATTACTTGTAATGTTATATACTTATGTTATAATATGCTATTTTGTAAAACTTATGTTTTTAATATATGTTTTAATAAAAATAGCTTACAATTACTTTTAGTACTAGAGAACCCTACTATGTTGAGAATGGTTTTCACTTACTGAATTGATAGTTCACCTTTCTTTATTTGTTTAAGTAACATGTTGAGAGGTGTGCTTATCTTTGGAGCTAAAAATTTATTTACTTTTGCTAGTTGAATAAGAGAACGATGAACTTATGTTTCCTTTAACTTTGTTCATCTTATAAACTTGTAATTGGAGAGTGTTAGGATTTTTATTATTGGCATCATTGTGGCAATAATGGATTATAATCTTTTCATCATTTAGTGAATTGCTGTAATACCCTAAAAAAATCTTACATCAACAAAGTATGAAAGAGATGCTAGGTTTATAAAAGATGATCCACACCTTAGTTGGTTATAAGGCCCAGACAATGTCTTTCTAGGTCTAGGTTGGGTCACATAGATGATATCAGAGCAGCTCTGTGTGTCCTCTTGAGCAATAGTAAGGCAAATCTCAGTAAGGACACTGAGTCCTAAGGGGGGTATATATAACATCCTAAACAAATCTCACATTAACAAAGTACGGAAAAAATGCTGGGTTTATAAGGGGTGATCTATGCCTTAATTATTAAGGTTCAAAGTGGACAATATTTTGTGAGGTCTATATTAGGTCATGACAATTATATATTGTCTTGGCCTAGTGGATATAGTATAGTGATTTAAATCATGTAAAAATCTTTTGTGTACTTTATTTTATGTAATTTACTACTTTTAGCACTTTGATATATTTTTTTATTAATGAGAAATAACCTAAACGGTGAATATTTTGATGAACAGTAACACACATATATAAACGTGTAAACATTTACTATAAATAGTGTCATACAAAAGTAAATCATAGTAATATTGATTAAGTAGTTTTGTGAACAGTAATTTCAGGAATAATTAATTGGGAAATTAATTTTTCAGAGTTTTTGTTTACCTGTACTTATTAAAATAAATCTAAATTCTTCACAGAGAGTTTCAAGATTTTTTTTACATTTATGTCTTTAGGAGAAAATCTGTAGTGTTAGGCTTATGGATTTGTTTAATAAAATTTGAGGTGCTTTAGTTTGATTTTTTTTTTTGTAAAGATTATGATTTGTAAGTAACTACCTTTATCACATGATTCACACACATTAGATCTGGGGTGTTACAGTATTACAGCTTTACAGCATGCTGCTAAAATGTTCGCTGTATAGTTTTGTCGAATTTTCAAGTTTGGATATGCAGTGGATATTCAGAGATAATATTATAATTTACAACTATTATCTTAAGTGAGAAAAACATTTACAGGAGTCCGGTAAACAATCTCAGCATAAACTTTTGTTTGGGTAATATCGGGCAGGTCTCCTCGAGGCCCCTCCAGCTCGAATAAAACACCCCGAGGACAGCCTGGCCCGAGCAGCTCTCCATGTCAAAGCTGGTCAAGGTCGAGAGCTGAGCACACCATTGCCTGCTCGAGGTCGTCTCCTCAGGTCAAAGATGGTCAAGGTCGAGAGCCGAGCACACCTTTCCTGCTCGCCGAGGTTAAGTCCACGAGCACAACTGGACAAGACCCGGCCCAGGGCAGCCCGACCCGTTTGCTCAGAATCCTGGCACACCTTTTAATGTCTGACCGGGGCCCCACATGGTATGGTGGTGACACTGTTGCCGATGGCCGGCACATGCCTCCAAGGTGTCATCATTCCTAGCGCACATGCCCGACATAGTGATCTGGCCACGTGAATCGGGTTAAGGGGACAGCCGCGCATCCCAAGGAATATTACACTTATCCCAGCTGTCAGAGGGACCCAGATACCACTAACGTGGGAGTGGACAGCCTGGAAAGGGGAAGAGCGGGAAAAATGGAGTATAAAAGGAAACGAATGAGTACGTTACAAGGGTTGGCATTTCTAATTCACAAAGGGTTGGATTTTTTGACTCACAGGGTTGGAAGAATGGAATCCGCAAAAGGGGTTGAAGAAATTAATCTGCAAAGGGGTTGGAAAATCTGATTCAGAAAGAATCCGTAAGTTGATACAGGTTCTTTTCTAATTTCTCTTATCTGAACTTTCTGAAAAAACACCATACTTATCCAAAAAGGGGGGGGGGCGAAATAATACCCCTTTCATCTTTCCGGTCTCCTTCACTAAGGGAGATACCAAAAAGAACAACCCGATTACTGACTTGAGCGTCGGAGGGTTTCGCGGAACACGCCGGCGACCTCGACACTGTTTACGTGAGTACGGGACCGGGAGATCTCCGTTCTGAAGAAGACAGCGGAACAGGACGAAGGAGGTAATCCTGCTCGAGATCGAGCTTATCGCGAGCAGAAGGATCGAGGCACTGTTTGAATCCGCGAGCAGAAGGTTCAGATAGTCCAGCTCGAACTATTTGGAGGTACTGTTGAGGCACGCGGGAAAAATTGCATCAACAACTTTTGTTATTTGTGCACCTCAGGTTAATCATACTGAAATCCTCCTGACTTATCTACACGATTGGTTTATGGTAGTACTACGCTAAGCTGGTGCGACTTTTCCATTATTTCTCTTTAAGTAAAATCTTATTACTAGTAAAGTAATTAATTAATTCATTTTATCATCTACTGGTGAATGTTACCGTATCCATTTTTTTTTCAGTCGTATTAAACTTTTATCACTTCTTAGAGAACAATAATCTTGATTAACTGGCCATCAATGTTAATCATGCCAACTTTGCTTAAAATCCCGCACTTTATCAAGTGGCCAATTAATCATGTCAACTTGGCTTAGCTTTTTCTTTTAAAACAAATTGATAGTGGCCAACATTTATATTTTTTTAGCTTTTTCTTCTGTTGAAAGTGGCCCATATTTATATTTAAAAATGTGAAGTCATGTCTAGCTACAAATTAAGAAAAAATAAATAAAACGAGGAGGAGAACAAAGGTGACGTCCTTGTTTTAAGCCTGAACGTATCCTAATGTCTTTGAATTTACAACTGTCAGAGGTAGGTGAAGCTCACATATAAAGGCAAGCCAAGGAAATAAGAAATTGCCATCTCACTTGTAGAAATGAGTACCCACTCAGTTCATTTTACATCCATGTTTCTTTTCTTCATCACACTATTGCAAGTTGCAGCCTTTGAGGAGGGAGATCGTGCTGCCCTGCAGGCCTTTAAGTCAATGATTGTTCACGACCCTCAAGGAATGCTCAACTCATGGGATGATTCTCGCCATTTCTGCGAATGGGAGGGCATTACATGCGGTAGCAGGCACAGAAGAGTCACAGCCCTAGACCTGATGTCAAAAGCCTTGAGTGGCTCCTTGTCTCCTCACATTGGCAACCTCAGCTTCGTGAGAGAGATCAATCTTATGCATAACTCTATCCAAGGTGAAATCCCCCGTGAATTTGGGCGTCTGTTCAGGTTAGAAGCTCTGTTTCTTTCAAATAACTCCCTGGTTGGGAAAATTCCAGCCAACTTGTCTTATTGTTCCAGGCTCACAGTATTATCCTTAGGATTCAACAAGCTCGTCGGAAGTATTCCATCTGAGTTTGTCTCTCTATACAAACTCAAACATCTGGCTTTGCACATAAACAATATGACAGGAGACATCCCACCTTTTCTCGGGAATCTAACATCCCTGGAACTTTTGTCTCTAACTTTCAATTCTTTTGGAGGAAATATTCCAGACTCACTGGGTCAATTGAAAGAGTTGAAAAGTCTTGCAATTGGTGGAAACAATCTCTCCGGTGCTGTACCTTCTTCCATTTACAATCTTTCCTCCCTTGTTAATTTTTCAGTGTCTCAAAATCAAATTCATGGGAATATACCACCAAGTTTAGGTCTTACTTTTCCTAATATCAAAACCTTCCAAATCAGCCAAAACCTATTCATCGGATCCATTCCAGTATCTCTATCCAATGCTTCAAAACTCGAATTTATTGATATTGGAGATAACAGTTTTTCCGGAAAACTTTCAGTCAATTTTGGAAGCATGAAAAATCTTTCATTACTAAATTTACCAAATAATAATTTAGGAAGTGGAGACAGTGATGAGATGGGGTTTTTGAATTCTTTGGCCAACTGTAGCAAATTGCGATTTCTCAATTTTGGTGAAAATCAATTTAGAGGAGCATTGCCAGATTCAATGGCTAATCTGTCAAGTCAACTTCAACTTCTGTTCCTTGGGTTTAATCAGTTATATGGAAACATCCCTTCCGGAATAGGTAACCTTGTTAACTTATATTTATTAGGGATGGAGATAAACCAATTTACAGGCACAATTCCTAAAGAAATGGGTAAGCTTCTGAGCTTACAAGGCTTGGATTTGAGAGACAACCATTTCACAGGGGAAATTCCTTCCACTCTTGGAAATTTGTCATCATTATATGCAATTTTTTTAGGCAATAACAATTTATCAGGATTCATCCCTTCTAGTCTAGGAAATTTGAAACGATTGGCAATTTTTTCGATGTCCAAAAATGACCTTAGTGGAACTATCCCAGAAGACATTTTCAATATATCCGATCTTTCATATGCACTGGATTTATCCCTAAACCACTTCGTTGGATCTATACCTCGAAGGATCGGCAAACTGAAAGCTTTAAGGATTTTGGATGTGTCTAGTAACGCCATATCTGGTGAAATTCCAACTGAACTTGGTCTTTGCTCTAGCCTTGAAGAGATTTATCTGGCGGGAAACTTCTTCCATGGATCCATTCCTTCATTTTTCAAAACTTCAAGAGGTATTCGAAAGGTTGATCTTTCGCGGAATAATTTGTCGGGCCAAATTCCAACATTCCTCGAGGCTCTTTCTTTGGAATATCTTAACTTATCCTTCAATGATTTCGAGGGGAAACTACCAACAAAAGGAATTTTTGCAAATGCAAGTGCAATATCAGTTGTAGGTTGTAATAGACTTTGTGGGGGCATACCTGAATTGCAATTGCCCAAATGCACTAAGAACAAATCAAGTAGTCAAAAGATGTCTCGAAGACTGAAAATAATAATCACAACTGTTAGTGGCTTTTCAGGATTAGTCATGGTGTTATCTATTATTTTCTATTGGCGCAAATGGAGAAGGGGATCTTCTAGGCAGCCTTCAAGGCCAATGATGAGAAAAGCATTTCCAAAGATTTCTTACAAAAGCCTCCTCAAAGCAACTGATGGATTTTCATCAGCACACTTGATTGGAGTGGGTAGCTTTGGCTCAGTGTATAAGGGAGTGTTTGATGAAGATGGAATTGTTGCTGCAATCAAAGTGATCAACCTTCAAACCCAAGGGGCTTCTAAGAGTTTCATGGCTGAGTGCAAAGCCTTGAAAAATATCCGTCATAGAAATCTTGTCAGAGTCATAACTTCATGCTCAACTATTGATTTTCAAGGTAACGACTTTAAAGCTATTGTTTATGAGTACATGCCAAATGGGAGCCTTGAAAAATGGTTGCATCCACATATAGTTCCACAAAGAGACGAAGAAATAGAAATTCAGGAACTTACCCTTCTTCAGAGAGTAAGCATTGCAATTGATGTGGCATTTGCACTAGAATATCTTCATCACCACTGCCAAGAACCAATTCTCCATTGTGATTTAAAGCCAAGCAATATCCTTCTCGATAGTGACTTGACTGCTCACATTAGTGATTTCGGACTAGCTAGAATATTTCATCAAGTAGTATCAAATCCAACTTTAAGCAGCTCTATTGGAGTAAGGGGAACAATTGGGTATGCAGCCCCAGGTTATAACTTATATTCTAATCCATAATTTATTATTTTAATTTTTTAATTTCTTTTTGCAACTTCTAACTTCTTAATAAATCTTATATTGAATGGCAGAGTATGGCCTTGGAAGTGAGATGTCAACAAATGGAGATGTTTATAGCTATGGAATATTGTTGTTGGAAATGGTGACAACAAAAAAACCCACAGATGACATGTTTGAGGGAGTTTTGAATCTTCATAATTTTGCAAGAATGGCCTTGCCTGATCATGTGATGGACATCGTGGATCCAATACTTCTAAATGATGATGAAGTTTTGGCTGGTATTGATGATCATAGACTAAGTCCGACAAGAATTAACAACAGATTAGAATGTCTCATTTCTATGGTCAGAATTGGAGTTGTTTGCTCAATGGAATCACCGCAAGATCGAATGAACATGACTGATGTTGTCCATGAGTTACAATCAGTCAAGAACATTCTCCTTGAACCTGAAACTGTTCAACAAGCAAATAGATAACTAGATGATACAATATTCTCCTGTAGTTTTCGCCTAAGTGTTATAAATTTACATTGTATCTTGTGAGATAAATAAAAGACTATTACTTTGTTTCATGTTTTCTACAGTCATAGTCTTATGAATCACAAGGCAAAAATGTTAAAAGCTTCATCAAACAGAAGAAAAGAAATTTAATCTTAAGCAAGGAAAATGGGGCTGCCGGAGGGAAAAACAATTTTATAACAAGCGTATTAATTCTATAGGTTTATAATGAAAATTTTGGCAGTTTGGAGTATCAATTAGAGGTGGCAATGATGAATATTTGTTGTTCAAGTTGAATTGAGCTTTATTAGTTTATTTTAAAATCCGTTTGGTCCTAATTTTATGTAGGACTGTTGGGAATGAGACAGACGAAATGAGAGAAGCTTCTCAAGCCTGTTGTTTGACGAAAATCCAAATCTGTTTGATGAAATCCCTCAATGAATGCATATTGGGTCTGCTAGAAGCTATAAAATTTTATCAACCAGTTCCGGATTTTTTATCTTTGGTCTGAATGTTTAAGCCAAGATCAACGAGGACTACCTCTCTAAAAAATCAGTACAAGCTTAATGTAGATGTGGATTATTAGTCCTTAAAAGAACTTGGCAAGTCTAGGGGCAGTTGTTACAAATGAGGTGAATTCATGGCCGAGACAGAAAATAACTCAGGCTTTAATGGTGATGTTGAGCTTGCAGAGGCAGAAGCAATTAGATTTCCACGTCCAAGTTGATATTGCCATTGATGACAGAGTCGGATGCTATGACAATGTTGTAAATTTGACAAAGGGTAATGAAAGCAGCTCTCAAGCGATCTTGTGTGCACTTTTAGAATTTCAATGACGAGATGATAACATTGTAACAGGACAACTAAGCTATTTGCTGCAATACTGACCAAGAGTATACATAGATTACAAATTTATATATTCTAGTTATAGGCTATAGATGTTGCAACAATACAACTTCTCCAAAAATATTGTAACATATGCATTTGTTTTATTTATATATGTAAATAATTAAATCAAGAGGGGGTCTATGTGATAAATCAAGAGGGGTCTATGTGATAAATCAAGAGGGGCCTATGTGATAATCAAGAGGGGGTCTAGGTGGTATTTTGGGTGTGTTTAAAAGGTGGAAAATCGGGTGAAGATTCGGATTGAAACCGAGAGAGAGAGGAGAGCTAACATGTTGACCCGTTTGACCCGACCCGACCCGAACCCGTGAACCCGACCCACCTGTTTCTTCCATTTCCGGCCACCTCATCAGCCGAGCAAGGTGTCAAATGAAAGCTTATGAGCCGGCCGTCCACCCCCACACGTTCTTACAGTCAAAAATGCGCGGAACGTTGCTGGTGAAGCTCAAAATTTTCGCAGATTTATAGCGGACGATCGCCGCCGATTTTGGCCGCCTTTGGCCGCGCCACCAGCTGGAAAAGGTTCCTCACTTCACCATCTTCTATTCCCGACCAGTCACCGATACCGAGGAGGCCGATTTGCCGCCGACCGATCATCCCAAAGCGCCACCGCCGCTTGGGAGGTCACCACCGGCACCGTTAAACTCACCTCGTTGGATGAATTCCAGTCAACGTGGACCGTAGGAGCATTTTGGTAATTTCTCATATAGAGGGTAATTTTATAATTTCAAGCTTTGAGGATGTTTTTGCAATCTGAATTGAGGATCAATTGATAATTTTATGATATTGAGGGTAAATTAGTAAATTATGAAATTGAGGTAGTATAATTTCGAATTTTATTAGTAAATTACGAATACGAGATTAATACGGTAAGCCGAGAAAATTGAGAGTTGTAATGTTAGGATAAATATTTATTTTAAGCGTTATTTTGTGACATTAGTTCGGATTATAAATATGGGAAGTAATTATATCATTTCTGTAAAATAGGTGGATCTACGGACAAGAATCTATTTGCGGACTTGGGTGATAGCCGAGTCTGAGTTGTCGCTATGAGTGAAATATATTAAAATTATTTGCGTACGTTATTTTAATATAGTAAAGCTTGTTCGTGAAATAAGTATTTTAATTGTTTTCATTTAATGGTTCTCCGAAATAAATGTTTATTACGTATAAATATTATCCATTTTAAATTGATGAAAGAGATGATTGATTTTCGAGCATGAATTAAAGTGTATTTATATGGATTTCAAGCATGATTTAAAAGTGTATATATGTTGATTTTGAATATGATTTAAAGAGTATATGATCCATCTTGAGCATAATTTAAAATGTATATATATTGATTTTGATCATGATTTTAAGTGTACATTGATTTCGATCATGATTTAAAGTTTAAAGCAAATACCTATTCCCTCTAGATGAGATGAGATAGTAAGCTTTTGGGGCCCTTCTGAATACACATATAGGATTTGGGCCGTGTGTTTGCGCGCTTTCTCCCTTTGCGGGTATATGCATGCAGACAAATATTGAGATATAAGAGTGGGTGGTCCAGACACGATGTCGCCAGATAGCGCATCATAGCACGTCTGTTGAGATCCAGGTATGAGTTATACTGATGAGCATGAGATGGTACATCCTTCCGTCTATCCGTGTAGTTCCGGGTATAATGGTACTCAGATAGTACATCATTGCCGTCCGTTGAGGTCCGGATATGACTAGATTCTCCCCCGGGTATTTGTTTAAGGATATTTGTATTACTTAGTATTTGATATTTCAGCATGAGATGATATTTCAATATGATATGATTTTCTAGATTTTGTGGCAGTATCAAATATTTTTATGTTCAGAATATGATTGAAATGAAATAAATTTTTACACTAAAATAATTATTTGAAAAAATGTAATTATATAAGCGATCTATTTATTTTTGTAAGTATTTTATTTCTAAAGCTACTATCCACTCATTGAATTCACTGAGTTTTATACTCACTCATTTTTATTATATTTTTGCTCACAGGAGATTACAGGTACAACAGTTAACTCAGCAGCTATACATATTTGAAGTCATTTTGGCCATGTGAGGTTGTCTGAGGACAATAGAATAATTATTTTCTTTTAGTTAATATATAATCATTCTATTTTGGAATTATACTAGGGGTGTGATATAAGAATTATAAAACGTGTGTATTATTGTATATGTTACTGGATGTGACTAATTGAAGTATTTTGATGTATAATATATTATTTGGGAGTGCTTATATTGTAATTGCAGGTTTGAGAATATTATATATTTAGGGGAGGTTCTGTCGAAATTTCGGTAGAATTCTCATTAATAATAAGATGATTTTTTTATCTTTGAGTTCAGTTGTTCAAGATAGGTCGCTTATGAGAATGGGGTGTGCATCTCAAACATATATATATTTCACCTTCTGAGAAAGTTCAACTTTCCTATGCAATATGCAAAAAGAAATGCAAGAACAAGAGTATAGATAATAAGAACAGCAGCCGTAATCGGCAAGCGATGTGGTGAAACCCAAAATAATCTGCTAAGAAGGAAAAGATTGTTCTTGTTTCACCAAATACAACAATTTCCTTGTCAATATCTCCATATTGTGAAGTAACCATCCCATTTAGTGCCCAAGAGCTAGGCATCATATAATACAACCAAATACACCAGTCGGGAATTTTCTGCAGAAAATTGAATACCAAAGTTAATATTCAAAACATTTGCTAATTATATTTATGCTCACAGATACACATAAATGTAGTGGCTTACCGGTCCACGAATCCGAAATCCAGAAAAGCAGTTATATAATGGATAGAAAACTTAGGATAGAATTGAAGCAATCAGGAAATTTGGTGTCAGTGACACTGGTAGCATTCGCAGATAATTGTAAAACATCATTGTATAGAACATCGCATAAAAATTTAAGAAAACTTTATAAGCTGACCCATTATATCCGATCATTGTATAACCGACGATCATATACGAAATCAGTATGCATATCTAAATAACAAGAATTGCAAGTTGAACACAAACTAAGCCAACATAAATAATGAAGTAAAGTTCATATGTACCCGCGCAAGTGCATAAGCCAATGGAGCGTACATCCCTGCGAATCCTTCACAATACATAGCGGTTGTCTCCTCTCAACGTTTGGTATGACTGATGAACAATTGTTCATCCCCTAGAATACCATATGGAATAAATCTTGTTGGTTATCTCTGGCAGATTCAAGGGAGAATAAATAGATTGTTGAAGTATAAAGCTCAAATCTTAGTTTGTAGTCAAGTCTGACGGTCGGATATACGATCAGGGACGGTATGCTATCTCGTTTGTAAAAGCTTCCGGAGATGTCTAATATTCATTTAATGTCGGCAGGAAGGAGAAGTGACGCACGTGATCAAACACGTGCATCGCTTACTCAATACGGCAGCCACATTTGCCGTTTGCATAACAGAGTGAATGAAGACTTGACACGTGTCCATTGGCTGGTTCAAATGGCTGTTGAAAGTTGTTACATTAAAGGGAAGCTTTTGGGTTTGGGAACAAACCCAGAAAACGTGAGCTGCCTGTTAGGGGATATATCTAGATCAATTTCTTTGTGTATAAAAGGCCTCATGGTCTGTTATGGGGCTTATGGTGTTTAGTTACACCTTCTCTGCAACATTGTACCTTGTGAAGGTCTTAATCCTCTTTTCACAGTGAATGTAGGCTTGATAATTGCTGAACCACTATAAAGTACCCTTGCAGTGTGTGATTGATTCTGTTTTTTAACTGGTCTCATTAGTTTGCTTTGACTAAATCATATCTGTTCTTCCAAGTCTAGGTTCCTTTCTTGCTGTTCTAAGATTAATGATCATTAGAGTGGATTTTGGGGAAGTTGAAATTAGTGCTTTGCTGGTTAAAGCTTCAACATAGATGTTAAGGTGCTTGCAAACTACACTAATAATTTCGACTTACTAAAACGAATGAAACTAGAGCGGTTGTGCTGATGATCTTTAGTCAATCAAAAGTAGTTTTAGGTTCATTTTAAACAACAATACATAAATTTGTGCACCAAAAAACTCCAATTAATATACTTGTCTTCTGCTGCCGCTGTTGCTGACGTTTAGACAAACCATGATGTGTAGAAGTCAGATAGACAAGCAAGAAAGTCAAGAGCATAACCTGTTGATCGAAAGTGCTCAATAAACCTCGATAAGGAGGAAGGTCGAATATAAAATATTTAAAATACCAAGATTTGCTTAAGGGAGATGGGGATTAAAAAATTATTTGAGCTCAAACCATGACATCTTATCACTAAACATATGTGAAATTTCCCACAATATTATGCGTGGAAGCAGAATGTGAGTTAGTTCACGGAAAGCCTCTGCCTACACTGGACACTGGAATTCTTGTTAAAGCACAATTTCGGTTAGTACATCAAAAATTTAATTAATTAATTTTAGACTTCAAAATTAATACCAATGGATAGGAAAAAGAGTTAATTATACACATGTAGACGCTCTCCATGCTCATATGTATATATATTCATAAAAAGATATTTTCGCAGAATTTCAACATAAAGGGCACCTTTATCTTATACTTCTGAACCGAGGGTTCGAATCCTTTACGTATGTATCGTGAAAATTGATTTTCTTTCACATCGCAACCTTCAAATTTGACAAAAAATAAGTGTAAACAGTGGAGTACAACTTTTAATGCATAGGATAAAATATGGGTTTTAAATTATTATTAGATAATTTTTGAATATTTTATTCATTATTAAATGTTCAGATATTTTCGATGCTGACTGAAAATATCAAAGCCTTAAATTAGTCGGCACAAAGAATAAGCTGCAATCCACTACTAAACAATTCATAATTATATATAGTTAGCACGCCAAGTTAGAGTTTTATTTTTCTGTTTTTAAATAGTATTCTCGCAACCAAATTTTTTTCCACGCATGTGAGCAGCCATCTCAAAATTTTTTTACCAATCAACCAATTAACTGTATCCATAAACATTTAAAACTAATTTACCTTTGTTCATATTTATCATTTTCAAGTCATTTTTTCTTGTAGGACTTTGCAAAGCTGTTGTGTTTCAAGTCACAGCAACTCGAGATAAGCACCATTGACGATGTTAGTGATGTAAAAAACCTGGAAGGTAGAGCATGTAAACTCTATTTAACTGAAATTTTATTTTTACACTAAATAAAAATAAAAGAAAAAATTAGGGGTTTTCACAGTTCGATTTTCTTTAAATCATAATTAAATTGAATTAAGTAAAAAGACATAACCTATTAGCATCTGTCCGTTTGGTTGTTTTGGGCATTTATTTGAAGTGATATTTTTGAATTTTCAGTTTTCACTAATTAAGTTTTTTCGTTATATATATTCCTTAAATTTCTTGTAATACGTCTCAATTGTTCTATGATATTATAAAGTTTTCGCTTAAATGCATGCTCAAATCTTTAAGGATTTAGAGTTGTAATCTCTACAAGATAATAACAAAACTTGATACTGTGTCTGGGGTTAATATATTATTTACAAGATAATAATAAAAATAGTCATAAAAATTAACTAAATTTGGATTAACTGTCCCTCAGGATGATACTATTGCATGGTTCTCTAGGATGTGGAAAAACCTCCCCTTTGAGGATTTTTTCTGTAACATATGCATTTGCTTTATGTATTTCAGTAAATAATTAAATTAAGAGGGGGTTTATGTGATAATCATGAGGGGGTCTAGTTGATATTTGTGGGTGTTTATAAAAGGAGGAAAACTGTGTGAAAATTTGGTGTTAAACCGAGAGAGAGAGGACAGACCCGCTGACCCAACCTGAACCGACCCGCCGTTTTCTTCCATTTGCGACCACCTCACCAGCCAAGCAAGGTGTCAAATGGAAGCTTGTGAGCGGGCCATCCACCCCCAACCGTCCTTGCTGCCGAAAAACGCGTTGAATGCCGCCAGTGAAGCTCGAAATTTCCGCGGGTTTGCGCGGACGATAGCCTCCGATTCCGGCCGTCTTTGGCCGCGCCACTGGTTGGAAAAGCTTCCCCACCTCACCATCTTCCATTCCCGAACAGTCACCGGCACCGAGGAGGCCGTTTTGCCGCCGACCAATCACCCCAAGGAGCCACACATACGGTCAACGTTGACAGAAGAAAATTAATTTTACTAGTGATGAGGAGTGTTTGGAGAAGATATGAGAGTTTAATAATGAAGCCACACATGTCGATTTCATCACCAGTAGGGTACCCGACCTATACCAGATACACCTGATAATTAAGCGGGTTCGCAGAGAATTTCATCTTAATACTAAGGTAGTTAAAGAAAATCTCCAAAAATATATGCCACGTATGATATCTCTGTCACCTAAAGAGAATATTGAATTTGGCAAAATCAAATAAGGAATATCTTATTGAAAAAGATGGGATAGGTGGTTGTCACACCTGCAAAAAGTAAAGGGCAGTACACCAAAGACACTGGTCCTCAGCTGCCATGCTTGTAGCTACCCTTAAAACTTTTGCAGTGGAATTCTGGACCACCGCAATGTACATTGCGTGTACCAAATGATAAATCCTGCCAATAATACCTTTCTGCTCCCCAAATGTGCTCCTAATGACCTAAAATTATGATAAAGGCAAAAGGACGAGAAAATATTGGAAGGGACAATAGAATCACCATTAGAAATATGCCATGTGATAGGGTACCTATGGTACACTATATAAAGCTAATAAGGTTCTATCTCTACAATATACATAAACAAAAACATAGACCCTACAAAATGATTGAGGTCTTCTATAACCTTCTACCATTATTTTAGAGAGCTTGCAAGCTCCTCTCTTCATAAAAGTTCAAAAAACTAACTTAAGCGTTAGATTATGGTCGCCGACCACTCTCAACTGCACTTCTAATCTCTTTTTTGTTATTTTATAGGTCTGAGCAACTTTTCGAGCTCTCTCATTTTAAATCCAGACCTCTCACCATAGTCGTCCCACTTACATTGTTCCTCAATCTCTAAAACACCTAAAATAGTCCATACATCCCTACTTAGTGAGTTATCCCGCATCCCTAGCAAAATAAATTAATTATTCTTACATAGGTTTTGGTTGTCCCTTTTACAACTATTGTAGTTATTTTAGGTAGATTTTGGGAGGTGAGGAAAGTAATGACCAAAATCTATTAACAATAAATTTAGTTTTTGGGGTGTGACTTACCTTACCGTGTTATGAAGTGTAGGCTATTTTTGGGCTTTTTGGAGTTAGAGGAAGAATGAGAGGATGTGATAATGGTGAAAGGTTTAAGTTGAAGGTGAGAGTGCTTGAAAGAACCTTTTATAGCTACAAAACAATGAAAATAAGGTTAAAAGTGGAGCCAGCAGTGGCCGACAACTATACTCCGATGCTCAAGTCAGCTACTTGAGTTTTTATGCAGTGGAGAGCTTGCAAGCTCTTTAAAATGGAGGGTGGAGATTGAAGAAGACCTCAACTCCTTATATATTCTGAGTTTTGTTAGTTATGAAAAGTTATGTATCAAATAAAGAATCTTGTTGTCTTTATATAGTGTGCCTAGGGTACCCAGCCACGTGGCACAATTCCAATGGCAATTCTGCTGCCATGTCGATGATATTTCTCATCATTTTGTCTCTATCACATCTTTTGATCCATTTAAATCATGTATAGGAAATAGTGGTGACATTGTTGGCAAACTTTTTCATTTTGTACTTGTAGGTATATTGCAATAGAGTACATAATATTTCTGTAGATGCTGTCTAGACAACTATAGGTATGGCAGCTAAGGACAACTATCTTTGGTGTGTTGATTTATCTTTATGGTAGGTACAATAACCGTTTGTCTCCTCATTTTTCCAAGATATTCCCCATTTGATTTTGCCAAATGAAATATTATCTTTTGTTGTTTGAGACATCACGTATGGAAGATTTTTTTAGAGAAAATTTCACATCATTTATGGAAGATATTTTTGGAGATTTTTTTACCACATCGGTCTTTGTATGAATTATCTTGTATACTCTCTTAAGTGAATCTAATGTACCCCAAGTGGACATTTTAATCATAAAACTTCATATTCGACATGTGGCACTTCATTATTGATTTATATTTCTTCCTCAAACAACAACCTTTGGTTTCTTATAGTGAAAGTAGTTAAGGCAAAAGAAACTCATAGAAGTATTGTAAACGACATGTGTTGGCTATCCAACCAATCATGTTAGTGGGTTTGAATAAAAGAGATACCTTGATTATCCTCCATTGGGCTGACTATATATCTTTTTAAGTCAGAAACTCCTTTCTTTTCCTCACTCTTAGTTTCTAAATCCAACAAGTCTTGATTATTAAGGGGTATGAGGGCTACCCTAAAAGATCTTGAACATATTAGGCCAAGTGTAAGATTCCCTCATCTATCCTTTTAGGGTATCCCACAAGGATGAGACTCTAGAGTATATTATGACAAATGAGATAGCCCTTCAAATTTACCTTTTCTACCTGGGATTTTGTTTATCCCTTCAGCCTTTTTTTGTGAGGATGTTTAGCTTTCTCTAGGTTGCCCTAAACAATTGTCCTTACCTAGGTAGAGATTTGTTTGGCCTTTAGGTATTATGGTCGATGGTAAGTGGAGTCAAGGTACCCTTGTTGACGATGAGCTAAAGCCAGATCCTAGGACCTCTTCATTGGATTGGTCGACTAATAATAGTAGGAGTAGCAGCAAAAAGCATAAATTAGATTTAACTCTCTATCTATAAATGTTTTCTTTCATTTTATGTTGTAGCACTTAGGTGATGTCTTTTAAACCCTACTTCTTTCCTTTAAAACATTGAGGACAATGTCTCATTTTGATTGGGGGAAGGGAATAGTCGATGATTGTGGAATGTCTCCATCTTTGAGAAGTTTTTACTAATTTTTGTTGTATGAACTAACTTTAGCTTAATTTTTGATTCCAAGATGGCTGAATATGGAGTGTAGTGATTCTAAAAATATATCTTCTTAGTCTTGTATTTAAAAAAAAATAAATAATAAAAAATAAATTAAAAATTAGGCATTGTATGTGATCTTTTGACATTGGATGACATGATGACTTTCAAATTCTTGTATTTGTATTACCTTTGTCCTTGAGTTATATTACATCATATTTGCTACTCTGTATGCTCATGTTGATAACAAATGTGAATTGAGCGAGTAGATGAGTAAAATTGGTTAAGTTACTTGAAGGATTGCATATGTCCTAATAAATTCCAAGTGAGTTTTTAAGGCCTATCATTTTTCTTGGAGAGTAACCCCTTTTTCCCATTCTTCATATAGCTTAG
Organism: Murraya koenigii; assembly: GCA_025617385.1. Classification (NCBI taxonomy): domain Eukaryota; kingdom Viridiplantae; phylum Streptophyta; class Magnoliopsida; order Sapindales; family Rutaceae; genus Murraya; species Murraya koenigii. The sequence continues at coordinate 1,895,332 of CM046819.1, read as the reverse complement.
CAATTTACTATACATGATCTTTATATTTTCCTTAGAGTCAAACATATTTTTAAAAAAAAATATTTGTGTTGCTTCATGTAAAAGTCCATCAAGTTAGTAAATATGGAAAACTATTTAGAGCTCTAAAAGATGATGGAAAGGCCATCTTTGACCTGCTTGAGCTTTTTTCAACCATCCCTTTTGAAAAATATCCATAGTTAGCCATTTTGAGCCTAGATAAAATAAATAAAAAAAAAAATTTTGTTAACTCATCATCTTGTTCTACTCCAATTTAGTGTAGTAGCCTAAGTTTTATGTGTTCCATCATCTACTCCTGTTTGAGAAAATTTTAGATGATTATTTTAAAATAAAAATGGTGCAATATATATATATATGAAAGAGAAAGATGATGTGCAATTAAGAAAAGAAAAAAAAGAAAAAATATATAATAATAATAATAATAATAAATAAATAAATTGCACTTTATAATTTCCAAAAGATCTCTATTTTTTTCCTATTGTCCCTTTTTTGTTAATCATATCCTTAACCTACATTACATCATAATAAAAGTCCTTCTTGATTTTAGGAAACTATAATCTGAAGTAGAAGCTAGTATTATGGACTAAAATAATGTACTGATACATATAAAAAAAATGGTTTAACTATCATTTCATTTTATTTGGTGTCATATTCTAAGCTATGGGCATTATTCTAAAGTTCAGGATATGAAATAGAGCAACTTGAAGTAATAGAAAAAAGCATAAACCGAGTTGAATCATAAAATCAAGTTTCAGCCCCAAAATGTAATTGTTGTGGCTATCTCGGGACTATCTAACTACACTACTTGCATTAAGGCGCTGAAGCCAAAGTTTGGTTGGTAGGGGTTAGCTTATTCCCAGACGAACCAGCTTAGTAACCCACAGACACCAATACATATGGGAACTAGTAGCCACACTATGGCGATGAGAAATTCCCTGTGTGTGATATTGTCATTCATTAATTTCTCTCAGATTATCATTTTTAGAGTGACTGCTTTTCTTCAGTTTATTTTCTTCTGTGAGATTTTGGGGTTGATATGTCACACTTGAAAATGGCTTAATTAATGTAGCTTTAATAATTGATTAGTTTGCATGTGTTTGCTTAATTGAATCATGTGGATGATTAATATGGAGTGATATCTCTTTAGGCTAGAGATAATGCTTATACTTTTATTTGATTATTGTCATTAATTTAATTGAAGAAGTAAAAATAATTGCCTTAAAAAAATGTTGAATTTTATTATCGCTTAATTAGCTAGGGACTAGCAATAAGCTGGTTAGGAGATGTGTTGAGTCCTAGAGAGTATATATTTATAAAGGGTAAAATCATCATTTCACACTCAAAGTCTTACTAACATCTCCACCTTTATATATTTTAAGTCCATTGATATTTAATTGCATATGTTTGTGTATTTTTAATATTTTATGTATTTCAGGGATATTTTAGTCATTTCTCCATAAACGAGAACTCGGATAGCAAAACGGACAATATGTTTTTAACTCATAACAACTAAAAATCATAATTTTAAGATTTTGGTGGGCCTGCTGATGTGTCATTGACCGATGATGTGGCATTGATGGATGATGTGGCAGAAGTCTATTGGACCCAAAAATAAGCTTACCATACCTACAATGCACTAAATCATACTTATTGACTTTTGTGTGAACCGGTAACGTAGCAAAATATTAGTGGATTGAAAAACACACATACTGTTAGGTAATTATAAGTGTTGGAATATACTTTGGTTAAGAGACTGTGGTTATTCACTTGTTGTAAAGGTTCATTAACACCTTAGAAGTCAAGTGTAAGCATTGTTGAAGTCTTGAAGGCACGCTTAGTGAAAACCTCGAGCCCAGTGAGCTTGGAAGTGTGGACGTAGGCGCAATTAGCCAAACCACATAAAAATTCTTGTGTTTGTATTTCTCTTTCCCTTACTTGTTTATATTTACTAGACTTTAATTTTGAGTATTTCGAATTTGTTTGCTTTATTAACATTGAATTAAGTTTCAATTTAGTAATATTTTTTGGAATCCTAATTCACCCCCTCCTTAGGTTACTTAGTTAGTATTCCATCAAGTACACTATATGACTTTTGTGGACTACCGAACTATTGTACACAAATTTCTCTTTTGGTCTCTATCACTGCCAAGGTAGCCAATTTTTTTACCCACTTCTCCACTTTGGGTTCTAGTAGCCTCAACTCCATACTCCAAACTTCAATCATTATGAAACCCGTAAATCAATATGATATTTGGCCACAGGAGCCTTCTCCTCGAACAGATCATCAAGGCATCCCTTCAAAGTCTTGTTCTCTTGAGAGAGCTTCTCTTCAAGGGGAATAAAGCTCATTTTTCTTTTTCGAGTACCCTTAAAGTCGCTAGGAGAGGAGTCCTATGATTTTGTTTCTGTCCCTAAAGCACGTAGATGAGGGGTATCTTTGGATGAGGTGTATCCCAAAATAACTAACAAATCACTTCTCAAATGGTTAAAATTGACATCGAAGTCCTCACTAGAATGATCTATACCTGTCAACCACTAGAAAATAAAATATGGGTGATGGTAAAGTACTTTTACAACACATTTTACCCATATTTAGCAGTTCATCTATCCATAGAAGTAGATGGAAAATTTTGATCAATTAGTCTTACTCTCTCCAATTTGTCTACATACAATATACTACTCTTTCTCTGAAGAGCAAAAAATCTCTCTTTAAAATAATTCACCTTCTTACTCATCTTCTTAATAAGGCACTTCTTCTTCATCCATGTAATATCTCTATGTCATCAAGAGCCCTAAGTAAGAAGGATAAACAACTTATAAAAAATGCAGACAAACAGAAGAAAAAGATAAAAGGCACATACTATCTTCGTTGAATGAGCTTCTGATCAAGTAATTCGTTGGCCGTAAAGGTACAAATAAAAATTTTTTTATTGTGAAAGGAATGAAATAATTTTTTTATTACATGATTAAGAAATGCAAGTAAGCTATCATAAAAGTTATTAACATTTATCAAACTGATGAGTTTTTTTTATAAATTCAAATAGGCCTAAGATGAAAATGTAAATAATACCTCTAAAGTTGCAAGATCTTCTAGTAAGAAAATGAAAGTTCAGCATATTATAGCATTTCATATAGGCTTTCTTGCATGGTAGAGACAACTAAATCCTCTCCAATTGGTGGTCCGGGCATGATTAACAGAGGTCTTAAGGCTTTTGGAATGATGCCTAGCACGTGGCTTCCTCCATTGTAGGCAGCTTCTACAGTAAGCTTTGATAACTCTCGATTATCTCCTCTATATACTAAGTGTATTTTTCTCTCTGCTAGGACTCGACCAAGATCTATGGTTGCCTTAACAAACTCTTTATACTTTCTATAGTGAAACCAAAAAACCACATAAATGTTCTTAAATTGCCTATTTGAAGGCACTGCCATTGAGATAATTATAAAAAAAAATAATAATAACTTGTGAATGTTTAACAAAATAAACTCATATTTAAAGATCTTGGTAACAACCTAATGATGCACAATTGTAAAGGAAGTGGTGAGTTTTTCAAATGACAGGTGAATTTTGTGGTTTCAAAGTCAAAAGCAAAAAGTGGACAATAAGAAAAGATAAAACAATAATCCAAATGATAAAAGAACAGTAAATAAAAAGGATATGTACTGGTAGTTGTGATTGTGGCTCACATTTTCCTCTAGTTTTATGTCTAGAAATGGCTTGAACGCCCACTATGGGTCGATGATAGGTTCTCTTCAGTTTTCTTATGAACTGGCAAACAGGGTCATTTATAGTCAGATTCCCGAGATTATATCATGCATGTTCTTTCTGGAATAATGGCCATAATTGGATAATTGTTCTCTGTACATATCCACTCGGATGCATTTCAAGAGAGAAAAGGATATTATCCAATTACTCCTTATTCAAGCCATCCCTAATGAATTGAATCTTGTCTTTCCTGTTATCAGACACCATTCCTAAAGTATATATCTTTTTATTTCATTCTATTTTGGCACACTTATGACAAGCAACTGAAAGTCGTCGAGCTCTTCATTTTCTTGAGTAGGTTTTTTTACAACAACTAGGTATATACGTAATAAATTTGGGAGGTAACTCACATGCCTATCGTACTTTGGCTTTAATTAACCATCGGATCTTAGAAGGGATGTTATTTATCATAAGTAATCACATGTGTTTGGACCGAGCTTTATAGATTATAAGGAGAGCATTATGAGGAAGTGAAGGAAATCATTTGTGAAGCTTTGCCAAAATTGTGTTGTTATTCATTTCGTCTCCTTAAAATATCAGTTATTATGGGAAACTAAAGTAACCGACTTTGATTGTCATAGAGTATCGTTATCCGTCACTTAACCGGGGTAACAAATTAAAGCCAACTTAAATAAAATAAAGCCTATGAAATCAAGTAACATGTGAAAGAAAACAAAAGAAAATAAAAACACACAACGTAAAAGAAAATGCATATAAGCAAATAACTACTTATAAACGTCCTCTTACTGAATTTACCTCAAGTTCGAATTGGAGTTTATAGATACCACTTTTGATTTCCTTAAGTTATCTTTCTAAGTCTTCAAAGTGGAATAGTAATGCTGGTGGTCGAAGGTCCCAAATAGGATGTGATTGACAAACTTAAAGCAAGTCGTTTAAATGACACTTCACACGTGGAAGTCACTTAAGTTGGACGAAGAAGATCTATCTGATTGAGGTATTCATGATAATTAATGAAAGAAAATATGATTGGTAATTAAACACACTTTAGCAGAAAATAAATAATTTCGAACAAAAGAATAGTAAAATGAAATGATAAAAAGGAATTAAATCACTGAAAAGAAATGGAAATGTCTCAATTCAAATCCGGTGGGTCACTCAAATTGATTTCGATGTCTTCGTCATGTGATTGTACTCTAGATATGGCTTTAATATTTGACCATTAACTTTGAAAATGACACCGTGATAATTGAATAAAAGCACTTTCTGACCTAGTGTAAAAGATTTTCTCATGATATGGTTGTTATAAAAGACTTTCATTTATTTTTTGTAATCTTTAGCATTTTCATCACTGCTAATATCCTCAAATTCTACCAGTTGAAACCTTTTTTTTGAACTATAGTAGGGATAAATGATACTTTCATTTAGTTGTTTATCGTCAAGGAATGATGAGGTGATTTCTTGCAATGTACTTTCTTCTCCAATGATGTATAATCTAAAGTGTTGGGTGATGGTTTAAGCTCGAGTTTTGGTAATGATTTTGATGGTGCCAATTGCTCTTCTTTTAGCTTTTAGTTATTAATATCTATGAATGGTGATGAATCAAGTGAGGCATTAATCTGGTCAAAAACCAAACAAAAGTGAGTTAACTATTCTTGTAAAGGGTCATCACTAAAGTTAGAAGAACGATTATGATTAATTAATTCTTCAAAAAAATTCATATCAACAATTTTATCATCTTCATCATGAAGTTGTTTGGTAATGTTGAAGATATTAAGCTCTATAGCCATATTGTCAAAGAACAATTTTATATTTCTAGTCCTGCATTGAATGTGAGCATTAGCAGTTGCCAAGAAAGGTCGGCCTAGAATAATGGGGATGCGCTTCTTTAAATCTTGCACTGGTTGAGTGTCAATCATAATAAAATTAACATAAAAATAAAACTTGTTTACCTGGATAAGCTTGTCCTCTACAATACCATGAGGTATTTTGATAGACCGATCTACAAGTTGTAACACAACTAGAGTTAGGTGTAATTCTGCTAATCCAAGTTGCACAAATACTAAGCACGGCAAAACATTACTAGCTTCTAAATCCAAAAAGCGTTCTCAAATATGGTTCCCAATACTATACGAGATAGTAGGGGATCCTAGGTCTTTAATTTTTGGAGGAATTTTTTGTTGAAGTATGGAACTAATGTTTTCGATTGAAAGTGCCTTCTATTGAACAAGAATGCTTCTTTTTTTAGTGCAGAGGTCTTTAAAAGTTTTGTATAAGAGGGTATTTACTTTATAGCATCAAGCAAAGGAATGTTAATACTTACTTGTTTAAAGATCTCCATAATCTCACCTGTGGAATTTTCCTTTTTTGGTTTAGCTAACCTCTGAGGGAATGGAGCTTTAGGGATGTACTTTCATGGACAAATTTATTTTTTCTCCTTTGATAAATCCTTAAAATCTATAGGCACAACATGAGTCATCTTTGTCACCAGCATCTCTACCTTTTTGTCAACTTCTTTGGCTTTTCGTAAGGTTATCACAGTTTTGACCTCTTTATATTGCTGGGGTGAGTTAGTACTTACTTCATGTACTCCTTTAGGATTTAGCACTACCTGGCTTGGGAATTTGCCTTTCTCAACGGTAATTGTTAAGTTTTGAACTGAAGAAGCTAGCTGGCCTACCATCCTTTCTAAGTTTGAAATTGATTGGGCTTGTGAATTGGAGCCTGCTCTCATCTCATCCCGCAGTTGATCAATGGTGCTATTTTGTTGATCTATTGTGGAGTGAATAAAATTCTTGAAATTTTGGAATGCTTCCTCCTATTGCTGGGTTGCGAATAGTTCTGGTTCTGATTGTATTTTCTGAATGATTGTTGAGAGACTTAAGGAGCTTGAGGAACTGGTTGCATTGATGGAGCTAGGGCTACTGCTCTATTCTTTTCAAATCCTTGAGACCATGAAAAAATAGGGTGGTCTCTCCACCCAGGATTATAAGTATTGGAGTATGGATTGTAGGCATGTGGCTTTATAGATTTTGCAGTCGTCAAAGATGCTATTTGGCGAGAAAGTTCTTCAACTATCTCTTTGACTTCCTTGATTTCTGATTTTGACTCACCAACATGAACTTCATTTACTCCTTTGATTTTTCTCACATTTCTGAATGATCTGTTTCGCTGTTGGGAATTATTTGCTTGTCGCAGAAAGAAATCCCAAATCTCTAATGCACTTTTTGACATCAACTCTCCTTCACTTGTCACCATTAGCCATTCTTGCACATGTGGCAATTGTCACTAAAAAAAGCATTGGCATTGATGCCATTTCTCATACCCATGATATGTACACTTCAGGTGAATCACTCCTATATTTCAAAAAATTGCTCGTATTCTTTTTTGGTAAACTCTGATATTTTCCTGTAAATAGCATTGGTTTTATGCACTAGGAAGTATTTATTTAAAAATTTAATAACCATTTGTTCCCATGATGTAAGACTATTAGCAGGCAATGTTTTGAATGAAGAACGAGCTCTATCTTTTAAAGAAAATGGAAACAACCTAAGCTTAACATCATCATCTAAAAAATTTTAATTTTTAAAAGTTTGACAAACAACGTAAAAATTATTCAAATGATTGTAGGATCTATCATTTTCTAGGCCATAAAATGATAGGAGACAATTTAGCACACTAGATTTTAGCTCAAAACTCCTAGTAGCTACATTTGAGTATCTTATATATAACATGCTCAAATTAGTTAATGGACTAACGTGGTCTTTAAATGGCCTCTCCTACGGTGCTTATGGTTGTTGTCATAAATCTATTTCAATTTTATCCCCAATTTTCACTTGTGATGCAATGTGTTTACATGTGTGACGTATTTTCTCTAGCTCGAGGCTTATGGGTTCTAAATTATGTGATGATGACCTTCGACTATGCATTCAAAGATCACTTACAAAAGTAAAATTGAAAATAAAGAGAAGAGAAATTATGATACTAACCTTATCACGCTTATTATAACTTTGTTATGAAAATACACTCAAGTACTATGGATGTAAAATAAGAGGAAAAAAATGTGAAATAAAATAAATTAACTGAATTTGAAATGAATTGAAATTAATAAAAATTAATAGGTGGTTAAACCAGCCATAAAGATGATTAATAAGATCAATGTAAAATTACAAAGAAAATTAAATGAAAATTAAATTACGAAATTAAAAGAAAATAAATTAACTTAAAATAAATCAACTAAAATTAAGATAACTTATAGGCGGTTAAACCGGTCATACAAAAAGAAAATTACAAGAAACTAAAAATACAAAAAGATATTTACACAAAAAAATTTACTCTACGAATTGAAATCACATACCTCCCCAGCAACGGTGCCAGAAACTTGTTATGCAAATTTTATTGAACTTGCAAGCATACGAATCTATTAAAGTATAAATTAATGGTTACGACTGTTGATCCCACGAGGAGGTGGATTTTTAATTATGTAGAGTTATTATTATTATTTATTATTTAATATTCTTGTTGTGAAATTTCCTAGTTTATTTTATACTAAGATTGAAATTAAAATTATGGGAATGAATCAATGGAATAAAGTGTTTGGGCCTTAGGATTCATACTCAACATTTCACCATAGGCTTAATATTCTTTTTTTATTTCCAATTAATTTATGAGGGGGTATTTCCACTCCTCATATACCTAACTCTAATAAATATGACATCAAGCGCTTATTGTGTCGGGAAGAATAATCTTATGTTAAATGTGGTATTAAAAATACGTTGTGTCAAGTAATAATAATGTAACTGTTGACAAGGTGGCAAGACTATCTACTAATTAACTTAGATAAATTTTATGTCAACAATAATTAAAGACCTACCACATAAATTAGAGGGGGATTTTTCTCTAACAAATCTAGTGTAAAGTACTCACCATGCTAAATAGTAATAATCTTGCACTAGGGAGCCTATATACCAGTGAAATATCTAGATAAGATTATTACTATTTGTGTGCGATAAGTCAAAAAAATTTAAATAAATTAGAGAAATTAAAAATAAACTTACCAAATTAAGCTCAAAGATTATGTTAAGGCTTCACCTTTAACCCATGCTTGGAATAAATTAGCTACTCATTTTATAACTAGGGGTAAAATAAGAATTTTATTAAAATATATAGAAAATACAATATGGATATATATATATATATATATATATATATATATATATATATATATATAAAATACAATATGAAGAAGGAATTACAAAAAATAGAGCACAAAAATGGATTCAGGGCTGTTGCTAAGAGAGATACTAATGCTCCTCAAGCATATGCTGCTTAATAAAGAGAGTGGCACCTCTAGAATGTTAGGTAATCAAGTAAGAGACAAAAGGTTAGGATTATTGTTCGAGTCATGAAAGATTTATGAAAATGTTTAGTTAAACGACTGTCAGAAAAGTGCCATGATTCAAAATCAAGTTGATGTTTAGATGCATGTTCTTACCGTAATCTTTTACTTGACTAAGCATATGCCTTCCCCTTGTTACGTGGCCTTAAATTTGGCATAATGATTTTTAAGTGATTTAACAAGAAATAAACTGATTAAAAAGAAGAATGTGAACTATAGAAGAGATATATGGGTTTAAATTGAGTGAAAATATACTTATAATGAAGAAATCTAGTGAGAGAAGAAATAGATGAAAACCTAGGTTTGTAATGGGATTTTTGACTATATAAACGAAATAGAAGATTTGAGGCTTATTTTTAGTTCTATGAAAGACATAAAATAAGTGGATGTTAAAGAGAGAATAAGAGTTGGAAGGAAACAGTTTTCAAATAGATAGAGAAACATAATGCTGAATAAAGGACGAAGATGAAGACTGTTCATAAGTCTTGTGAATCCAGTATGCCGGTTGTGACGAATCAGCCGGCCGGTTAATTTCAATGAACGTCTTAAGACATCCAAATTTTTGGTTTTGATTATTTGACTGATCGGTTGATTCTAGTAAGTGCCTGAGCACATCTAGCTTTTTGCTTTTTATTAACTGGCTGATCGGTTGATTCTAGAAAGTACTATAACCCATTTAGCTTTTCGGTTTTGATTATCCAGTTGATCAATTATGCTAAGTGGTATTTCAATTTTTATATATTTTGTACACCTAGTTATTTTTTGCTTAAAGCTTAATTAGTTTTAAATCATTTTGAAATTCAAAACCTTTTAATAAGCCAGTTAATGATGTTAATATGAATGCATATATGAACAATCAACAAACAAATCTATTCAATCCAGAAGTTACATGCCAAAAAAAAAAAAAAAATAGCAACTTAAAATGAACCATTGATTATTCCAAGTTCATGTCTAATCTTAGTGAATTGTTCTTCACTAAGAAGTTTTATAAAGATATCAGCAAGTTGATTTTCATTAAACACAACTTCGATCACAACATCTCCTTTTTTAATATGATCTCTCAAAAAATGATGTCGAATCTCTATGTGTTTAGTCTTCGAGTGTTGAATTAGATTCTTTGACAAATTAATAGCACTAGTATATCACATCTAATAGGAATGTGATCTAGTTTAATGTTATAGTTTCTAAGTGTTTGTTTCATCCATAAAACTTGTACACAACAATTTTCAGCTGCAATATATTCTGCCTCAATAGTAGAAAGTGCAATTGCATTTTATTTTTTTTGCTAAACCCAGAGACTAAAGAATGTCATAGAAAATGACATGCACCACTAATGCTTTTCCTATCAATGTTATACCCAATAAAATTACCATCCAAATAGCATGTTAAATATATGTGTTCCATTGGGATACCAAAGGCTAAGAGCGATGGTGCCAATTAAGTACCGAAAAATTTGTTTAGTAGTAAGCAATTGAGGCTCTTAGAATATGATTGAAATTTAGCACATAAGCATACACTAAACATAATATCAGCCCTACTAGCAGTTAAATAGAGCAAAGATCCAATTATACCTCGATACGTCTTGAGATCAACTTCTTTACCTTTTTCATCCTTGTCTAGCTTGATAGCTGTACTCAATGGGGTGCCTTTTGTCATTCCATTTTCATAACCAAACCTTTTGAGTAAGTCCCTCATATACTTGGTTTACTTTATGAAAATTCCTTCCTCATTTTGTGTTATTTATAGTCTGAGAAAGTACTTCAATTTTCCCATCATGCTCATCTCAAATTCTTTGCTCATACAAGATGAAAATTCTTTACACAATAGCTCATTAGTATAGCCAAAAAATAATATCATCAACACAAATTTGAACTAAAAGAGTATCTTTGTTCTTATGCTTAATGTAGAGAGTTATATTAGCTTTACCCATTAGAAAACTATTTTCCAACAAGAAAATTTTAACTTTATCACACCATACTTTAGGTGCTTGTTTCAAACTGCAAAATTTTTTTGTCAACTTATAAACATTATCTGAAAATTTTTCATTTTCAAAACTATGAAGTTGTTTCACAGACTTCCTCTATAATATAGCCATTTAAAAATGCACTTTTAATATCAATTTGATGTAAGATGAAATCTTTATGACATTAAAACACTAGTAATATCCTAATGGACTCTAATCTAGTTACAGGTATAAATGTTTCATCAAAGTCAATTCCTTCTTTTTGATTGTAAACTTGAGCCACTAATCTATCTTTATTTCTTACAACTATATCAGTTTTAACCATCTTGTTCCTAAACACCCATTTAATGTCTATGATAGATTAATATTCTGGTTTAAGAACTAATTCCCATACATTATTTCTCTCAAATTGATTTAACTCTTCTTGCATTGCCATAATCCAAGATTCATCGTTTTTAGCATCCGAGAAGGATTTTGGTTCAATTTGGTAAATGAATGCAGTATGTCCACATGTGTTTGGAAATGATGACCTAGTAGCAATTCCTCTAGAGGGATCACCTAAAATCAAATTTTTTTGATGAGAAAAAATATAACTCCATTCCTTAGGAAGTGTTTGACAAGTACAGTTATTTTGTTCTACATTTATTTTTTCTTATTGTTCATCTTGATTTTTTGGTGGGGTATCATTTTGCTTGTCCTTTAATTACTCTCCATGTGACTCTTTATCTGCATCATTATCAATAAAATCGTAGTCCAAAGAGCAGAGATTAGATTCATCAAATTTAACATGCATTGATTCCTATACAACCAAAGATCTTTTTTTATAGAGATTATAAGCTTTACTTGATTTTGAATATCCAAAAAAGATGCCAATATAAAATTTTGGATCAAAGTTACCAAGATTATCTTTTATGTTCAAAATAAAATATTTGCATCCAAAAATTTTGAAATAACCAATGTTGAGTTTTCTATCTTTCCAAAGCTCAAGAGGAATCTTATTAAGGGTAGGTCTAATCAATACACAATTTAAAACATAATATGCAGTGTTGATGACTTTGGCAATATTTAGGCAAACTTGTTATTTTCATTTAGCATAATCCTAGCTATTTCTTGAATAGACCTATTATTTCTCTCAACAACTCTATTTTCTTGTGGAGTCCTAGGCAATGAAAATTAATATTTAATACCATGCTCATTACAAAACTATTTAAATGCATGATTTTTAAATTCTCCTTTGTGATCACTTCTAATACATACAATGCTATAGCCTTTTTCATTTTGAACCTTTTTACAAAACACTTTAAATGCATCAAAAGCATCATCTTTTTTAACTAAAAATAATACCTAGGTGTATCTAGAGAAATCATCAATAGTTACCATTTAAACTAGCATACCTAAAAGGTCTAAATAAGTCAATATAAAGAAGTTAAAGTGGCTTTGAAGTTAAAATATAATTTTTGTTTTTAAAAGAAGTTTTGATTTACTTACCAAATTGCCATGATTTACATACTTTATTCTTTTGAAATCTAATTTTTTGAATACCTTTAACTAAATTATTTTTGGAAATCTTTGAAATTAAATCAATGCTTGCACGTCCTAATCTTCTATGTCATAGTCATCCATCATCATGTAATGTAGAAAAATATTTTTCATTTGTTGATGCACATTCAATATCAATGGTATGCACATTTTCACATCTATTTCCAATAAACACAATTTTATCATCACATGCATTCTCTATAATACATCTAGTTTTATCAAAGATAACTGTATATCTTTTATCGCATAGTTGACTAATGCTAATAAACTTAACTTTAAATTTTGGAATAGGTAATATTGTCTAGTATATATATTAATTTTAGACTCTTTAACTTGATTTGTTCTTTCATAGAAAACTTCAAGTTTATTCCGAATTCCTTATGTACTCTCACAAGTAAACACTCTATGGAATTCTTTCTTATCAAATGCACAAAATAAAGCATTCATGGCTTTGGAGTTGAGAGATAATTTTATTTTCTCTTACTCACTCCCGTTAGCTAGATGACTTGGGAATATCTTCCCCTTTCTTATTTTTCATAACAGGAATGAATGGTCCATCATTAACCATCTCCCAAATCTCATAGTTTAAGGCCTATAGGTAAATTCTCATCCTAGTTTTCAAATAAGGATAGTCATTACCATAAAAAGAAATGGTAGCCTAGTAGTATATTGTCCTTCTCTAAATGTAGAATCATATTGAGTTATCATAGATCTTTAACGCTAGACTATTAAGTTGATAACAAGAGCACCTTACTCTAATAGCAAATGAAATACTAAGCAACCCAAGAGGGGGGTGAATGGGTTTCTAAAAAATATTACTAAATTAAAACTTAATTTAATCATAATAAGGCAAATAAATTCAGAATACTCAAGATTAAAGTGTAGTAAATATAAACGAGTAAGAGAAAGAAAAATGCAAACGTAAGAATTTTTACGTGATTTGGCCAACCGTGCCTGCATGTACACCTCTAAGATCACCGGGCTTGAGGTTTTCACTAAACGTGCCTCCATGGCTTTAACAATGCTTACACTTGATGTCCAAGGTGTCTATGAACCTTTATAATAAGAGCATAACCCCAATCTCTTAACCAAAGTGTATTATAACACTTATAATTACCAATTTGTGTTTTACAAGCAAAGACGTACAACATAACTTCAGTCACACTATATAATTGATTACAAGATGAATACTAAATATATGAAAAAAGATTACGAGAATTTTTACTTTTATTGCTCTTAAATACTTTGTGATATATTTGTTTTTCTAACTTTTATTGGGTTTTGAATGAGTTTTTTTATAGTTGGAGAAGAGAGCTAGCCGTTATAGACTTTTTAGTGATAACCAGCTAACCGTTTAATGATAACTAGCATGTCACTACATATTATCGTTAGAGAACAAAAGTTAAATTTTCATATAATCGGCTTGTCGCTTATTGAATTTAGTTTGCTGTTTTATTCCTGAGAGTCACTGTTTAGTAACCAGCTTCCCGTTTGATGAATCCAGTTTGTAGTATTGTTCCCGAGAGTCACTATCTAGTAACCAATCGGCTTATCGCTTAATAAATTCAATTTGCTGTTTTGTTCCAGAGAGTCACTGTCTAGTAACCAACTTGCCGCTTAATGAATTCGGTTAGTCATTTCCAATCTAGAGAGCTATTGACTTGTAATTAGTTTGCCATTTGTCTAATCTGGTTAGCCGTTTACTAAATCTACTTAGGATTCCAAAGCTTCTTCAATTTAGTTCATAAATTTAAAAATATAATTAATTGAATAAAACTATTTTTCTTTGAAAACAAAAACCCTTCTATAATGAAAATATTATGATAAATAACTTAAGCTTTTGTTATTTGGAAAAATGTGGTTTGGTATCATCAAAATCAATTAAATAGTCATATAGGCTAACACCTAACCTAACCTAGCCAAAGCTTCCATCAAATGTTCAAGCCACTATGTAACTTCATTTGATCCCCATATTCAAAAAAATGGTAACGGATGATCTGTTTGTTGTACGACCATATAGGCACAACATTTCACTTGGTGGTAGTCTTTGAATTATGTGCTTGAAAGTCTTTTTTAGTTCCCTAATATACCTTTTTCTGTCGAGGTACCTGAATTGCTTGAACCTCTTTTTGTATTGTGACTTTTTGTAGCAATATTTTCATTTTCATAGCTTTAGATACTACTACTTGGCTAGGTAGTAATTTTAAAGATTTTTTAGGTATCACTAGTGCCTTCGAATGACTGAGTCCAAGAATAGGGTTCTTCAGGTACCCATCAATATAGATATTCATTGACTTATATGTTCCCTCATAGTGGAGTAACTCAACTTTATTATAAATATGGCGATACATCTAGATATGCATACTACTTAGGTTTTAGGAGTTTATGGCAATATTTAACACTTATCAATAACCAAAGTATTTGCATAATAAATTAATTAAACATGTAAATTCACAATTGGTGCAACAATTAAAGGCGAATAATGATTTTCTATCATATTCAAAGAATGATTTTCTAACACTGGTTGCCTCAGGTACTTCGAGCTTATCTCATCAGGTGTACAGCCATTTACTTCGACATGCTCGCTACATATCTTAACAAAAATTATGGTAAACCCTTTTATGAGACATATAGTGATAACAGAGGTTGGTTGCCTACCTTTTTGTTGGGTGATCATAAACATCATAATCCATCATCCGCTTGAATTCACATGGGCAAGATAAATAATGATAAAGGCGCCTGCTCGCTTACCCCTTATGAAATGCTTGAAAACCTCATGATCCTCAATCCGCTTTAAATCACATGAGCAAGATAAATAATAACAAAGGTAGCTACTCGCCGACTCCTTTTCTTTTAGACATTCAACTCTAATGAGTGTCATTCATTTTTAAATTATTTATTCTTTACTTTCAGTAAAAGAATAGAGGTGGGCGTATGCGCACCTTAACAAAACCTTATATCGCTATGGTACAATAATATACTCTCCTTTTGGGTTTTTTTTTTACTTTCTTTCACTTTAACAGCTGTAATTTTTATAATTAGTTTGCTTTATGACTTTATTACTCTTTCTTTACTGGCTCTAACCTAGAGTAGATCATCGTGATTGGAACAAGTCAGGTACCTCAGCATATTCTAAAAGTTAGACAATTTCTAATATTATAACAAATATGGAGCTAAATCAATGGCGATCATAATTCAAATAGTATCTCATACCAATCATTTATGATTGAAAGGACAAAAGAAATGTGCAACATCATATTTTTTAAAGTAATAATACATTTATTATAAGTAATAGGAGCATTAATCACTAAACGACTTGGCTTTGTTAACCTAATTAGAAGGAGGATTACTGGACCACCCATTCTTGTCATAAAAGACTTAATGAATTTAAAATAGCAACTGAACAAACTAAATACCGTAGGTATCCCATGTGGGCTTTTACATATTATGAGCACATAAGCATTATAAAGAGATAAACATTAAGAGATAAAGTGTTTTCCCTAGAGTTACCCTTCTTCTACCAGTGGTTTGGTCTTGCTCGAGTATCCTAGATTCCCTTCACCATTAGAGTTATTAGCTACTTATGTCAAAAAATTGAAAATGACTTAAGCTTTAGTGGCTGAGCAAGGCTTGAGGTCAAACTTTCATTCCCAAGGTGCATCAAATTTTCCAATGGGGTTTAAGTAGGTGTATTCGAGTGCCTCTGATGCCTTATGCGGTGACAATCCGACTCTGGTGAGGTACACCTTCAACTGACTGTTAGAAATAATCTGATAACTTTTTTTAAATGTAGTAGCATAGCAAGCCTGAGCTATTAGTTGGTCTCTTTTGATAGTGGAAACATTATTAGTAGTTGGAACTTTTATGGCCTACCCATAATACATAGATACCATTGCTTTGGTTTTTATTAAAAATGGCTAACCTATAATGAAATTAAAAGCACTCAGGTGATCCACAATGAGAAAATTGATCACGTGAATGAAATAGTAGGTTCCTTATCAAGAGTAACAGGCAGAGTAATAATGCCTTTTGGAAAGACAATATTTCTGGTGAAACCAGTAAGTGGCGTATCATAAGAGGCAATCTTCAATTACTTAATCAACAATTGACCTAAGGCATTTTTTAAGATGACTTCTTAGGAGTTGTTGGTATATATAAGTGTTCTTGCTACTTTTCTAGTTGCAACCTTGATTGTGATGATTAAGGCATTGTCATGGGGTATGAGATACCCTCATCATCATTCTCTGTGAAAAGATTTAAGATAAGGTAATGGGTTACAAGAGCTACCCTACTCCGACTGAAATTAACTTCTTTGCCAATAATGGCAGTTGACAATAGCGATCTACCTTTCTTTTTGATAGCTTTTCTAAACTAGCTAGCCATAGTAAGTCTGTCGGCGATCATCCAAACATGGACTCATTTCTTGGATCCCTGGGTTACTTCACATTCAGGGCGAGTTTTAGGCATATACTTGCTCTTATCTTACTTCATAGATTTTCTAGCCTGCCTCATGTCCACCACGAACTCTTTAATGTACCCATTGAGAATGAAGGACTCTATCTCTTCATATAAGCTAAAGCATTTAGTGGTGTTATAAGCAAAATCTTTATAAAATTCAGATGTGCTTCATGTTTGGTATTTGGACATAAGTTTGGATGGGCAGAGCAGACTGTTGTCTTAAATCTCATAGAAGATATTCGCTAGGAATCGATTAAAATGATTATAAGAATCATATTAGGATCGCTAAGGTGGTTCTCTCTAATCCAATCAGGGTGGCTAGGCATATAGGAATAGGCGAGGGACCCCATCTACATTGTGTCCCTTTATTCTAATCATTTGTTGGGGTGGGCTACCTAATTGGGGTACTTGAGATACCCTTTGTTGGGGTGTTCCTTATTTCTTAAGCTTTTCTCTGATCTTTAAAAGCTTCACCTTGTCTTTGTGCTTTTTTAAATGACATTTCTCATCCATCTCGACCCACTATAAATATCAAGCACATGCTTCTCCATAGAAGAGAGGGTGTCATTTTTGAAAAGAACGCCATAGATTTTCCTACTACATATTCCTTTTAAAGTAAGTTAACGTGTGTTGGTAGCCAAATGTGCTAGTTCACAACACTTTTTAGTGGAAGCAGGTCATATGCTGAACTAAAGTTTTGGATTTCCTTTACCTTATAAAGGCAACCTTGGAAGTCACTTGATTTGTATAGGAAGTATAAGAAAAATCACACATAAATTCTGTGAGCAACTGGTCTAGGAACGATATACTACATACCTTCAAGAATTTAAACCAAGCTTTTGTGGGGCCGGTAAGTGAGTAGAGAAATATTTGACATATAGCCTTGTCGTTAATGCCTTTGTTATGTTCTACTAGATTAGAGGTACTTGAATACTAGGCTCTCTAAATCATGGTAAAAGTGTCTAGGAGAACGATTGTCTAAATCTCTATGGTAAATAGTGAGTTGTATCCCATTAGAGACGAAGCACTGTGGCATTTTGTTTGTTAGTGAGGAACTTAAATTTGGTACCCTTGAGAATAATGCTACTGGTTGGGAAACATTTTTGGCATTCAAATTATTCGAAAGATCGTTACAAGCTCTTTTGTTATGTCTTGTACCCTAGCTATTGCGGGAGTAGCTAGAGGCAGTGTAGTGTTCAACTGTTGTGGGTGGAGGTTGAAGCTTAGATTAGGTACCCAACGGCTCTTTCCTTGGCTTGCTTATGAAGTCTTTATGGCAGACTGTTTTGAGCCGTAGAATGAAGTTTCGGTTCGAGACTCAAGCACTCATAGTCCGAAGGTTCGTATGGATGAGCTCTTCAAAAGGCCATTATAAAATGAGTTCCTTTTTTAGGTGGATACCGGAAGATTACTTAATGGATTTGCCTTTGCTTAAATGGATTGCTCTCATTTGTAGATCTAAGCTCCTTGCTGGCATCATTTTGCCTCCTCTTATGGTCGCCCATAATAGTATTAGAAGGTATGTCAAGTGCCGTTATTCACAAACACACTTAAAACCTAAGCTTGGCTACCATTATGGAAGTTTTTTATACGTTCTCCACCTAAAAGGCACTAATTCTTTTAGGTAAATTTTAGGAGGTAAGAAAAGTAATGATCAAAATCTATCTCATAACAATAAATTTAGTTTTTAGGGTATAAGGTAGCTTACTGCATTGTGAAGTGTAGGCTATTTTTGGGCTTTTTAGAGGTGGACGAAGAATAGAAGAGGTGTGATAATAGCGTGAGGTTTAGGTTGACGACAAGAGAGCTTGAAATAACCTCCTAAATGTGTAAAACAATGAAAATGAGGTTAGAGGTAGAATCGACGATAGTCGATAACTACACTCCGATGCTCAAGTCAGCTACTTAAACTTTTATGGAGTCGAGAACTTTGCAAGCTTCTAAAATAAAGGCTGAAGGTTAAAGAAGAGTTTAGCTCCTTGTATATTGTGAGTTATTTTGGTTGCAAAATCATAATATGTGAAAGAAATAACCTTACTATCATTATATATTGTACCCAGGGTACCCTACCACGTGGCACATTCACAATGGCAATTCTATTATCATATATAGGATATTTCTCATCATTTTATTTAGATCATACCTTTTGGATTGTTAAAATAATGTGAGGAACAATGGAGGTATTACTGGCAAATTCTGTCATTTTGTGCACTACAATAGAGTACAGAATTTTTTTATAAAGCCTGTCTGGAAAATTATATGTGTGGCAGCTAAGAACCGTTGTCCTCGATGTACTGCTTTATCTTTTTAGCCAGTATAATAGCTATTTGTCTACTCATTTTTGACAAGGTATTCTTTATTTGATTTTGTCAATCAAATATTATCTTATGGGGATAGAGAAAACATATATAAAAGATATTTTTATAGATTCTTTGACCACTATGGTCTTTGTATGAATTGCCTCGTATACTCTCTTAAGTGTATATGGTATGCCTTGGGTACCCTGCTTACCTTCCCAATAATCAAATTCATATGATATAGCTCGGGTACCCCGGTTACTTTAGGTAACCACTTCAATCATAAAACTTTACATTCAATACATAGTACTTCATTATAGATTTTCTATTCCTTTTCTAAACAATAGTATTATTTCTCATTCCTAAGATCCCAATACACCCAAACACTCAAATCACGAATTACTTAAAAGTATAAACTTTTATTTCTCTCACTCAACTCTTAATATCTCTATCAAAATAAAGAAGAACAATTGTAGAATAGAATGAATTAAATTAGGGAAGCATCCTTTCTTTTACAACTGAAGAATTGGCTACTGTTCATTTCTATTTTAAATTTGGCATCACTGAAGTTAGTATCACTTTTATTGAAAAACTAGGTGGATTTTTTTTCTTCTTTTCTTTCAATAATTATGGAACTACTTTCTAAAAAAGCGGTGCCCACTATTTTTTACATTCTCCCATTTAAAAATTTGATTGAGAACTAATCAATCTTCATACCATCCTTTCTACTTCGCCATTGTCATATTACTTACGTCTCTGCTTGGCCATAAGGCGATTTGTCCTCTATAAACTTCTCAATGTTGATTGGCTTAGTCAAAACATCTATTAAGTAGTCCTTGGTGTAGATTTCTATAAATCTACACTTTTATCTTTTACACTTATCTAACGAGGTAAGACTGTACCTCTATATGCTTTGCCCTAGAATAAAAGGCTAAATTACTTGTAATGTGTAAGGCACTGTAACTGTCACAAAACACAAGAATTTTCTCTTGTAACTTTGCATCTAAATAGTTTATTTGTGAGCTTATATAGATGCCATGTATTCTGCTTATGTTGTAGATAAAGCCACAATAGTATGCAGTTTTAAACAGCTTACAGTTCCATCCGTAAGTGTAAATATATAACTAGTAATGAATTTCCTTTTATCAAAGTCTACTGTAAAATTTGAATCCATGTTACCATTGATAGTAAATTTTGATTCTTCATAATATATTGCAATATCTGAGGTTCCTTTCATGCATCTCAGAATCCTCTTTATAGTTTCCTAATGCTCTTCACTAGGATTCGCCATATCTATTGGCCATTCCTACTGCTTACACAGTTGTATATCACATCAATAGGTTACCATCTGCTGTGCTCAAATTCAAAACTCCATATGAAAAGATTTTCAACTACAAACCTGTTATGACATGCTTAAATGTTTTGGCTACACTTGTTATCCTTACTTAAGAGACTATAATAAACACAAGATTGCTTATAATTCCAGCAAATGCACATTCATTGGCTATAATCCATCACATAAAACATACAAATGCTTGCATTCTTTAGGTCAAATATATGTAGCAAGATATGTTTTTTTATATGAGTCAAATTTCTTTTTGTTTTTTATTCAATTTTTCACTCAAAATCATATATGTGCTCCTTATATTCATTCACTCCTCAACAAGTTCATCACTTAATCACCTTACCTGTTCTACTAGTATCTGTTAATAATTACACTGATAATTCACAATCTGCAAGTTCTGAAGGCAGTAGTTCAAGTCACGCAGTTCATTCTGAACACTCAGAATCTAACCAAGGTTCACAATAAGCTACCATTAGTAATATACTACCGTCCCATATTTATACACTAGATGATAATCCTACAAGACACTCACCATATTTTTCAAACCATATTTAACCAAAATCAACCTATAATCACTTCATCCATTGTACCTCAACCATAATTAAAAGCTCACCAGATGACAAGCAGAAGCAAATCAAGCATTTTCAAGCCAAAAGTGTATACTGTAGCTCTCACTCATAAAGAGCCAGACAATGTTCAAGAAGTATTAAAAGATTCTGGATAGTTGCAGGATACGATGGAAGAATATGATGACTTGATTAGAAACCATACATGGACATTAGTTCCAAGATAAACTAATCAGCATGTTGTTGGGAATAAATGGGTATACAGAACCAAGTATAACACAGACGGAAGAATAGCTAAGTACAAAGCTAGGCTTTTACTAAAGGGTTTCAATAAGTTACCTAGGTAAACTATTTTGAAACATTTAGTCCAGTGGTTAAGTCAGCAATTGTCAGAATAATACTAAGTCTAGCAGTGATAAATCAATGAAAGATAAGATAAGTTGATATTAATAATCCTTTTCTTAATGGAGAGTTAATAGAGGAAGTATTCATGAGTCAGCCAGAGGGATTTATTGATGCACAAAACCCTAATTTTATGTGTAAATTGCATAAATCTTTCTATGGACTCAAACAAGTTCCTAGAGCTTAGTATGACAAGCTCAAAGGATGTATACTATATTCGAGTTTTTTGAATACTAGTTCAAATACATCTCTGCTTTTTAAAAAAGGCTCAGCATCTATGATCATAATGCTTATATATGTTGATGATATATCGATAAATGGACCAAGCAGTGCAAATTTAAAAAGTTTTATTACTGAGTTTAGCAAAGCATTTACTTTGAAAGATCTGTGAACACTATCTTAGTTTCTTGGGATTGAAGTACTATATGATGCTAGTTGTGTATATCTGTTATAGAGAAAGTATATCAAGGATTTCCTGTTTAAAGTTAAAATAGGATAATTGTAAAGGTATTGATACTCTTATGAGTACTGGCACAAAACTTCAGAAGGTAATCTAAGGAAAACTTGGATATTATCTTGAAGATCCAATACACTATAGGAGTATAATTGGAGGAATGCAGTATTTGATATTAACAAGACCTGAAATTACCTTTGTTGTGAGCAAACTTAATCAATATGTATCTGCACTGATATTACAACATCTTATGGTATGTAAAAGAGTCTTAAGATATCTAAAGGCTACTGAAGATTATATACTGAAGTTTTTCAAAAAGTAAAGCATGCAACTTACTGGTTTCACTGATGCAGATTAGGCAGGTGACTTAGATGATAGGAAGTCATTAGTGCTTATTATATCTACTTGGGGAATAATCAGATGTCATGGGCATCTAAGAAGTAAACAGTGATAATAAAATCAAATACTAGGGAGTGAGTACAGGGCTTTAATAGCAACAAGTATAGAGTTAACTTGGATATAATCCTTCTTTACTGAGTTGGGAATATGCTGTGCAGGGAAACGAATAATATAATGTGACAATGTCAATGCTACAGAGTTGGCAAGAAACTCTGTCTACCATTCAAGAACAAAGCATATAGAAATTGATATGCATTTTATGAGAAACAAAGTGCTAACAGGGAATAAAATATACAACATATTCTAAGTGAAGAATATATTGCAGATATAATAACTAAGCCACTTTCATTTATAAATTTTAATTACTTGAGAGCCAAACTCAATGTTCATCTTTGTCCCTTGAGTTTAAGGGGGCTGTTAAGGTTGTTCACTATGCAAAACGAAAGAGTAAAATGCTTCAGTTGAAAAAATATGCATAGCAAGACGACAGCTCTTTTGTCGGCTCAGTTAAAATTAGTTAAAGTTTGTTATAAGCATATTATGCATTGTATTGAAGTTTAGTTAGCTAAGAATTAGTTAATTATGATGATTTAACAAATTAATCATAGTTAAGGATGAAGATAACAAAACTAGGAGTTTCTCACTCATTAGCTGCTTAAAGGATGTAATTGGTTCATTAACAAACCTGTGGGTAACTAAAAGATCTCTACCTCTACTCTTTTGACATTTGTAAGAACTAAACTACGTACTTGATAGTAGCCATTCTTGCCTCTTTTATCTCTTCCTAAGGCGAGTGGAAACAAATTAATCATGGTTAAGGAATATGTATATAAATAATTGTATTCTTAACAATCGTTATTGTTGAATGTGAGTTACAAAGTGATTTTCCAGAATATTCTTAGAAACTTTCTCATTAGACAAATAATTTCATTTTAGTTTTCTTTTAAGCCTACAATTTTGGAAGTTAGTTTAATTCACTTTGTAAAACTACAATATATGGATTATAACTTTACATCTCACCAAATTTTTCGTCACATTTCTGAATTTTTTTGTTTTTGTAGGTTCTTGTACCAGTTTGTTCTACTTTTTTCTTATCATTTCACATCATTATCCATATTCCAATTTCTAGCATACTTCTTTTAGACTGAGATTGCTTCTATCACGGTCGGTAGTTTTACAATATTATTAATCTTATTATTTTCAGGCTTCGTTATCCTGCTAGGTAATTAAGGTTAAGTACCTTTAATTCTGAAATTTCTTAAAGCCAAAATGATATATTCATTAGTAGGAAAAATTGCTGAACAGTAGTAAGATAGTAGGAAAACAGAAATGACCACATTGTAATATAAACAGTACCTATACTTCTATCTTTCTATTGTCTTACTATTGTTCAAATAACAATGCTCTTGTGAGAAATGTTAAGGATCTAGCATTTGAGTCTTAACTGATGTAACTATTTATATGTAACTACCACATCAAAAAATATTTGCATGCCACATAAATTAGAACATAAGTTGTGCTTCTCGAGTTCTTAACATTATTTTGTATTCTGTTTCAAATTGATAAGCTAATAGAAGAGGCTTATGTGGTATTATTATTATTTTTTGCAGCCTCCTTATTAGTCTGGTTAAAGTAGGGATTTTGGGATTGCCCCATGGTATATGAAGAAATATGCATTTCTATTAATGAATTTTGCTTCTTAATGGTAAAGAGTGAGCTTTATAAAAAAAAAATGTTGTTTTATATTCTTCGATATTGAGGTACTACCTGAGTAATAGTTTAATTTTTTAGGTTAATTAAATGGTTAACTAATAACGTGGTGTTAGAGTCAAGGCCAATGGATGATGAGCCCTTTTTTGAATATTTAAAGAAAGTAATATATTGTTTGCTACCTATCTTTAATGTAGATCATGTCATCTAACACTACAACAGGGCAAGCAACGTTTACAAGCTGCAGATTAAACTTTGGAGGACATATGTTCTAGATATCACACTTTGTGCTTTGTTGGAATTGACTTTTGTTGGAATTAACTTTAGTTTTAAACATTGGCTCTGCCTTGTTCTTAACTTTCTTGAAGACTGTCATATACATTAACTTAATAAATAATTATTTAAAGCAACATATATATCTACTAACCACTTATAACTTATAATTATTTAAAGCAGCTCCTACATTATGTTTTGGAATGATTTCACATGAAAATCTTTACAGAGTTCAAGAAAGAGAAGATTCTTGTGATGTTGAACATGATATAGAGAATTTCATAAAGGTTAAATCATTCACTCAAATAAGTAAAATCTAAAATTTTTTTCATTTTATAATGCAATTATGTTCTCATTTTAATGTAACTTTTCATAACATGCAGTACCATTTCAATACTCATTTGATAATCTCATTAAGCAATTTTATTTTTAATTTATTCATTGTTGGAAATTTAAATCATAAAACAACTTTTAATTTTTTTCATTTTTCAGCAAATGAGAGAATGAGGATTTGCTTAGAAGAAACTCCAACTTCTTTGTGATGTAACGGGGGTGTCAAGGCCTAGTGTTCTTACAGCTTTGATGGGTGTTAATGGGGCTGGAAAAATAATTGTCTTGGATGTTCTAGCAGGAAGAAAAAATAGTGGGTATATTGAGGGGAAAATAAAAATTAATTGGTACGCCAAGGCTCAAGAAATATTTATTAGGATTTTAGGTTATTCAAATATTGACTTGAATATGGGAAATTATTAAAGACAAATAGCCAAGTAGTTAAGTGGATGAAATAGTCAAACTATTTGATAATTTTGTTCATGTAATACAGTGATGTTGGTGGAAAGTTGTAGGTGGTAGCAAACGGTACATGCAATTGTTGACAAACTTGCATTCATTTTCCTTTAGTCAATATTTGCCAAATTAAATGGTTGCTAGGCTAAGGATTGTACCGTTATTGTTGAAGATCAAAGTCATTAAATGGCTATAAATAGAATTGCATTGTAGAGTGCTAGAGCTTACAAAAAATCTTAATAGTTAAAGCATTTCTATTCTTTATCCGTGGCCTGAGGCTTCACGCTGAACGACGTAAATTATTATGTCCTATTTTCTTTACATTTATTTATCACTACATTTGTATTTCATTAGAAGTCACAGTCACTGTCACTATAAAATAGTTATTGCTCAACTGTGCTTTCATAATAATTAATATCAAAGCCGAACGTTCGTACTTAGGTATACGGAACTGTTCATATATATGATACTATTTATAGATATGGTGCGGTCCACGTGTGTATTATTATTCACAAATATAGTACTATTTATAGTGGTGGATATGGCCATTTTTTCTTGGAAGACAATCTATTGTAAGTAGTATTTATTAATGCATGCCTAAAAAAGTTCTGTCAATAAAAAGATAAGAGTCTAAGGAATATGAGGTTTAAATGGGATCGTTGTAGCCCCTCAATTCTCCTAGGAACTTTCCTGGTTCATTTATTTATACGAAGTAAATATTATAGAGGTTATTCTTCCAAGTGTGCACTGGTCATCTTGGGGTTGAGAAAGACAGAAGAGGCATTGTCATCATCTTCATCAGCAAGGACTGCTGTAACTAATACAAAGTTTAAAGTGGAGAACTTTGATGGTACCAATAATTTTGGCATATGGCAGTGTGAGGTGTTGGAGTCAGCAAGAGTTGGAGCTCGCTCTTGAAGAAAAGTCTGACAAAATGGATGATAAAAAGTAGATAAAGATCAACAGATAGGCATGTGGTACTAATCACCTATGTCTGGCTAAAGATCATAAGTACTCTGTCATGAGGAAGACATTAGCAAAGAAATTATGGGTGAAACTTAAAGAAAAGTATATGAAGAAAAGCCTTGAAAAATAGGCTTTATATGAAGAAATTTTATCGATTCACATATACACATGGCATATCGATGAATGACCATATAAACTCATTCAACAAGTTATTAATAGATTTGCTGAATTTGAATGAGAAATTTGAAGATAAAGATAAGGCATTGTTATTGTTCAATTCCCTTTTTGATGAGTATGACCATTTTACCACCACTTTGCTTTATGCGAAGGATAGTGTCACATTCGATACTATATGCAGTGCATTATATAACACTGCGACTAGAAAGAAAGACAGAAAGGATTATAGAGATACAGTTACAAAAGTATTGACAGTAAAAGGTCATTCAGAGAGTTGCAAACTAAGAAAAAAAGGGCAAGTTTAAAGAAATGCCTGCCAAATATAAATGTGTTTTTGGTCGTGAGAAAGGACATTGGAAAAAGAATTATCTTAAGTTACAAAAAGGCAAGACTATTTCTTATGCATGTGTAGCAGAGCATAATGAGGAGCTACACTTTAGTTTAGCTGGCATGACATTGACATGTCACTCAGGTGAGTTGATTTTATATTCAAGTTGTACTTATCATATGTGTCATGACAAGGAATAGTTCTCTAACCTCAAGGAGCTGAACGGTGGAATTATTTTTATTGGCAATGATAATGCTTGTAAAATCATATGAATAGATTCAATCCAATTAAAAAATCATGGCAACTCAATCAAGTCTTGACAGATATTTTCCATATAACAAGCTTGAAGAAAACTCTCATCTCATTAAGAGTCATAGAATCCAAATGGCTTATAATCACTCTAAGAGATGGATTGTTAAAGGTAGTAGCTGATGCACTGAAGGTGATTAAAGGCACATAGAAAAATAACTTGTACTATTTCCAAGGGAGTATAATTATTGGATCAGTATTAATAGATTTTGAAAATAATGCAAATTCAAAGATAACAAGTTGTGGCATCTGCATTTGGGACATGTTAGTAAAAAGGCTTTGCAGACTTTGGTAAAGCAATGCTTATTAAAATGTGAAAATTCTTACAAATTAGAATTTGTGAACGTTTTGTTATGGACTAATAGATAGGGGTAAAATTTGGTTCAGCAATTCACAATACAATATAAAAGAGATTTTAGACTATGGTAGTATTTGTTTTTTTATTTGAAATCTGAATGGATCTGAATATTACTGAAATCTGAATGGGTCTGAATGCGTATACTTGAAAATATATTTATTTTTTATTCTTTAACGTCTGAATATAAGTGGTAAGTTGTTTGTTTTTATAAGCTTAAAACATTTTAATTCTAATATTTTTACACTTATGACCTTGAAAATGTTATACATACTTTAAGTTTAAATAAGTATATATTTACAATATTTTTTTTAGTACAATAATTTTTATATGTTATAAATGTTTGTAAGGTAAGCATTTGATATATAATTTATGAAAAATAATTTTGATAACATTATTTTTTTACAATTTCATATAATATTTAGACATAAAAAATTATTATTTAATAATAAAAGAATTAGTTTAAAATTTAAATTCAATGTGTGTCAAGTATTTAATACCAAAAATAATTTAAGATCAAGTGAAATTTATAGATAACATCTAATAGTTTCGTAGAAAATAAATGCATTTAATAAGGTTATTTATTAGAAAAAGCAATAATTTTTCATTCAGACATTTTATCATTCAAATAAAAGTCAAGTAATTTTACTTTTTCTATTTAGATGAAAATGTCTTACAATAAGACTTCAGATGCAAAAATAAACAAAACGAAATGTCAAAACATCTTAAATTAAGCTAAATTAAGACTTTAGACAAAAAAACAAATAGTCCTTATGTTTATAATGATGTTTAGGGATCTACTGCAGCAGCTTCTTTAGGAGATATGCATTATTTTGTTACATTTTTATGATTATTTAAGAAAAGTATAGCCATATATGATGAAGAAAAAGAATGAAGGTTTAAGCATATTTCTAAAATAGAGGAAGATAGTCGAGACTCAAAGTGGTCGAAAGGTCAAAAGACTTTGTACAGAAAATAGTGATGAGTACAATAATGATATGCTTCTACAAGTATACTGAGATGAAGGCATTGTGTGACACTTCACTGTTCGAGATACATCACAGCAGAATAGGGCGGCAGAGTGCATGAGCCCAATTATACTAGAGAAATTTTGGAGTATCTTATCCAATATTAGATTGGGCAAGGAGTTTTGGACTAAGACAATTCTATATTTGTGCCATATGATTAATTGTTTGCCATTAGCTGCAATTGAGGGCAAAACATCCATGTAGATGTGGACTGGTAAGCCTATTACTAATTATAATTATTCATGGGTATAATTATTAAGGTAAAAGGATATCGTCTATGGTGTCCAATTTCAAAGAATATTATTTTCAGCAGAGATGTAACTTTTGTATGGATATTTTATGCTGAAACAAAAGGACTCTCAAAAGAAAGACAAGCCTAGTAGTACTTTATAGGAGGTATAGTTTGAAAAGTTATAGTTAATCCACCTAATGTTGATGGGATAAATAATGAATCTCTATTAACCAAAGATAAAGAATAGATTCTAGCCTAAGAACCTTCATAATAATAAGATTCAATTACATATAGAAGGAAATGAAGAGAAATTCATAAGCCTGTTCACTTTTTTCATATAGTGGCCTGTGCACTTCCAATTGTAAATGATGATATTCTTTTCACTTACAGAAAAAGTAATACTAGCCCTGAAAGTGTACAGTGAAAACAAGCAATAGATAAAAAATAGTGTTTCTTCAAAAAAATGAAACTAAAGAGTTATAATACTTCCCAAGAAAAAGAAGGTTGAAACACTTGTCTATATGAGTTTTGCTAGCCATGATTGCACAATTTAATGTTGAACTAGTTAAACTTGTTATGAAAACCGTGTTCTTACACTGTGAATTGGAAGAAGGAATTTACATGACTCAGCCATATGGATTCAAGGTTACTAAAAAAGCAAATTGGGTTTGCAAACTGGCAAAGTAGCTTTATGGATTGAAACAATCTCTGAGATAATGGTACAAGATATTTAATTGATTTATGAAACGGCAAAGGTACATAAAAAATAAATTTGATCATTATGTGTGTTTTCGAAAGCTACATGAGGAGTGGAAATACCCCCCTCATAAATTAACTGGAACTGAAAAATGAATATTAAGCCCATGGTGAAATGTTCAGTGTGAATCCTAAGACCCAAGCACTTTATTAAGGTGGAGATGTTAGTGAGACTTTGGGGTGTAAAATGATGATTTTACCCTTTATAAATATACACTCTCTAGGACTCAACACCAAGAATATGTTAACGTGTATTGTGACAGTCAAAGTGCTATTCACTTTGTAAAGAACCAAGTTTATTATGCATGTATAAAATATATCGTTGTATGATTTTATTTTATGCTAGAAATTCTTGATGGGGGGATGACTCGCCTTTAAAAAATAAAAACTGCATAGAGTCTCGCAATTATGTTGACTAAGGTAGTGATAGCGATCAAATTTGAGCATTGTCAAAACTTGATAAGATTGTTACTATATGTCTACGAAAACTCAAAATAATTTAAATAAATTAGAGAAATAAACTTACCAAATTAAGGCCAAGCTTGAAAATAAATTAGTTACTCATTTTATAACTAGAGTCAAAATGGAATTTTATTAAAATACATGAAAAATACAAGATGGAGAAAGAATTATAGAAAAGATAGCTCAAAAATAGATTCAGGGGTGTCAAATTAGGGGGCAGTCCCTTATTTATAATAAAACGAGTAATTCATAGTCATCAGATGAAACAATTCGAGCATCCAGGATTGTGCCACATGGCACTCTCTAATTAGTTGAAACACGTCATCAGGGCTGTCATTCCATATATATGCATATACAGTATGAGCGTTTTTCAGTCTACTAATATACTGCCACATCATTGGTCAAGGCAAAAGTCAACAAGTATGATTCGGTGCATTGCGTGTATTGTAAACTCATTTTTATGTCCAATAGACTTCGACCACATCATCCGTCAATGCCACATCATCGGTCAATGCCATATCAACAGTCAACAATATGTTAGCAGTCAACGCCACTTCAGCGGGGCCCATCAAAATCTTAAAATTATAATTTTTCTCTTTATATCCTTACCAAGGTTTTCAACTATTATGAGTTCGAAAATTCTGCCCGTTTTTCTGTCCGATTTCTCGTTTATTAGATAATAATCAAAATACCTCTAAAATACATAAAGTTTAAAAAAATGCACACAAACATATACAATCAAATATCAAAGGACTTAAAATATATATAAGTAAAGATATTAGTGAGACTTGTACTGTAAAATAATAAGTTTACCATTTATAAATATATACTTTCTAGGACTCAACACAATTGTCATAACAAATGTAAAAATGTCATTGATAATGGAAGGACTATTGTCTGCTCTATCTACTAGCCTAACATTGATATGTTTAAAGTCTTTGATGAGGCAAGTAAAGTCAATTTCTATTGTGAAACAGATATGCTACTCCGTCTATGTATGACAAAATACTGTTTAACAGTGATGAGTAATAGTATTTGCACAAACATGGTTATTAACAGATCACTAGATTTTCAACTTAAACACAAGGACGTAATTGTTTAAACTTTTTTATCTTTCTGAAAACTTTCTGATCATCTCTAACCCTTTGGGGAAGCATTCAAGTAAAGTAATAGAATATTTTAAGGTTAGTTAGCTATAGACAAACTATTACCTTCTAATTCCCATAGATAATTTCTGGAAACCATTTGCAAGACAACTTTTAAATACAAGGCATTCTAAGGGTGCCGAAAATTACAGAAAAAAATAATCCAGCAGCATACTAGAGGTCATTTCCTCAACTGCTAAAGTTGAACTTGGAGTAGATTTTGCTCAAATATATAGAAATTCTCTTATGCATGAGTAGGTTTCATTACAAGCTCCTTTATTAACACAAAGCATGATATAAAGTCAGCGCACTATTTAGTTCTTGGATATTGCATTACATGCAGTAACAACAAAGAGCTTGTGAGGAGGTTAAGTACTCCATTTTCTAGTTCGAGAGATCTATATTTTGCACCCGCTTATTTTAAAATGCTTAGGGACAGTTCAAATCTTACTTATGGAAGCACAACTTATCTGACTGGTGAGGCCCTTCAAATAACTTAATGCGAATTGTGCATGCAATTGGAGCATCTTTGCTTTTCGACATAATATTTTAGAACCAAGGAAATAAAATGTTAGTTCATTATTAGTTTGCATCAATTGAAATATGCTAGTACCTCTAATATAAGAATTGAAAAGAGAATATCTCATTATGTATTATTGGCAATAGCTATTGTTAATTTACAGGTCTCAAACATTTTCCACTTGTATTGTGTCATAAAGAACTATGAAAATTTGTTCAACATACATGGTTTAGTATATACATCTATGATATTCTTAGGAAATATCCACTGCTCATTAGTTTTACCGTATGTTGCATCAGAACAAACTATCATGTGTCGAGAAAAATCAGCAAGCCGTGGCCTTATGCACTTGGGTAAAAAAATTTTGCGAATACAGTTGACTTTGCTTATTAACTTGATTATAAAACATTTATAATAATCCAAGTACATTCATCTTTTTTTTTTATATGATAGTCGAGATTCCTCATTCAAGTAATTGCTTATGTGATTATCACTTACTTGATGATTGGATATTATTGGTTGATTTATAAGATTTTCTGGAATCTCTATGTGCCCAATATTGTACTTTAGTTAGCTAAGAATGGTGCTTGTGTCATTAAATATTCTCTACTTTCAAACTGAATTCAATATTGTCTTTAGGTTTTTTATTCTCTACTTTCAAGTGATCATTTTGAGTTAGAACTCTATAAATATCTTAAATATTTAATTTAAGATATTAAAAAGATGATCACTCCAACATTTGTTTAAGGTTATTTAGTGATCATTGAGAAGATGATCACTACTCTTGGAATGCTATAAATAGAGGGCAAATCCACTAATAAGCTAAGGTTGAAAAAAGATTAATCAAATTGCAATTTAGAGAAATTTCAAGTCAAGAGAAGCTTGGAGGGTTCTCGCAATATGTTCTGAGAGAATTTTCCATTTTGTGATCATTCTCCAACCATAAATCAGTAGCATAACCTTGGTTTATCGAGTATGTTTTTATATTTAAATTATAAGTGTTTATATTGATTCTTACTCGAAAATCAACATTGGTATCAAAGCCAAATAGGTGTTGTTCTGATTTAAGCATGTAAAGCATGAAATCCAAGCATGTTTTTAAAGAAAATGAGTTTTTTCCATCAAGAACACATATTAATGGCATGATAAAATTAACTTGTTTTTTATTTCATGCAACTAAATTAATAAACATATAGGAGTGTATGGATTAATTCTTAGTTGCCATGAGGATTATTATGGCTCATCTAATCAGTAAAATGAAAACCTAGGTTGTGAACCTGTAAGTTTATTTTACTTATATCTTTCATGATACATATTGTATAGTATGAAATTAGTATCATTAAAAAGAGCATGAAAAGATCTTTCCAACGGTATATCATATGCAAAATTTTGACATGTATTGAGAGAGAATGGAGCATTTGAAGTTCTAGTTTGAAATCAGAAAAATTGTTGAGGTTGAAAATGATAAACAGTAATTCCATGTGTAATCCCACTTGGGATGGCGTATGCATCAGCACCGTTCATCGAATTCAAAATATGATACCGGATTATGAATTAACACATCGGAAATAGTCAGGATATGTATACACCTTCGCTGGCACATTGCTGTAAATCAGATGGTGAATTACACTCTTGTATAGAAGCGTGTGCACTGTAGCGCCAAGTGTGCGCCACACGACAGCCATGTGTTTAATACATGTTGCACACGTTATTAACAAGTGGCAGCCATCCTTAGTGGATGAACCAATCACGGACTGAACCACTGGACCAAACCGAACCGAACCACTAAACCAAACCAGATTACAATTTGAACCAGTTTTGGACATTGAGTAAAGCCCACTCGTAGTGGAGAGTGTAATCCATATGTCGACTTCCCGACCGAATTTTGAGTTCTGTTTATGGTAGACATTTCATATTTTTATTCTCTATTGAACTATCCATTAAAATTAATTTTATTAAATTTTTATATGTTTAATTTTAATTTTAGTCCAACAAATCCTTTAAAATTAGAGAAAAATATTTTATGCAAGTATAAAAAATCTAAAAAAAATATTTTTGCATATGATTACACATCATTAAAGGAGTTGTTCTTCAATGGGAGCAGAATAAATTATTTGAAACATAAAATGAGACTAATCCTAGCATAGTAATATGGATAAATTACATGTCCAGGAAAATTCTGACCAAAAGGCTTGAGCCTAAGGAACTTTGGCATAAAGAAAGACTGTTTGAGTCTCCACCATCTTCTTAGGAATTTTCCTAGTGCATTATCCTTGTAAACAGATGCATGATGGATGTATTCTTATGGTATGTTTTATGAGTGGGAGTTCTAATATTGTGAAAATTCTAATGGAATAAACAATAAATGAACTAATATTTTATGCAATATACTAAAATTATGTTAACTTAATGTTTGGAAAGGATGCTAATTAGAAGCCTCGATGACTTTTTACTACAGTCCTTGTATTAAACTTATAATATTTTGAGCTATTTAATTCCAAAAAAAATAATAAAATATGTATGAATAAAATCATGAAAAAAAATTCTTATTCTGTGTTTTTTCTTTTTCTTAGTATAAAAAAGAAATGTCAACAACTAGTATTGTGGCCAAATAAACAAAGGAATTAAACTAAGTAATAACAATTACAATATTTGGTACCGTAAAGTTCAAAATCTCGTCAAATTGCAAGACTCACTAGAGTTGATTACAAACATTATAACTGAGTCACCAAAGGGTAATTCCAGTTAACATAAAAGAGATTTTGAAGCTTATAAAGCTTGGAAAATAAAAGAACGTAGTGCATGTATTTTGTTGCTGAGCACTATCGAATACCAAATGG
Organism: Murraya koenigii; assembly: GCA_025617385.1. NCBI lineage: Eukaryota > Viridiplantae > Streptophyta > Magnoliopsida > Sapindales > Rutaceae > Murraya > Murraya koenigii. Next base: position 1,860,882 of record CM046819.1, on the reverse strand, counting down.
CTAACCAAATATGGAATGCCTTGAAAGAAAAGTATAATGGTACTTCTACCACCAAACTTAGAAGATTCACAATTAAATTTGACACTTAGAAAATGTGTCCAAAATACTTCAATAGAGCAGTATTTGAGAGAAATGTCATTTTTAATTAGAGACTTAAAAAAATACTGATAGTATTATAATTGATGAACAATAAGTTCAGACAGTAATTCAAACTCTTCCAAATAGTTGGGAGCATATTAAAGTTAACATGACAAATAATGAGAGTGTCAAGACGTTTAAAGATATTCAACGTCACTTGGAGTTAGAAGATGAGCACCTAGTGGTAGCTAAATCTTCTACTTAACTTTATATGGCTGAAGCCAACTAGCTAAAAGCTTTGGGCTTTAAACATAAAAGAGGGGGTAAAATCTCCTCTAAAAGTAAGAAGAGATATGATCAAAGGCAATCCAATTTGGGTAAACACAAGAGGAAATGCACTGGTTAAAAAAAAAGATATTAGCAAAGTGACATGATAGAATTGTAGCAAGCTTAGCCATTTCGCTTGTGATTGCACTAAGCCAAAAAAAGTATACGCTAAATCCATAAATTTACATAATATGTATATAATAGGCTCTGTTTATGTGATTGAAACTCATCCTTTCTAGATTATAGATTCTGGAGCAATGGAACATATAGCCAATGAAAGTGGAGCCTACGTAGAATATAGTTGGATTAGTTAAAGGACTAAGTGGATATACATGGGGAATAACTCAAGGGTTGAAGCTAAAGGGATTGGTACTTATAAATTGCATTTGCATGGCGGCCAAATGCTATATCTCCACGATGTGTTATATGCACTAGAGATCCATTGAAACTTAGTGTATGTCACTGTACTTTTAAATATGGGATACCTTGTGATATTCAGTGATGTTTGTAAGCAATTAGTTCTTAATGAAAAGCTTGTTAGAACTGTTATTTACTTAATGGTTTATGATTTTGAATGTAATTAACGAGAATTATAATTTAAATCAAGATTGTTTTCATTAATTACATCTTCTAATTTTGTGGATGTTAATGATGGCATTCCAAACTAGAACATATAAGGCAAGACAGAATGCATCGATTATTTAAAGAAGGCTATTTGGGCTCATTCAATAAAATAGAATTGCCTATATGTGAGAGTTGTGTAGCAGGAAAAACAACAAGAAAACCATTGGCTAAAGGAACTAGAGCTGAAAATTATTTGCAAACTATCCATTCTGACATACATGATCCAATAAGTGTAAAGGCCAGACATGATGTCTCATACTTTATTAGATTCATTGATGATTACTCACATTTTGGTCATGTCTATTTAATTTCTCACAAATCCGAAGCATTGATTGCTTTAAAAAAATTTTTAAATTAGTTGAGATTCAATTAGACAAAATGATCAAAGTCCTAAGAATAGACCGTGGATGTGAATATCTTTCTGAATAGTTCAAGGAATTTTGTGAAGAGAAAGGTATTGAGAGATAGTTTACTCTTCTTGGGACTCCAAAATAAATGATATTACGGAAAGAATAAATAAGACATTACTTGAGATGGTTAGGTCTATGATGGCGCAAGCAAATCTCCCAATATTTTATTGAGAAGATGCATTGCTGAATACAACCTATATACTTAATCAATTTCCAAGTTAATTAGTTCCACTCTATGTGAGCTATAAATAGGCAGAAAACTTATTCTAACTCATTTGCAACTTTGGGGCTCTGCATTATATGTTCACAATCCTTTACATGCACATGAAAAATTGGGTGCAAAAGGAAAAAAAATGTATCTTTATGAGATATTCTAATCACTCAAAAGGGTATGTACTAATTAGTAAATGTGATAATAGAACTATAACTGAGCTAGAATTACGAGATGTCATATTATTAGAGAATGAATGTCCTAACATTTGTAGATGTTGACAAAGATATTCGTTTATATAAAATGAATGATCCATAGATTATTGTTAATATTGATGATTGAATTGAGGAAAACCCAAATTAGCCTGTGATTTTTTATCCTAGTGGGAGTCAACCATTTTATGAAGTGACTTCACAGGATAACTCAATTCGAAGGAATAATTGTATACCTATCCCACGTCATCATTTTGAGATTGAGGGGGAGACATTTGTGGCTGCTTCACATAATAGTGATAAGCCAAGAACTTTTAATGAGGCTATTGCATCATCTGCTAAAGAATTATGGACAAAAGTAATGACTGAAGAGATAGAATCTATAAAATCAAATCAAGTTTGGGACTTGGTTAATTTACTGCCTAAATGTAGAGCCATATAAAATAAATAGGTTCTACATAAAAAAAAAAATGAAAAGTAGATGGCACAATTGAGAGATATAAGGCACACTTAATAGAAAAAGGATATACTTAACAAGATGGTATAAACTATGAGGAAACTTTTTCTGCTGTGGTAAGGTTTGCCTCAATACGATTAATTCTAGCAATTGTTGCACATATGGATCTTGAATTATATCATATGGGTGTTAAAACAGCTTTTTTTAATGAAGAACTAGAGAAAGAAATATACATGGATTAGTCTAAAGGCTATATATTGCAAAACCAAAAGTGCAAAGTTAACAAGCTTAAGTGATCAATATATTGACTGAAACAATCCTCCAGGCAATAGTATCTTAGGTTTGATGAAGCCATAGTTTCTTATAGATTCTTGATGATAGAAGAAGAAAATTGTTTGTATGTTAAAAGATAGAGGATAACTTTGTTGGTTGGAAAAAATCAACAATTTTTCAAAACTATTAAAGAATGGTTATCCTTAAAATTTGAAATGAAATTAGGAGTTAAATTCATAGAGATCATTTAAGAAAACTTATAACTCTTTCACAATAGACTTATATTAGAAGAATTTTTGAAAGATTTAATATATTAGGTTGTAAACCTACGGATACTCTTATTTCAAAAGGACAAACTCTAAGCCTTGAAATATACCCTAAATCTCTTAAAGAACTAAAAACAATGGCATAAGTTCCATACTCAAGTGCTATTGGTAGTTTTATGTATGCCATAATATGTACTAGGCCAAATATTTGTTATGTTGTAGGGTTAGTGAGTAGATATCAATCAAATCCAAGATGAAAGCATTAGAATGTAGTCAAAAGGATTATTGTGTATTTAAAAGGCACTGTTGACTATTCTTTATGCTATCAGGGAGGTGAATTGCTCCTAATTAGTTATACAAACGTTGATTGGTGTGGCGATCTAGATGAGTGAAAATTGAGCTCCAGATATGCATTTTTACTTAGTCGTGGCACGATTTCTTGGAGAAGCAAGAAACAAACATGCATTGCTTTATGAACGATGGAAGCTGAATATGTGGTATACTCAGCAGCAGTGGAAGAAGCTGTATGGCTTAAGAGATTTCTTAAAGATCTCAATATAGTTACTAATTCTTCTACATCAGTAATTGCATACTGTGATAGGCAAACAGCTATTTCTTTTACAAAAGACGCCAAATACCACAGCAAGTCAAAACACATAAAGACTAAATACAATTTTGTGAGAGAAATTGTGGCACAAAGAGAGGTGCTAAATACAATACATATCTACACATTTTATAGTAGCGGACCCTTTTACCAAAGCCATAACATGAGTTGTTTACTTGAAATATGCGCGGTTATTGGGCTTACGTAGATTGTAAAATTATACTTGCTAAGATATTATGTTTTAGTAATGGACATCTTATGTCATCAGGTTCTAGCTTTCTTACATAAGCGATCACCTCAGTTACTAGAAAAGCAAGCTAAGATAAGACAATAGAGAGAGAATTAGATATTGGGTATATTTTCACGGAGCATTTGTAAATGTGTCGCCTTGACTGGATCAAAATAATGTTTAAATATGATAAAATCGACCATGATATACCCAATAATCATGGAAACCTAATTAAAGCTAGATGCGAGTTTTGTAATTTGGTGCTTTGGATAAGTAAGCTTATTAAAAACTTAGGTTAGACACTTGAGTGGCGACTGAACTAAGATTTGTATAATGAAAGAATTTTTGACATACGCTCTGAGAAAAGAGAATTCACTTTAGTGTCAATAATTACTATTACTATAGTATCACTAGTTAGTAATATCACCAGTTAGTAACATCACCAGTACAATCACCCTAATAAAACTAATACTTTCTAATACATTTATAGTATTAATGACTTTTATTAGTTGTATTTATATTTTTACATTTTTTATGTTACCTTACTTTTTTCATTGTCATTTTAAGTTTTGTCAATCCAATAATATTATTCAACAAAAATATTAAAAGTAAGCTAAACTACTAAAATGAACAATTACATATAAAATTCACAACAAAATTTAAATAAGTCTGAATCAAACATGAATACAAATATAACAGTAAAACAAATATTTCAAATATAATTTAAAATCAATATAGTGATAGTTTGTAGCAATCATTCAGTTATCCTAAGTACATATACTCCTTGAACTTTGTCTTTCCCTATATCGTCCCTACCTACAAGTGCATCTTATAGATTTAATTAGCTAGCATGCTATGCAAATCAATTCTCAGATATTCACAAGGAAAAAAATACTTATAATTTTATTTGATTATTATATGTTATAATTAACTTTGCAACATACGTGGCTCACTCATTGGGAAGTTGTGAAATATCATCCATAGTGTACTCATCACAGCCCTTGAACTTAAAAAATAAAGCAAAGAAATGTATAGATATACTTTTAAATATGTTCTACTTAACATAAAAATCTAGCTAATTCAAATAAAGAGTATCATTATAGTAAACAATAATTACCAAAACTGTCTTACAAGCTAATACTTTAAATTAATTATTTTACTTTAAATCATATTACATTAGCATTCAAAACATTGGGCTTCGTACACCTTCCATTTATACATTCAACAATTGCAATCATTCTAGCTTCACTAAAATGTTGTAACATACAAAGAACTTCCTCTATTATCCCTAGGTACTATATATACAGATTACAAATTTCAAGCATCAAGCATTTAGCATCGAACAATTCACCAATTAAACATCTTCACAAATCACATAATCTAACTCAATTAAATTATCACAACCAGTGGCAATTAATTGATCAAAACTGTTCTGGATCATAATTCATCCCACAATGCATTCTTAAACAAAATTAAATAAAGTTTATAAGTTTTGGGTAGACAGATTGTATAAGGTGATTTTAAGTTCCTTTTGCAATTGGTTTAGAGAATCAGGCTCTACTACCTTAGAGCACAATGAATTAAAAAAGAGACACAACCTGATTATAACAGTTCTAACATTTTAAGGCAAACAATTTCGGATTGCCAATGGTAGTAGTTGTTGCATCAAGGTATGATAATCATCAGACTTAAGCCCGTGAAGACGACAATCATCCATTGAAACAAGATTTCCAAAATTAGAATAGTAACCATCAGGAACTTTGACATCTCGCAAGTTAATACAGAACATTTTTTTTTCTTACTTAAAGTGTATAGGGCTGGGGATATGACTTTGTTTTGCTGGTCAGGAGCTAATGCAATAAAAACTTTGTTCATTGATTCTCCAAGGTTTGGATGTGTAAGATTTTTTCTAGCATTAATTCCATCTTTTGTTTTCCCCGGTTGAGGAAGTAATGTGCCATAAATACTCTCACATACTTTTTTTCAATGTGCATCACATTTAATTGATGACGAATTAACAAGTGTTTCTAATATTCTAAGTCAAAGAAAATTGATTTCTTTTTGCATAACAATTGAGCTGCATCCCCATTACCCTCGCCCTCACCCTCGCCCTCGCCTTCACCCTTGCCCTCGCCCTTACCCTCACTTTCAACTTTACCCTTATCCTTACCATCACCATTACGCTTTCCCTCGCCCTCACCCTTGCCCTTACCTTCACCCCTAGCCCAACCTTTACCCTCACCCTCACCCTCACCCTTTCCTTCACCATGTTTTTGCTTTTTTTGGAACTTTTTCCCTAAACTTGGTGTGAATGTCAGCCATCAAGTTTAAGATCTCAACTCCAAAAAAAGGCTTAGGAGGGTTTTCAAAAAATTGTCTATGGCCCATATATGACATTTTTTTACTATGCGGCAACCAACATTCATATGTTTTTATCCCACAAATTAGACAATCATAGTTTCCCTTAATAGTACACCCAGACAGGTTCCCATATGCTAGAAAATCACTAATTGTCTACATCAACACAGCCCATAAATTGAAATTTTGTTTTCTATATGCATAACAAACATCGACACCTACAATCCATAGGATTTTCAAGTCTTCAATCAAAAGTGCTACGTACACATCTATAGCATTTCCAGGCTGTTTAGGGCTAGATATGAGTAAAGATGGCGGAAGATTATGTGTTATTAATGTAACAGGCCAACAACTGTAAGTCGCGCTAAGTGTGCTATGTGGGTTAATCCCATCAGATGATAAAGCCAACCAAAGATTTCTTAGCTCTTGGGCAAAATCAGGCCATTTCTTATCAATTAGCTACCAAGCAGCCGAGTCCGCGGGTGGCGAAGCTTGCCATCTTTAATTCTTTTATTTTCATGCCATGTAAAGTTCTCAGCAGTTTGTGGTAATTGAAACATTCTTCTAAACCTAGGAATTATAGGAAAATACCATAACACTTTTTTTAGCACCCCCTATCTAAATTTTTTGGATCCATCTTTTTTATTTGACACCTAGATTCCCATAGCTCACTAAGATTTTGGAACTCATTCTTATAAAGAATGCAATCATTTGGGCATGCATGTATTTATACATAATCTAATCCTAATAACTTCATTGTTTTTTAGCCTTATATATAGACTTAGGTATACTATTATCATTTGGCAATATCTCATTGAGCACTTTTAATAAAGCTAAAAACCCACTATCAGACCAGCCGTAAAGTCCTTTTATATTGTACAATTTCATTAAACTTAATAACTTTGAATGCTTTGAACCCGGATATAAGGATTTTCCAGCATTTTCAAGTATATCTTTAAAAGAACTAGGATCTTTATCACAATGCTCAAAAGCAACATGAACCATGTCACTTAAATTACTATAATCTGAACATCTAAAACGCTGACTTTATGGCTAGTCTTGGCACTTTGAGGTAGGTTTTGGGTCCTCCTCACCATGCCAATTCTAAATTAAAGATTCTTTTAGAAAACCTTTATTCAATAAATGTAACCTCACTTGTTCAGGAGTCAAAAACTTCATGTTGCAAAAAGAGGTACAAGGACATCTAATCGGCATTCTATTTTCTGAATTAGTAATGGAAAACTCCAAGAAATCATCAACCCTATCGTAATACTTATCCGACAATCTATCATAGAATATCCAAGTTTTGTTCATAACATATATTTTTACCTGTTCATTTATTACAAGTTGTTAGCTTAATAAGTTTAATTAAATTGATACAATAAATAACATAATCTTTTATCAGAAAATAAACTCTAAAATGTAATCATTTTAAATTAAGACATGCATATATAACATAATCATTATTAGAATATTCATGGAATAATCCATATTTCTCAAAATTAATACACTACAGTCAATAAATTTTTGATAGAATGCATTAATTATCAAGCTATCACTCATTTGCTTATCATCCAAAATAAATTCTTGAAAACCTTCAAAGTCTTAAAATAGATATGTAAAACCACCGGAATCAATAATCAGGCTAAAATTAAAGTTAAATCAATTCAATAAAAAAGAAAAGACTAACCTTTAAGAGAATAGTCCCACATATAATGAAAAAAGTTTTATGTCCTTGATACTTTATTTTACCATTGCAAGCCACAATTGATACATATTTTTTTCCAGAAAATTTTTGCAAGTTAACAGATTTATCGTTAATAAAATTTTAATAAGAAGCATTGACAACTTGAATTTAAAATTTTCTTTAATTCAATACTATTTGAATGCTATGAAATGTTCAAAACATAATGAGACATGTTAGTGCAGCATATATAAAATTTCCAAGTCATTGGATAGCTATACAATAGATTATCACATTATCAAACTATATAAGTCAAACTACATATGAAATTGTAACAACAGCAGCACGTATTTAGATATTTATTAAATTTAAAATACTTAACATATCAGAATGATACTTTCCAAATTTTAAGTGGACCTATAAGTCAACAATATATTAAAATTTAAAGACATTCTGATATCGTTAGGCTGTGGTTTAATAGGTCAAAATTAATGAACAATTCTGTCAAAAAAGTTACTGCAAAGAGGTAGTAGAGTTTGAAAAATTATTAAAAAAAACTACAATTTCAATCAAGATAAATTTTTTCAGATTTGAAGTCTGCCTATAGATGTTTAGTTTATCTAAATTGTAGCTTGTTCTAACACTATTAAACTATTCATTTACAATATCAAACATGGAACATATGTAATTTCTAATAAAATTAGACAGCAACCAACCATGTTGAAAAATTCATTTAAATATCAAATATAACCTAATCCATTCCAAAATTCCAAGAACTGAAATCTTTGCATTTAAATTTATATTCTCAAAGTTTCAAATCAATTAAAAGTTACTTAATCATGTTTTGAAACAACTACATTTACAATAACAGTCAATCAATTTTCAAATCTACAATAGAATTTCATAGTATTGATAGGAAGTATTGACAACTTTAATTTAAGATTTTCTTTAATTCAATATTATTCAGAATGTTATGAAACTTTCAAAGCATTATGAGGCATGTTAGTGCACCATATATAAAAGTTCCATGTGATTTGGACAACTCTACAATAAATTATCACATTATAAAACATGTAAGTCAAAAACTGCAAATGAAACTATAACAATAGCAGCAGGTATTTGAATATTTATTAAATTTTAAATACTAAACATATCGAAATGATACTTTTTAGATTTTAAGTGAGCATCAACAAAATATTAAAATTTGAAGACATTCTTGTATCATTAGGCTGTTGTTTAATATGATCAAATTTAATGAGCAATTCTGTCAAAAGAAGTTACTGCAAAGAGGCAGCAGAGTTTGAAAAATCATTAAAAAAAACTACTAGTTCAATAAAAATGAATTGATTATTCATTTGCAATATCAAACACGGTACGTACATAATTTCTAATAAAATTGGACAACAACCAACCAAATTGAAAAATCCATTTAAAAATCAAATATAAATCCAATCCATTCCAAATTTCAAGATTGGAAATGTTTGCATTTAAATTTAGTTTCTCAAAGTTTCAAATCAATTAATAGTCACTTAGTCATGTTTTCAAACAACCCCGTTTACAGCAACAGTCAATCAATCTTGAAATTTACAACAGAATTTCTTAAATATTAATAAACTTTTCAACTCAAAATCAAGTTTCTAGCAACTTGAATATCATCAATCCCTATAAAACAACAAGCTTTATTTATTTTATTAAATATTAAATTAGTTTATATGGAACAAAAACCCCATATTTCCAAACAAGTACAAGGTCGCATTTGCACTCAATAAACATCAACCAATTAACAAATGAACACTTAAACAATGACAATAGAGAAAGAGATAAATAGTTACCGCATCACTGATTGTTTAAACTTTCAAACCCTAGTTTTGCCCAAATTCTTCATGAAACTTTCTAGGTTCTTTTTAGGGATATTTTAGCTTAAGGATGGCAGCCTTCAAGGTTTTGATGAAGGTAGTTTTCAAGGTAGAGAAAGAGAGAGGGAGAGGGAGGGAGTGAGAGAGAGATCGAGGGAGGGATAAAGAAGAAAGGAGAGAGCTTGGCGGCCTTGGGATAGGTTTTAACTTAAACAAAAAATTTTCTATTTTAGGTTTCATATACATCATCCATTAAAATGACGTGTATAGTATGTTAACTTATTTTATTTATTAATTGTTATATACTATTTAATGTAACTTAAAAGATTAAAAATGAAATTCTTGTCCCAGTGATTTAGTTTTTAAAATTGAGCAACTTATGCCTCAGAACTCTTCGATTCAATTCGTCATAGGTAAAAAATTAAAATTTTATTTTTTAACTACTAATACCTTAGTGTCACAAATTTCTAATGTTTAATTTATTGACACACTAGTATCAGTAATGTGTGACACTTATTTGTTAAAAGTGGAAAATGATGCATATGTGTACATTTACTGATACTTTTTACAAAATATCAGTAAACTAAATGTCAGTAAAGGCCATTTTTCTAGTAGTACATAGCTTTTGATACGGGACTTGGTATACTTGAATGTGATAATGAAAAAGAATCTAGGATACATGATGAACAGATCTCTTGTATAGAATACAATTAAAATTGAAAGAAAATAGCTCCTTCTGATTGTTCATGGGTCACATGTTGCATTTGCTATTATGATAGTTGAGTTTTGAGGCTTGAATGCAGATTTTTCGTTACACTATAAACATTCCAACATGTGTGTGTAGGAGATGCTGGAAATATATATATATAAATAGATATATATATTTGGATTCTATCACTTTGAGGTCACTCATAAGGGATGCATAACCAAGATATTAAGTGATAATTAATATATTAAATATTTAATTTAAGATATTAAGTGATAATTAAGAAGATGGTCACTCTAACATTTGTTTAAGCTTATTTAGTAATCATTGAGAAGATGATCACTACTCTTGGAATGCTATAAATAGAGGGCAAACTCATTAATAAGTTAAGGTTGGAAAATGATTAAACAAAGTGCAATTTGGAGAAATTTCAAGTCAAGAGAAACTTGGAGGGTTCTTGCAATGTGATTTGAGAGAATTTTCCGATTTTGTGATCATTCTCCAACCATAAATCAGTAGAACAACCTTGGTTTATCGGTTTTTCGCATATAATCTGGGTATATATTTATATCTGAATTACAAATTTTTATGTTGATTTTTACTTGAAAATTAACGGATAGAATTAGAACTTAAGAATATTACTTTGCATAGGATATGTTGATAGTTTTGAGTTTCGAATGACCGTTAAATTAAATTTTCAATGAATTTCGAAATGGTGGATGTGTTTGTACAGTCTGACTCGATCTTGTATCTTGGACAATAAAGGGATTGCTCACTTGACAATATAGAGATATAGCCTAGGAAATACAGATGATTCTAGAAAATAAAATTTCTCAGAAGAATACTTTTGGTGTCATTTTGATCACTTACCTTTTCTGTGGCAGTTGTTTTCACTGTATTTCCTTTAGTTTTTGCTTTTCTCTTTGCATTTTTCTTAGGAAGGTTGAACTTTCAGCGAAAGTGAATCTATTTGCAGAATTAATGTTTCCACATTGTGTAAGACGTAGACCATATGCATGTAATTTGTGAGAAACGATAAAATTCACAAGTTATACGCAATCAATAATTCACAAGTTATACTTGACAAAGTTTCACCAGCACACTAGTATGTTTTTTAAGAGAATTAATAAGCTCAAATGCCGATTTTATTTAAGAAGTGATTAAAGTCTGACTTATCTTGGCTTGAAGAAAAAAAATGAGTAAAAGAAAACTATCTCTCCATTATTATATTGGCCAAGGGCTTACTTTCAAATCCCTTTTTTTTTAGGTTTTTTGTTCTCTTCGATATTGAAACTAGTGCAACAAACCATTACAAACCAATGAGAGACTTGAAGGAAATAAAACTAGGTTTTTTAATTTTTCAATTAAAACCTTTTAGGACCGATCTCATACAACATATAAGAATTAAGTAATCTAGAAATTCATATCTTGATGTTTTGAAAAGATAAACAATTGAGAGTTGTATATCCGCCTCTAAACGATCTTCCAGGCTATGACTCAAGTTTGATCAACACTGAACGTGTGGGCGTCTGTTTCACTACTCCCCAATTGTAACTGGCTCCTCTTAGATGTCTTCTTTATTTTTCTTAAAAATTCCTGGGATTCTCTTCTTTTTTTTTTTATTTAAGAGAATAATGTTCTTTTATCATATCTTATGAAAAACCCTAGTATGTTAGGATTAGGATTTCTATTTAAAATAGAATTCCTCTTTTAACTATCTCTCCACTTACGTAAAAGTGGAAGAAATGTGCAACTAACTAGGAGACCACCTTGTAAAATATTACAAGCCCCCATTTACACTTGAATATAACATACTAGGCCTTAACAAATATTATAATTATGATTTTCATCTAATATGCCAGTTTTTCTTGCTTTTGAGTCTAGTGATGGTGTTGTCAATTAAATGAGCTAACCCAGGGATCATTTGGAAATATACAATAGTGGCTACAATAATTAAATTTGTAATTAAACAAATATAATTATTTAATTCCAATTCTACTCCACTATAAGATTGGAACTGACCTCCACAATTGTATGCTCAAATATAATTCGCCCAAGCCACATTGATTTCTTTACTGCACAATCCTTTGTACCATATCGTTAATTTAAATTGATATCTCAACTGTCCAATCAATTTAATTACATCTTTTTCCTTTATACTTACTGGTTTTCTCTAATGATCATTTTCAACATACTTATTTGTGTTGAGACACTCTGGCCAGAGAATTTTATGATCAAGTACTGAAAACCCATCAAGAGATGTGTCGTACAAATTCTATATTGTTAATCTACAATTTCAATACTTGTAATTGCTCCCACCAAGATACCGGGTAATCTAGACTACATGTGTATGTCATGCTCATTGGTAACTCAAATGAAATAACAACCACAATCATGAAATCATAACTAACTCAAGATTAAGATTACAGTAAATCAATGCCTATGAGATTTAATGAGTCTGACAGTTATTACTAGGTTAATTAAATCTCATATGTGATCCAGTTCAATGTAGACATACTACATCAATAAATTCATACATGATTAAGACAAATCACTCAATGAATTTATTACAGCCTATACCTAAATAAAGTGCCCAACTTTATTTATCAATTGCAAACTTAATTTATTTAATCATAAGATAGCTTGTATTTATGTCTTCTGTGAATCTACATGATGATTGCATAAATACATATAATATGATTAAATGGACTTTACTCAAAATATTAATGCAATTCAAAATATCTGAATAAATTCTTGAAATATTTTATTAATGAGAAAATCAATATGCTTTAAAGAGCACATAATCGTAACAATCTCCGACTTGCTCTCAAAGCATATCTGGCAAATTGCACATGCTTGTAGGACTCTAAATGTAGGTCATAACCTTTCTACACTATTTCCATATGAGATGATATTTCCTCTCAATGTGTTTTTGTTTCTTGTGGTTTCTTGGTTCTTTTGATTGAGCCACTGCACTATTATTATCGAAAAATAATTTAAGTGGTGCACTTGCAGCAAATACCACCTCAAGATCTCGAAGGAACTTGCGGAGCCATATCGCTTCTTTTGCAGCCTCAGATGCAGCCACACATTAAGCTTTTATTGTGGAGTCTGCGATACAGGATTGTTTCACACTCCTCCAACTAATAGCTCCACTTCCTAATGTAAACACATAGCCAGAAGTAGACTTTTCAGAATCCTTATCTGAAATAAAGTCAGAATCAGTATAACCCACTGGAGTAAGTTCATCACAAGAATACACAAGCATATAATCCTTAGCTTCTTTTCAGATACTTCATTATATGCTTGACAGTAGTCCAGTGTTTAAGTCCAGGATTAGATTGATATCTGCTAACCATCGCAGTCGCAAAACATGTGTCTGGTCTAGTGCAAAGCATGACATACATGAGACTTCCCACAGCTTCCGCGTAGGGAACTCGTCTCATTTTCTCTATCTCCTCAGAAATTTTAGGATAAAATTCTATGTCTGAATGGTAACAAACCAATCTTGGAATTTACCATGCTAAATCTAGCCAATATCTTATTGATATAGATCACTTGAGACAAAGCTATCGTTTTATTCTTCCAGTCTCGTAGCAACTTGATACCAATAATATAACTAGCTTCTCCCAGATCTTTCATATCAAATTGTTTTGCTAGCCAACTCTTTATAGTAATCAATACTCCTACATCATTTCCGATAAGGAGAATATCATCTACATAAAGAATCAGAAAGGCTACAGATTTTCTCTGAATTTTCTTGTACACACATGGTTCATCAATACTTTGAATGAATCCAAACGATTTTATTGCTTGATCAAATCTGATGTTCCACGACTGGGATGCTTGCTTCAATCCATAGATGGATCTTTGCAACTTACATACCAAGTGTTCTTGGTCTTTTGTATGAATCCATCTGGTTGCTGCATAAAGATGTCTTCTTCAAGAGGCCCATTAAGAAAGGTAGTCTTGATATCCATTTGCTAAATTTCATAATTTAGCACTGCAGAAATAGAGAGTAGAATTCTGATAGATTTAAACATAGCAACCAGAGAATAAAGTTTCCTCATAATTGATTCCCTCTATTTGAGTGAACCCTTTGGCTACTAATCTTGCTTTAAATGTTTCCATCCTTCTGTTTACTCCTCTTTCCCTCTTATAGATCCACTTGCATCCAATGGGTTTTACCCCATTTGGTGTCTCTACAAGTTCCCAGATTTTATTGGAATATATAGATTCCATTTCTTGATTCATAGCCCTTTTCCAATGTTCAACATCACTATCTATTAGAGTTTCATTGTATCCAATGAGATTTTATACATATTCATATGAGATAGACATATAGGTTTCCCTCAATAATATTGTTTGGGTAATATCGAGCAGCCCTCCTCGAGTTCAACCAGTGCGAGCAAAAGACTTCGAGGTCAACCCATCTTGAACCCAGGCTAAGTCTTCTGCTCGAGGTCTTCATAACCCCGTCAAAGCTGGTCAAGGTCGAAGAGTAAAAGGTCGGTCAAAGCTCGAGCTTCCTTTCATGCTCGAGGTCTGTAAATTCCCAACTACAACCCAACAGCACCAGTGACAGCGCAGAAAGAAGATAAGATCCGAGCACTGCTGACCTGGAATAGTCAAATCCCCCTTTCTGATGATTCAGCATGCCAATCAATATCTGGCCCATGCCCCACACGGTATGACATGGTCCCCGTTACCGATGGCCAGTACACGTCCCCACAGTGTCATCATTTCACGCACACATGCCCGACACTATGATCAGGCCGTGTGAGCTATGCCAACTAGACAGTCACGCATTCCCAGGGAATATCACGCTAATCCCGGTTGTCAGAGGGACCCAGACACCACCGACGCGGGAACGGATGATCTCGAAGAGAAAGGGCGGGAAAAATGGAGAATAAAAGAAAACGGACGGGTAAGTTGCAGGGGTTCCAAAAATTCACACAGGTTATTCTTCTTCTTGCTTCCCTCCACTCTGATTTTACGAAATTCCATTATTCAGAAAAGAAGGCAAAAATACCCCTTCCATTCTTCCGGTCTCTCTAAGTAAGAGGGATACAAAAAGAACAACCCGATTACTGACTTGAGCGTCGGAGGGTTTTCGCCGGAACAACACCCGGCGACCTCTGACTCTGTTTTCTGTGAGTACATGTCCGGGAGACTTCTGTTCTGGTAAAGATAGAGGAACTGGAATTGGAAGGCAGTCCTGCTCGAGCTCGAGCTAACCGCGAGCAGAAGGTTTTTGACACTATTTGAAGGGACGCGGGAAAACAGCATCAACAAATATGTATCTAGTTTTGTAATCTAGTTACCCTCCCACTACAATGAGGTTCTAAAAGTGATAATTTGTTCAGGGATAATCCTTTTGTTAATCATTCTTGCTCTTTTCTATAAATAGAAAACTGAGCATCAATATGATCTTCTTACTTATGATTTCTCTAGTTTTACCTTATTTATAGGTTATAAGTCATTTATATAGTCTTCCTCAAGGAAAGTATAGTGTATGTTTACAAATACATTCTTATCTTGAGGTCTATAAATTAGACTTTCCTTTATTCCTTTAGAATACCTAAAACATGAATACTTTTGAACATGATATCATCTTTTCTGCCTATAATTTTAGTATATATACTAGTGAATCTCCAAGTATAAATGTGTCACAAATTAAGTTTGTAACATATCCATAATTCCATGGAGTAATAAGCACTGATATAGATAAACCTAAGTTCAATAGTTTATGCAGTTTTAAATACTGGTATCTAAAAAAGGTAAATGATAAATCACTAAGTATATATCTTATTTTATCCAAAAGAATCTTGTTAGTCCATATAATGACATTATTTTGTCACAATGTTCATTATAAATGGGATTTTATCCCATTTTATAACCAAATGGACTTTGAATTCTCTAGAGAGATATTCTTTACTTTGATTAGATCGAAGTTCTTTTATGTTCTTGTCTAATTGCTTCTATATCTTATCCATGTACTCTTTTGAATTTCAAAGGCCACGGAATCATGACGCATTTAGACAAACATAAATGCGATGAATATTTATCAATTAGATAAAATACTCATAACCTCTTCTTACATGTAAACTAATTAGTCCACATACATTTGTATGCACTAATTCTATGCAATACAATATTACGCTTTCTTTTAGCTCAAAATGAGCTACCTTGTCATATTACTCTTCTAAATAAGATTTGTAGAGTATCAATGATCAACCTCAAATCGATCAGGAAGGACCTATTATTAATCATTCTCATGAAATCTTATTATAGTTTATATGATTTAAGCATAAATATTAAAGGGTCCATTGGTTTTGGAAAAACATTTCTTTTCTTAGATAAATAATATACTTTTTATCATTATATCTTGCTTTGAACATATCAATAGACTTACATGATATTAATTGTCTTTGTAAAGTACAAAAATGAGTTATTAACAAAGGATCAAAAAATAACAGTGTGCTTCTGTTTATTAAAAACAAGCCACCGAAATTAAATTCCTCTACTGTTTGGAATACAAAGACAAATATCAAAACTTAAAGTCTCATAAAATTGATTTAGTCCTCTCAACTGATATAAACTAGTGTCTTTCTCTACTGCTGCTTAAAGCTTTCTTCACTTAATCTCTTGGTTTCCTGAAAACCAAATAAATGAATTTACAAATAAATTAGTTATCTCAGAATTCACTATTGCATTAATCAATAGAAACTGAACTAATTAGGAAGCTTAAAGATTTCCTGTACCTGATTTTAATAATCTTAGGACAATCTTTCTTCCGATAACTCTTCTGTCCACACTTGAAGCACTTGTCTTTCGACTTGCCATCTTTTCTAGTAGACAGGTTCCTTGTGTCAATTCTCTTTTGCCTACCCTTGTCTTTCGACTTAGGCTTTAAAGAGGATTTCTGTTTAGGAAGTTCTTTGCTATGATAATATTCTTCTATAGCATGTAGTTCATACATCAATTGAACTAAGGTCATATCTCTATTGCTTAAGATATAGCTGACCTTAAACTCTCTGAATGTATCAGGTAAAGATTCAATCACCATGTTGATCTTTGTTTTATCATCGATCTCAACACCATGAATCTCAACTTCATTCAAATAGTCCATCATTTGGAGGACATGATCACGAACTCTTGTACCCTTTTCCATCTTGGTGTCAGTGACACGTTTTAACGCTGCTTCTCTGGCAGAATCATTATTCTGTCCAAACATCTAATGGAGACTAGACAATATTTTAGTGGCTGTTTCCATGCTCCGAAGTTTGTTTTGCAGTTTCATAGAAATCGAAGCCAATATATAGCGCTTAGCCATTTTGTTAGCCTCGCACCATTTCTTATAAGACTCCTTCTGATTTCTATAATCGTATAACGTTGGTACTGGAGGGCATTGCTGGGTTAGAACATATTTGTAGTGTTTAGCAGTGAGAATATTAAATAGATTACGTTTCCAATCTAAGTAATTTTCACTAGTGAGTTCATTTTGAACTAGGATGATTAATAGTGGGTTGATGGAAGATATTTTCTGAAAAATAAAATATACGTGCATAAATACATTGATATAATATTCACAATAAAATTCTAAAAATGCAAAAAAACCATAAATGCATTTTATTTTATTGTAACGATAATCTAGTACCGCTTTTGCAAGCTATCCGTTGGGGAAGTCATGACGCCACTTACTAGACCCAATTAACCATTAGATTATTTACTTTCATGTGTTAACATGATAAATAATAATCGTTATCTTTTAGGGCCAAAATTTTGTTAACGAAGCTTCGTTGGGAAGGTTAATAACAAATTTTGTTGAGTGTATAACTATTGTTTTAATCTACGTACTTCTCATATCATGTAGCTACCGTTAAGGTGATCAACAGATTGAAAAATATTTCAATTTTATCTTTAAAGAAGTTCATCAAATAAAATGTCTAATATATATACCCTCCGTAGGGAGCATCACCGTATCATGAAGTCAAGGTATATATATAATTTTATTATTGAACTAACAATGGATCCCGTAGGAAAATTATCTTGAATCTTTCCTCTCCCACTCAATATTTTAAAGTTGGTTTTTCCTTTTAAAACATACATATATTGTTAATTGCATGCTTCCTATAATATTATTTAAGTGATATCTTATATTATTAAGTATTTGCAAATTTCAAACAATATACATGAATTCATGTTATATGAATGACATATATTATTATGCATAGAGTGGCACCACCTATTCTATATGACATGTTATCATGGCATGTTCACATCCAAAACACAACATATAGAAAAATTAAATAATCTCAATTCATGGTTTTCCTAATAAAAAATATTAACCCTAAGCCTAATCTTCATTGGGCTTCATGTCAATATCTTCTTCTCTTGGATTATCTTTATTGATGACCTTGACTAATATGAGCTTTAAATTTATTATTGGTCTAAATTTTTAATTTTAAAGAAATTAAAATAAAATTTTAAGTAAAACTTTTGGACCAAAAATAAATTTAATTTGTTAAACTATATCCATGCATTTTAATCCATTAAGCCCAAATTTTATTGGACTTAAAACTAGAATTTACTAAGCCCAAAATTATTTTTGGACTTTAATGCATAATAGTATATTAGTTTTGCTCAAATGGAAATATATAGAACTATAGGGACCTGAGCGATATCTAACACTCCAAAACCCTAACTGTATTCTTTTCTTCTCCGTCGCCATCAACAAAAACCCAAATCTTTCGTTCGTCTTTCTTTCCGGCGAGTTCTGGCCATTGTCAGGCAGGAATTGCTCCATCCTACGCGTGGGCTAGCACGCAAGCAACGCGCGGGAGCTTGCTGTTGTTGCTGCCACCACGTGAGTTGCAGCCTGCGCGAGCCACGCGTGCAACCTGCTGTTACGCGCACGCGGGCAAGCTACGCGAGTCCTGCTGCACGCACGGGCCTGCCGGCGCAGGGGCTTGAGTGCGAGCAGCGCGCATCCTGCTATCCTGGTGCTACTGGCTCGTGCGTTGTGGTTCTTGCTATGGAAAATCCTCTTTTTTTTTTTTAATTGTTACAGATTACAACACTTGATGATTTACAAAAAATTTTGAACCATAAAATTAAATCAAAAGAGAAACATGGTGATAATAGACTACCCATTTTGTTACAAATCCAAAACAAAAATACAAACAAATTTCTAACCATGAATTGAGACAATCCAAACATGTTTTATTCATATATTAACAAATAATATATATCTAAATAAATTGTGCCACTCTAATACATAATTAACAAGATAGATTTCTTACGAAATTCTTATATATTATTATGAGATGTCTCTGATACCAATTGAAGGAAATAAAACTAGGTTTTTCAATTTTTCAATTAAAACCTTTTAGGACCGATCTCATACAACATATAAGAATTAAGTAATCTAAAAATTCATACCTTAATGTTTTGAGAAGATGAACAATTGAGAGTTGTAGATCCGCCTCCAAACGATCTTCCAGGCTATGACTCAAGTTTGATCAACACTGGACGTGTGGGCGTCTGTTTCACTACTCCCCAATTGTAACTGACTCCTCTTAGATGTCTTTTTTGTTTTTCTTAAAAATCCCTGGGATTCTCTTCCTTTTTTTTTTATTTAAGAGAATAATGCCCTTTTATAATATCTTATGAAAAACCCTAGTATGTTAGGATTAGGATTTCTATTTAAAATAAAATTCTTCTTTTAATTATCTCTCCATTTACGTAAAAGTGGAAGGAATGTGTAACTAACTAGGAGACCACCTTGTAAAATATTACAAGCCCCCATTTACACTTGAATATAACATACTAGGCCTTAACAAATATTATAATTATGATTTTCATCTAATATGCCAGTTTTTCTTGCTTTTGAGTCCAGTGATGGTGTTGTTAATTAAATGAGCTAACCCGGGGATCATTTGGGAACATACAATAGTGGCTACAATAATTAAATTTATAATTAAACAAATATAATTATTTAATTCCAATTCTACACCACTATAAGATTGAAACTGATCTCCATAATTGTATGCTCAAATATAATTCGCCCAAGCCACATTGATTTCTTTACTGCACAATCCTTTGTACCACATCGTTAATTTAAATTGATATCTCAACTGTCCAACCAATTTAATTACATCTTTTTCTTTTATACTTACTGGTTTTCTCTAATTATCATTTTCAACATACTTATTTATGTTGAGACACTCCGGCCAGAGAATTCTATGATCAAGTACTGAAAACCCATCAAGAGATGTGTCGTACAAATTCTATATTGTTAATCTACAATTTCAATACTTGTAATTGCTCTCACCAAGATACCGAGTAATCTACACTACATGTGTATGTCATGCTCATTGGTAACTCAAATGAAATAACTACCACAATCATGAAATCATAACTAAATCAAGATTAAGATTACAGTAAATCAATGCCTATGAGATTTAATAAGTCTGACAGTTATTACTAGGTTAATTAAATCTCATATGTGATCCAGTTCAATGTAGACATACTACATCAATAAATTCATACATGATTAAGACAAATTACTCAATGAATTTATTACAGTCTATACCTAAATAAAGTGCCCAACTTTATTTATCAATTGCAAACTTAATTTATTTAATCATAAGATAGCTTGTATTTATGTCTTCTGTGAATCTACATGATGATTGCATAAATACATATAATATGATTAAATGGACTTTACTCAAAATATTAATGCAATTCAAAATATCTGAATAAATTCTTGAAATATTTTATTAATTAGAAAATCAATATGCTTTAAAGAGCACATAATCCCAACAAGACACAGGAAAGAACAATTGATAATAATGTTTTTTTTGTAACTAGAATTGCTAAAAAAGCTCAAATCGGTCCGGCCCTCCACATGAGAGGACAAGTGATTAAGAAAAAAAAAGTTTGGGATCAAGTCCGACCCTTTGTTAAAAATAAATTTATAAATTATAATTAAAAAATAATAAAAATTTAAAAAAAACTGAAATCCTAATTTATAAATCATTGATGATTTAAAAAACTTAAAATTATAATATCAAATTATCTCTTAAGCTTGAATTAATTAATAATATAATAATTTATTGATTATTAACTTCTTACAAGTTTATAATAATTATAAAAACATGTTAAAGCACAGGCCGAAATGAGTCTGGCCCAAGCCCGACACTTTACTTCCCTTGACCTGGGTTGAGCCTAGGCTTAGAGCCTAAACCTGCAATTCATCATCCTATTTATAACCACTCTAAATAACAAAATTGATGTAAATTTTTTTATTCTCATATGGTGCTCTTTTGTTTTTATATATGGCTTAAACATGAAAAGATAAATAATTTACATGAAGAAAAAAATGATTAATACATCCCCAATATTTCATAAAAGTGACATAAAACTCCCCAATGTTATATATATATATATACACACACACACACTCCCATTCATTAATGGAATATGATTCTTTTAATAGAAATTACTATTTTAACTTGTAATTACCATTAGATCTTTCCAGCATATAAGTTAATATATTGACCCTAAGCATGTCATATAAGAATAATTTGATTGCCTAATTTACCTATTTACCTATATATATATATATATATATATATATATATATATATATATATATATATATATATGTTAATAAAATTACAAACATACCTTTATTGTCCAATTCCCTTGTATAAATTTTGATCAAATTTCCTCTTAAAATTAAATAAATTTATAATTTCTGTTAGTAAAAATACTCAAGAATAAAAGTAAATAAAGCCGGATTAAATTTATTTAGTTTTAAGAGAAAACTCTCCATATGTCAACCATTTAAACTTCTATAAAAATAGTTCATAATTTTTATGGCATCAATAACAAGTTTTATTTATTTTTATTCTTGAGTAATTAATTAAATTTTTTAAGAGAAAATTTGATTAAAATCCATACAGAGGAGTTGGACAATAAAGTATGTTCGTAATTTTATTAACAATTTATGGGTAAATTAGATAATCAACTATTATTTTAGTTTGATATATTTAAGGTCAATATGTTAACTTATTGTTAGAAGGATATAATGGTAAGTACATGTTGAAATAATAATTTCTGTTAAAAGAAATGATTTTCATTAATAAATCGGGATGTAGATGGCTTTTTTAAAATATTAAGAAAATTTATGTCTTTTTTATAAAATCTTGGGGTGTATTAATCCTTTTCAATTCCAATAAACTTGGCTAGGAAAATTGGAAAAATATGTCAGTAAAATCAAAATGTTTGAAGCCTAATCCAACCATTAACAATTTTTTATTCCACTGATAGGTGTTGATGACAAAAAAAACCAGGAAATGAGTTTAAAAAAAATCAAAGAAAATGATTGTACAGTGAATAGAGATTTTTTTTTGGAGCAATTTAGCCTATGATATTTTTAAGAATAAAAAGATATTTTTTGACAATAAGTTTCTTAAATAATTTAATGGGTTTCAATAATAGCTCTATCATTGTATATATATATATATATATATATATATATATATATATATATATATATATATATATACACATATAAATTACTCTTTTAACTCCTATCCTAAGATTTAAATTTATATAACTAATTAAATAAAATTATTTAAAATCACTTGACTATATATTTAATAACATTATGTATTGAAGTTAGAAACAATAATTTTCAATTGAAATTTTTTTAAATTATGATATGTGACCTTCTCATTATATTTCATCAACCCGACTAATCACTTTTATACTTAATACATATTTTATCTTTACATGAACTTAACCTAAAAAGATTAATAACTTTTAAGTATACTCACATGATAATTTTCATTAATATTTAATTTAACTTATCTAATTTTTCAAATTTTAATTTCTTTTAATTTTTCAAATTATTATCATTTGTCAAATATTATATATTTTATTTTTATAATTATAGAAAAAATTAACTTACAATACTTAATAAAGGATGATGAAAAGTACCAAATATTTTTTTACGATTATGATAACTATAAATAAAATTTTTATAAAAAAATAAAGAAATTATAGTGATTATAATAATTTTTTTTTAAATAAATTTTATATTATGGGTGTTTAAAAAAATAAAAATAAATTTAAAATTAAATAGGATATACCGATAGAAAGATTAATTTAAAAATTTTAATATGATTAAGTGAAAAGTGAGTGTTGGTGGGATAAAAGAGATTTATCATCACTTAATTTTTTAATTACAGATAATATATCCTACTTTTGAAATTTATAAAGTTAAAAGTAGACACAGATAAAGACTTTGAATCTGAATAAAGAAGATAGCCATCATGTCGTTCAATTTGTCACTATATGATCTGCCTTTGCCCTTTCCACAAATTTTACGTGTAAAATGAACATCGGAATGTGACATGAATTTGGAAAGAACGATAATGGTTTCGAGTACTTGTGGCTTTCTGGACAAAATTTCAAAATGTATAGTTTTGTCATAGTATTATGTTTCCTTTGATAATATTACAGCAACGCTGCTAAAACGATTGCTGTATAGTATTGTCAAAATTGCAATTTTGGATATGCAGTAAATATTCATAGATAATATTATACTTTACAACTATTATCTTAAGTAGGAGAATATTTATGAGTCCTTGATCCGGTTTTCGCGTGCTTTTAAATAGTGACCAAACTCCTGCTCGTAGGATGTTCGAGCAGGAACACTCACTGACCCCACTTCTCCTCTGTTCGCCGGAGCGCCAACCTCCTCGAGCCTATACTTACAAAAAACAAGGTCAAGGATCGCCGGGTGTTTTTCCGGCGATAACCCTCCGACGCTCAAGTCAGTGATCGGGTTGTTCTTTTTTATATTCCCCTATTGTTTAGAGAGACCGGAGAAAATAAAGAGGATCTTCTTTCCTTTTTGGTGGTCAGAATAACACATGAGAAATCCAAAATGGAGAATTAGTGTAAAAGGAGGTGAAGAAGAAAAAGAACCTCTGAAAAATCTTGGAACCCCGAACCTTTGCTTCAAGTTTTCCTTTATACTTCGTTTTCCCAGTCCTTTTTTCTTTGGAGGCAGCCGTTCCCGCGTTTATGGTGCCTGAGTCCCTCTGACAGCCGGGATTACTGTGACATTCTCTGAGAATGCGTGACTGTCTGGTGGGCATAGGTTCACATGGCCTGATCATAGTGTCGGGCGTGTACGCATAAAATGATGACACTGTGGGGGCATGTGCCGGCCATCGGTAACAGTCACGACACTATACCGCGTGGGGCATGGGTTAGGCATCGATCATTGCATTGAGTCGTTGGAGAGAAGGGTTAAGCTATCTCGAACTGGCTGTACCTAAGTCTTGTGTTTTCTCCATGCCGTCACTGGTGTGGTCGAGTCGTGGCCGGTGGTTTGAAGACCTCGAGCAGGAGGATGAGCTCGGGTTTCGACCAGCCTTGATGCTCCTCAACCTTGACCAGCTTTGACAGGGTTATGAAGACCTCGAGTAAGAGACAGAGCTCGGGGCTCGACCAGTCTTGGACTCCTCGACCTTGACCAGCTTTGACCCCTAGTAAGGCTGTCTTCATGCTAGCGGTCGGGTCTTTTGCTCGAGATGGGCTGACCTCGAGGTCTTTTGATCGAGCTAGATTGGCCTCGAGGAGACCTGCTCGATATTACCCAAACACCAGTGCCCCAGTTTATAGTCTTTGGAGTGAAGCGAGATAAGACTAGAAACTTCTTGTCTGGGTTAGCTTCCTGGCCTTTTTACCTTCCCGTGTTGAGATGTCTTCCGCTTCCATCACTTTGTATTTAATGCGGGACACGTGGGTGGATCCGGGCTGTGCGTTTGACTTTTGAAGAGACGTTACTTGAACAGTCGCGTCTCTTGAGATGCGTGCCGTCAGCTGAAGAGACGCACTTTCCCCCTTAAAAACCCTCGATTTCTTTACTGTGCCTCCTATTGCCCATCTTTACTCAGACCGAAATTAACCACTTGCAAGGGCTTCTCACCTTTTTCGCTGCCATCGCTGTCATTTTCGGTTGTCGACTTTTGCTCAGGTATAAGCCTCTTTCTTTTTTCCCGTTATTTTCCTGCTTTTCGTTTGATTGGGTTTTCGATTCCCACTGGGTGGATTGTGCCTATAGGAGATATGTCAGACACCCAACGACCCCCTAGGATGTCGTTTGAGGAATCTTCTTCTTCAAGTGACGTTGAACCTCTTAGGATGATGCCAGCGAGAGATTCAAGTTCTGAAGGGACCTTGGTTGTGGCGGGGGACCAGCCGTATCGGGGGGAAAGGGTTAGTCAATGTTTAGAGAGTAGAGGGTATCCCATTGACCACATGAGGTGTGAAACTTCACACCAGGATCTGGATAGGCTTAGGGACACCTACCACATACCGGCTGGTGGGGATTTGCGAGTGCCGGGTAAGGGTGACATGCCCAGCCGTCCTCCTCAGGGGTATATCACCTTCCACATGGAGTGCTTTAGGTGGGGGGTTAGGTTGCCTCTTCAGCCTTATTTTGCCCGAATTCTGTCTAGATTCCGATTGGCCCTAGGGCAATTGAATCCGAATGGGTGGAGGGTCCTATCCGGCCTCTATGTGTTGTGGAGATGGTGCAATCTGGGTAAGCCCTCGATAAAGGAGATAAAGCACCTCTACCAGTTGAAAGGCAGCTCGAAGGACGCTGGCTGGTACTACCTCACCTCCAGTCTAAAGGGCAAGAAACCCATAACTGATCTCCCTACTTCTGGTGGCAACTAGAAGGGCAAACTTTTCTTTACCGGGGGAGATTGAGGGCATGCTGCACCTCTCTTCGAGGGGATCCCTCCGGTTCCTCGTCATTGTTGAACTCCAGGTCATTTATCTGTTCAACAAATTTTTTACTTTGATTTTTCCTGCTCGCATCTTTTCTCACTTTATTGTTCTGGTTGTTATTGCAGTATCTTGGAGTGCTTTTTATAGGATTGGGGAAGAGCTTCAAGCGGGTGTCAATACTGCTCTTGATAACGCGAGCTGATGCACGGAGCTACTTACAATCCAAAACCTTGTGGAGTTTGGTCTAGTTCCTCAGGAAGAGATGAGTGGAGTGCTTAACCTGTTGAAGAGGCCTGAAAGGACATCAGGTCACCCGAGCAGCTCCTCTGTCCCAGCAAAAAGGCCTCGAACCGACACTCTTACTTCACCGGTTCGAGCTGCCCCCCCTGCTTGGGAAACGGAGCAAGCAGCAGAGGGTACGGCCCGCAGGCGTCCGAGGCTGCCACTACAGCTCGGCCTCAATCAGGGCGCATGCAGGAGCAAGAGCGGCCCGCGAATGCTGATCCCTATCTCAAGGACTTCGCTAAACATATGGAGGATAAGTTCTTGGATGGGATACAGTCTTCTGATGCTGATGATTTGGTCGGCGCGTTCCACTGTCTCTTTTCTCGTGCTGCGGTCGTAGCTACCGCCTTCAAGGCCAAGACTCAGGATTCTCAGAGGAAGCTCAGAGTAAAAATTCAGAGCTTGAAACGGAGTCTTGAGCAGAAGGATGAGGAGGTAACGAAGGTTCGCGAGGAGAACTCCACCCTCGAGGAGAAAGCGGCAATGTCCGAGTCCAAGGCAATCCAGCTAGAAAAGGAGCTGTCTCTTGTCTGGGAGGAGCTATTGAATGCTCGGAAGGACTTAGACGTGCAGAGGTTCTCCTTCAAAAAGACCATGGAGGAGGAGACTTCTCGCTTCCAGAGGAAGGTGGACTCTCTGGAAGACAGGCTCATGACAGAGTATAATGAGAGGGTGTCTTTCAGCTACAACTGCCTCATGTCTGCCTTGAGCAAGGAGCATCCTGAAGTTAACATATCAAAGCTCGAGGCAGCCGTTGCAGCATACATGTCCGAGCACGATGCCCCTAACCAAGAGTCGCGAGCCCCCCCGACCGAGGCCTCTGTCTACACTGAAGAGGCCGCTCCTCCTGCTGCCGAGGTCACTCCTGCTGCTGAAGTCTCCCCTGCTCCACCTGCTAGGCCCACTACTCCAGGCAACTGATTTTTTTTTTTATCTTGTACTTGTATTATTTTTTATGGATGAATAAAGAACATGTATTGGACAATTTGCCTCTGAGTTTGAGTATATACTTCTGCCTTGCATTTTTTGTATGAGATTTACTCCAAGCCTTTGCTGAATAAATTTTTAACAGCTGTTGGGCCTCTGCTCGTGCCCTCTCTGGGCTTATGCATGACAGAGTTTTGCCTTAAGTTAGGCTTATAGATCTCTGTTTCTTTTATATTCGGATCGATATTTGGCTCATACTTGTCCTTCGCGTTTCCTTCGTGAGCTTATCTTGCTCGAGCCTGCAATTGGCTCATGCTTGGCACTGTCTTACCTTAAGCTAGGCTTTGAGACTTCTGGCCTTTGCTTTATCTTAGCGACCTTATCCTGCTCGAGCCTTCAATTGGCTCACGCTTAACACCGTCTTGCCTTAAACTAGGCTTTGAAAATTCTGGCCTTTTCTTTATCTTCGCGAGCTTATCCTGCTCGAGCCTTCAATTGGCTCACGCTTGACACCGTCTCGCCTTAAGCTAGGCTTTGAGACTTATGGCCTTTGCGTTATCTTCGCGAGCTTATCTTGCTCGAGCCTACAATTGGCTCACGCTTGGCACTGTCTCGCCTTAAGCTAGGCTTAGAGACTTCTGGAATTTGCGTTATCTTCGCGAGCTTATCTTGCTCGAGCCTGCAATTGGCTCACGCTTGGCACCGTCTCACCTTAAGCTAGGCTTGGAGACTTCTGGCCTTTGCGTTATCTTCACGAGCTTATCTTCCTCGAGCCTGTAATTGGCTCATGCTTGGCATCATCTCGCCTTAAGATAGGCTTAGAGACTTATGGCCTTTGCGTTATCTTCACAAGCTTATCTTGCTGGAGCCTGCAATTGGCTCATGCTTGGCACCGTCTCGCCTTAAGCCAGGCTTGGAGACTTCTGGCCTTTGCGTTATCTTCACGAGCTTATCTTGCTCAAGCCTGCAATTGGCTCATGCTTGGCACCGTCTCGCCTTAAGCCAGGCTTGGTGACTTCTGGCCTTTGCGTTATCTTCACGAGCTTATCTTGCTCAAGCCTGCAATTGGCTCATGCTTGGCACCGTCTCGCCTTAAGCCAAGCTTGGAGACTTCTGGCCTTTGCATTATCTTCACGAGCTTATCTTGCTCGAACCTGCAATTGGCTCACGCTTGGCACCGTCTCGCCTTAAGCTAGGCTTAGAGACTTCTGGCCTTTGCTTTATCTTCACGAGCTTATCTTGCTCGAGCCTGCAATTGGCTCACGCTTGGTACTGTCTCGCCTTAAGCTAGGCTTAGAAACTTCTGGCCTTTGCGTTATATTAGATTAATGTTTGGAAGCATTTTCTTATTTTTATTCATGCTCAAAGTTTTACACATCTATACTTCTGGGGAAATCGAATATCAATGATTGCTTTACAAGGGAACTTACTGGAAATATTTCATCAAATGCTGCGCATTCTATGGTCTCTTGACTTCTCGTCCATCTAGGTGAATCAACCGGTATGCTCCCGGTCTGGCTATTTGAGAGACCTTATAAGGACCTTCCCAATTCGGGACTAACACACCTTGCCTGGGGTCATTCGTGTTCTGATTGAATTTTCTAAGTACCCAATCCCCCACTTGAAATTGGCGGATGTGTACATTCCGGTTGTAATAATGAGTCACTCTTTATTGGTACTCCGCTATCTTTGCAGTGGCTATTTCCTTTCTCTCTTCCAGCAAGTCCAAGCCCGCACACATCTGCTCATCATTTTGCTCTTCGTTGAAGTGCTCTGTTCGGAGTGTTCCCATCCCTATCTCTGCGGGAACAACTGCTTCATGCCCAAACGCCAAGGAGTTATGGGGTTTCCCCTGTGGCCATTTTGTGTGTGGTTCTGTAAGCCCACAAGACTCCGAGCAGCTCGTCCACCCAAGCTCCCTTCTGCTCGCCAAGTCTGGTTTCTAGGAGGCGTTTGATAGTTTTGTTTGCGGCTTCTACTTGCCCGTTGGCCTGTGGGTGTGATGGAGAGCAAAACTTTAGCTCTATTCACATGTTTTTGCAGAAGTCCCTGAACTTATTGTTGTCAAATTACCTCTCGTTGTCTGTAACCAATGCATGAGGAATCCCATACCTGCAAATCACATTTTTGCAAATGAAGTCAGTGGTCTTGTTTTCTGTGATACTGCTTAAGGTCCCACTTTAACCCATTTGGTGAAATAATCAATTGCCACCACGACATGTGTTGCAGATGCTCTCCCCTTTGGGTATGGCCCAATCAAGTCAATCCCCCATTGAGCAAAGGGCCAAGGTGAGTTCATCACGGTGAGGTTCTCAGGAAGTTGAGTCATGTAGTTGGCAAAGCTTTGGCAGCTCCTGTAGCTTTTGGTCTTCTCTTGTGCATCCTCATGCATGCGTGGCCAAAAGTATCCCTGTCTTAAGGCTTTGAAAGCCAAAGACCTTGCTCCAAAGTGGTTCCGGCAAATTCCTTCATGTATTTCCCGGAGGACATAATCAGCTTCCTCTTGGTCTAAGCACCGCAACAGTGGGAGAGTGTACCCCCGTCTGAACAAGACCCCATCGACTAGTGTATACCTGGCCGCTTTATACTTCAGCTTCCTCGCCTACTTTTTATCGGCAGGCAACACTCCTTCCTTAAGGTAAGAGACAATCGGTTCCATCCAAGTGCTGCTCGGTGACAAGCTCATCACCTCGTCCTCCTGCTCGATGCTCGAGCAGGTCTTGACTTCTAACAGGATGGACCTCGGTATTTTGGGGTCGGATGTAGCGGCTATTCGAGCTATCATATCAACTTAAAAATTCTTCCCTATCACGATCTGCTCTGCCTCGACTGCTCGGAAATTCTTTATCAGCTGCTTCACCTTCCGAAGGTAAGCCTCCACTTTCTCGCCTTTTACTTAGAAGCTTTCGTTGAGGTGATTTGCTATCAGTTGTGAGTCTGTTCGAAGCTGTATCTCTTCTGCCTTAACCACCAGGGCGAGCTTCAACACTGCAATTACAGCCTCGTACTTGGCCTGGTTGTTGGTAACTTTGAATTCCAGGATTGAGAAGCACAACTCCTGCTCCTGCTCCCTGATCTCCACATGATCCATCGACAGTGACTGTCCATGCTTTGGTTGAGACAGAGGGGTCTGGCAGGTGCTCGTTACCCATCTCTTCATCCCTCTCTGTGCATTCGACCACGAAGTCAGCTAAGGACTGAGCTTTTATTACTGATTGGGGTTGGTAGCTGATTTCGAATTCACTGAGCTCCATAGACCATTTTACTAACCTTCCGGAGGTCTCTGGCTTGTGCAGAGTCTGCCTGAGTGGTTGGTTCATCAAAACCATCACCGAATGTGCTTGGAAGTAAGTCCTTAGTTTTCGGGCTGCCGTCACCAGGGCCAGTGCCCATTTTTTCATTGGTGGATATCGAGTTTCAACTCCCAACATGGCTCTGCTCGTGTAATAGAAGGGGTACTGCACCCCTGACTCTTCTCTTACCAGAACCGAGCTCGTTGCCCGTTGCGAGATAGTTAAATACAAATACAGGACCTCCCTTTCTTGAGGTGTTGATAGCAACGGGGCTTTTAGCAAATATTCCTTCAACTGCTAGAACGCTACCTCGCATTCCGGCGTCCATTTTGTCTTTCTCCTTTTTTTCATTTCCTAGAAGAAGATGCAGCACTTGTCCGTAGCTCGGGAGATAAACCTGTTGAGGGATGCCAGTTTCCCTATCAGACTTTGTATCTCTTTGAGAGTACGCGGGGACTTCATTTCCACCACTGCTCTTATCTTCTATAGATTGGCTTCGATTCCCTTAAAACTGACCATGAAGCCTGTTTGGGTTATATCGGGCAGGTCTCCTCGAGGCCCTTCCAGCTCGAATAAAATACCCCGAGGACAGTCTAGCTCGAGCAGAAGTCCCGACTGCTTACACGAAGACGACCTCACTAGACGTCAAAGCTGGTCAAGGTCGAGGACTGAGCACCCTTTGCCTGCTCGAGGTCGTCTCTCCAGGTCAAAACTGGTCAAGGTCGAGGACTGAGCACCGTTTGCCTACTCGAGGCCGTCCACCCCAGTCAAAGCTAGTCAAGGTCGAGAACCGAGCACACCTTTCCTGCTCGCAGAATGTAGGTCCCCGAGCACCACTGGGTTGCACTAGTCATGGGACGAATGGAATGTAGACTCGGCCCAGGGCAACCCGACCTGTTTTCTCAGAATCCTGGCACACCTTTTAATGTCTGACCAGGGCCCCACATGGTATGGTGGTGATACTGTTGCCGATGGCCGGCACATGTCCCCAAGGTGTCATCATTCCTAGCGCACATGCCCGACAGGGTGATCTGGCCACGTGAATCGGGTTAAGGGGACAGCCGCGCATCCCTAGGGAATATTACACCAATCTCGGCTGTCAGAGGGACCCAGACACCACCAACATGGGAGTGGACAGCCTGGAAATGAAAAGAGCGGGAAAAATGGAGTATAAAAGGAAACGAAGGGGTACGTTACAAGGGTTGGCAATTCTGATTCAGAAATGGTTGGAAAATCTGATTCGCAAAGGGGTTGAAGAAATTGATTCACAAGGGTTCTGAAAAGAGACACAGGTTCTTCCTACTCTGAGTTCTCTTATCTGGATTTTCTAAAAAAACCATATCTATTCAAAAAGGCAGGGCGAAAAAATATCCCTTTCATCTTTCCGGTCTCCTTCACTAAGGGAGATACCAAAAAGAACAACCCGATTACTGACTTGAGCGTCGGAGGGTTTTCGCCGGAACACGCCCGGCGACCCCTGACCCTGTTTTCTGTGAGTACAGGACCGGGAGATTTCCGTTCTGAAAAAGACAGTGGAACAGGACGAAGGAGGCAATCTTGCTCGAGATCGAGCTTATCGCGAGCAGAAGGATCGAGGCACTGTTTGAAGTCACGAGCAGAAGGTTCAGACAGTCCTGCTCGAGCTGTTTGAAGGCACTGTTTGAAGGTTCGAGGCACTGTTTCAAGGCACGCGGGAAAAACTGCATCAACATCTTTTGGCGCCGTCTGTGGGGATTGGCACAAAAAGCCTGATCTCCTAATACATTCAAGACACACAACGCAACGATGAGGGGAAACAGCCGAAGAGGAGTAAGTCCAGAAGAATCCATAACCTTGAGAGAAGTGGCCAATGAGGCCCAGAATAGGGAGATCCAGGAAAGAATGAACCGGATAGAGAAACAGATGGAGACTCTGACTTCCCTATTTCAAGAACTCAGGGAGGGACAGAGAAAAGCATGTAATGATGTTCTGGAGTCCAGCCGTGGGAACGCTCCCGTTCGGGAAAACGTGGGAGATGAGGCCCAGAGACCTAGGGCACCAAACGCGGCAGTGAGGGAAGAAACAAACATGGAGGAAAGGGGGTCTCATCAGCATTTGCAGGATACAGCCCCAACCTCTCGTGCGGAGGAGTTGGAGGGGGAGCTGCGCAGATTGGCGCAAGTTGTGGAGGACCTCCGGGGAAACGGAAAAAGCCCAAGCTGGCGAATAATGCTGGATAACGAATCTCCACTCTCGACGGAGATCATGGGTGTCACGATCCCACGTGACTTCCGCTTCCCAGATCTCTGAAGTTCTCAGGGAAGAGTGATCCATTAGTGCATATAGAGCGGTTCAACGACATGACAGGGGTGTAGGGTCTGTCAGCAGCTCAGAGATACTGGGCCTTCACACTCACCTTGGAGGGAAGAGCGAGAGAATGGTACCGCAGACTCCCACGGGGAAGCATCTTGAGCTTTGAACAGATGTGCAGGGAGTTCGCAGAGCAATTCCGGGGCGCAGTGACCCCTGAAGATGACATGATGGAGCTGTCAGAAGTAAGGCAGAAGGAGGGGGAATCTCTCTGGGAGTTTGTCAAAAGATACCATAGATCGGTTCTAAATCTTGGTGCGTTTAACCATCCCCAAGCTCTGAGAGGATTAAAGGAGGGGATCCGGATGGGGAGACCATGGTATAATCTGCAGAGTCCTTCGATCCGTTCATATTCGGATGCGTATGAGCAGGTAAAACTGGATATTGTAATTGAAGAAGAAAAAGCCGCCAAACTAAGGAATGAGCAGGTAAATGAAGCAAGGAGGAAGGAGAAACGGGGTCCTGCCCGAGGGACACAAGCTCCAAAGGCAGCAAGGGACCGGGTTGCCCCATACAACCCTTACCAGAGAGCTCCCCCACCGCGGATGGTCCCCTTGCCATCTCGCAGATCTCCGGGCCGGGATTACAGAGAATACAGGCGTCATGATGGCCACACATCCCGCAATCAGCCGCTAGGCAGACCTGAGATGAACCACGACCGAGCAGATCGCCCATTGCCACTCCACATCTGAGTGCCGTGATTTGAAAAACCAGGTGGAGGATCTGGTTAGGAATCGGTACTTGGATGAGTTTGTCGAGGGGGGGCACCCGGTGGTTGAGCAGCAGTCTGAAGAAGATGACCGGGCCTACGAAATAGACACGGAGCCGCCGTCCACGAGGGTAATCTCGGGAGGGTCCACGATGGCAGGAAGCTCAAATAGGGCCGGAAAAACTACTGCCGGTATGCCGCAGCCGGCCGAGAAGTTCTGTTCAGTGCTCCTGCTGCCAAGAAGGCCAAGGTTCGGCAGGTGCCAATTATGTGGACGGATGGAGACGAGGAGGGGGTGCTGTACCCCCACGAGGATGCCCTGGTGGTAAAAGCCAGCGTAGCAAACAAGGAAGTTGATCGAATACTGGTTGACTCGGGAAGCTCGGTGGATATTCTCTTCAAATCCACACTCGAAGATTTAGGAATAACAGGCGCGAGCCTCGAGCAGACGAGCACTTCCTTGAAAGGATTCGGGGGAGGAAAGCTAATACCTCTGGGAATCATCAAACTGGCAGTAACCATGGGCTCAAAGCCTTTTGAGAAGAACATGATGCTGGATTTCGTGGTGGTAGATGAAGCCAGCCTATACCAGGCGATTCTAGGAAGGTCGTTCATGAGGATCAGCCAATGCGTGCTATCCACCCATTACTTGGCCCTAAAGCATCGAGTAAATGGGGCTGTAGGGGTCGTGAAAAGCAGCCAAAGGGTGGCGAGGAGCTGCTACGCCGTAGCTGCTAAAGAAACTATGCAGATTACCTCGCTGGACACGAGGGGGGAATCGAGGAACGGAAGGCAAGAGCCAGTTGAGAAGTTGGAAGAGGTCGAGGTGAGAGCAGGCGAATCCGAGAAGAAAATCCGAATTGGCTCGGGCCTTAGCGAGCTGTTGAAGGAAAAATTGGTGGAGTGTCTGTGAGCACATGCAGATGTGTTCGCATGGACGCATGAGGATATGCCCAGGATCGACCCAGAAGTGGCGTGTCATAGGCTGGCGGTACGGAGAGATGCTAAGCCAATGAGGCAGAAGAGGAGATGCGTCAACCAGGAGAGATACGAAGCCATCAATTACGAGGTTGAAAAGTTGCTGAAAGCGGGATTCATACGGGAAGTATCTTACCCCGAATGGATCTCGAATGTGGTGTTGGTGAAGAAGGCAAGTGGAAAATGGAGAATGTGTGTTGACTTCATAGATGTGAACAAGGCCTGCCCAAAAGATAGCTTTCTATTACCGAAGATAGACCAACTGGTAGATTCTACGGCAGGGCACGGGCTGCTTAGTTTCATGGATGCATTCTCTGGATATAACCAAATTCCCATGCACCGATCAGACGAGGAGTGCACAGCTTTCATCACTAATCAGGGGCTGTACTGCTACAAGGTCATGCCTTTCGGTCTAAAGAACGCAGGGGCAACATATCAAAGGCTAGTGAACAAGGTCTTCAAGCCATTGATCGGTCAGACAATGGAGGTATATGTAGATGACATGATCCCCAAGTCTACAGATGCGGAGGAGCATGTAAGGCACCTAGAGGAGACCTTCGCACTCTTAAGAAAGTACCGGATGAAGCTAAACCCAGAGATATGTGCCTTTGGAGTAGGTTCGGGAAAATTCTTAGGCTTCATGGTGAGTCACAGGGGGATCGGGGTCAATCCAGAGAAGATAAGAGCAGTGGTGGAAATGAGGTCCCCTCGTAGCCTCAAGGAGATACAAAGTCTGACCGGCAAACTGGCATCCCTCAACAGGTTCGTATCCCGAGCCACGGATAAATGCCGAGTCTTCTTCCAGGAAATGAAGAAGGGCAGGAAGACAAAGTGGACGCCCGAATGCGAGGCGGCGTTCCAGCAGCTGAAAGAATATCTGTTGAAAGCCCCGTTACTGTCGACACCTCGAGCAGGAGAGGTACTGTTTCTATACTTGGCCGTGTCCCAATGGGCAACGAGCTCAGTCCTGGTGAGGGAGGAGTCAGGGGTACAGTACCCTGTTTATTACACGAGCAGAGCTTTGCTAGAAGCAGAGACCCGGTATCCCCCAATGGAGAAATGGGCACTGGCCCTGGTCACAGCAGCCCGAAAGCTGAGGCCTTATTTTCAGGCACATTCAGTGGTGGTTCTGACTGACCAGCCTCTCAGGCAAACTCTGTACAAACCTGAGACTTCTGGAAGGTTGGTGAAATGGTCAGTGGAGTTAAGCAAGTTTGACCTTAATTACCAACCCCGAGCAGCAATAAAAGTACAGTCATTAGCTGACTTCGTGGTCGAGTGCACGGCAAGGGATGAGGAGACGGAGAACGAGCCCACACCAGGTTCCCAGGCCTCGACCAACACCTGGATAGTCACAGTAGATGGATCCTGTGGAAGTCAGGGAGCAGGAGCAGGAGTTGTGCTCCTAAGTCCAGAAGGGGCAGAGATGCAATACGTTGTGACATTAGAGTTCGAAGTCACAAACAATCAGGCCGAGTACGAAGCTGTAATAGCGGGGCTGAAGCTCGCCTCGGTAGTAAAAGCAGAGGAGGTAAAGCTTCGAACTGACTCGCAGATGGTAACGAGTCACCTCGACGAGAGCTTTCAGGCAAAGGGGGAGAAGATGGACGCCTACCTTCAGAAGGTAAGGCAGCTAATGGGGAATTTCCGAGCTGTGGAGGTGGAACAAATCCCAAAGGGGAAGAATTTTCTAGCAGATATGATAGCTCGCATGGCAGCCGCATCGGACCCCAAATTCCCAAAGTCTATCCCTTTGGAAGTGAAGACCTGCTCGAGCATCGAGTAGGAGGACGAGGTGATGAGCCTATCGACGAGCAACACCTGGATGGAGCCGATCGTTTCTTACCTCAAGGAAGGGACAGTGCCGGCCGATAAGAAGCAGGCAAGGAAGTTGAGGTGCAAGGCAGCCAGGTACACTCTCATCGATGGGGTCTTATATAGACGGGGGTACACTCTCCCCTTGCTGCGGTGCTTAGACCAAGAGGAGGCTGATTATGTCCTCCGAGAGGTACATGAGGGAATCTATGGAAATCATTCTGGCGCGAGGTCCTTGGCTTTCAAGGCCTTGAGGCAAGGATATTTTTGGCCTCGCATGCATCAGGATGCTCAGGAGAAGACAAGAAGCTGCAAGAGTTGCCAGAGCTTTGCCAACCACCTAACTCAGCCTCCGGAAAACCTTACGGTGATGAATTCGCCATGGCCGTTTGCTCAATGGGGAATTGATTTGATTGGGCCACTGCCGAAGGGGAAAGCATCCGCCACCCATGCCATAGTCGCGATTGATTATTTCACCAAATGGGTCGAAGTGGGAGCCTTGAGCAGCATCACGGAAGGTAAAACCACTGACTTCATTTGGAAGAATGTGATTTGCAGGTATGGGATTCCTCATGCGTTAGTCACCGATAATGGGAGGCAGTTGATAATGGCAAGTTCAGAGACTTCTGTTAGAATCTGGGGATAGAACTAAAGTTTTGTTCTCCCTCACACCCACAGGCCAATGGGCAAGTAGAGGCCGCGAATAAAACTATAAAACGCCTCCTAAAGACAAGACTGGGCGAGCAAAAAGGGCCACACACAAAACGGCCACTTGAGAAACCCCATTCGCCTTGGCGTTTGGGCACGAAGCAGTGGTTCCCGCTGAGATAGGAATAGGGACACACCGGACAGAGCACTTCAACGAGGAGCAAAACAATGAGCAGATGTGTGCAGGCCTGGACTTGCTGGAAGAGAAGAGAGAAAGGGTAGCTGCTAAGGTCTCAGAATACCAACAAAGAGTGGCTCGTTATTACAACCAAAAGGTACACATTCGCCAGTTCCAGGTGGGTGATTGGGTGCTGAGGAAAGTCAACCAGAGCACGAAGGACCCAAGGCAATGTGTACTAGGACCAAATTGGGAGGGCCCTTATCGAGTCACTCAGTTAGCAGGACCAGGAGCATACCGGCTAGCTCATCCAGACGGACGAGAGGTCAAGAGGCCGTGGAACGCACGACTCTTGATGAAATATTTCTAGTAAGTCTCCTTGGGTCAATTGCAGGCCCGAGCAGGAGTAAAACAAGAAGACGCTTGGGTCAATTGCAGGCCCGGGCAGAAGTTCAAGAAGAACTCCTTGGCCAGAAGTCCCAGTGGGACGGTGCCATGCTTGGGTCAATTGCAGGCCCGAGCAGGAGTTACAGCAGAAGAAGCTTGGGTCAATTGCAGGCCCGGGCAGAAGATCAAGAAGAGCTCCTTGGCCAGAAGTCCCAGCGGGACGGTGCCATGCTTGGGTCAATTGGAGGCCCGAGCAGGAGTAACACCAGAAGACCCTTGGGTCAATTAAAAGGCCCGAGCAGAAAAAGCTCAAGAAGAACTCCTTGGCCAGAAGTCCCAGCGGGATGGTGCCATGCTTAAGTCAATTGCAGGCCCGAGCAGGAGTAAAACAAGAAGACGCCTGGGTCAATTGCAGGCCCGGGCAAAAATTCAAGAAGAACTCCTTGGCCAGAAGTCCCAGCGGGATGGTGCCATGCTTGGGTCAATTGCAGGCCCGAGCAGGAGTAAAACAAGAAGACGCCTGGGTTAATTGCAGGCCCGGGCAGAAATTCAAGAAGAACTCCTTGGCCAGAAGTCCCAACGGGACGGTGCCATACTTGGGTCAATTGCAGGCCCGAGCAGAAGATCAAGAAGAGCTCCTTGGCCAGAAGTCCCAGCGGGACGGTACCATGCTTGGGTCAATTGCAGGCCCGAGCAGAAGAAGTTCAAGAAGAACCCCTTGGCCAGAAGTCCCAAAGCCTAAGTCCTAGGCTGGACAGTGCCTGGAAAAGCTAATCACAAGCGAAGGAAGTTCATGAATAATACTAAGGCCAAAAGTCCCTAAGCCTAAGCTCTAGGCGGGACGGTATCTAGGAAGAGCCAAATGTAGGCTCGAGCAACTTAAATGAGCTCGCAAAATAGACATAAGGCTTTTAGCCCAATTCAAAGCGAAGCTCTACCATGCATAAGTTGAACAACATCATACTTGGGCAGAAAATAAAAGAAGACGAGCCCCAACAAGCTTGCACATATGATTATTGCTAAAATGTATGTTTTTTATTCATTGAATGATTGCAAGTACATGAAATGTAAAAAAAAAAAAAAATTATGCAGCATAAGTGACTTTGTCAGTAGCAGCAGCAGTAGGAGGAAGGACAGCATCAGCAGGAGGGACGTCATCAGCAGCAGCAGGAGGATGACCGGCAACAGAAGGAGGAGCAGTAGGAGGGACATCAGCAGGGGCATCAGCAGGAGGGGCATTGGCAGAAGAGGGAGCGAGCTCTATCACAACAGTTTGAGGCTCGGACGGAGTAGCTTCATGAGTGCTCATGTATTCAGCTACATACCCTTCAACCTTAGACATGTCGGATTCGCGGTATGCCTTGCCAAAAGCATACATGAGGCAATCGTAACTGGAGTCTGCCCCATTGTTGTACTCAGTGGCAAGCTAGACCTTTAAAGTGTCAATTTTCCCTTGAAGACGAGCAGTCTCCCCCTCTATGAGTTGCTCGTAGTAAGATTTCTAAGTGTCCAGATCCTTTCGAGCATGCTCCAATTCATCGCAGGTGTCAGTCAGCTCCCTCTGAAGCTCAGAGGCCTTGGAGTCAGCCATTGCTGTCTTCTCTGCAAAATTTAAGTTCTCGTCCAGAAGCTTTTGGTTTTCATCCTTCAGCTAGCCCACAATCTGCTCCAAGCTCTGAACCTTCGCTTGAAGTTCTTCCTGGGAGCCCCGAGCTGAAGCCCTGAGAATGGTCGCAGCCGCTAAAGCTCGAGAGGAGAGTCGCTGGAAAGCACTGAACAGCTCATCAGAATTGAAGGATTCTATCTCATCCAAGAATCTGCTGCTCAGCTCCTGCTGAAAGTCCTCAGATAAGGCTCGATGTGGCCAGGCTGACTTTGCTCCTGCGCACTGTCTGTTCGAGGGCGAGCTGGAGCAGCGGTCCTTTATCGCCTGCGTGGAGGACCCTCTTCTGCTCGCTCGACCTGGAGAGTAGAAGAAGAAGCTCGAGTGGATGCAGGCGGAGCACCCGTTTCTGCTCGTGGCCTCTTTGAGGTGCTCGCACCTTCAGCCGTCCCCACACGCCGATGTAACATCTCAAGCATCCTACTGCTCATGTCTTCACTCGGTACTAGACTGGACTCCAAAAAGTTTTGGGGTGTTAGCAGCTCCCTGCAAGAGCTCGCGTTTGCAAGAACGGTCTGCACCTTTGCTCGAAACTAGCCACCAATCAAGTAAGAGGCACCCCAGGAGACTGCAAAAACAACCAAAGCAGAATAATGAGAACAGACACGAGCAGGAAAAATAAAAGTAAAATCCACAAGACAGATAAAAGACTTGGAGTGCAAAAGAGCCGCGGGACTGGAGGGACCCCCTCGCTACGAAGTGCAGCTTGCCCCCACACTCCCCCAACGAAGAAGAATTTGCTCTTCCAGTTGCCACCAGAAGTTGGGAGATCGGTGATGGGCTTTTTACCCTTCAGGCTGGAGGTAAGGTAATACCAACCAGCATCCTTCGGGCTGCACTTCAACTGGTAAAGGTGTCTGATTTCCCCTACTGAGGGCTCACCCAGATCACAGCGCTTCCACAACACAAAGAGTCCAGAAAGGACCCTCCACCCATTCATATTCAACTGCCCCGGGGCCAGACGGAACCCAAACAAAACCCGGGCAAAGTAAGGCTGGAGAGGTAGTCTAACCCCCCATTTGAAACACTCTAAGTGGAAGGTTGTGTAGCCTTCAGAAGGACGGCTGGGGATTTCACCCCTGCCCGGCAACCTTAAATCCACATTTTCGGGTATATGGGGAAGAAACAGAGTGGCGGTAGGAAATGGAAGAGTGGTTTGTACCTGAACGCGAAAGGAAGTGTGGTTGGCCGGAAATCACCTTGACAGAAAGAAGAAGACAAGTAAACGGCGGAGAGCAGATTAATTTTGAGTTTGAACGAAAAGTGAGCAAATAGAGGGAACAGTGAAGAAGTTAGAGGTTTTTAAAGAGGAAGACGCGTCCCTTCAACTGGCGGCGTGCGTTTTGAGGGACACGACTTTTCAGGTAACGTCCCTTCGAATTTTTAAATGCACAGCTGGGATCAACCCACGTGTCCCACCTTAAATGCGAAATGATTGAAGTGGGAGACAACTGGGAAACGTGGGGGAGAGTAAAAGGCCGCGAATTCGGCCCATCATTAATGAGTTTCCAGTCTTATCTCATTTCACTCGAAAGACTAGAAACTGGGGGACTGGTGTTTGGGTTATATCGGGCAGGTCTCCTCGAGGCCCTTCCAGCTCGAATAAAATACCTCGAGCAGAAGTCCCGACTGCTTACACGAAGACGACCTCACTAGACGTCAAAGCTGGTCAAGGTCGAGGACTGAGCACCCTTTGCCTGCTTGAGGTCGTCTCTCCAGGTCAAAACTAGTCAAGGTCGAGGACTGAGCACCCTTTGCCTACTCGAGGTCGTCCACCCCAATCAAAGCCGGTCAAGGTCGAGAACCGAGCACACCTTTCCTGCTCGCAGAATGTAGGTCCCCGAGCACAACTGGGTTGTGCCAGTCATGGGACGAATGGAATGTAGACCCCGCCCAGGGTAACCCGACCCATTTTCTCAGAATCCTGGCACACCTTTTAATGTCTAACCAGGGCTCCACATGGTATGGTGGCGATACTGTTGCCGATGGCCGGCACATGTCCCTAAGGTGTCATCATTCCTAGCGCACATGCCCGACAGGGTGATCTGGCCACATGAATCGGGTTAAGGGGACAGCCGCGCATCCCCAGGGAATATTACACAAATCCCGGCTATCAGAGGGACTCAAACACCACCAACATGGGAGTGGACAGCCTGGAAATGAAAAGAGCGGGAAAAATGGAGTATAAAAGGAAACGAAGGGGTACGTTACAAGGGTTGGTAATTCTGATTCAAAAAGGGTTGGAAAATCTAATTCGCAAAGGGGTTGAAGAAATTGAATCACAAGGGTTCTGAAAAGAGACACAGGTTCTTCCTACTCTGAGTTCTCTTATCTGGATTTTCTGAAAAAACCATATCTATTCAAAAAGGGAGGGCGAAAAAATATCCCTTTCATCTTTCCGGTCTCCTTCACTAAGGGAGATACCAAAAAGAACAACCCGATTACTGACTTGACCGTCGGAGGGTTTTCGTCGGAACACGCCCGGCGACCCCTGACCCTGTTTTCTATGAGTACAGGACTGGGAGATCTCTGTTCTGAAAAAGACAGTGGAACAAGACGAAGGAGACAATCCTGCTCGAGATCGAGCTTATCGCGAGCAGAAGGATCGAGACACTGTTTGAAGTCACGAGCAGAAGGTTCAGACAGTCCTGCTCGAGCTGTTTGAAGGCACTGTTTGAAGGTTCGAGGCACTGTTTCGAGGCACACGGGAAAAACTGCATCAACAATGCCCAAGAATTTTCCTGAGCTACCTCCAAAGGCACATTTCTCTAGATTAAGCTTCATTCAGTATTTCTTTAGGAGTGGGAAGGTTTCCTCCAAATGCTTTACATGTTCTCCCGCGTCCTTTGACTTGGTGATCATATCATCTACATAAACCTCCATTGTTCGGCCGATCAGTGGCTTGAAAACCTTGTTCACCAGCCTTTGGTAAGTTGCCCCCGCGTTCTTTAGGCCGAAGGGCATGACTCTGTAGCAAAACAAGCCTTGGTTGGTGATGAGGGCCATGCATTCTTCGTCTGGCCGGTGCATGGGGATCTAATTATAACTCAAGAATGCATGCATGAAGCTAAGCAGTCCGTGCCCTGCCGTGGAGTCCACCAACTAGTCTATCTTTGGCAGCGGGAAGCTATCCTTTGGACAAGCTTTATTTACATCCGTGAAGTCCACGCGCATTCTCCATTTCCCACTTGCCTTTTTTACCAATACCACATTTGAGATCCATTCAGGGTAAGAGACTTCTCTTATGAATCCCGCCTCCAGCAGCTTTTCCACCTCACAATTCATGGCCTCGTACCTTTCTTGGTTGAGCACCTCCTCTTTTGCCTTACTGGCTTTGCGTCCTTCCGTATCGCCAGCCTATGACACGCCACCTCCGGGTCAATCCTAGGCATATCTTCATGCGTCCAAGCAAATACATCGGAATGTGCTCGCAAACACTCGACCAGATCTTCCTTTAGCTGCCCACTAATGCCTGAGCTGATTCGAACCTTCTTCTCGTGGTCGTTTGGCCTTACTATAATTTCTTCCAGTTCCTCAGTCAGTTCCTGTCTTTCATTCTTTGACTCCCCCTTGAGTCCAATGACGTTATTTGCATATTTTCTTTTGCTACCACAGCGTAACAGCTCCTCGCGACCCTCTGGCTGCCCTTGACGACTCCTACAGCCCCATTCACTTGTTAATTCAGGGCTAAGTAGTGAGTGGATAATATTGATTAGCTGATCCTCATGAACGGCCTCCCCAATATTGCTTGGTAGGGGCTGACCTCATCCACCACCACGACGTCTAGCATCATGTTCTTTTGAAAAGGCCTCGACCCCATAGCCACAGCTAACTTGATAATTCCCAGAGGGGTCAACTTTCCTCCTCCGAACCCTTTCAGGGAACTGTTTGTCTGTTCGAGGTTCACATCCGTCATTCCCAAGTCGTCAAGTGTGGACTTGAAGAGAATGTCCACCGAGCTCCCTGAATCCACCAACATTCAATCAACATCCTTATTGGCGACTTTTGCCTTCAAGACTAAGGCATCTTAATGGGGGTACAATATCCCTTCTTCA
This sequence comes from Murraya koenigii, assembly GCA_025617385.1. Taxonomy (NCBI): domain Eukaryota; kingdom Viridiplantae; phylum Streptophyta; class Magnoliopsida; order Sapindales; family Rutaceae; genus Murraya; species Murraya koenigii. The sequence continues at coordinate 1,817,478 of CM046819.1, read as the reverse complement.
TCCTCCTCTGTCCACATGATGGGCACCTGTCGTACCTTAGCCTTTTTTGCAACTGGTGCTGCGAACAGGACCTCTCGGCCAGCAGCGCCGTACCTGTAATAGTTTTTTCGAGCCCTGTTTGAATTCCCTGCCATTGTGGGTCATCCTTGTAGCCGGTGGTTCCAGGTTTATGCTGTAGGCTTGGTCATCCTCCTCTGGCTGCTGCTCAACCATTGGATGGCCCCCTCCAACAAACTCATCTAAATATCAGTTTCGAACCAAGTCCTCCACCCGATTCTTCAAATCCCGGCATTGTGACGTCGAGTGGTCGTGGTTGCTGTGGAAGTGGCAAAACTGTCCTTTATCTCATTTGCCAGCTGGTTTAGCCATCGGTATTGGAGGGCTCAGCAGTCCTCGCTCCTCCGCCACTTGGAGTATCTCTTCGAGTGACACCTTCAATGTTGTGTATTGCCCGTAAGCGGGGCTCTGCTCAACCATCTGTATCGCCCGATCCCAAGGGAAACTTCCCGGGGGAGGTGGTAGCGGGCGATTAGTTCTGTTGTGGTTCGGCATAGGTCAGCTAGGTGGTTGGTTACGGGAGACCTGCGAAGTGGAGTAGGAACCATTCGTGATTGGGGAGCTCTCTGATATGGGTTATAGGGGGCAACCCATTCCCTGATTGCCCTGAAAGTTTATGCTCCCCGAGCAGCACCTCCTTTTTCGTTCCTCTTTGCTCCGCTGCCCTGCTCACTCCTCAGCTTCGCAGTCTTCTCCTCCTCGATAATCACGTCCATCTTCACCTGTTCGTACGCATCAGAGTACAAACGAATCGAGGGACTCCGTAAATTATACCATGGCCTCCCCATCCTAATTCCGTCTTCCAGTCCCCTCAGCACTTGGGGATGGTTGAATGTCCCGAGATCAAGAACCGACCGGTGGTACCTCTTAACAAATTCCCAGAGGGGTTCTCCCTCCCTCTGTCTTATCTCCAATAACTCCATCATGTCGTCTTCGGGGGTCATTGCGCCCCGAAATTGCTCTGTAAATTCCCTGCACATCTGCTCCAAGCTCAGAATGCTTCCCCGTTGTAGCCTGCGGTACCATTCTCTCGCCCTTCCCTCAAGAGTAAGTGGGAAGGCCCTGCACCGCTGGGCTGCCGTCAGGCCCTGCACTCCGGTCATGTCGTTGAACCGTTCTATGTGCACCAGCGGGTCACTTTTCCCTGAGAACCTTAAATCCAGGAAACAGAAGTCTCGGGGAATTGTGACTCCCATAATCTCCGCTGAGAGGGATGGTTGAATGCCCCGAGATCCAGAACCGACCGGTGGTACCTCTTAACAAATTCCCAGAGGGGTTCTCCCTCCCTCTGTCTTATCTCCAACAACTCCATCATCTCGTCTTCGAGGGTCATTGCGCCCCGAAATTGCTCTGTAAATTCTCTGCACATCTGCTCGAAGCTCAGAATGCTTCCCCGTTGTAACCTGCGGTACCATTCTCTCGCCCTTCCCTCAAGAGTAAGTGGGAAGGCCCTGCACTGCTGGGCTGCCGTCAGGCCCTGCACTCCGGTCATGTCGTTGAACCGTTCTATGTGCACCAGCGGGTCACTTATCCTCCAACTTGGGCTTTTCCCATTTCCTTGAAGATCCTCCATAACCCGTGCCAACCTGCGTACTTCCCCTTCCAACTCCTCCGCACAGGAGATCAGTGCCGTGTCCTTTAAATGCTGACGGGATCCCCTTTCCTCAAGGTTCATCTCCTCCCTCCCGGTAACATTTGGTACCCTCGGTCTCTGGGCTTCATCTTTATATGTTCCCGAACGGAGGCGTTTCCGCGGCTGGACTAAGGGATGTCATTGCATGCTTTCCTCTACCCCTCCCTAAGTTCTTGTAGTATGGATGTTAGCGCTTCCATTTGTTTCTCCATCCGATCCATTCTCTCCTGGATTTCTCGATTCTGGGCCTCATTGGCCACCTCCCTCAAAGTCACCGATTCTTCTAGACTTATTTCTCTTCTGCTGTTTCCTCTCATTGTTATGTTTCCTGAATGTGCTGGGAAGTCAGGATTTTTGGACTGATCCCCATAGACGGCGCCAAGATGTTGATGAGGTTTTTCGCGTGCTTTCAAATAGTGACCAAACTCCTGCTCGAGCAAGAACACTCACCGACCCCACTTCTCCTCTATTCGCCAGAGCGCCAACCTCCTCGAGCCTGTACTCACAAAAAACAAGGTCAGGGATCGCTGGGTGTTTTTCCGGCAATAACCCTCCGACGCTCAAGTTAGTGATCGGATTGTTCTTTTTTATATCCCCCTTTTTTTTAGAGAGACCGAAGAAAATAAAAAGGATCTTCTTTCCTTTTTGGTGGTCAGAATAACACATGAGAAATCCAAAATGGAGAATTAGTGTAAAAGGAGGTGAAGAAGAAAAAGAACCTCTGAAAAATCTTGAAACCCCGAACCTTTGCTTCAAGTTTTCCTTTATACTTCGTTTTACCGCCCTTTTTTTCTTTGGGGGCAGCTGTTCTCGCGTTTATGGTGCCTGAGTCCCTCTGACAGCCGGGATTACTGTGACATTCTCTGGGAATGCGTGACTGTCTGGTGGGCATGGGTTCACATGGCCTGATCATAGTGTAGGGCGTGTGCGCATGAAATGATGACACTGAGGGCGTGTGCCGGCCATCGGTAACAGCCGAGACACTATACCGCGTGGGGCATGGGTCAGGCATCGATCGTTGCGTTGAGTCGTTGGAGAGAAGGGTCAAGCCGTCTCGAACTAGCTGTACCTGGGTCTTGTGTTTTCTTCGTGCCATCACTGGTGTGGTCAAGTCGTGGCCGGGGGTTTGAAGACCTCGAGCAGGAGGATGAGCTCGGGTTTTTACCAGCCTTGATGCTCCTCGACCTTGACTAGCTTTGACGGGGCTATGAAGACCTCGAGCAAGAGACAGAGCTCGGGGCTCGACCAGTCTTGGACTCCTTGACCTTGACCAGTTTTGACGCCTAGTAATACTATCTTCGTGCTAGCGGTCGGGTCTTCTGCTCGAGATGGGCTGACCTCGAGGTCTTTTGCTCGAGCTGGATTGGAATTGAGGAGACCTGCTCGATATTACCCAAACAAATCCTGTTAAAAATTTTAATTTAAATTTTTTGTTATTTGTTTAGATCGGGTGAATCATACTGTGAAATTCTCTTTACCTATCCACATGATAGGTTTCTACTTGGCAACTTGTGCTAAAGATGTGCGACTTATCCATTATTTTATTACTAGTGAAGTAATTTATTAATTCATTTTATCTATAGGTGAATGCTACCGCATCTGCTTTTGTTTTTAGTCGTATTCAACTTTTATCACTTCTTGGATAACATTAATCTTGATTAAGTGACCAACAATGTCAATTAAGCCAACTTAGCTTGGAATCCGCACGCTTTATGAAGTGACCAATTAATCATGTCAACCTGGCTTAGCTTTTTCTTGTGAACAAATTGGTAGAGGGGCCAACATTTAAATTTTCTTAGCTTTTCTTGTGAACAAATTGATAGGGGCCAGCATTTAAATTTTAAAATGTCGAATCATGTCCAGTTTCAAATTAGTAGGGGGAAAAAAACAAAAAAAGGAGTGAAGATGAAGAAAGGTGTCGTCCTTGTTTTTAAGTCTGAACTTGTCCTAATGTCTTTGATTTACAACTCTTTAGAGTTAGGTGAAGCTTACATATAAGGGCAAGCCAAGGAAAATACGAAATTGCATTCATCACTTGTAGAAATGAGTACCCACTCGGTTTTTTTTACATCCGTGCTTCTTTTTGTCATGACACTGTTGCAAGTTGCAGCCTTTGAGGAGGGAGATCGTACTGCCCTGCAGGCCTTTAAATCAATGATTGCTCATGACCCACAAGGAATCCTGAACTCATGGAATGATTCTCGCCATTTCTGCGAATGGGAGGGCATTACATGTGGTCATAGGCACAGAAGAGTGACAACCATAGACCTGATGTCAAAAGCCTTGAGTGGCTCATTGTCTCCGCACATTGGCAACCTTAGCTTCCTAAGAGAGATCAACCTTAGGAATAATACTATCCAAGGTGAAATCCCTCGTGCATTTGGGCGTCTGTTCAGGTTAGAAACTCTGTATCTTTCAAATAATTCTCTGGTTGGGAAAATTCCAGCCAACTTGTCTTATTGTTCCAGACTCACACTACTATCGTTAGGATACAACAAGCTAGAAGGAAGTATTCCATTTGAGTTTGTCTTTCTATACAAACTCAAACGATTAGCTTTACACGAAAACAATTTGACAGGTGGCATCACACCTTTTCTCGGAAATCTAACTTCCTTGGAAGTTGTGACGCTAGCTCACAATGCCTTTGGAGGAAATATTCCAGATTCATTGGGTCAATTGAAAGAGTTGGAGGTTCTTGCAATTGGCGGAAACAACCTCTTTGGTGCAATCCCTCCTTCCATTTACAATCTTTCCTTCATTTACAGTTTTTCTGTGTCTCGAAACCAAATTCATGGAATTCTTCCCCCAAGTTTAGGTCTTAATTTTCCTAATCTCAAACTGTTCCAAATCGACCAAAACTTCTTCAACGGATCCGTTCCAACATCTCTGTCCAATGCTTCAAAACTTGAACATTTTCAAATTGGATATAACAGTTTTTCCGGAAAACTTTCAGTCAATTTTGGAGGAATGAAGAATCTCGCAGCCCTAAATTTACCACTTAATAATTTAGGAAGTGGGGAAAGTGATGAGATGTGGTTTATGAATTCTTTGGCCAACTGTAGCAAATTGCGTTTACTCGGTTTAGCTGGAAATCAGTTTAGAGGAACATTGCCTCATTCAATAGCTAATCTGTCAAGTCAACTTCAAATTTTGTTACTTAGTTATAACCTGTTATATGGAAGCATCCCTTCAGGAGTAGGTAACCTTGTTAACTTATATGCATTAGGGATGTTTGGAAACCAATTTACAGGCACGATTCCTAAAGAAATGGGTAAGCTTCTGAACTTACAAGGCATGGATTTTGGTGGCAACCATTTGTCAGGGGAAATTCCTTCCACTCTGGGAAATCTGTCGTCATTATATGCAATTTCATTAGACGGTAACAATTTATCAGGAGTCATCCCTTCTAGTATAGGAAATTTGAAAAGATTGGCAATTTTAGAAATGTGCGAAAATGACCTCAGTGGAACTATCCCAGAAGACATTTTCAATATATCCTATCTTTCAATTTCACTGAACTTAGCCCGAAACCACTTCGTTGGATCTATATCTCCAAGGATTGGTAATTTGAAAGCTTTGAGGAGTTTTGATGTGTCTAATAATGACTTATCTGGTGAAATTCCAAGTGAACTTGGTTTTTGCTCTAGCCTTGAAGAGATTGATCTAGCGGGTAACTTCTTTCACGGATCCATTCCATCATTTTTAAGAACTTCAAGAGGTATTCGAAAGGTTGATCTTTCAAGGAATAATTTGTCGGGACAAATTCCAATATTCCTCGCGGCTCTTTCATTGCAATATCTTAATTTATCCTTCAATGATTTTGAGGGGAAAGTACCAACAAAAGGAATTTTTGCAAATGCAAGTGCAATTTCAGTTGCAGGTTGTAATAGACTTTGTGGGGGCATACGTGAATTGCAGCTGCCCAAATGCACCGAGAACAAAGCAAGCAGTCAGAAGATCTCTCGAAGACTGAAAATAATAATCTCAACCGTAAGTGCTGTTTCAGGATTAGTCATGGTCTCATTTTTCCTTTTTCATTGGCACAAAAGGAGGAGGAGACTTTCCAGGCAGCATTCAAGACCAATGATGAGAATAGCGCTTCCAAAGATGTCCTACAAAAGCCTCCACAAAGCAACCGATGGGTTTTCTTCAACAAACTTAATTGGAGTGGGTGGCTTTGGCTCTGTGTATAAAGGAGTATTTGATGAAGATGGAATTGTTTTTGCAATCAAAGTGATCAACCTTCAACGCCAAGGAGCTTCTAAGAGTTTCACGGCTGAGTGCGAAGTCTTGAAAAATATCCGTCATAGAAATCTTGTCAAAGTCATAACCTCATGCTCAAGTATTGATTTTCAAGGTAGAGACTTTAAAGCTATTGTTTATGAGTACATGCCAAATGGGAGTCTTGAAAAATGGTTGCATCCAGATGCAGTTCCACAAAGAGACCAAGAAATTGAAATTCAGAAACTTACCCTTCTTCAGAGAATAAGCATCGCAATTGATGTGGCACCTGCACTAGAGTATCTTCATCACCACTGCCAAGAGCCAATTCTCCATTGTGATCTAAAGCCAAGCAATATCCTTCTCGATAATGACTTGAATGCTCATATTGGTGATTTCGGACTAGCTAGAATATTTCATCAAGCAGTCTCAAATCCAACTTTAAGCAGCTCTCTTGGAGTAAGGGGAACATTTGGCTATGCAGCACCAGGTTATAACTTATATTCTAGTCCATAATTTATTTTTTTAATTTTTTTTAATTTCTTTATGCAACTCCTAACTTCTTAACAAATCTTATATTGAATGGCAGAGTATGGCCTTGGAAGTGAGGTGTCAATAAATGGAGATGTTTACAGCTATGGAATATTGCTACTGGAAATGGTGACAAAAAAAAAACCAACAGACGTTATGTTCGAGGGAGATATGAATCTTCATAACTTTGCAAGAATGGCTTTGTCTGATCATGTGATGGACATTGTAGATCCAATACTTCTAAATAATGGTGAAACTCTGGCTAGTATTGATCGCCATAGTCAAAGGCAAACAAGAATCAATAGAAGATTAGAATGCCTCATTTCTATGGTCAGAACTGGAGTTGCTTGTTCAATGGAGAAACCGCAAGATCGAATGAACATAACTAATGTTGTCCATGAGTTACAGTCAGTCAAAAACATTCTCCTTGAACAAGCAAATAGCTAACTAGATGATACAATATTCTCCCTGTACCTTTTGCCCAAGTGAAATAAATTTACATTGTATCTTGTGAAAAAAAAAAAGGCTCATTACTTTGTTTTATGTTTTTGACAGTCATTGTCTTATGAATCACAAGGCAACAAATTAAAAAGCTTCATCAAACAGAAGAAAGTGAAATTTGATCTTAGACAAGGAAAATAGGGCTGTCGGAGGGATATCAATTTTATTACAAGTGTATAATTCTATGGGTTTATGTTAAAAAAATTTGGCAGAATGGAGTTTTCCAATTAGAGGTTGCAATATGATGAACTTTTGTTGCTCACATTGATTTTGGGCTTTATTAGTTTTTTGTAAAATCTGTTTGATCTCAGTTTGGTGTAGGGACTATTTGGTAGGGGTGCTCATAATCCAATTCAATTCATCTCATCTACAAAAATCTGATTAAAAAAAAAAATTTGATATGTGAATTGGTGGATTAGATAGAATTAAAAATTTAAAAATTCATTGGATAGAATATGAATTTATTTTTGTAAATCAGCAAAAATCTGTGAATCCCAAAAAAAATAAAATTATTTATTTAATTAACAAATATGACTTATAAATATAGTACTACTATTTACTAATAAATAAACAAGTTAAAATTGTGGATTAGATATAGATTGATATCCAATTGTAAAATCCGATCCGCAAACATTCTTCCTATTAGGAGTGAGATAGAGCAAACCACCAATGCTTGGATCATTGAACAGATTTTTCTACGGTTGATAAAAGAGAAACTTCTCGAGCCTATTGTTTGATGAAAATCCAAAACTGTTTGATGAAATACCTCAATGAATGCGTGCTGGGGCTACCAGAGGCAATAGCATTTTTTCAACCTATGTACTTTTGTGAAATTCAATTACATATATGTACTCAATCTGTTTCAAATTAAAAAAAAAATTTGGTATTTTTTATTTTTGATGTATGAATGTTCTAGCAAAGATCAAGATGCGTTGATACATCAAAGAGGAAATAATACTAACAAGCCAATTTCGACTACTTCTCTAGAAAATTAGTGCAAGCTTAATATAAATGCAGATGTTAGTGCTTAAAAGAACTTGGCAGGTCTAGAGGCATTGACATGAAAATGTTAATTTATCAAACTTCAAATTTGATTGCTTGTGCCTCTAAAAATGTTGTAAAGTTGATAAAGGGCAATGAAAGCAGCTCTTAAAAGATCTTTTGGGAAATTTTAGAAATTCAAGAGGAAATGATAATATTGTAATTGTTCAACTTATAGAATAGCTAACCAGTTTTCAATAATATATATAGGGTATGTTTGGTATTGAGGTTGGACAGTTGCAACTTAAAAACTACAACGCTATAGTATTTGATAAACACTAGTTGCTGTAACTTAGAAACTATGTTGATATGATTGTTTACTTGGATGATGAAAAATTTATTATATCTTTAACTATATACTAACTTTTGTTTCATAGTTACAATTTTATTTTCTACAGTACTTCAATAACAAACATAGCCATAGTCATTATTTTCTACAATATTGATCAGGAGTATAAATTCTACTTCAAGGCTACATATGTTGCAACATTACATCCACTCCAAAATATATTTCACCTTCCGAGAAAGACCAATTTTCCTATGTAATTTGCAAAAAGAAATGCAAAAACAAGAGGATAGATAATAAGAATAGCAGCTGTAATTGGCAAGCGATCATGGTGAAACCTAAAATAATCTTCTAAGAAGGAAGACAATGTTCTCGTTTCACCAAGTACAATAATTGCCTTGTTAATACCTCCATATTGTGAAGCAATCATACCATTTATTAATGCTCCAGTTGGGAATTTTCAGTAGATAATTAAATATCAAAGTTAATATTAAAAACATTTTACTAATTATATTTCAAGAATTAGAAATCCAGACTTTCAATTAATATACTTGTCTTCTGCTGCTGCTGAAGTGTAGACAAACCATGACATGTTATCACCAAATATATGAAGCCAGCTAATACCTTCTAAGGTCAGACAGAGGAGCTATAGAAAGTAAAAGCATAAATTGTTGATCTAAAGTGCTTAATAAACCTTGATAAGTAGCAAGGTCTAATGAAAAATATGTTGATGCAGAAATCTAGTCGTGCTCACTATAGTGACCAAACTTCATCACTTAAATTTGTTAAACTAAGGAACAAAATTGTCTACACTTCTCTTCTTCAAGCAAATATACTAATGTAGGATATTATTTTAGTTATTTTAGAATTCTAGAATTTTTATTTTCTATTTTAATTAGAGTCAATTAAGGAATGTGTCTTAGTATTTTATTTCATTATAATTGTTATTTAGTTTTCCTTTTTAAGTTAACTTAAGGAAATATGTTTACTCTATTATAAATAGAGAGGTCCTGTAATTATTTCATAATTTCAATTCAATTATTCAAAAAAAATTTTTTATAATTCTCCCAAAATTATTTAGCAAAAATCTCTCTTGTAGAGTCATTTGGACTAGAGCATCATCTAATCTCACTTTATGCGTTATTAAAAATCTCATTGAGTCGTTTAGATTAGAACGGATTAATCACGCTTTTATTGGAGCGTAAGCTGATTAGTACTAGAAAGTGTATATTTTATAAAGGTTTAAATTATTATTTTCTCACTTAAAATATTAAGTAATGTGTACATAAATAAAATGAATGTTTTTCTTTTCAATATAAGTGACTAATTTACTAAGATAGGGTGAAGGGTGAAGATTAAGAATTTAAATTATGAGATTAATATCTCTTTTAAGTGAGTTCAAAGTTTATTTATTTAATATATATATTTATTATTTTGTATTTTTATTTACTGGATATTTTTATATCATATTAATTTATAAACTTAAAATCCCATTGAATTTATATGATATTTTGATATTATGTCTATACTCCAATTTAGGTTTGACACATTATATACTTCATTCCCATATTCATCCATAAAATTGGTTAGTTCAGAATCAAATGATATAACATTTAACTAGTAAATAAAATATAAAATAAAAACATGAGAGAATATTATGAACATAATTTGAATATCAAGAGCGAATCTCGTACTCTTAGCACTTTTTAGACAAGTAATATACTTTTCTACTATTAATTTTTATTTAATGATAAACTACTAAATTTAAAATTCCTTGTGGTTCGACTCCAGACTCATCAGATTATATTATAACTAAACACTCCTATACTTAAAAGTAAATCAAATACTTTTAAGTCATATCAAGTTTTTAACACCATTATAGAGAAATTTTCAAAAATTTAGTATAATTTAATTATATATATTATATTATTTTATCTTCTTTATTTCTTTTAATTTAAAATCCGTCATCATATTCTTTCTTTAACTTTCCATCACTTTATATTTTGTTTTTATAATAAAATTTTAATTAAGCCCTTTCTTTCTCCTAAAATTATAAAAATACCATAAAACATATCAAATTTTTATTTTAACTCAAAAGATCCTAAATTAAATTGGACTTAAACTTATGAACTTATAACTTAATCTTCCTTATACTTTTAGACTCAATTTAGACATTTGGACTGAATGAACATAGACTTGGACTTGAACATTTAAATTTCTGCAATTAAATTTTTGCATTTATTTGTATGGCTGGTTTAACCGCCTTTATTCTTATTTAATTTTTTTATTTAATTTTTCAGTTATTTAATTTTTTGTATATTAAATTATGTAATTTTTATTTTGTATTTTTGTTTATTTTTATCTTTATTTTTTCATGTACATTTATATTACTTGTTTATTTAATTTTTAGTTCGTTTTTATTTTATTTTTCTCAATTGTAATTTTTATTTTTATTTTTTTTCCTTCTTCATTTGCTTGTGTATTAAATAATTATGCACACACACATTATCATCATTGTATGAGACGTTGGTTTCGAACTTCAAGTGGCAGATTAATTCAAATATCTCAATCACCACCACTAATCATGGAAGAGATGCACGGGAAAAATAATTTGAACCAACTTAATCCGCAAATTTAAACAATCATTCTCAGCAAGATGAATATGATCAGAATCAACCACGAACTTTGAGAGATTACATGAATCCAAAAAGAACTGGAGCACCTTCATGTATAGTATTTCCTCCTGAAGCATCTTGATTCAATTTTAAACTAGGTATTATCCAACTTTTACCAACATTTCAAGTTTTAGAATATGAGAATCCATACTTGCATTTAAGAGATTTTGAGAAAGTTTGTAATATATACACAGATTAAAATTGTAGCATGAACATAATTCGATTAAAGCTTTTTCTTTTTTCACTAAAAGATAACCCTAAAACTTAGCTACAAAACCTCATATCTGAATCAATAAGAATATGGAATAACATGCAAGAACAATTTTTGAAAAACAAATTTCCACCCCACAGAATAAATTCTTTCAAAAGACAATTTACAACTTCCACTCAAAAACTAGAAGAAACTCTTTACTAGTGTTGGGATAAGTATAAAAAATTACTTAACATTTGTCCATACCATGATTTTGAAGCATAGAGATTAGTGTCATATTTTTACGAGGGACTAACATCCCAAAGTAGATAAATATGTAATGGTGAGTTTAGAGATAAAAGTCCTAATAATGCATTCGATTATCTTGACCAGCTAGCTAAAAATGCACAATACTGGGATATTAATGGTTCTTATGAGTCATTAAGTAAACCCTAATAAACACTAACTGGTGGAGGCATGTACAATCTTAGGGAAGATCATGACATTCAAGCCAAATTTTTATCCTTAGTTAGAATGGTCGAAGCACTATAGTTTAAAAAGAATGTTCAAGATGCTTTATAACATATTTGTAGTTCCACTGACTATTTTACACAAGACTGTCCAACCTTACCCGCTCTTAAAAAAAGTTTGCATGAACAAGTAATTGTCATAGACAATTTCAAAAGGCCAAATCCTAATTCATATTCACAGACACTAGTTAGAGAAACCATCTAAATTTCAGTTAGAGGAATGACAATCAGGCATAACCTTCACAACCACCTCTACCATGATAGAATTTTCAAAATCCTCAGAGTTACCTAACTTATGTCCTACCATCCAGAAAAAATCTTGAAGAAACACTACATTCATTCATTGAAAAACATGAATCCATTAATAATCAAATTATGCAACCCTTGACCAACTTAACACAAACCATCTCAAAACTTACATTAGCATTACCATTCATGAAAAAGGTAAGTTTCATTCTCAACTTAAAACAAACCCAAGAGTCAACAACATCCTCAAATAGGTAGTATTGGAACCAAAACATGAGCCAAGTCAAATCGGTTATAACTCTCCATGGCGGTAAACTTTTCAAAAAACACATTCTTGATCCTTGTGAAATTGGTAAGGATTCAATTTCAAAGAGTAAAGTATTGTTCGATGAACCAATAGTCTACGAAGAAATAACCAACTCTACTCTTGTACCCCTCATTCCCTCAAGCATTGATCAAACCAAAGAAATCAAAACACAACCCAGAGATTTATGAAGTCTTCAAGCAAGTGAAAGTTAACATTCCTTTGTTATATGTCATTAAACAGGTACCATCTTATGCTAAATTTTTTATAGATTTTTCACTGCAAAAAGAAAACATAAGGTGCAAAAGAAAGCCTTTCTCACAGAACAGGTAAGTTCCATTCTCTCAACTAATAATGCTTTGAAATACAAAGATCATGGTCGCCTAACTATTTCTTGCATTATTGGGAACAATAAAATTGAACATGTTTTACTTGATCTTGGAGCTAGTGTTAATTTACTTCCATATTTTATGTACCAACAACTCAATCTTGGTGAGATAAAACCTACCTCTGCCACTTTTTTACTTGCTGATAGGTTAATTAAAGTACCGAAAGAGATAATTGAAGATGTATTGGTTGAAGTTGATAAATTCACATATCTTGTAGATTTTATCGTTTTGGACATTCAACCAATTGCTGATGAATGCAAGCAAATTCCTGTAATATTAGGTTGACCATTTTTAGTTACTGCTAATTCTTTAATTAATTACAGGAATCGAGTGATGAATTTATGATTTACTAATATGAAGTTGGAACTCAATGTGTTTAAAATGTGTAGACAACCTCGTGATAAAGAATATGAAGATAATGAGACTGAGGATATTGAACTTATTAAACCAATTATTGAAGAATACATTCAAGATGAGAAATTTACAAATTCTAAAGAAATTTATTTTGCTAGTTCATTTAAATCAAGTAAAGAATTGGAATGTGATACTACTAATATATGTTTTATACATAATTCTACACAGGTACATGAAGATGACAACAGCCAATTAAACCTTAAAGATATGAGACAACTTGAAAAGACAAAAAAAGATGAAGCATCGAAGCTTAAACTAAAGCCTTTACTAGAAAAATTACAGTATGCATATCTCGAAGATCAACAAACTTATCTAATGGTAATTTCTTCTCAGCTCATAAGCGATCAAGAATGTAAGTTACTCACTATTCTAAAAAGGCATAAGACTACAATTGGTTGGACTTAGAAAAGCATAAAGGGCAATAATCCTTTAATTTGCACACATAGAATACACTTAGAGGAAAATACTAAAATAACCCGTCAGCCACAAAAAAGATTAAATCCTTATATGAAACAAGTGGTAAAAATTGAGGCCCTTAAACTACTAGATGTAGGAATTATCTATCTTATCTTTGATAGTAAATGGGTAAGTCCAACACAAGTAGTACCAACTAAATCTGGAGTAACTGGTATAAAAAATGAAAAAAGTCAACTAATCTCAACACGCATCCCATCTAGCTGGCGCATGTGCATTGATTATAGAAAATTAAATGATGCCACTAGAAAAGACCATTTTCTCCTTTTATTTCTAGACCAGATTCTCGATAAAATAGCAAGACACCCTTATTACTGCTTTTTTGATAGCTACTCAAGTTATTATCAAATTCCTATAACCTTAGAAGACAAAAAAAAAAAAACCACATTCACATGCCCATTTGGAACATTTGCATTTAGGAGAATGCCTTTCAGACTTTGTAATGCTCTTGCAATATTTCAAAAATGCATGTTAAGCTTTTTTAATGACAAGATTGAAAATTGCTTAGAAGTCTTTATGGATGATTTAACTGTGTTTGGAAATTATTTTGATAATTATCTTGATAATTTGAAAAATTTTTGAAAAGGCATAAAGAAAAATAACTTTTTTTAAATTGGAAAAAATATCATTTTATGACTGTTTTTGGAATTGTTTTAGGACATGTCATTTTTCCTAATAGAATTGAAGTATATTATTTTTCTAGATTGTAAACTGCCATTAATTTTTCTGGATTGTAAAATTATACTTGCTGAGATTTTATTTTTGAGTAATGGACATCTTATGTATTTTTATATATGATTCAGTTATTTTATTGTTTGTCCATATAAACTTTTACATACATTTAGAATAAAGATATGTCATCAGGTTCTGATCGGCTTTCTTACATAAGCGATCACCTTAGTTGCTAGAAAAGTAAGCTAAGATAAGATAATGGAGAGAGGATTATATATTGGGTATATTTTCAAGGATCATTTATAAATGTGTCGCCTTGACTGGATCAAAATGATGATTAAATATGATAAAATCGACCATGATAAACCCAATAATCATGGAAACCTGATTAAAGCCAGATGTGAGTTTTGTAATTTGGTACTTTGGATAAGCAAGCTTATTAAAAACCCAGGTTAGGTACTTGAGTGGTGACTGAACTAAGATCTATACAATGAAAGAATTTTAGACATACGCTCTGAGAAAAGAGAATCACTATTGACCAGATAAATAAAAATGAGCAAATTCATTATTTACATCTACCTTATTTTTTTCACTGACCAAATTGTATAATCTGATATTGATACAATTGTGATTACATAGAGTATATATTGTCAAACATCACAACTAGAAAAATGGCCTTTAATGATACTAAAATAGCGTCATTAATTACTTTTACTGACACTTGTTAATAGTGTCAGTGATTTGGCTGTTAGAAAAATAGTAACATTTGAAAGTAGAGGTGGGCAAATTCGGTTTCGGGTCGGGTTAGGGTCAATCCGATTGGATTTTGGATTAATCGAGTTAGGAGAAATTCAACCCGAACAAGTAATCGGATCGAGTCGGATTGGGTATTTTATGTTTTTGAGTTTTTTTTCCTTTGAAAATTTTGGATCGGATCGGGTTTGATCCGACCTGATCCGATTGGGTTGGGCAAATTTAACCCGATCGGGTTAAAAGCTTCATCCGAATCCGATCCTAACCCAAATTTTTCAGATCGGATTGGGTCAGATTAAATGTCCACCCCTACTTAAAAGTGGTGTCAAGGATTACTATTACTATAGTATTACAAATTTTATAATGCTATGGTGGTAGAAGTTACTAATAATTATTACGTGTCAAAAGTTCGTATCACTGTAGTATCACTAATATTGTGACACTTTGTAATAGTATTTACTAACAATTATTACATGTCAATAGAGTACAAATAGTAATACTTTAGTGTCAATAATTACTATTACTATAGTATCGCTAGTTAGTAATATCACTAGTACAATCAACCCAATAAAACTGATACTTTCTGATGAATTTTTAGTATCAATGACTTTTATTAGTTGTATTTATATTTTGACATTTTTTATGTTATCCTACTATTTTCATTGTCATTTTAAGTTTCGTCAATCCAAAATGATATTATTCAAAAAAAAATATTAAAAGTAAGCTAAATTACTAAAATGATCAATTACATATTAAATTCCCAACAAAATTTAAATAAGTCTAAATCAAACATTAATACAAATATAACAGTAAAACAAATATGTCAAATATAATTTAAAATCAACATAGTGACAGTTTGTAGAAATCAAAATAAATATTTTAAATATAATTTGAAATCAACATAATGACAATTTGTAGCAATCATTCAGTTATCCTGAGTACATCTACTCCTTGACCTTTGCCTTTCCCTTCACCGTCCCTACCTATAAGTGCATCTTATAGATTTAATTAGCTAGCACGATATACAAATCAATTCTCAGATATTCACATGAAAAAATATACTTATAATTTTACCTACTTATTGTATTCTACAATTAACTTTGCAACATACGTGGCTCACTCATCGTGAAGTTGCGAAATATCATCCATAGTGTACTCATCACAGCCCTTGAACTTCGAAAATAAAGAAACAAAATGTATAGATATATTTTTAAATAGGTTCTACTTAACATAAAAAATCTAGCTAATGCAAAATAAACAGTATCATTATAGTAAACAATAATTATCAAAACTGTCTTACAAGCTAATACTTTAAATTAATTATTTTACTTCAAATCATATTACATTAGCATTCAAAACATTGGGCTTCATATACCTTCCATTTATACGTTCAACAATTGCCATCATTGTGGCTTCACTAAAATGTTGTAACATACAAAGAACTTCCTCTATTATCCCTATGCATAATGTGCTCAAATTAGCTAAAGGACTAAAGTAGTCCTTAAATGGCCTCTCATGTGGTGCTTGTGGTTGTTGGTGTAAATCCATTTCAATTTTATTCACAATTTCACTTGTGATGCAATGTGTTTACGTGTGCGACGTGCTTTCTCTAGCTCGAGGTTTATGGGTTCTAAATTATGTGATAATGACCTTCGACCATGCATGCAAAGAACATGTACAAAAGCAAAATTGAAAATAAAGAGAAGAGCAATTATGGTACTAACCTTATCACACTTGTTACAACTTTGTTATGAAAATACACTCAAGTACCATGAATGTGCAATAAGAAAAAAAAAAGTGAAATAAAATAAAATAACTAAAATTGAAATAAACTAAAATTAAAATAAATTACTAGGCGGTTAAACCGGTCATATAGATTAACAAGATCAATGTAAAGTTACAAAAAAAATTAAATGAAAATTAAATTACAAAATTTAAAAGAAAATAAATTAACTTAAAATTAAGATAACTTATAGGCGGTTAAACCAGCCATAAAAAAAGAAAACTAAAAGGGAATAGAAATGAACAAAGATATTTACACAAGAAAATTAATTCTATAAATTGAAATGACTTACCTCCCCGGCAACGGCGCCAAAAACTTGTTGTGTAAATTTTATTGAACTCGCAAATGCACGAATCTATTGAAGTATAGATTAATGGTGACTAGTGTAGATCCCACGAGGAGGTGAAATTTCCTAATTTATTTTATCCTAAGATTGAAATTAAAATGCTGTGAATAATTTAGGATTTGATAAATGGAATAAAGTGCTTGGGTCTTAGGATTTACACTCAACATTTCTCAATGGGCTTAATATTCCTTTTTTAGTTCTATTTAATTTATGAGGGGGGTATTTTCATTCCTCATCAACCTAACTCTAATAAATAAGACATCAAGCACTCATTGTGGCAAGAATAATAATCTTATGTTAAATGCAGTGTCAAGAACACATTGTGCCAAATAATAATAATGTAATTGTCGACAAGGTGGCAAGACTATCCACTAATTAACCTAGATAATTTTATGTCAACAATGAGTCAAGACCTACAACATAAATTAGAGGGACGTTTTTCTCTAATAAATCTAGTATAAAGCGTTCACCGTACCAAATAGGAATAATCTTGCACTAGGGAACCGGTATACCAGTACAATATCTAGACAAGATTATTACTATCTGTCTACGATAAGTCAAAATAATTTAAATAAATTAGAGAATGTAAAAATAAACTTACCAAATTAAGCTCATAGATTATGTTGAGACTTCACCTTTAACCCAAGCTTAAAAATAAATTAGCTACTAATTTTATAACTAGGGGTAAAATGAGAATTTTATTAAAATACGTAAAAAATACAAGATGGAAAGGGAATTATAGAAAATAGAGCCTAAAAATAAATTCAGGGTGTCAAATTAGGGGGGGAGCCCCTTATTTATAGATACAACAAGTAAATCATGGCCATCAGATGAAAACAATTCGAACGCCCAGAATTGCGCCATATGGCACTCTCTGATTAGTTGGAACACGTTACTAGGGCTGTATTTGGTGTATATGCATGTACGGTACGCGATTTTCGGTCCACTAATATTATGCCACGTCATCGGTCAATGTAAAAGTCATCAAACATGATCTAGTGCATTGCGTGTATTATAAGCTCATTTTTCAATTTAATATACTTCTACCACATCATCCATCAATGCCACATCATCGGTCAACTACACGTCAGCAATCAATGCCACGTCAGCGGGCACATCAAAATCTTAAAATTACGATTTTCACCTTTATGTCTTTCCTAAGGTTTTCAGCTGTTCTGAGTTCAAAAATACTGTCCGTTTTGTTGTCCGACTTCTCATTTGTTAAAAATTAACTAAAATACCCCTAAAATACATAAAGTATTAAAAATAAACATAAACATAGACAATTAAATATTAAAGGATTTAAAATACATAAAGGTGGAGATGATAGTGGGACTGTGGGGTGTAAAATGATGATTTTACCCTTTATAAATATACACTCTCTAGGACTCAATAATGTGCATGATGTTTCCTTAGAAAATAATGAGCAAAATAAAGTTAAAGAAGTTAAAATGACTAAAATTTTTTTACCTATTCATATTGAAGACAAGAAGGTTGTACTTGAAGAAGATTTGATTGAAAATGTGAAATTTATTGGAGAGAGCATTGAGCAACAATTAGGGAAAGGCCAGACTTATTTGATTATTGTTCGCTCTTGAAAGCCTTCATCGCCTAGAAGAATGTATAAGCAAAAGAAATTATTAAAGTATGGATTTTTCAAAGTTTCGAGAAAGATTGATGAGAAAGATAACAATTTTAAATTACAAGATGATTTGCTCATACACTATAAGTTTCATCCTTCAGACTGTATTCAAACTCGATGACAAATTTCTTTTAAGAGGGGAAGTATGATATAGGACATTATTTTGGTTATTTTAGGATTCTAGGATTTTTATTTTCTATTTTAATTAGAGTCAATTAAGGAATGTGCCTTAGTATTTTATTTCTATTATAATTGTGATTTAGTTTCTCTTTTTAAGTTTACTTTGAAGTAGGTTTACTCTATTATAAATAGAGAGGTTTAGTAATTATTTTTATAACTTCAATTCAATTATTCAATAAAACATCTTTTACATAATTCCTATGGAATTATTTATCAAAAATCTCTCTTATAGAGTCATTTGGATTAGAGCGTCGTCTAATCTAGCTTTATGCGTTACGAAAAATCTCATTGAGTCATTTGGATTATAACAGATCTAATCACACTTCGATTAGAGCGCAGACTAATCGCGTTGGCTTGGTCTAGTTATAGAACGATATCTAATTTTTTTATTCTAACAATTCCGCTTTTGCTACACCGGTCTATCATATACACTTCCTTAAGATTTCCCACTAATTTTTTATTCTAACAATTCCTCTTTTCTAATGGCTTAATTATCATATCTAGGATCTAAAGAGGAAGGTTCTAGTTTCAAAGTGTCAAAGTTTCTCGTAGTATTTCTGAGTCCTCCCCTTCTTCTGCAATCCCATGATATTTTATAGACCCCCATAATTGTCACACCCATTATCATACAAAGGCATTACTAAATAAAATATGTCCCTTGATTTACAATTAATGCACCGGTTATCAAGCCATTATTGTACTGTCATTTGAGTGATAAATTAATATGTTAGTTATGAAGCAATAAATAGGCCGCAATTATAATACCTGACCATGTGTAATCGTTACCTTTAACTTCCTTGGAGTAGGCTTATTAATTGACTCTTGACCAGGTCTTGGAATTAACCTAGATCTGGTCTCCTTATAGTATTATGGTCATTCATATAGTAGAGTGCTTGATTATCTCCTCGATGTTGGCAAAACTCAACCCTCAATCTGCTTCAGCTGTCATATTTTTTATCTCAAACACCACTCCCTCAATTTCTAGTATTATGAGTAAAACGAGATAGGACTAGAAACTAATAGCGTGTTCTAGTACTTTCATCAAGCTGGCTAGTCGTAGTTTTCTTATATTTGCGAGACTCAAATGCTATTGGCTTCTATTTTGTCTCATCTTTAAAATAGGATTGACACTCTAAAGAAAAAATGTATTGATGAGTATAACTCTGGGCTAACATTCTACTATAACAAGATCATATTCATCCTAAAGAAGGAATAACCAAAGCTAGAGATGAAGAAGCTAGAGATTGGCATGAATGTATATATGGATGAGCAGAGCAAGCAGGATGAAAAAAAAAAAGGAGCCCCCCAAAACTTCTGAAGTTACTACCCCTACTAGTGGACGTGATCCTCAAACCACCAACACCAACCAGACTACATAAGCTCCCCAAACTACCACTCTATTTTTTTGTGAATTTTCATAATTTAATGCAGTAAGAATTTTCTTAGGTTTCTTGCTCGCAACTATATATACCTTTAAGTAAACTTTCTCGCACTCTGGTATCTATCTATTTTTCTTCATTTTTTTATTATCGGAAAGAAAGCACGAGATATGAATTTGTTTAACGCTGCTAGTTTACTCTGAGATCTGTATCTCCTAGAGGGTGTGAAGAGATTTCATTTCCACTATTGCTCTTATCTTTTTTTTAGATTATCTTCAATTCCTTTGTGGCTAACCATAAACCCAAAAAACCTTCTAAAAATCACCCCAAACACATACTTCTTGGGCTTAAGTTTCATTATATATGCCAGTTTTCCCTTAAATCTACCACCATATTTGATCCAATCTTAACTTTCTTTATCAAGTCATATGTCTTCACCCCAACCTCCTCTATCTTCTTAACTGGTTCCTACCTTCTTTTCTTTGATTCTCAATGAGCATCTAATGATGTTATCTGCATAGCCTCTGTTACTACAGTTGCATAACAAATTTTTACAATTCTCTAGTCACCTTTAACTACTCCAATCACACCATTCACTAGATATTTGAGAGCTAAATAGTGAATGGACATCACGGACTGACTAATTCTCATGAATAGATTCCCTAAGATCATCTGATACAGACTACTCTCCTTGATTGCCTATACTCACCTTTTTCAAGCAAATATACACTTCCTTAAGATTTCCTGTTGAATTCTCTTACGCTCACAACGAAATCGTTAGGAGGTTGCTAGATGTTTCTCCGGCAAAAATTCTCCAATGCTCAAATAAGTAATTAGGTTTTCTTTGAGAAAAACTTATGCCTCTTTTATAATAGCTTCATTATCGTATCCAGTAAAATAAAAGAGAAAAAGTAAATTCAATTCTAAAGGGGAAGGTTCTGGTTACAAAGTAATAAAGTTTCTTTTAGTATTTTCATGTCCTCCCCTTCTTCTACAATCCTATGAGATTTTATACACCCTCATAATTGTTGCATTATTGTCTTAGAGAGGCGTTACTGGATTGAATGTGTCCCTTCAATTTCCAATTAATGCACCAGTTACCAAGCCGTTATTGAACTGCCGTTTGAGTGATAAATTAATATGCTAGTTATGAGGCAATAATTATGCTGCGATCATAATAACTGAACGTGTGTAACCGTTAGGCCCTTAACTTCCTTGAAGTGGGCCTAATTAACCTGGATCTACTCTCTTCCTGGTATTCTGGTCACTCATGTACTAGAGTACTTGGTTTTTTTTTTTCTAAAAGGGGAGGGGGGTGGGCAAGCCCAAAGAAATTTGAACTCCCTCCCCACCCCCAAGGACTCGAACCTGGGCCGCCACGGCTCTAGAACCGAGCATTGCGACCAACCCAACTACGGCCTTGGGGGCATATACTAGAGTACTTGAATATCTCCTTGAGGTTAGCAAAACTCAACTCCCTATCTGCTCGAGCTATCATATTTTTTACCCCAAACAAAATTTTTTAAAAAATAAATCAAGATTTATTTAGCAGGATACTTGAGTTTAAATCATAAGGAATACAAATTAAAAAAAATGTTTTGGGCTTAATCCACTCGTCTAACTTTCAAACATAAAAATTGAAAAAGTTCAACTACAATGATAGTTCATTATCAATAACACGTCTATAGACTGATGTTGTGGCTCATTATCAATGCCACATCTACTAACTTGCATTTCATGTTATTAGTTTTACGTTCTATGTTACAAGTTATTTCATTACTGATTGTTGTTGCACATTCAATATGTAAAAGTAGAATGAAATTTCCACGCATAAATGATTATATTTATTTACAGGTAAGTTTAAAAGACATAATTTAAATTATAATTATAGACACAAATTTTTATCCATTAGATTAAAAAATATTGAACGGTGAAGATTAGAAGTACTTAAATTATTAATTACAAAAGTCAAGATTAAAGTTATTTTTAAATTTAAAATCTAACATATAACATGGGTCCTACCATGTGGTAATTAATTAATTCCTTAATTATTCTCTCTCTTACCTCACATTTCTTTCTTCTATCAAATCTAAATGGCTTTTCATTTTCTTCAAGCAAACAAAATAAAGACGAA
Source organism: Murraya koenigii (assembly GCA_025617385.1). Classification (NCBI taxonomy): domain Eukaryota; kingdom Viridiplantae; phylum Streptophyta; class Magnoliopsida; order Sapindales; family Rutaceae; genus Murraya; species Murraya koenigii. The sequence goes on along the minus strand of CM046819.1, from coordinate 1,795,097 downwards.
CAAAAGAATATAAAGACCTTCATATCAAATTGATTTGCATGGATTTATCCAGAGAAGTTGTATAAAAAAAGATAATTTAAAAATTAAAACCCATGCATATACCAATTTCTTCACTTTTTAGGAATAGATAAGTCAATTGAAATTTTTTTTATCCTTCAACATCGCTTTAAGGAAATTCTTCAAGAACTGTAAACAAGAGAGAAAAATTAGATTTTATAAACAAAATATTTTATTGAAAGCCAGCTCTAAACTTGATTACCCATTATTTCAATTACTCTGATTGCATAAAACTTAAAAGAGCTTATAGATTTCTCTAGAATAAGTTTCAAATAGATGGCTGATACTGATATAAAGAATTTGACTACCTCAAAAATATAATTAATTAATTTATACTTCAAATTAATACCAATGGATATGAAAAGGAGTTAATTATGCGCAGATTTAAACGCTCTCTATGGTAAAGCTCAAATTTGTTCACGTTTTAGACGATATTATGATAATATTCTATTATAATGGGTTACATTTGTGAATTAAATCAAACACATACAAGAATTAAAACAGTTTATGTGATGGATTACATTTGTTATAAAGTCATTTGAGGAGCTTGTTGTTACGGGCCGCATGATTCCAGCCCGCAATGGCCCAAGAGAATGAGCCAAGATGTGCTAGCTTGGCCCGATTCTAGAACATTCTAGCAAACTCTAGCACTTTTGTACATAGCCTAGATTTGTGACACTTGTACGGTCTAGGTTTAGACACATGTACATAGAACTCTCTAGAACTAGCCAAGCTTTGCTATAAATAGAGGTGAGCTCTAAGCATTGTAATCATCCCAAGCAAAGCATCAAACACTTGTAAGCTCTCTTGTAAAGCTTCTTTCGAGTAATACAATTTCCGCATTTGGCTACATTGCTTGCTAGCTCCTCCTTCTCTTTAGCATTTCGGGAACCTCTTGGCTTAGCTATCGAGAAGCGCAAAGGCTTACTTAGCAACATCCCGACAAGGTTGTCTAATGTCGCATCGAGTTTGCTCGCAAGAAACACCCATCCCGTGACAAGTGGTATCGTAGCTACGGTTTGCACACACGCATTCTAGCAATGGCCAACCTTCCAACCTCAAGCTTGACACAAGAAGGTGCTCATGGTGTAGAGATCATCCCGAACTAAGCCGGGGCCGCGATGACACTCGCGGGCAGTGCCAAGACTCGAGGCAAGTCGAAGGCCGCATCCGTCGATGCTTTGAGCCACGATTAGCTACGCTTGAAGCAACAACGTCCGCTGCTCGAGACACCCTCGAAACATTGGAGGAAAGGGTTGACGGCCTCGAGGGCGTAATATGCCGACTTCACGGTGGCATCAAGGCCCTCATGCAAGAGCAAGCCAACACCTCCGAGGGAATTTCAAGCATTCCACGAGGAGTTGATAAAACTCCGCAGCTTCAGTACAAGACGAGCTGCGCTACTGTCCGCACGGAAGTGGAAGAAGTACGCGTGATCGGGCATGGCACAAGCGCACACTTTCCTCTAGCCCGGCTTCCATAAGCACAAGTGATGCGCGACGCATTGACGTGCTAAAGCTCGACACATACGATGGCACACGGAATGCAACCATCGTGGACAACTTCTTGTTCAGGCTAGATCAATACTCGATGCCATGGGCGTGAGAGATGAGGCATCAAAGGTGGGCACTCGCACCCACGTTCTGAGGGCGCTGCACAACTATGGTGGCGCCGCAAGCATGGCGAAATGGGCAAAGGCATCTCGCGCCATCAACACATGGGCAGACTTCAAGCAAGAACTCCGAAAGCGGTTTGCCCCAAGCAATGCCGAAGAGAGGCGAGAACACGCTTACGTCGCCTCAAGCAAACGGGTAGCGTCCACGACTACGCCAACGAAGTTCACTACCCTCATGCTCGAGATCAGCGACATGTCCGACAAGGATTCGCTCTTCTACTTTGAAGATGGCCTCAAGGATTGGGCCAAAACGGAGCTCGACCGGCGCGGCGTCCAAACACTTGACGACGCTATTGCCACCGCGGAGTCGCTGCACGAGTACTCCACCCAATCCAAGGAGAGAAAGCCTAGCCAAGGCAAAAGTGGGGAGAGAGTCGCAAGGACAAGGGCCGTAATCGCAAGGATTGGGGCGTAAAAAGCCTCCGAGCGGCAAGAGTGGGCAAGAAAAATCGAAGGCAAGAAGGAAGCGCCAAAGCCTCGCAGCCCATGCTTCATTTGCAACGGGCCTCATTGGGTTTGTGACTGTCCGGAGAAGAAGTCGCTGAATGCTCTCGCAGCCCAGCTCAAGGGCAACCCAACACCATCATCGGATGAACCCCGACCCAGCATGGGTTCTATCCAAAGACTTGGCGCACTCGACAGCCCTCAAACGGCACTCAAGAAAGGGCTAATGTATGTAAGCACGCAGATAAACGGCCACACCGTTTGCGCATTGTTGGATACGGGAGCAACTCACAACTTCGTATCCGAGGATGAGGCCAAGCGCCTAGGCCTTCGAACCACAAGACAAGGAGGTACAATGAAGGCGGTGAACTCACCCGCCAAGCCCATTGCGGGCACCGCACATGGAGTGAATGTTGCACTTGGCACATGGAGCGGGAAGCTCAATTTTTCTATCGTGCCCATGGACGACTTCAAGATGGTCCTTGGCATGGAGTTCTTCGACCAAGTCCATGCCTTCCCTCTTCCAGCCACGAACTCCCTAAGCATCCTCGACGGGAGCAAGGCATGCATGGTTATTACGGAGCGAGGAAAGTCCGAGGAGAAGACACTCTCCGCCATGCAATTCAAGAAGGGTTTCAAGAAGGACCCAAGCTTCTTGGTCTCCATCCGGGAGCTTAACGAGGGAGAAGATTCAGCAAGTGCTCCAGCCCAAGTCCCTCCATCCATACAATCCGGTCCTCGAGGAGTTCAAGGACGTGATGCCTCCGCAGCCTTCAAGAAGCTTCCACCTAGACGAGAGGTGGATCATCAAATCGAGTTGGAGCAAGGTGCAAAGCCTCCAGCTTTGGCGCCCTACCGCATGGCGCCACCCGAGCTCGAAGAGTTGCGAAGACAGCTCGCGGATTTGTTGGATGCGGGCTATGTCCGCCCATCCAAAGCCCCATTCGGTGCACCGGTCTTGTTCCGAAGAAGAAGGACGGATCGCTACGAATGTGCATCCGACTATCGGGCGCTCAACAAGATCACTATCAAGAACAAGTACCCAATACCCTTGATAGCGGATCTATTTGACCAGCTTAGCAGTGCAAGGTACTTCACCAAACTTGACTTGCGCTCGGTACTACCAAGCACGCATCGTCAAGGAGATGAACAAAAGACAGCGTGCGTCACAAGGTACTGGATCATTTGAGTTCTTAGTTATGCCTTTTGGTCTAACGAATGCACCGGCTACCTTTTGCACCCTCATGAACAAGGTGCTACAACCATTCCTCGACCGCTTGTGGTCGTGTACTTGGATGACATTGTGGTGTACAACGACCACACTCGAGGAGCATGTCAAACATTTGCAAGCAAGTCTTCCAAGTACTTCGGAGAATGAACTCTACATCAAAATGGAGAAATGTTCGTTTGCTCAAGAAGAAGTAGAGTTCCTCGGCACAAAATTTCAGCCGACGAGATAATGATGGAGAACTCAAAGATCAAGGCCATCCTCGATTGGAAGCCTCCCACAAAGGTACCCGAGCTCGCTCATTCCTTGGCTTGGTGAACTACTATCGCCGCTTCATTCAAGGCTACTCAGCCAAGGCAGCACCCTTGACTGGATATGCTCAAGAAAAATCGGACATGGCATTGGTCCGAGGATTGCCAACATGCATTCAAGGCTTGAAACTAGCAATTTTGAGGAGCCCGTCCCTAGTTCTTCCGACCACACAAAGACCTTCGAGTGCAAACGGATGCCTCCGACTTCGCCATTGGCGAGTCCTTATGCAAGATGGCCACCCCATTGCGCTCGAGAGCCGAAAGCTTAATGACACGAACGCCGCTACACGCTTCAAGAAAAGGAGATGACAGCCATCATCCATTGCCTACGAGTGTGGCGACACTACTTGCTTGGCTCACACTTCACCATCATGACGGACAACGTAGCGACGAGCTACTTCCAAACACGAAGAAGTTGAGCCCCAAGCAAGCACGCGTGGCGGGATTTTCTTGCGAATTCGACTACAGTGCTCGAGTACAAGCCGTGCAAGGCCAACGCCGTTGCGGACGCACTAAGCCGCAAGGCGAATTGGCCACACTTAGCGCGAGCCAGCCACGATCCGACCTTGTCTCACGCATCAGGAAGGCCTCCAACAAGACCCATTGGCGAAGGACTTGCTCGGAGAAGGTGCTTCAAGGAAAGACAAGGCGGTTTTGGCAAGAAGAGGCATCCTCCTCACCAAAGGAGATCGGCTATTTGTGCCAAGGTGGGGAATCTACGCAAAGAAGTCATCAAGGAGTGCCACGACTCCAAGTGGGCTGGTCACCCAGAATTGAGCGCACCACCGCACTAGTTCAAGCCTCGTATTTTTGGCCAAGTATGCGGACGACATCGAGGCATATATGCGGACTTGTCTTGTGTGCCAACAAGACAAGATTGATCATCAATCACCGGCAGGATTGTTGCAGCCCGCCCCTAGCATCAAGGCCGTGGAGAGCGTCTCGATGGATTTCATAACGGCCTTACCAAAATCCGAAGGTCATGGCAAGATCATGGTCGTGGTAGACCGCTACAGCAAGTATACTACTTTCATTGCCGCACCCGCTGATTGCAAGGTAGACGAAGCAGCCCGTCTCTTCATCAAGCACATAGTGAAGCATTGGGGTGTTCCTAGAAGCATCGTGAGCGATCGAGACCCACGCTTCACGGGAAAATTTTGACTGAGCTCTTCAAGATGTTGGGGACCGACCTCAAGTTCTCAACAAGTTTTCATCCGCAGACGGATGGGCAAACCGAGCGCATCAATGGCCTCCTCGAGATGTACTTGAGGCATTATGTGAGCGCTCATCAGCGAGATTGGGCGAAGTTGCTAGATGTTGCCCAATTTTCTTATAATCTCCAACGGAGCGAGGCTACCGGCAAGAGTCCTTTCGAGATCATCATGGGATTCCAGCCCATGACCCCAACGCCATAGCCTCGACATATGGAGGGAAAAGCCCGCAAGCACACAAGCTCGCCCGCGAATGGCATGAAGAAGCGGACATCACGCGAGCATACCTCGACAAAGCCGCGAGGAAAATGAAGAAGTGGGCTGATGCAAGGAGACGGCACGTCGAGTACAAGGAAGGTGATCGAGTTATGATCAAGCTCCTGCCCCAACAGTTCAAGACACTTCGCAAAGTCCACAAGGGGTTAGTGAGACGCTACGAAGGACCCTTCCGCATCATCCGACGTATAGGCAACGTCTCGTATCAATTAGAGCTTCCACCAAGACTCAAGATTCATCCGGTCTTCCATGTGAGTATTCTCAAGCCATACCACGAAGACATGGAAGAACCAAGTCGCGGAGAATCAAGGCGTGCCCCAACAGCCGTTGTCACCGCGTTCGACAAAGATGTGGACTACATCCTTGCTGATCGCATTATTCGAAGAAGGGGCGTGCCACCATACTACGAGTACTTGGTGAAGTGGAAGAACCTCCCCGAGAGCGAAGCCACTTGGGAACGAGAAGATGAATTGTGGCAGTTCGCGGAACACATCCAAAGGTACAAGCACGAGAACGCGACGAGGACGCCGCGAGCTTAAGTGGGGGAGGATGTTACGGGCCGCATGATTCCAGCCCGCAATGGCCCAAGAGAATGAGCCAAGATGTGCTAGCTTGGCCCGATTCTAGAACATTCTAGCAAACTCTAGCACTTTTGTACATAGCCTAGATTTGTGACACTTGTACGGTCTAGGTTTAGACACATGTACATAGAACTCTCTAGAACTAGCCAAGCTTTGCTATAAATAGAGGTGAGCTCTAAGCATTGTAATCATCCCAAGCAAAGCATCAAACACTTGTAAGCTCTCTTGTAAAGCTTCTTTCGAGTAATACAATTTCCGCATTTGGCTACATTGCTTGCTAGCTCCTCCTTCTCTTTAGCATTTCGGGAACCTCTTGGCTTAGCTATCGAGAAGCGCAAAAGCTTACTTAGCAACATCCCGACAAGGTTGTCTAAGTGCCGCACGGGTTTGCTGCGCAAAACACCCATCCTGTGACATTGTGTTCACTTAATACTAAAACGACATCAAAATCTCACGTTTGAATCATAAATGTACTGAATCTCACGGGACAAGTGTTTACGCAGCAACCCGTGCGGCACTTAGACAACTTTTAGCATAAAAGTTGCTACGTAAGCCTATCAAACTTCTCAAGCTAGCGAGACAAAGGGACTTGTGAGAAAGATAGAGAGAAGAAATAGCAATATGGCCAAATATAATTTTATTATATTCACAAGAGAAAGTACAAGAAAGCTTTACACATATTCGTGTGTTGTATGTGTGTTGATATTTAGAGATTTGGAGATGTTTAGAATAGTAGGTGCTCAGCCCTAATTATAGTGTGCCTTTTTTAGGTCTAGAGACTTATTTGCCAGTTGTACAATTCAAGTTGTACAAGTAACTATCTAGATAAAGATGAAGATAGAGATAGAGATAAGATAAGAATAAGGATATTTTTCTTCTCCCTTTGCATTTTGTATAGGACGGTTGAACTTTCAGGGAAGGTTAATCTATATATAAAATTAATGTTTCCTCATTGTATAAGGCATAGACCATATGCATGTGATCTGTGATTTATGTTTTGGTAACTGTAAATGATTGAACATTAAAAAATTATAAAATTTAGAACTCTCTTCTCAATATTAAATAAACAAACAAATAATCTTTCTTCCAATCCTCATGCATAAGTGATGATCACACATGTAACTTCTTGAATAATATATAAGGACTCTCAACTGCCAAATTGTTTTCACTATGAATTGCAACCAATAAAATGAGGCATCTATTTGTGTCGGACTAAAGAGCTTCTTCCTAATACTTCTAATTCCATTATTGCTTATGTTCACCCAAACATGACACATTATACGTAACTACAACTTGATAGTACTTAACTAAGAGTAGTGTCTACCATTATTTAATAGCGGGTATTTCTTCGCAATCTTAGGTTAGTAATGCACGTGACTTTTGAAAAATATATAACTAATAATAAACGAACAAACATACAATCTTTCTTCTAATGCTTCCTCTAAAGAGGCAAGACCTATCTTTCTCGTGATATGTTAAGAGAAATTTAATAATATATAAGGAACTTCAATTGCTAAAATTACAAATTTTTGGGGGATTAAAAACACAACTACTCAAGCAGGTTAAGCTCCTATTGATATAGACCCTGATGAGATATCCAAACGCTTTAATATAAGTAGTCGACCAAAAGACTAGAAGAGACTAGAACTTGTCAAAGGTCAACCGACGATACAGTCATACGGTATTTGATTTTGATAATAATAAATTACATGTCCTAGGTAAAAAGGAAAATGCAAATATTTTACAATCTTATTAGCTTAGATGATATTTATTATTATATTTCTTATAAAGCTAATATGATTAAATGTATGTATAATTAGCACTTAAAAGCTCAAGTTATTGTTTGTGACATTGTTATAATATAAAGGTTTTAGACTTAAAGAAAATAATGATTTTGATAAGTTAACTGTTTTCAAGTTTATGGACTAAAAAGAAGAAGTTTTGAGAACTTTCAAATCAATAAGTATTGTTTGAAATTCTGAGATTAAATCTATTTGAAAATGTTTGTAAAGATTTGGGCTACAATATAGTTTCTAAAAGTTTGGATCAATACTGTAATTGTGGAAAGTTTTAACTATAACAACATTGTAGCAATACTATAGTAATCGATTAATCGGATTCAGAAAATGGCAAACTAGTTTCAAGGTAGTAGCTCTCTAGAATGAAAACGACTGACTGAATTTCAAGAACTGGCTAATCGGTTATAACACACGGCTAACCAGATAGTGATAAGCTGCAAGCCAATTTTACAGAATTCAAAATTTAACTCAACGATAACTTCAAGTGGCAAACCAATTAGCATAAACAGTAAGCCAGTTATCACTAGAAATTCAATAATTGTTAGTTTTCAACTCCAACCTATAAAAAATGCTCAATCAAATTCAAATCATAATAATTCTAATAGTTATCATTGAGCTTACTACTGAGTATACAATTATTTATTGAGCTTTAAACTTTTTATCATTTTACTGAAACACAGTTTGAGCTTTCAAGTGTAAACACATATTTTGTGTGTGAGAAAAATCTTTTTGTAAACCATATTATAAAATCAAGTTGAGTGGTTGTAAGCGTTGAAATATACTTGGATTAAGAGATTGAAGATAATCTCTTATTGTAAAGGTTAATTGATACATTAGAAGTCAATTATAAGTGTTGTTCAAGCCTTTGAGGCTCTTTTAGTGAAATCCTCAAGTCCGGTGAGCTTGGAGGCATGGGCGTAAAGATTCCAACTCATCCAAGAATCTGCCGCCCAACTCTTCGCTGTAGGTCCTCAAGTAAGGCTCGATGTGGCCAGGCTGACTTTGCTCCTACACATTGTCGGTTCGAGGGCAAGCTGGAGCAACGGTCCTTGGCCGTCTGCGTGGAGGACCTTCCTCTGCTCGCTCGGTCTGTTGAGCAGAAGAGGTAGCTCGAGTGGATGGAGGCGGAGCACCCGCTTCTGCTCGTGGCCTCTTTGAGGTGCTCGCACCTTCGGTCGTCCCCATGCGCCGATGTAACATCTCACGCATCCTGCTGTTCATATCTTCACTTGGCACTAAACTGGACTCCAAAAAGTTTTGGGGTGTCAGCAGCTCCCTGCACGAGTTCGTGTTTGTAAGAGCGGACTGCACACGTGCTTGAAACTCTCCCCCAATTGAATAAGAGGCACCCCAGGAGACTGCAAAAACAACCAAAGCAAAATAACGAGAACAGACGCGAGCAGGAAAACTAAAAGTAAAATCCACAAGACGGATAAACCCCCTCGCTGTGAAGTGCAGCTTGCCCCCACTCTCCCCCAACGAAGAAGAATTTGCTCTTCTAGTTGCCACCAGAGGTTAGGAGATCGGTGATGGGCTTTTTGCCCTTCAGGCTGGAGGTAAGGTAATACCAACCAGCATCCTTCGGGCTGCACTTTAGCTGGTAAAGGTGTCTGATTTCCCCTACCGAGGGCTCACCCAGATCACAACGCTTCCACAACACAAAGAGTCCGGAAAGGACCCTCCACCCATTCGGGTTCAATTACCCCGGGGCCAGACGAAATTTGGACAAAACCCAGGCAAAGAAAGGCTGGAGAGGTAGCCTGACCCCCCATTTAAAGCACTCCAAGTGGAAGGTCGTATATCCTTGGGGACGGTACGGGATCTCACCGCCTCAAGAACCTTAAATCCACATTTTCGGGTATGTGGTAAGTCTGCCTAAGCCTATCTAAGTCCGAAAGGGTGGTTTAATATCTCATGTGGTCAATGGGGTATTCCCCACGCTCGGACCTTTGATCGGCCCTTGCCTCGACGCTGGCGGGTCTCGACCATGGTAATTCTCTCCGGACTAGAATCCCTCACGGAGATTATACTAAGGGGTTGTGCCTCACTAGAAGAGGACGAATCCTCCAGCAACATCCTACGAGCCTGTTGGGGATTTGACATTTTTTTTCTCCTAAGGGTATACACTAACGGAGTTCAGTAGGGAAGAAAGCAGTGGCGGCAGGAAATGGAAGAGTGGCTCATGCACTGAACGCGAAAGGAAGTGTAGTTAGTCGGAAATCACCCCAGCGAAAGAAGGAGATGAGTAAATGGCGGAGAGCAGATTAATTTTTGAATTTGAACGAAAGTAAGAAAACAGAGGGAACAGTGAAGAAGTTGGGGGTTTTTAAAGTGGAAGACGCGTCTCTTCGACTGGCGGCGTGCGTTTCGAGGGACAACTGGGAAACGTGGGGAAGTGTAAAAGGCCGCGAATTCGGCCCATCATTAATGAGTTTCCAGTCTTATCTCGCTTCACTCAAAAGACTAGAAACTAGGGGACCGGTGTTTGGGTAATATCGGGCAGGTCTCCTCGAGGCCCTTCCAGCTCGAATAAAATACCCCGAGGATAGTCTAGCTTGAGCAGAAGTCCCGACCACTGGCACAAGGACGATCTCATCAAACGTCAAAGCTGGTCGAGGTCAGAGATTTAGAGCCGTTCGAGCTCCGAGCTCTCTAACCTGCTCGAGGTCATCAGGTTCAGTCAAAGCTGGTCAAGGTCGAGAAATTCAGAGCCTGATCAAGACCCGAGCTCTCCTTTTTTGCTCGCGGAAGTCAAATCCCCGAGCACAACTGGACCATCTTAGTCATTGACCGGATGGAGCGTAAGACCCGGCCCAGGGCAGCCCGACCCGCTTTCCCCGAACCCTGCCACACCTTTAGATGTCTGATCAGGGCCCCACATGGTATGGTGGTGGTACTATTGCCGATGGCCAGCACATGCCCCCACGGTGTCACCATGCCTAGCGCACATGCCCGACATGGTGATCTGGCCACGTGAGTCGGGTTAAGAAGACAGCCGCGCATCCCCAGGGAAGATGACGCTAATCTCGGCTGTCAGAGGGACTCAGACACCACTGATGCGGGAATGGATGCTCTTGGAGAGAAAGAGCGGGAAAAATGGAGTATAAAAGAAAATAAACGAATACGTTACAGGGGTTGAAAAAATCTATTCGCAAGGGATCTAGAAAAGAAAGATATACAGGTTCTTCCTACTCTGATTTCCCTTACCTGGATTATCTGAAAAAACCATATTTATTCAAAAAGGGAGGTCAAAAAATATCCCTTTCACCTTTCCGGTCTCTCTGACTAAAGGAGATACCAAAAAGAACAACCCGATTACTTACTTGAGCGTCGGAGGGTTTTCGCCGGAACACGCCCGGCTACCCCTGACCTCGTTTTCTGTGAGTATAGGACCGGGAGATCTCTGTTCTAGACAAGACAGTGGAATAGGAAGAAGGAGACAGTCCTGCTCGAGCTCGAGCTAGCCGCGAGCAGAAGGTTCGAGGCATTGTTTGAAAGCACGCGGGAAAAAATTGCATCAACATTAGGTTTGCCTGTTTTGCTAAATTTGTGATATTTAAGCTTCTTATAAAATGGTTTCAAAACCATAACTTTATTCATTCATTCTTTTAATAAAAATTTACATTACTCAAAAACCTTTATTTACTTATTAACAACATTTTATGTTTCTGTTTCGTTAGTTGGTATCAGAACAAGTTCGCTTGTCATCATGGCACAACCACACAAACAAAGGAGTAACTGTTCTGATGACAATGATCAAAGGATACAAGCACAGTCTACAAAGATTTCTAAGCAGGCAGTTGTAGTAGCTTCCAAGCAAGCAATGAAAGATGTTTATAATCTGAGATTGGTAGCGATAGAGCAGGCAATTGAGATTCTTATACTTTCTATGAATAAAGACCGAGAGAGGCGTCAACAGCAAAGAGTTGGTTGCACAAAAACTATTAAAAGAGTCCAATGTTAATAACAAGGCATTAACCATTAAGCAATACCTCAAGGCATCAAGCATGAGATAGTACCTCAAAATCTAAAGATCGTGAGATAAATACAGTCATGTATGTGTGAGGAATTAGGAAGTGATTCTAAAAAGAAAATATTGAAGATTATGAGAAGAGATACGGGAAGAATTCATATTACAAGATTAATGTCGATATTGCATATTTTTATAGTGGGATGCATGTTGAAGAATTCTTAGACTAGATATCGAATGTAGAGAATTTCTTCCAATACATAGAGATTCCGTACAATATACTGGTTAAACTTGTAGTGTTCAAGTTCATAGTAGCAAAATGTGCAAAATTAAAGAAGAGTTACAGAAAAATAGTTAATCAAATCATGGCCTAGAATATAGAGGATGATGAAGGAATATTTTCCACCAACAAATTATCAACAACAGTTGTACGTAAATACCAGAATTATTGGTAAGAAAATCACAGTGCTGATGAGTATACGAAAGAATTTTATCTTCTACATACAAACAATAAAATGGATGGGCAAGAGTTTCAGATAGTTACGAAGCATCTTAGCGGATTGAAACAAAACCTGCAAGATGAAATTGTAGACGTAATTTGGGACATGGGTAAAGCGGTTGCTAGAGCAAAGAAGTTGGAAAAATGAAAGCAACATGCTATTTCTTGAACCCAGCAGTGCTAATTCATTAGAGCCCATAATAGACTAAACAATGTTGGGGCTGAAAATAAGTAAAATATAGGCTAGTAACAGTTAGGCATAATAGCCAACACAACAGCAGCTAAGGTAACAACTACCTAGGTAGGGAACTAGAGCATCAATTGAAATGGCATCAGAAAAATTTAAATTTAATGGATGCTCAAGTTAGTGAGGCTGAGGTGAATAATAATGGGGACGATAAAGAAGTCGTAGAGTTAGAGGTAAATAAATGAAAGATGCTAAATTGCATTGTGCAGAAAATTTTATTAGCGCTAAAGTTTAAAAAGGACAATCAGCACAATAAAATTTTCAGAACACGTGGCACTATCAATGACGAGCTGTGCGATGTGATAATTGACAGTCGCAACAGTGAGAATATAGTGACAAAGGCACTGATTGATGTAATGAGGCTTTCGATAGAAAAATATCCAACACCTTACAGAATAAGGTAGATAAAGAAAGGGATAGAAACGAGAGTGATGAAGGTGTGTCATGTTCCTTTCTCTATGTGTTGTATATGGATGCATGCCATTTGTTATTAGTTAGGCATTTCCATTTTGATGTAGATGCAAGCCATATAAGAAGAAATAATTTGTATAAGTTTTAGTGGAATGGTAAGAAGGTTCGTTTAGTTTCTTTAACGAATCAGAAGAAGAATTTTAAGGCTAAAAGAAAGAATTTTCTGGCTATTATCAAGGGCCATCTAAAGGAAGATTGTGATGGGTGTAAGAACCTATAAAAAGAGGATGAGTTTTAGATGAAGACTATTCTTGAGAAAGTACAACTATTATTGGCTAAGTTTACTAACATTACACTATTGGAAATGTAGGATGGGCTACCACCTTTGTAAGATATCTAGTATCATATAGACCTAGTCTCTGGTGCAAGTTTACCTAACTTACCCCATTATCGCATAAGCCTTTATGAGCATATAATTTTACAAGGACAGGTTGATGAGCTGTTGCAAAAGGAATTCATTCATGAGAGCATGAGTCCATGTATTGTACCGACATTTTTTGTGCCTAAAAAGGATGGCAGTTGGCATATGTGTGTGGATAGCAAACAAATCAACTAGATTATATTGAAATATCAATTTTTCATTTCTATCTTTCAAGATTTATTAGACCAATTGGATGGTGCTTAGGTTTTCTCGAAGATAAATTTGCTTAATAGGTATTATCAGCTTTTAATTAGGCTTGGAGATGAGTGGAAGACAGCATTCAAGATGAAGAAATGGTTATATGAGTAGCTCGTGATGCCATTCGAGTTTTCCAACACACCAAATACTTTCATACGCTTAATGAATCAGGTTTTTAAACCATTTTCTTATAAATTTATTGCAGTATGTTTTGATAATATCTTGGCGAATTATGTTGATGTGGTTGCACATTTGAAGCCCTTGAGGATGGTTTCAAAGGTGTTATGAAAAAACAAGCTTTACATTAATATGAAAAAGTATAGCTTCCTACATAGTAAAATAGAGTTTTGGGGTTTTATTATTAGAGTGGCTGCGATTCAGGCTATTGAATGGAAAATACAAGCCATTATGAAGTTCTATAGACACTTTATCACAGTTTTAGCACTATAGACGCACCTATTATGAAGTGCTTCAAAAAATGAAAGTTCAAATAAAGAGAATAAGAAAAGGCGAGTTTTGCTTTACTTAAGAAGAATTTGTCCACTACTCATGTGTTGGCCTTACCAAATTTTAACAAGTTACTTGAAGTCGAATGTAATGCTTTTGGAAAAGGAATTGAGGTTGTACTTTAGAAGGGCAACCAATTAAGTATATAACTGAGAAGTTGAATGAAGCATGGTAAAAGTGGTCTACTTATAACCAAGAGTTTTATGTTATCCTCAGGGCATTGAAGACTTCGGAACATTACTTAATTTAGAAGGGATATGTACTTTATAGCGATCATTAGGCATTGAAGTACTTTAACAGACATCAGAATCTGAGCAAGATGCATGCCAGATGGATGAACTACATAGAAAAATTCTCTTTTGTCTTAAAGCACAAGTTTGGGCAGTAGAATAAGATGGCGGATGCGCTAAGTAGACAAGTAACTTTAATAGTAACTCTAGCTAATGAAGTAATTGGTTTTTTGTGCTTAAAGGAGTTATACATGACTTTGTACAAATTTGGTATCATTGCATTAATCATCAAAATGAGGAGGATTTACTAATTCATTATGGATATTTGTTCAAGGCCAACTAATTATTTGTGCCTCAGGGATATGAAGTTCATCTGTAAGTTTTTACGTTATATCTAAGAGAAGTTTGATATACATTTTTAGTTTAGTAGAGCTTTCCATCTATAGACAGATGGGCAAACGGAAGTGGTCAATCGTACTTTAGGTAACATATTGCTCTGTGTTTATGGTAATAAGCAACGGTACTAGGAAACTATATTGTCTCAGGTTGAATTCACTTACAACAGCATGGTGAATCGATCTACTGACAATACACCTTTTGAGATTGTCGACACTAGTTCCCAACATCAAGTTTGTGAGTTGGCTGTTATGCCAACAGTAGCTGTACTTGGAGAAAGCAAGGCAGCGAATAATATAGTAGAGAAGGATCTGAAGGTTTAAGCCAAGGTCTAAGCTCACTTGGAGGCCACCAATACAAAGTACTAGGCTGAAGTAGACAAGCACCATTGTAAGAAAGTGCTTGTAGAAGGTAATGGCATACTTCTAGCAGAGTCAATTTCCTAGCATTCGCACTAAATTGGAGAAGCACGAGTATGGTCCACTTCACGTAGAGATGGAAAAATCCAAATCCAGATCCGGATCCGCATCAATAATTTTACATCCGGATCCGAATCCAGATCTGGAAAAATATATGCGGATCTGGATGCAGGTAATATCCGCATGGATTGCGGACAGATATCCCGAATATCCGGATATGCAAATATTCAATTTTAATAATTTAAAATTTTAAAATTTTATATAATGATATCAAATAAAATACAATCATAAATTTATAATTAATAATTTGACAAGAAGAACATACAATAACATCATAAATTCAAAATTGAAATTATTACAACATAAATTAAACATAAAAATAATATAAATTCAAAAATTTATCTAATAATACCAAATAAAATCTAATCATAAATTCATAACTCAATAATTAACAATTCAACATGAATAACATACAATAACATCTTAAATCATAATCCATAATTAAAGATACCACAATATGAATTAAACATAAAAAAATAATATGAATTCACAATTTACTTGATAACATCAAATAAAATCTAATTATAAATTTATAATTCAATAATTAATAATTCAACAATTAACAATTCAACATGCATAACATACAATAATATCATAAGTTCACACTTTTAGACTTTTTAGCTTATATATATATATTTTATATTAAAATTTAATTAAATTAATAATTAAATAAAAAATGCGGATCCGGATATCCGCATTTCCGGATGCAAGTGCATCCGGATCCGAATCCGGATCTACACGGATCCTAATATTTAGGATCCGGATCCGCATTTTTACTTGCATCTGGATTCGAATCCGGATCTACACGGATCCTAATACTTAGGATCCGGATCTGCATTTTTTAATATGTGGATCCGGATTTTTCCGGATTCGGATCTTCTGGATTTTTGCGGATCCGGGCCGGCTCCCGATCTTTTTGCCATCCCTAACTTCACGTGGCTAGGAAAATTAATGATAATTGTTATATACTTCAGCTGCTTGACAATTAGAATATCTCTCACACTTTCAACATGGCTGATTTATTCGAGTATCATCCAAATGATAAAGAGTTATATGAAGACAATTAATATGGAGTGTTGTGTATCGCAAGCAGGGTACCTTCCTAAGGGCATAAATTTGCCTACAGGTGTCCATTTTAGGCATATAATTTACAGTTTCAAAGCTCGCAATGAGACAAACAAAACCCAAAACCCCTATTTTGGTTCATACTCAAGCCAAAAATTCCCTTTCTTTCTTAATCATTTTTAAGTTTTAAGATTTTTTTCCTTATTTTTTTCTGATTCTTCTAGAATTTTTATCTTTTCTTCTACAACTCGGATTTGGATTCCATGTTTTTTTTTGCCTTTTTCATTTCAAATAGGAGAACTTTATTATATTGAGTTTGCTTATTTTAGTAAATTTGTGATATTTAAGCTTGTTATAAAATTATTTCAAAACCCTAACTTTTATTTATTTAGTCTTTCAATAAAAAATTTTTATTATTAAGAAACATTTGTTTCTCTATCAACAACCTTTTACACTTCTATTTTGTCACTCTCTCAGGCAGTTAAGGCACCACGGCTACACACGTTCAGGTGTATTAACCACAATCTTGTAATTGCCATATAACCTGCATATAAACTCGCTATTTAAATGGCAACTCAATAACGATTCTGTAACAGGCGCATTAATTCAAGATCCAAGCGGCACGTTCAGTCTAGTAAGATCCACGTATGAAACGAGCACAATATATCCGACTGTTTATAAAAGCCCTGCAAAATTCAAAGTAAAGGACATGAAAAAAGATGAAGGAAAAAACTCTGCTTTTCTGAAATCAAACTCTAATGCTCTTTCTTTTTAAGAAAAATTCCTCTTATTGAGGAAAGCATAACAATCAAGCCAAGAGAGGTGTGGCACAAGTTTTTCCATAAGAGATCTAATTAATGCCTTGAGCGTCAAAGAGTTTTCAGTCAAGAAACTTCCAGTGCCCCTAACTATTTATTATGAAAACACAGATGGACTTGGAAAAGAGAACTCGCAAGAGTTGAAATCTGCTTGAAGAGAAAGAGTGCAAGCGGTGACATTCCCATTTAAATATATATATAATTATTGAAGTAGACACCTAGTTACAAAATCTCAAGCTCAACTAAATTTTTGCATCAACATTTTAGCGCCTTGTGGGGATGGGTATGAAAAGCCATAAAAATTGGTGAGTCCATCGCATGGGAGTAATGAGGGCAGTAGAAAATTATTGTTGGTATTAAGCTCAAAAGAATGTTACCCAGAGGCCGATAAGAAAAATCCAAGTTTAGGTACAATTTAATTATTCAGTAAAAAAAAAAAAAAAAAAAAAAAGAACAACTTAGGAGCATGAATTATTGATAGTCATTGCTTTATTAATTGCTGAGCAAGGTGAGATTTATATCTTGATGCTTGGTTGATTGAACAACTTATTCAATTTCTTTTAAAACAAATTCTAATTAGCCAAAATTATTATATTTGATTAAGAATAGCTGAGAGCCTGGTAGAGATCAAGGAAGTGAGTAAGATTAATAGCCACTAATTTAATGGGTTAATTGGATTGGACCCTTATTTTATTAAACTTATGAACTTGCAATTGGTATATTAATTTGAGAAAGCTCATAATTTATTTGGCAGACAAAAAAGCTATTTTTTCTGGGAATTTCATGTTCACTCCATTGAAGAATACATCATTTCATTCAGTTACAAGGTGAAGCACATGGTTAAAACTGAGAATCTTTTTATAGATATAAGAGAGTTGATATTGAAAGCATCTCCTTACAACAGAAGAGCAAAAGATTCAGTTGTTTATCTCAGTTCAGTATTGTAAAACAAGTGCATCACCGTCAAAAATAATTTTTTTGATATCCTATAGTCATTTGATTTACAGAAAAATTGATTGAGTGGCTTGCTGCTGTTATTGGATTTACGCATATGTTTTGGTTGCAGAGGTTCAAACATTCAGTCCCATCTTTGGTCCAGAAGGGGTTCTCTATCTAGGAAAAGAGTTTCCACCTTTCTTTCAGATGAGATACGGGCTGCCACTTCCCCCCGGAAATAGCTAGCCATCCACATCGAACACGAAATTAAATATTCAATATCCGATTTGAGACGCGTACCATCTTTGATAGAAAATTCGAGGTTGACATAAAATAATGGATTGAATACTATGATAAGTAATAAAGCAATTAATAATGTTATTCATGTCGAAGTGTTGTTATAAGAATTTGATTTCACCAAGATTTTCTTGTTTTGACAAGATTTTCATCAGTTCTTTCCTTCTCTTTTTAAATTTTACAGGGAGTTATTTCTTAACAGTGACAGTGCATAAAAATCCTTACAATGCTTGCTTGTTGATTATATCTTGCTATGTACTAAGCAATTCGGTTTTGCAGTTATGGCTTTGGTGCATGAGGTATTCGTTAAAATGCCTGAAGGGATAGGAAAGTTCAAAAGTCAGTTTGTCGCTGATTACACTACACATGCTACATATGCTAAAGAGAATGCTACCAAGAGCCAAAGACTAAAATCCAGATTCAGTTTATTCAATAAATTCATAAAATTAATTTAGGAGCATTAATTATTATTAAACCTAGCTCAATTATACTTTTGCATAAGAGAACACTAGAAATGATGCATATATATGATGTATATATGTGTATTCTTTAAATAATGGTTGTCATTCACGTTGCACAATTTCTCAAAATTGTTAAGAAGTGCTAGAAGAAATATAATTTGAATAAAGCCGAGTGTTGGTTATTTCGATTAACTTTAATAGTGTTTTTAAGCAAACAAATGCATATTAATTATGAGAATTGAAAGGCATGTTTTCAAGCTTCAAAGCATTGATAAAGTTGGATTTTTGTTTCCCACACATTTTATTTGTTTCATGCCCGGATTACAATATTGCAAGAATAATTCTGAGAAAGGACCAATACAAAGTCAAGCTTGGGATCTGTTTGATGAAATGCCAATCAAATATTGCAGAGCATAATCTCAGGTGCAATTGTTCTAAAACCTCAATTTTATATTTATCATTTAAATTCGCTTACTGACTTAAAAAATCTAATAGATCGGGTTTTGATTTGTTAAGTCATTGTCAGAAATAGCTATGATTACATATTATAGCATATATGGCATGTTCACTTATTTGCACACAACATGACTGACCAAATGATTGATAGAACTTGGTTTAGCAGGACATCATATTTCCTTGATATAGTGATATGACTTTGCTCAAAGTTTTATGTTACCATCCATTTCTTAATTGCATATTTTACATAATATGCTTTATTTTATATATAAATCTTAATATCCATAGCATTAGTAAATAATACTGTGAACCTTTACTAGAGCACTTTTATCATATTGATGAACGAATATATTCTTGATATTAATGGGTCACAAAGGATGCTTATCCATCAAAAAACAGATGCATGATTAAGTGTTTGATTTTGTGAGCTACTTTCTGGTTAATTTATAAGCTGCAGGTTTGGTTTGAGATGTTTCATAACAATGACAATTATCGACGCCTGCGCATTAGATTCGCTATTGTTTAAACTATGTTTACGAATCATAATTCTTATCGTTCACATCTGTAATTTATGTTTGACACTTAACGATTTGACAAACTCTTATTTGACTAGCCAAGTCAATTTTTGATACATTTGTGGGCTATTCACCTAGAAGGAGAGCCTTGATGCTAAATTGGCAAGCTAGTCAGGTCAAAAATTCTACTAAATTTATGTCTTCATATTTAAATGAAAACATGCATGTGCAGCCTTTATTTGCGGGTATTTATTTGCGGGCATAGTATTTACCTATTAATAATTTATGAAATAAGGATAGCTTATACTTATTAAACTAATTGAGCTCATATAAGGGTTAATGGTATAACTCAATCAACTTGATTTCTTGAAAACTTTCAACGTGAGAACGATTTATTAAAAGAGAGCTAGGCTAGCATTGTTTAAGTTTTAAAATCTCCTCGAGGTGAGACAGCGTCAACGTTTGCCTGCTCTAGCTCTACTAGGATTAAGTGAGCATGAGTTTATCAGTGAAAAATGTTCTAAGGCAAATAAAGGCTTTAAGTCTCAAAACCTCCTTGAGGTGAGACAAAATCAAAGTTTTTGCTCTTGCTCAACTAGGATTAGGCGAGCAAAAGTCTATAAGTAAAAAATATTCTAAGGTAGATAAAAGCTTTTAAGTCTCAAAACCTCTTCGTGGTGAGACAAAGTCAAAGTTTGGATGCTCTTGCTTGACTAAGATTAGGCAAGCAGGAGGAGTCTAAGAGTGAAAAATGTCCTAAGGCAGATAAAGTCTTTAAGTCTCAAAACCTCCTCGAGATGAGACAAAGTCAAAGTTTGCTTACTCTTGCTTGACTACGATTAGGCGAGGAGTCTATGAGTAAAAAATATTCTAAGGTAGATAAAAGCTTTAAGTTTCAAAACCTTTTCAAGGTAAGACAAAGTCAGAGTTTGCCTGCTCTTGCTCTACTAACATTAGACAAGTAAGAGTTTTAAGAGTGAAATTTGTTTTAATGTAAAGTCTCAAAACCTCTTCAAGGTCAAAAAGTCAAGACTTGTCTGCTCTTGCTCGGCCATGAGAAAGCGAGCAAGATCTTATGTAATTGAAATTTCTCTTAGGTAAATAAAAAGACTTTAAGTCTCAAAACTTACTCCAAGTGAGATAAAAACCTAGACTTACATAACCTACTCAAAATGATTAGGCAAGCAGGAAAATAATAAATTTAAAGGCATGTAAAGGTTTAAAACTTGAAGCTTGCTCAACTTTATTGTCCATGTTGAGGTTAACTTTAACAGCCTGAGCTAACTCATGGAAGTCTCTTCAAGGTCACTTTAAATTTTATATAGTTTTTAGTCTTGATTCGTTAAAACTCTCAACACTAGAAACTAAAAGGCTAATGTTTGGGGAATGAGTTATGGTGACATCAAGGCTAGGAGGTTATCTGGTCACCTCAAGCACATCACCTCGACCAAGAGATTATCTAGTAACATCGGCAGCATCATCTCGACGAGAAGGTTATTTGATGACCTCAAGCACATTACCTCGACTAAGAGGTAATTCCATTTACTTCAAGTAGATGAGTTTAAAGATACATTTGATTAAGTTACTAAAGGCAAGACGGTCAAAATAAACCTCATGTACTTTCTCCAAAAACTTAGGGTATGACCTTGATCCACTAGCTGCCACTCAACAGTCCAAGGGGATTTTTTCTCCCTCTTCCATGACATCTCTCTCGGGAGCTCACTTAGAAATTCTTTCTTTTGCACTATATTTTACTTTATTGTAAATTATTTCAAATCTTTTTAGTTGAAAGGCATAATCCACAGAAGTTTTGGCACAAGTTTTTCCAAAAAAAGCCTAAAAACTAACTTAAGCATCGAAGAGTTCACGCCGAAAAAACTTTTGGCACCTCTCACAATCCTTTGTGATTTCAAGTGCTTGTTGGGCGGATTATCTATTAATGGGCGAAGGATTTTCTTAGAGATTGATAAGCCGCTTCCCCACCTAATAAATTCAATGGTTGATTAGCGGAACTCTACCTTCTCTAATCCACTCTCCGCATAGGGGTAGGCATTTAACCCGATCTGATCCGACCCGATCCGAAAAATTTGGGTTCGGATCGGATTTGGATGAAGCTTGTAACCCGATCGGGTTAAATTTTGCCAACCCGATCGGATCAGATTGGATCAAACCCTATCCGATCAGAAAATTCAAACAAAAAAAAAACTCACAAACATAAAATAACCGATCCGATCCGATCCGATTACATGTTCGGGTTGAATTCGGGTTGAATTTCTCCCAACCCAATTAATCTAAAATCCGATCAGGTCAACTTGAACCCGAATTTGCCCACCCCTATCTCCGCATGCAATTTGTTTTCTATTAAATATGTCCTTTAATTTGTATATGAACTCCTTTTGTATCAGCCTATTCCATCAATTCAATAGCCTTTTTCATTGCTTTGTGAAAAGAAACTCAATTTTTTAATTGGTCGGCTATAAATTTGGCAAAGAATATAGGATTGTCCATGAGGATTTGCAATTCTTGTAATACCAATGTTGATTTTTCAATTCACACATCTAAGTTCTTTTTTCATTGCTTTGCGAAAGGAAACTTGATTTTTTAATTTGCCGGCTTCGTTGTTGTTGTAGTTTTCTATATACATAATTATTTGTATTTAGATCAGTTGTAATTTCAAAATAATTCTTCTATTTCTATTTCATTTTCAATTGTCAATTCACTACAATTATTATTTTTCTAATAATTCCATATGTAAATGTTTAATCAGACGACAAGAGAAATGTTAACATATTATACTTTTACTATTGACCATTTTTTCTTGTTTGAGCTTTGATATTGACAGACGTGATTTTATTCAAATTTTGGATCTTTGTGAACAAATTTCAAGGGAATGCATTCATTTCTTCTGTACTAAAAGAACTTAGTTGTATGAATCGAAAAATAAATATTGCTATTACAAGAATTGCAAATCCTTACAGACACCCCAATATCCTTGCCGACTTCATAACCAGTAAAACATGCAAAAAATATTAGTATAACAACTACAGAAAATCGTTAGGACACAATTAGAATAAAAGATGAAAACAAAAAATAAACTCGAGGCCTGTTAAGAATAGTGTCTTTAAAACAGATTAACCACCTATTGATAGTGCTTTATGTTCGTAAGTCTTTGCTTCGCATGATACAACAGGAACGAGCAATTTTTTTAGCACTAACAGAAAAGCTCAGGCAAGGCACAACAACGTAGAATTACGACAAAAAAAACTACGACAAAAGAAGTAGAGAAAGTATGTTTGTTTTGTTTTTGTGCTGTCTCAAATAGGAGAGAACGGCTGTCTTTTTATAGCCAAGGGGGATATAACTGTTGAATGCTAATTAACATAAACAATTTGACAGGAGGAATCCCACCTTTTCTCTGGAATCTAACATCGCTAGAACGTGTGTCTCCAGCTGGGAATTCTTTGGGAGGAAACATTCCAGATTCGTTGGATTAATTGAAAGAGTTGGAAGCTCTTGGAATTAGCATAAACAACCTCTCCCTTATAATCCCTCGTTCCATTTACAATCTATCCTTCTTTGCCATTTTTTCGGTGTCCCTAAATCAAATTCATGGAAGCCTTCCAGCAAGCTTGGGTCTTACTTTCCCTAATCTCAAACTCTTCCAAATCGGCCGAAACTTCTTCAACGGATCCATTCCAATATCTCTATCCAATGCTTCAAAACTCGAATACATTGAAATTTCGAATAATAGTTTTTCCGGAAAACTTTCAGTCAACTTTAAAGGCATTAAGAATCTTTCATTCCTAAACTTAGAATTTAGTAATTTGGGAAGTGGGGAAAGTGATGAGATGGGGTTTATGAATTCTTTGGCCGACTTTAGGAAATTGCGAGTTCTCAGTATAGTTGGAAATCAGTTTAGAGGAGCGTTGCCTCATTCAATATCTAATATGTCAAGTCTACTTCAAATTTTGGCCCCTTGTTATAATCAGTTATATGGAAACATCACTTCAGGAATAGGTAACCTTACAGGCACAATTCCGAAAGAAATGGGTAAGCTTCTAAACTTACAGAGCTTGGCTTGTGGCAGAGTCATCCCTTCTATTCAAGGAAACTTAAAACGATTGGAGTTTTTAGAAGTGTTCGGAAATGACCTCAGTGGAACTATCCCTGAAGACATTTTCAATATATCCTATCTTTCAAATTTACTGAATTTAGCCCAAAAATATTTCATTGGATCTATACATCCAAGGATCGGTAATCTGAAGGCTTTGAGGAGTTTTGATGTGTCTAATAATGACTTATCTCTGGAGAAATTCCAAGTGAACTTGGTCTTTGCTCTAGTCTTGAAGAGATTTATCTGGCGGGAAACTTCTTCCATGGATCCATTCCTTCATTTTTCAGAACTTTAAGAGGTATTCAAAAGGTTGATTTTTCACGAAACAATTTGTCTAGCCACATTCCAATATTCCTCGAGGCTCTTTCTTTGGAATATCTTAACATATCCTTCAATGATTTTGAGGGGAAACTACCAACAAAAGGAATTTTTGCAAATACATGTGCAATATCAGTTACAAGTTGTAATAGACTTTATGGGGCGTATATGAATTGCAGCTGCCCAAATGTACAGAGAACAAATCAAACAGTCAAAAGATCTCTCAAAGACTGAAAATAATAATCTCAATTGTTAGTGCCTTTTCAGGATTAGTCATAGTGTCAATTTTCATTTTCTATTGGCACAAAAGGAGGAGGGGGCCTTCAAAGCAACCTTCAAGATGATGAGAAAAGCACTTCCAAAGATGTCTTACAAAAGCCTCCTCAAAGCAACTGATGGGTTTTCTTCAACACGCTTGATTGGAGTGGGCAGCTTTGCTCTGTGTATAAGGGAGTATTTGATGAAGATGGAACTGTTGTTGCAATCAAAGTGATTAACCTTCAATGCCAAGGAGCTTCTAAGAGTTTCATCCATGAGTGCAAAGCCTTGAAAAATATCCGTCATAGAAATCTTCTCAGGGTCATAACTCTGTGCTCAAGTATTGATTTTAAAGGTAACGACTTTAAAGCTATTGTTTATGAGTAAATGCCAAATGGGAGTCTTGAAAAACGGTTGCCTCCAAATGTAATTCCACAAAGAGATGAAGAACTTGAAATTCAAAAACTTACCCTTCTTTAGAGAATAAACATCGCAATTGATGTAGCATTTGCACTAGACTATCTTCATCACCACTGCCAAGAACGAATTCTCCATTGTGATCTAAAGCCAAGAAATATCCTTCTCGATAATGACTTGTCTGCTCACATCGGTGATTTTGGACTAGCTAGATTTCATCAAGCAGTCTCAAATCCAACTTTAAGCAGCTCTATTGGAGTAAGTGGCACTATTGGCTATGCAGCTCCAGGTTAAAACTTATATTCTAATCCATAATTTTTTTTTAATTTCTTTTTGGAACTCCTAACTTCTTAATAAATCTTATATTAAATGACAAAGTATGGTCTTGGAAGTGAGGTTTCAACAAATATAGATGTTTATAGCTATGGAATATTGCTATTGAAAATGATGACAACCAAAAAACCCACAAATGTTATGTTTGAGAGAGACTTGAATCTTCGTAGCTTTGCAATAATGGCCTTGCCCGATCATGTGATGGACATTGTGGATCCAGTACTTCTAAATGATAGGGAAATTTTGGTCGGTACTAACAACCGTTGGCGAAGGCAAACAAAGATCAACAGTAGATTAGAATATCTCGTTTCTATGGTTAGAATTGGAGTTGCTTGTTCAATGGAGTCACCACAAGATCGAATGAGCATAATTAATGTTGTTCATGACTTACAATCAATCAAGAACATTCTCCATAGAACTTGAAACTATATCCAACAACCAAACAGATAACTAAATGATACAAAGTTCTCCTGTAGCCTTTGCCCAAGTGAAATAAATTACATTGTACATTGTATCTTGTGTGACGAAGAAAAAAAAATATATATATATATATATATAGGGCTGATTACATTGATTTATGCTTTCTACAGTCATAGTCTTATGAATCACAGGGCAACAAAGTTGAAAGCTTCATCAAGCAGGAGGAAGTGAAATTTGATATCAGACAAGGAAAACGGGGTTGTCGGAGGAAATAACAATTTTATCACGAGTGTATAATTCTATAGGTTTATAATAAAAATTTTGGCAGTATGGAGTATTCCAATTAATGGCAATGTGATGAACTTTTGTTGTTCACGTTAATTTTGAGCTTTATTAGTTTATTGTAAAATCCGTTACATCTTGGTTAGGCGTAGGGACTGTTGGGAATGAGACAGACCAAACTACCCTTGCTTGGATCGTTGAACAGATTTTGCTAGTTGTCGATAAAAAAAGAAACTTCTCAAGCCTACTGTGTGATGAAAATCCAAGACTGTTTGATGAAATACCTCAATGAATGCTTGTTGGGACATCTAGAGGCAATAATATTTTTTATCAACCTACGTACTTTTGTAGATGCGGATGTTCGTGCCTAAAAGAACGTGGCAGGTCTAGGGGCACTTGTTACAAATTCCCGGGGGTTGAATTCATGGCTGCCGGAGTAAACAACTCAGGCTTTAATGGTGATGTTGAGCTTGAAGAGGCAGAAGCACACAGATTTCAAGTCCAAGTACCAATTGCCTTTGATGACAGAATCGGATGATATGAAAATGTAGTAAATTTGATAAAAGGCAATGAGAGCAACTCTAAAGAGATCTTTTGTGCAATTTTAGAAATTCAACTATTTGTTGCACTATTGATCTACGCTATATATGTTCCAACATCACACCGTCTTCAAAAAAAATATTTCACCTTCTAAGAAAGTTCAACTTTCCTATACAATATGCAAAAAGAAATGCAAGAACAAGAGGATAGATAATAAGAACGGCAGCCGTAATCGGCAAGCGATCATGGCGAAACCCATAATAATCTTCTATGAAGGAAGATAATTTTTTTGTTTCACCAAATACAATAATTTCCTTGTCAATATCTCCATATTGTGAAGTGATCATACCATTTAGTGCCCAAGAGGTAGGCATCATATAATACAACCAAATCCACCAGTTGGGAATTTTCTGCAGAAAATTAAATATCAAAGTTAATATTCAAAACATTTTGCTAATCATACATATACTCATAGATACACATAAAGGTAGTGGCTTACCGGTCCAGGAATCAAAAATCCAGAAAAGAGGTTGAATAATGTATAGAAAATTGAGGATAGAATTGAAGCAATCATGAAATTTGGTGTCAATGACACTAGTAGCATTCCAAGATAATTGTAAAACATCATTGTACAGAACATCGCATAGAAATTCCAGAAAACTTTGTATGCTGACCCATAATATCCGAGCATTGGATAACTGATGATCACATAAGCAAGTACTTGAATAAGCAAATAAGGAATCTCGACTGTCACCTACAAAATCAGTGTGCATATCTAAATAAGAAAAATTATCAATAAAAAGAGCACATTAACAAGATTCTATTTGTGAGTTGAATACAAAGCCAACAAAAAGAATGGAGTAATGTTTGTATGTACTTGTGCAAGTGCATAAGCCCATGGAGAGTACATCCCTGCAAATCCTTCACGATACATAACAGTTCTCTCCCTCGCAACGTTTGGTATAACTGATGAACAATTGTTTATCCCCAAGAATACCACAGCCAAGTATAATGAACCCACTATATTGAATAAATTTTGCTGGTTATCTCTGGCAGATTAAAGGGAAAATAAATAGATGTTAGGTGCTTGCAACTAACTAATAATTCCATCATACTAAAACGAAGGAAACTAGAGCACATGTGCCAATGATCATTAGTCGATCAAAAGTATTTTTGCGTTCATTTAAAAAACAATACATAAATTTATGCACCAAAAGTCTTCAAATTTATATAATTGTCCTCCGATGCTGCTGCTGCTGCTGGTATGTAGACAAACCATGATATGTTATCACTAAATATATCAAGTTAAATGACCTTCTAAGGTCAGACAGTGGAACTATAGAAAGTCAAAGCATAACCTGTTCATCGAGAGTTCTCAGTAAACCTTGGCGGAAGCGAGGTCTACTATAAATATTTTTAGAAAAAAATGCGGAGAACCCCCTGCACTATTAAACAGCAAGTAGTTCTTTTTTTTTTTGTTAAATATATTTTTAGCAATGCACTTACATTTTCTGTCCTTGGTCCCAAAAAAGTACACCAAAAAGTAAAGATGATGCAGTCGTGTGAATGATACGCGTTAAATTGTATGAAGGACTTCTCCAGTAAGACAAATGCAGTTTCCATAAGCAAGATTTAAATTGACCCCAAGCATTACGTGAAAAGCGAGTTGGAAAATGCAGATCTCTTGAACCAGGAGGTGGAGTATTCAATTGCTTTAAAAGCTCTTTGTTGTTCCTACAACCAGTGCAATATCGCAAAAGAAGATCAAAACTGATTGTCATCCAAGTATACTAATGGTAAAAGAAGCAATGAAATTCTACTATTATAGAAATCTATTGTTGAATATCCTTTGTTCGTTGGAAACGAAATGTTCTAAAATCAAATCTTTCATATCAGTGAATTGGCTGCATTATAATAATTGATCAATTATAGTAACACATTACAAAAGTACAATACCAAGATCTAAGACTTTTTTCAATTGAACTTACTCATTTAAAGCTGAATCCCTGTATATTTGAGAAAAATCTACACCAAGTTCAGCTTCAGCAGATGTGGAAGTGACTTCTAATATCCATGTTGCTGGGTTATAATTTTTTCTAATCTTTGGCACTCCAGAGACACCCTGTCAGTAAAAGTTGTTTAGTCATTGGTTTGTCAAAAAAAAAAAAAATTGCAAGAACCAACAAGAAAATGGAAGAAGAGAAGCATATTTTGATTTCAAGTATTTTGATAGTAATTAATAATCTAACCTCAAAGTACTCTATGACTTGACTCGAATGCCTTCCTAAAGGCCCACAGTAGATGATGCGCCCACCAGTTTTCAAAAGGATTAGCTGAAGGTCCACATAAAAAAGTTTATATCAGTTCCTCGAAACGAGAATAATTCAATTGTTCAATCTAAACTACGCCTTTTTATCCATAAGCAAAAGTTACTTGATATACCAAAGAACAAGTTAAAAATGTTTTACCTCATCAAATGCTTCAAATATATCAATACTTGGTTGGTGGATAGTACATACTATTGTTCTTCCTGTATCAACTACATTCTTCACAGCGCGCATGACAATTGCTGCTGCTCGTGCATCAAGACCAGTTGTAGGTTCATCCATAAAAATTATAGAAGGATTAGCAACAAGTTCGACAGCTATAGTAAGCCGCTTACGTTGCTCAGTTGATAGACCATTAACACCAGATATGCCAACTAAGGAATCCTTAATTTCATCAAGCTCAATGGTCTCAAGGACTTCATTCACAAATTCCTATTGGAACATGCCATGGAAGCATTATAAATCCATTATCTGAAACCTAAAGCAATCAGTGGACATTAGAGCTATAGAATATTAGAATCTTACAGCTTTAATTTTTGAGTTGATCTCAGGAGCAAGACGTAGCCAGGCAGAAAAAATTACAGACTCTTCAACAGTGATTTGAGGAGAATGTATGTCTGTTTGTTCACAGTAACCTGAAACTCTGGCAAATGTTTCTTGAACTTTAGGATACCCACCAATTTTAATTTCCCCCTCAATATAGCCACTTGTTTTTCTTCCTGCAATAACATCCAGCAGAGTTGTTTTTCCAGCTCCACTAACACCCATTAATGCTGTTAGAACACCTGGCCTCAACGAGCCTGTAACATCATAAAGGAGTTGAAGTTTCTTCACGGCAAATCCCCGCTCTCTCATTTCCTAAAACCAAAGGGAGCAAATGAAAGTATGTACAAAGTCAATCTAATGCCTCTAAATGTGCTGCATTGTCCAAGATTATAAACATCACCAGAAGGGATAACAAGATTACCAAAGGGGTGTCAACATAGTATTTCAGGTCCTGAAATGCTACAGTCAAGGGCTCAAAAGGTAAGACCATCTTGCCTGTTGATTAAGATAAGGCATCAGTTGAAATTATGAAGAATGTAAAATATTAAAATGGAAAAAAAGATAAGGAAATTGCATTAACCTTTGTAAGATTCTTTATTAGTCATAGGAGTACTCCCAGAATTCTCTTTCACAATTTCACCAGAAGTGGAATCTTCACTTTCTTGCATCTCGGAAAACTTTTCAAGTGAAATCATAGCACGAGATGACCCAGAAGCTGTATTTGTATCAAATTAGGTACACAAACATAATTTATCTTAAGTTGATACAGGATTATTACAAAGACTAACTTACACTTCAAGAAAGTTAAAGCCAAGGTAAAGCCAATGTTAAAAAGTAAGGCAAAGCCAAACAATGCACCAAGTGATATCCAGAAAAGATATCCATCAAAGTTTAGACCACGGCTTTCAAGTATTTCTTGCCCTATTGTAGTGTTTGTGGGCAGAGTCTACAATATAATAAGAAACAAAATTACATTCTACAAATGTTAATAAATAATAAGTATCATATGGCCATACGATAAGTTTTGCAAAACATGAAGTAATAGAAGAAACTTCTCTACCAAGAGTGCTGATTAGCTTAACCAAAAACCTTCTGCCATAAGACACAGTACCTTTTGCCACCGAGGAGCAAGAAATTCATTCAAAGAGAGTCCTATCTCCCCATATGTAATAGGAGAAATCCAAAATCCCCACTTTAACCACACAGGCATTGAGGCTGCAACCAAAAATCACCATAAGTTTAACCATTTTACGCCGATCCGAAGATTCTAAAATCAAATTGGAGAAGGTATAAATTGTCTTACGTTTCGAAATAACGAAACCACCAAACAATAACACCAACAGTATTGCAAAACTTCCGGCAGTTGTAGCAGCAACAACCGTCTGGAAGACAGATGCCACAAATCGAAACATGGATATTGATGTAAAGTGCATGGCAAAAAGTAGAATGAATTGACGGAACAACCTAAAAGACATGAACTATTCTTTATGAGAGGATTGTAAGTCGAATGAATTGATGGAAAAACCAAAAAGACATGAACTATTCTTTATGAGAGGATTGTATACAGGATTTAGTGCACCAATAAACACAAAGCTTTCAGCCTTCTCCAATGAAACTCACCTCCAGACCTCTGGACTGTATCCAATGACATAATAAGTAAGACATGTCCAAGCCAGAGCTGCAACTAAGGAAAGAGGAACTTTCAAAATAGTGGCTGGAATTGCATACGCCCAAGCTGGGTAAAAGCACAACTCCTGATGTTTATAGAAAACTGCAAGTCTTTGAATCGTCATAGACAACTCAGGCATGCCATCAACAAGAAGAATAACCAGCGAAAAGTACAAGGAACCCATGTAGTAATTCGCATGAAAAACATCAATCTCCATCCGAGTTCGCAGAAAAACAGTCATTGCCATGGTTGCGAGCATAATAAGCTGTAGCAAAAAGATTCTCCACATATTTTAATTTGTTGGCCCTTGCACAATCTAAGTGATGCGCATACGAGAGAAACTGAAACTTAAACATTGCTAACCTGAGTTGTTTTGAATACATAGACAAAAGAATTTCTCCTCATGAGAAGAAGTTCCCTTGACATGCAAGCTTTGAATAGTTCCCATCTAGAAAGAGAATACACACTAAAGGAAATCGCATTCTTGTGGCTTTTTGATTTATCATATGGCACTGAAAGTTCCTCATCAAGCTTTTTAACAAGAGGAGATTCCTTGAATTTCTTAGAGAACATATTTACTGAAAAGTAATTGTAGGGAAGTTCAGTATGGAACCAGTATTGCGCTTGATCTTTTCTGGACAAAACCTGAAAAATAGATGATCAAACTATGAAGTACTAAAATTTCAGCATGAAAATGAGAACATTGTAAGCTGCAATGCACTTACCTCCTGCAGGAAGTCAGCAACCCCTTTCCTCTCAGGACACCTAAAGCCACAATCCTCCAAAAATGCTAGGACATGATCCCGGGGTCCATGATACACAATCTTCCCTTCAGCCATTAAAATGATGTCATCAAAGAGATCAAAGGTTTCTGGTGCTGGTTGGAGAAGTGAAATCAAAGCAGTAGAGTCTGTTATATGCACTAGCTGCTGAATAAAGGCAATGATCTGATATGCAGTGGAACTATCTAAACCATTTGTTATTTCATCCATAAATAGTGCCTTTGTTGGTCCAACAATCATCTCCCCTACAGATTCAGTGGAAAATTGATCCCTATGAGTGTATCAAAATATTAATTATGCGGTCCTTCAAGTTAATATAGAACCTGTAATCATCAGAATTAACATTACCTGTAGTAAGCCTCTTCTTCTGACCTCCAGAGATGCCTCTCCTCATGGCATCTCCCACCATTGTGTCAGCACAGACATCAAGTCCAAGGATCTGAAAAGGTGCGGAGACAACGTCCAGATGAACAAATAAAGCATTTGCTTGGATACCGATCAATTAGAGCTTGGAAAAAGAGAATTACTTTCAATATATAATCTGTTCGAAGGGTTCTTTTTACTCTTTTGGCAGAAATTGCCTGTTACAACAAAAATGGTCATGAGGATAGTGATCAATATGAACACCAAATGGCACACACGACTATATTGCACAGAAAAAGATCTTTAGCACTTATATATAATTTTTATAATTTGGCTATATCATTTGGATTTAAAAAATGGAGCCAAAAAAGGCCAAGATGTGAAAAAACCTTCATGTAAGTGTCTATATCTGGATCAGGAAAAATTCCTGCCTCCTTCTCCCTTCTACTAACCTCCATCATAGTCTCTGCATAGACGGAGCATACATATTAATTTAGTTATCATTTATTTTTTAGCATTGGTAAGGTGGCCACAAGTGCAACACATACCTTCTCGGCTTCCAACACTCTGAAAACGGGCAGAAAAGTCCAAAGTTTCCCTCACAGTCATTTCAGCTATGTGAAGGTCATTTTGGCTAATATAAGCTGAAGTTTTCTGGGGAACAAACTCTTCTAGCTTGTATCCA
The DNA here is from genome assembly GCA_025617385.1 of Murraya koenigii. NCBI lineage: Eukaryota > Viridiplantae > Streptophyta > Magnoliopsida > Sapindales > Rutaceae > Murraya > Murraya koenigii. Next base: position 1,762,495 of record CM046819.1, on the reverse strand, counting down.
TTATAGGAAACTTCCCCAGTGACCTTTAGGAGAAAAGAAAAATACATTACCGGATCAACTGGGTCATGCAAATCAATAAATCTCTTCAAAGCCCAACAAAAGACTGAGTGCCATTGAACTTTCTAATTTTAATCAAAATCTGTTCTACCATTGTCTTTAGTTTTCCCCAATGACCTTTTGGAGAAACAGATATTACTGGATCAATTGGGACATAAGACAGAGTGCCAATGAATTTCCTAAATCCTAAATATCAAAATCTGTTCTACTGTTGTCCTGAGCTTTTCTTATATATCATAGTTTTCTAGAGATCCAAATTTTAAGTTACAAATTCAAGCTGGCTCGCATTTCATCTTCAATACATTATCAGAGGTAAATAAGCATGACAAAGCATGAAGAAAGTCTGTCACCTTGAGAGATGGATCAAGATTTCCTGAGAGAGCCTTTAAAAGGGAGCTCTTCCCACATCCTGGGGGGCCAAGCAGAAGAGTCATCCTGCAATAAATTCAAGCTTTTTTTTAATATTGCCAAAAGACTTGAAGTTTCCCTGGAAATTTGCTTCCAAAAATCAGGCTATGTCGATAACTTTTGAAGTCAAGCGAAAAAAAGTCTCTGCTCTTAGAAAGAGTCAGAAAATGCAACTGTTCTAAAGCATATATCAACTTGAATATAGGCACAACGAAGATTGATCGGCATAACATATGATTAGCTGAGCAAAATCCACTAATTACCACATGGCTTCAGAAGAAAAAAAATGCTGGAGGAATTAATTAGCAACTCTGCTAAAATAATGCACAGCCATCAAAGATTGTGTAGCTTTCATACGTAGGATATAGAAATAAATTCTTACAAGCAAGGTAAATGCATGCAAACACCAAAGCACAAGAAGAAACAGAACTTAAAAAGATATCAAGAGCTATAGTGCAGTCAAAAAATCCAACAGAATGTTAAATGGTCAAACAATCAGCAACATCGACCCTAAAAGGATTTTCGGTTAATGAATTGAGTTGAGTAGATTGATATAAATTCTCTGGGTGTACCTTCCAGGCTTCAGGACGCCACTCACATGATTAAGAATGTTGATCTTCGCTCCAAGTGACTTGTAACCTGAAAGCTTTGGCAAGACCTGTAAAGCAAGTTTCAACTAGTAAAAAAAATTATGGTGGGTTCGTTTCGCACACATGTTATATTTTATTATTTTAATATTAGTATAATATATTAATATTGTATTATAATAATATTATATAATATTTAATATTACATTTTATTATATTAATTTTTAATTATATTATATTCAATATTATACTATACCGTATTAACTTTATAGTTAATTTAAATTATATATAAAGTAAATAATGTTTATTAGTATTTAGAAAAATAAAAATACTAAATATAGAAATTTTAAATTTTAGAAATTTAACAATTTTTTAGTGTAAATTTTAAAAACTATCATATACAGTATTAATTTTTTGTGAATAATTTAAATTATATATATAATTTTTTTGTGATTAATTTAAATCATATATATAGAAAATAATTTTTATTATTACTTAGAAAAATACTAAATATAGAAGTCTTAAATTTTAGAAATTTAACAATTTTTTTAGTGTATAATTCTTCATAACAATCGAAGTCTATAGCCTTAAATTTTCAGAAGCATATCATTTATTTTTCAGCATGTTCTAAATATATAACATATGCAACAAAGATCAAAGTAAATAATTTAATCAAATAACCTCTAAATAATATAACAACATTAAGTGAATAGTTAAAAGCTACAAGATTTGTTCAAACTCATCTTAGCATGATAGAATAAAAGTTTATACATATTATAAGATAATCACAAAATAATAAAGTGATATAATTGTTATAACATATTCACTACTAAAAGAAAGTGTGCTAAATAATCCAATTAAGAGTTATGTAGTATATGTAATAATATTATTTATAGTATTATTAATTTTAAATTAATATTATTCAAATTTATTCATATTTAAATATTTATTATTAGTTATATTAAATTGTAAATTTATTAATAAATTATAAGGTAAAAAAAAAAATATAATATTACAAATTAAAAAATAATTTAATATTATTGAATAAGAAATTATTGATTTATTAATTTATATTAATAACTATAATATAAAAATAAAAAAATTCTATAATACTATACTAAATTAGAAAGTTATATTTGTTTGTTATTATTATAAAGTAAAAGTTAAAAAATATATATATATATATATATTGGGGGGGTGGGTGGGGTTGGTTTGCTTGGGAACTAACGACTTGTGTGTTTCAAAAGTAAGCAATACAGCTTGATCACGAGGGGGCCGCAGGTTTCACCAAAGCATGGGTATATTTTAACTAATGTTGGGCCCGTACAAAAATACCATGCAATACTGCATGCCAAACGTTAGTAAGTAGACAGAAAATTTCGGTAAGTAATTTCTGAAAGATGAAGAAACTTACAGAAATCATGCCTTTAAAAGAATTCCAAAGAGTTGGGAGTGGCTTTCCTCGAACAACCTCACACTTGGCTTCCACACACAAATTCTTAAATCTCACCTCTACAGTGGGCAACTTAACACCAACTCTGCAGAATTGAATTCAGGTTATCCAACAAAATGATGCATTTACGCTGTTGGAAAGTAAAATGAAACTACATGCAGAGTACTCTTATGACGTGATTCAGTAACGTAAGATGATTCTTGCGAATCTATGTATCCGCATACTTTTGCAAATTCATGTAGACAGATCCATACACATAGTTAGTTATAAAAGGCTTACTTGTCCATTCTTTTTCTGATTTTCAGCAACAACTGAAGGTTGTCATGCTCAATGTGTTTGATAAGCTTCTCAATGAATACATGCCGTTCAAGTGCTCCAAGCCTGGTAACATCAATCACCTGTTTTCCTTGATTATCAGCTAGGTTTCCACTGCTATTTATATCAAACAACGATGATTTCAACCGGTCACAAGTAGGTAATCGCTCAATTTCAGCCCACTGCAAAGCATGTTCTACTTCAGTATCCTCCTTCCTTGAGCTTATTGCTGAGCTACTTCTGAAACTGGAGGTCTGAAGCCGGAACGATGATCTCAGGCTTCTTCCTATCTCTGCCAACTCAATTCTCACTGACTCTATCTCATCAGTACCAATCATCTGAGCCATGTTTACAGCTTTGGGAGCTTCAAAATTTAAAAACTAAAAGGCTGGGGGGGGAAGATTTATATATAAACATATGTAAGCTTACGCGTAAAATACATTATGAGATTAAGTAAGGCTATGCATTATTCTTATACTTAATATATATGGAAGTTGACAATTTGGTTGAAGACAAAACAATTACGGCTCCACAAGTGAGAAAGAGAATCTGGGGAGCCACACACAATTTGAGCAAATAAAGAGAGAGTTACAATTGTTGATCAATCTCAATCCAGAGATTAAAATAAAAATTCTAAAGCTATGATTTCAAGTTAGAATGTAGATTGTGACTTTATTCATTCAATGCATACTTCCAATAAAATAAACTAAGGTCATTATTAAACATATGTCAAGTGATTAAGGCCGTTGTTTTTTTCCCAACAGCATCTAGCATTAATTATTTCATTGGACACTATATATATATATATATATCACCTCTCCATTCTCAGGTCAAACAGGCAACTTTTTACTTTCCTGAGCGGCAACATACATAGCTGCAGAATCTCTTTATTGTTGAACTGGATCGAGATATCAAAACATATGAGCACAAATTTTCGAGGTCAATCTCCAAGTTCAAAGGAAGAGATTAATGGCAATGAAATATATGATTCATATAAACACAACCCAGAAGCATGCATAGATTTAATAATTTATACACATCAATCTACACTATGCTTCAAACTGAAATCAAGAGGCACCATTATTCAGTCAGGTAATACTTTGGAAACAGTTCATGGTATACGCCATTATTAATTTTGGAATCAAATCAATCTTGCCCATCCCCAGACGCTCAAAGTCAATGATAATATGAAATAAATAATTCTGTTTCATTGGTCTCAAAAACAGTGATAAAATAATCAAACAGTAGGACCACAAGCCAAAGTCAGATACAACGTAACAGCTGAAATTGCTCCAATAAACCTGCTACGAATATATTAAAACTAGAGCAGTTTTCGTCATTGCTGATTACAGAATTTGAAGTATGCTTCATTGACAAGATTCCTCTGTACGTCCACATCAAAACAAGATACATACAGGTAATTTAATCAATCGTGATGAATGCCTTGATGTCAAGAAATTTACAGAGAGAAATGTGAAAGCGAGGGCGTGAGAGAATCAGCATGATACAGCGCTGAATTCCCTCATGTCTTATTTCATACTGCTTTAAGGATGAGAAACACTAACAAATTAAAAACTGAACAATGTTGTTATTTATTCATTGAGATGAAATTCACATAAGCTTCTGCGTCACAAACTTCTTGAGTCAAGACAATGACAGTGAAATTTAAAAAGGGCATGAAATGCAATCAAGGTTATTGAATTGGCAAACGTGTCAAAATTATACACTTGTTGTTTAACTAAAATACAAATAAACCAGAATTTTGTCAAAATGATGAACTACATTCCTCATGCAATGTCTACAAATTTCTGCATAGTCCACAGTACAAGCTATGATCATCGCAAAGTTGGATTAACATATTAGTAAAAAGACTACTTTACCCTTTTTAGTAATAAAAGAACAAATAGTCCATTACCAATCACAACTAACTAAACATGTGGTAAAGACTTCCTAGCAGTATACTTCCTAGATTTCAACAATCTTTTTCTTCTTTTTTATCACATGAATAGTTAGCGATTCAATCATCCAAGCACTTGACTTAAGCCTTGATGATAGACTCAATATTTGCTTTACACAAAAATAGAGTTAAAAATACAAAAACAAATTGACGAAATCAATTTAAAGTAATAAGAAGAAGAAGAAGAAGAACTTGTTTAAGTGTAAAAGCTGAAGGTGTTCATTCCTCTCCTCACTTAGTTTCTACAAAAACAAAAACAAATTAGCATATGCACATGACCTATAAGAGAAATCAGGAACACAACCAAAGGGAAAATCGATTAAACCCTAATTTTTTTAAATAAAATGTTACTTTTATATATACCGTAAAAGGTATCCAAAATTTTAAGTTGAAAGTTGAAAATTTAAGTCATTTGAATAAATAAAAACTCATTTTTTTTGTTTTTGATGTAAGATTTGATATTGCTATTAGAGATATCCACGTGTTGATTTTAAATTGCTCGTATCACTTTTTCTTTGTAGATGTGGTTAGATTATTCTTTACAACACTAGATATATGTTTAAAACACCAATAATATTTTAGATATAAATATTTGAGTTTTAACTTGAGTTTTAATATTATATATCACTCGTCAATTGGATGATAAATATAAAATTATTTATTATTATATTCTATCATTCAATTAATAAATATCATATAAATTATGGCTCAAATTAAAACTCAAATACTGAAATTTTAGATGGCGTTTGCTATTTTTTGTGAAATCTAAATAAACCTAAATTAGTCTAAATTCTTAATAAAGCTAACTGTCTGAATCTGAATGGTATGTTTGTTTTTTTATCTGAATATCTGATAATAAGTATTAAGTTATTTGTTTTTTTCAACTCAAAAAGTCTGAAAATCAATACTTTTACATTTGTATCCTTATAAATTTTAAATGCTAAATAAATAATAAATATTTCAAGGAACATAAATAAGGGTATTTTATTATAACATAATTCATATTCAAGTGAATGAAAAACTTTAATATTCTAAATTAAACTATATTAATCAATTTTATTGTTTAATTTAGATATGAAAAATATCTAAAAAAAATGGTAAAGATAAACAACATTAATTTGAGTAATATTAAAATATAAAAAAATAATAATAATCTACTACTATATTATCAATTATCACAAGTTATGGATGACAATAATAATGCTAATCACTAAGTTTTATTTATGTAATGATGAAAATAATTAATTAGATAGGATTATTTTTTGAGAATATCTTTTTTCTAATATCATTCAAATTTTTTAATTAAGTAAAAAGTTAAAAAAAAAAAACAAAGGGCTTAATAACTTAATGACTGAAAATTTTTATTAAGTTGAAAAAATAAACAGACTTAATGACTTAACTAATTGAAATTAAGTCTACTAAGTCATTAAATGAAATAAAATAAAAAAAACAAAACAAAACAAACACCCTCCTAGATATTGCTCTAAAAACTTTGGCATAAAATCTCATCTCAAACTTTTTAAATTTAGATAAATTTACATAATGAGATGTTGGAAGTATAACTCTCATTACTCAGAATTAATAAACAATAATGATAGAGGTATAAATCTTTTTGTACAAACTAATATGTATAAAGTAATGTGACATTAATAGATTAATTAAAAGGTGATAATAATTTTTTAAAAATAAATTGTAAGTCTATGATAGTTTTATATAAATAAATCTCCTCATGTCACATCAATTTGTACATATTTATTTATACAAAATGGTTGTACCTCTATCATTAGTCATTAATAAAATAAGAAAAGAACAGATATTAAAGTGCATATTAAAAATATATATATCCAATAAGGAAGAGATATATATTTTCTTTTTAAAAGAAAATTGATTTGCTCAAATCAAAGAGAGGTCAAACACTATGCCCAACGTTGTTAAATAAATAAAAGAAGTTAGCTTAGAATCCAAGTAGCATAATGCCTTAGCATCAATTTGCGTTATTTAAAAAAAAAATGTATTCTGACTTGTGAATCTATTGGAATCTTCTTAGAGCTTGTTAATTTATAGAAGATTAATGTAATCAAACGTGGTGTTAATTATTTGGAAAAAGAGGAAAACCTTATAGTTGTTTGATTAAATTAATCAAAATTTTCTTGATATTTTAAAACACATCGAAATCTCTGTTAATATCAAATTTTTTACGATCTTACCATTTTGCCTATGATTATTTTTTTAATATTAAGAATATGAATACCTTTAATTATTTAATTAATTGAATAATTTTTTAATATAATTAATTGAGAAATTAAATGCAAAATTAATATATATATATATATATACACACACACTATTGTTTTAGCGAATAAAAAGTGGACTGTATATATGTATACATATAGTTTCAAATATCCTCAACTTATTATTCTCCAAAAAATAGTATATGTATATTTATTTTGCATTTAATCTTTCAATTAAATCTAAAAAAATTGGAACTAATTGGAAAATTATGAAAATTCCTTTACTTTTTTTTAATAATTTTACATTTAATATTTTAGTTAATTATGATTAAAAATATTTAATTAATTAAATAATTTAATGTATACATATTCCCAACATCAAACAATCATTGAGGGTAAAATGATAAGATCAGTAAAAAGTTGATAATCAAGAGTTTTGAATGTATTTTAAAATATAAGGGGATTTTGATTATTTTAGTCAAACATAATAGGAGTTTCACTCTTTTTTACATATGTTATCTTTTTCTATATAAATATAAATTTCACAACAGATCTAGTTATGTGGTGATTTTTCTCCTCCCAAATCTAGATGAATGGTGGTTCTTGATCCATCCAAATTTTGCAGTGGTTACTGTCTTTTTTGTTAATTTGTAATACAAAAGATTCTTTCTCATAGAACTGTGAGTCCCAAAGCTTTAGATTTTGAAAATTACATATTTTGGATCAATACATATATAATTGCAAGATATTTGTCACTACATCAGTCAGAGGAGCCAAACTTAGTGGAGGATTCTATTAAAGAACCAAGGGTGTCCGTCCATAATAGTTATTGGCACATTAAGTGAAGGTGTCATTGGAAGCTAATATTATGCACTAATTCATCCTTATTCAAACCTTTTTTTTTTTCTTGGCTATAGTACAATTCAACTGATATATTTATAATTAAAATTGAATTGGGATTTGCATATATCGCATCTCATAATTCATTGTAAATTTTTAGATGGACATATTACAGCTCTACTAAAAAATTAGTGGGAGAGAAATCAACTTCCACTATATATATGTGTGTGTGTAGCCTGTCTATCTATTTAAAACCGGCATGTTTGATGGATTTTATAGTAAAATTTACAAATTAAATAATATAATTTTATATATTTTTGAATTAAAAAAATTTATGGATTCTACCGTGAGATTCATTGAATGTGTCAAATGACAAGCCCTTAATGGATAGGTCTATTACCTCAACAAGCTAAAATAGTACGAATGGGCCATAAAAATTTGTCTCCCTAACTCGATGGCGTCTAGAATCCTAAAAGCTAGATACTTCAAAAGGGGTGATTTTTTCAGCACAAAATTGGTTTACAATCTTGGTTTACTTGGGGGAGTTTATTGTGCATGTGGCACATTATTAGTGTTGCAAAAAATTGAGTAAGGTGGAGGATTGGTAGTGGTGATAGAGCATTAACCTATGGGCATCTGCTTATCTTCCACTTTAACCTTTCATTTGAACTCAAACGCAAAAGCTTTGACTGATGAAGATAATTAGCTATGGGATAAGAATTCTGGAAGTGCTAACAGTTCTGCTAACGGTTCTAAGTGTTGGAATTATCTTTAGTCTATGAATGTCCTACTTGCATTTAAAAATTATTATTAAAATTTAAAAAAAAATTATGAAATAAACAATTCTTAAAAAATCTACTAAACACTATTTTTATCAAAACTTATAAAATAACTAACTTTTAACATTTTAACTTAAACAGCCTAAGAAGTCAATTTAGACTACCTCTCCAGAAAATTAGTACAAACCAAATGCACGTGCAGTGTGAGTTTAAGAACTTGGCCGGTCTCTGGGGCAAGTTGTTACAATTCCGGGGGTTGAATACAAGTCTCTCACAATAAACGCGAGCTTTAATGGTGATGTTGAGCTTGCAGAAGCAAAAGCAATCAGATTTGGAGTCCAAGTTGCCGTTTCCTTTGATGATGATAGAATCGGATGCTGTAAAAATGTAGTAAATTTGATAAAGGGCAATGAAACCAGCTCTAAAGAGACCTTTAGGAAAATTTTAGAAACTCAAGAGAGGATGATATTGCAATTGTTCAGCTTAAAAAATGGCTAAACTGTGTACATCAATTATATAGTCAACTATTTGTTACAGTTTTGATCAAGAATACACAAAAGCAATCAGATTTGGAGTCCAAGTTGCCGTTTCCTTTGATGATGATAGAATCGGATGCTGTAAAAATGTAGTAAATTTGATAAAGGGCAATGAAACCAGCTCTAAAGAGACCTTTAGGAAAATTTTAGAAACTCAAGAGAGGATGATATTGCAATTGTTCAGCTTAAAAAATGGCTAAACTGTGTACATCAATTATATAGTCAACTATTTGTTACAGTTTTGATCAAGAATACACAGAGATTATGTTGCAACATTACAACAACTATAAATTATAGTTCTAGGCTATATATGTTGCAACATTACATCCTCGCCAAAGAATATATTTTACCTTATGAGAAAGTTCAACCTTTCTATACAAAATGCAAAAAGAAAAGTCAGAACAAGAGTGTTTGGGTAATATCGGACAGGCCCCTCGAAGCCCTTCCAGCTCGAGTAAGACACCCCGAGGACAGCCTAGCTCGAGCAGCTCCCCAGGTCAAAGCTGGTCAAGGTCGAGAGTTCGGCACTCCTTAGCCAGCTCGAGGTCGTTCTCCAGGTCAAAGCTGGTCAAGGTCGAGAGCTAAGCACTCCTTCGCCTGCTCGAGGTCGTCCCTCAGGTCAAAGCTGGTCAAGGTCGAGAGCTAAGCATTCCTTCGCCTGCTCGAGGTAGTCTCTCAGGTCAAAGCTGGTCAAGGTCAGGAACCGAGCACATCTTCCCTACTCGCAGAGATCCACGGGCACAGCTGGGCAAGACCCGACCCAGGGAAACCCGACCTGTTTTCTCATAATCCCGGCACACCTTTTAATGTCTTACCAGGGTCCTACATGGTGTGTTGATGATACTGTTGCCGGTGGCCGGCACATGCCTCCAAGATGTCATAATTCCTAGCGCACTTGCCCGACATGGTGATCTGGCCACGTGAATCGGGTTAAGGGGACAGCCAGCTCATCCCTAGGGAATATTCCGCCAATCCGTACTGTCGGAGGGACCCGGATACCACTAACGTGGGAGTGGACGACTGGAAATGGAAAGAGCGGGAAAAATGGAGTATAAAAGGAAGCGAAGGGAACGTTACAAGGGTTAGATTTTCCGATTCACACGTTCTTCCTATTCTAATTTCTCTCACTTCATTTTACGAAAAACCATATCTATCCAAAAGGGGCGAAATAATACCCCTTTCATCTTTCCGGTCTCCTCACTAAGGAGATACCAAAAGACAAACCCGAATCTCGACTTGAGCGTCGGAGGGTTTCGTCGGAACACGCTCGGCGACCACGACCTGTTTTACGTGAGTACAGGACCAGGAGATCTCCGATTACGAAGAAGGCAGTGAACAGGACGAGAATCATCGCTCGAGATCGAGCTTATCGCGAGCGAAGGATCGAGATCTTGTTTGAATCCATGACGGAAGGTTCGAACAGATCCTGCTCGAGTCGTTTAGAGGCACTTGTTTGAAGGTTCGAGGCACCTTGTTGAGGCACGCAGGAAAAGCTGCATCAACATCCTTTGGCGCCGATCGTGGGGATCGGCACAAAAGCTCGATTTCCTAATACATTCAAGACACACAACACAACGATGAGGGAAGCAGTCGAAGAGGAGTAAGTCGAGAAGAATCAATAACTTTGAGAGAAGTGGCCAATGAGGCCCAGAACAGGGAGATCCAGGAAAGAATGGATCGGATGGAAAAACAGATCGAAACTATGACCTTCCCATTACAAGAATTCGAGGAAGGACGAGAGAAAAGCATGTAACGATGTCCGGAGTCCAGCCGAGGGAATGCTCATGTTCGGGAAAATGTGGGAGATGAAGCCCAAAGACCTAGGTCACCAAATGTTGCAGTAAGAGAAGAAACAAACATGGAAGAAAGAGGGTCTCGTCAGCATTTGCGGGATACTGACCCTGACCTCTCGTGCGGAGGAGTTGGAGGGAGAGGTGCGTGGATTGGCACAAGTTGTGGAAGATCTTGAGGAGCGGAAAGAGTCCAAGCTGGCGAATAATCTTTGGACAACGAATCTCCACTCTCCGCGGAGATCATGGGTGTCACGATCCCACGTGACTTCCACTTCCGGATCTGAAATTTTCGGGAAAGAGTGATCCATTAGTACATATAGAGCGGTTCAATGACATGGCGAGGTGCAGGTGCATCGGCCTGACAGAGGTGCAGGGCCTTCCAGCTCACTCTTGAGGGAAGGGCGAGAGAATGGTACCATGAGACTCCCAGGGAAGCATCTTGAGCTTTGAGCAGGATGTGTAGGGAGTTCGCAGAGCAATTTCGGGGCGCAGTGACCCCGAGGATGACATGATGGAGTCATCGGAGTGAGGCGGAAAGAAGGAGAGTCCCTCAGGAGTTTATCAAAAGATACCATAGATCGGTCCTAGATCTTGGTGCGTTCAACCATCCCAAGCTACGAGAGGATTAAAGGATGGGATCCGAATAGGGAGACCATGGTATAACCTGCAGAGTCCTTCGATCCGTTCGTATTCGGATGCGTATGAGCAGGTGAAACTGGATATGGTAATCGAAGAGGAAAAAGCTGCAAAACTGAATAATTAGCAGGACCAGGAACATACCAGATAGCTCATCCAGACGGACGAGAGGTCAAGAGGCCGTGGAACGCACAACTCCTGAGGAAGTATTTCCAGTAAGTCCCCATTTATTATAAAATGCTAATGTAAGATTTCGTCCCAGGATGGGATATGTAAAAGTATAAATGTACGTAAGAATAAGAAAAGCATTTATAATGTAAGTTCAAAATGAAGACCAGAAGTAGAACTCCTCGGCCAGAAGTCCCAAAGCCTTAGTCATTAGGCGGGACGGTGCCAAGCTCGGGTCGATTAAAGACCGAGAGCGGGAGTAATATCGGAAGAAGCTCGGGTCAATTAAAAGGCTCGGCGAAGTTTCGAGAAGAACTCCTCGGCCGAAGTCCCAAGCCTAAATCATTAGGCGGGACGGTGCCAAGCTTCGGGTCGATTGAAGACCGAGGCGGGAGTGATATCGGAAGACGCTCGGGTCGATTAAAGGCTCGGCGAAGTTTCAGAAGAACTCCTCGGCCAGAAGTCTCAAAGCCTAAATCATTAGGCGGGACGGTGCCAAGCTTCGGGTCAATTGAAGACCGAGGCGGGAGTAATATCGGAAGACGCTCGGGTCGATTAAAAGGCTCGGCGAAGTTTCGAAAGAACTCCTCGGCGAAGTACCAAAGCCTAAATCATTAGGCGGGACGGTGCTAAGCTCGGGTCGATTGAAGACCGAGGCGGGAGTAATATCGGAAGAAGCTCGGGTCAATTAAAAGGCTCGGCGAAGTTTCGAGAAGAACTCCTCGACCGAAGTCCCAGCGGGACGGTGCCACACTGGGTCAATTGCGAGGCCCGGCGGGAGTATCGACAAGCTCGGGTCAATTGCGGGCCGGGCGGAAGATCAAGAAGAGCTCCTTAGCGAAGTCCCCAAAGCCTAAGTCTTAGGCGGGACGGTGCCATGCTTGGGTCAATTGCGAGGCCGGCGGGACTAACACCGAAGGCGCTTGGGTCGATTGCGGGCCCGGCGGGAGTAGAGATTCGGAAGGCGTTCGGTCGATTAAAAGGCCCGGCGGGAGAAGTTTGAGAAGAACTCCTTGGCGGAAGTCCCAAAGCTTAAGTCATTAGGCGGGACGGTGCCAAGCTTAGGTCAATGTAGGCCGGCGGAGTATCGAAGCTCGGTCAATTAAAGGCCAGGAAGATCAAAAAAACTCCTTAGCCGGAAGTCTTAGGCGGGACGGTGCCACGTTTGGGTCAATTGCGAGGCCCGAGCGGGAGTATCGAGCAAGCTGGGTCAATTCTGAGGCCGGGCGGAAGATCGAGAAGAGCTCCTTGGCGGAAGTCCCAGAAGTCATTAGGCGGGACGGTGCCAAGCTCGGGTCGATTGAAGATCGAGGCGGGAGTAATACTAGAAGAAGCTCGGGTCAATTAAAAGGCTCGGCGAAGTTTCGGAAGAACTCCTTGGCGGAAGTCCCAAAGCCTAAGTCTTAGGCGGGACGGTGCTAAGCTTGGGTCAATTGCAGGCCGGCGGGAGTATAACAAGAAGGCGTTTGGGTCGATTAAAAGGCCGAGCGGAGAAGTCAAGAAGAGCTCCTTGGCCGAAGTCCCAAAGCCTAAGTCTTAGGCGGGGACGGTGCCATGCTTGGGTCAATTGCGGGCCCGGCGGGAATATAACACCGAAGGCGCTTGGGTCAATTGCGAGGCCCGGCGGGAGTAGAGATTCAAGAAGGCGTTCGGTCAATTAAAAGGCCCGAGCGGGAGAAGTTTAAGAAGATCTCCTTCGCCGGAAGTCCCAAAGCCTAAGTCTTAGGCGGGACGGTGCCATGCTTGGGTCGATTGCGAGGCCCGGCGGGAGTATAACAAGAAGGCGTTTGGGTCAATTGCGAGGCCCGAGTAGGAGTAGAGATCGGAAGGCGTTTGGATCAATTAAAGGCCCGAGCGAGGAGAAGTCAAGAAGAGCTCCTTGGCGGAAGTCCCAAAGCCTAAGTCTTAGGTGGGACGGTGCCACGCTTGGGTCAATTGCGAGGCCGGCGGGAGTATCGACAAGCTCGGGTCAATTGCGAGGCCGGGCGGAAAATCAAGAAGAGCTCCTTGGCCAGAAGTCCCAGCGGGACGGTGCCACGCTTGGGTCAATGCGGGCACGGCGGGAGTAACATCGAAGGCGTTGGGTTAATTGCGGGCCGGCGGGAGTAATGCAATGACGCCTTGGTCGATTGCGAGGCCCGGCGGGAGTATCAGCAAGCCTGGATCAATTGCAGGCCCGAGTAGAAGAAGCTCATAAAGAATGCCAAGGCCAGAGATCCCAAAGCCTAAGCCTCAGGTGAGACAGAGCCAAGCACAGCCAACTATAAGCTCGAGCAAGAAGAACGTGGGGAAGCGTAAAAGGCGCGATCGACCCATCATTCTCGAGTTTCAGTCTTATCTCGCTTAACTCAAAAGACTAGAAACTGGGGGATTGGTGTTTGGGTAATATCGGACAGGCCCCTCGAAGCCCTTCCAGCTCGAGTAAGACTCCCAGAGACGACCTAGCTCGAGCGACCCTTCGGTCAAAGCTGGTCAAGGTCGAGGATTTAGAGTGCTCGAGCCCAGAGCACTTCCTTCGCCTGCTCGAGGTGCGTCCCTCAGGTCAAAGCTGGTCAAGGTCAAGAGCTAAGCACTCCTTCGTGCGCTCGAAGTCGGTCCCTCGGTCAAAGCTGCTCAAGGTCGAGAGCTAAGCACTCTTTCGCTGCTCGAGGTCGTCCCTCGGTCAAAGTCGGTCAAGGTCGAAGCCAGAGTACATCTTTCACCTGCCATGAGATATCCACGAGCACAAGTGGGCAAGACCGAGGCAACCCAGGCCGTTTTCTCGGAATCCCGGCACATCTTTTAATGTCGACCGGGGTCCCACATGGTGTGGTGATGATCATTGTTGCGGTGGTAGGCACATGCCTCAAGGTGTCATAATTCCTAGCGCACTTGCAGGCATGGTGATCGGCCACGTGAATGGAGTTAAGGGGACGGTAGCTCATCCTAGGGAATATTCCGCCAATCCAGGTGTCGGAGGGACCCGGATACCACTAGCGTGGGAGTGGACGACTGGAAATGGAAAGAGCGGGAAAAATGGAGTATAAAAGGAAACGAAGGGGAACGTTACAAGGGTTGGATTTTCTGATTCACAAGGGGTTGGCATTTCTAATTCACAAAGGGTTAGATTTTCTGATTCACAGGTTCTTCCTATTCTTACTTCTCTCACTTTGATTTTCTGAAAACACCATACTTATCCAAAAAGGGGGGGCGAAATAATACCCCTTTCATCTTTCCGGTCTCCTTCACTAAGGGAGATACCAAAAAGACAAACCCGATTAGTGACTTGAGCGTCGGAGGGTTTTCACCGGAACACGTCCGGCGACCCCTGACCCTGTTTTCTGTGAGTACAGGACCGGGAGATCACCGTTCTGAAGAAGACAGTGGAACAGGACGAAGGAGGCAATCCTACTCGAGATCGAGCTTATCGCGAGCAGAAGGATCGAGGCACTGTTTGAAGCCGCGAGCAGAAGGTTCAGACAATCCTGCTCGAGCTGTTTGGAGGCACTGTTGAGGCACGCGGGAAAAACTGCATCAACATCTTTTGGCGCCGTCTGTGGGGATCGACACAAAAAGCTTGATTTCCTAATACATTCAAGACACAACACAACGATGAGGGGAAACAGCCGAAGAGGAGTAAGTCCAGAAGAATCAATAACTTTGAGAGAAGTGGCCAATGAGGCCCAGAACAGGGAGATCCAGGAAAGAATGGATCGGATGGAAAAGCAGATCGAAACTCGACCTCCTCATTACAAGAATTCGAGGAGGGATAGAGAAAAGCACGTAATGATGTCCCAGAGTCCAGTAGAGGAATGCCCATGTTCGGGAAAATGCGGGAGATGAAGCCCAAAGACCTAGGGCACCAAACGTTGCTATGAGGGAAGAAACAAACACAGAGGAAAGGGGATCTCGTCAACATTTGCAGGATACAGCCCCAACCTTTCGTGCGGAGGAGTTGGAGGGAGAGGTGCGCAGGTTGGCACAAGTTGTGGAAGATCTTCAGGGGAACGGAAAGAGTCCAAGCTGGCGGATAATGCTGGATAACGAGTCTCCACTCTCAACGGAGATCATGAGTGTCACGATCCCACGTGATTTCCGCTTCCCAGATCTAAAGTTCTCAGGAAAAAGCGGACAGACGAGAGGTCAAGAGGCCGTGGAACGCACAACTCCTGAGGAAGTATTTCCAGTAAGTTTCCTTGTATTGTAAAATGCTAATGTAAGATTTCGTCCCAAGATGGGATATGTAAAACTATAAATGTATGTAAGAATAAGAAAAGCATTTATAATGTAAGTTCAAAATGAAGACCAGCAGCAGAAGAACTCTTCGGCCAGAAGTCCCAAAGCCTAAATCATTAGGCGGGACGGTGCCAAGCTCGGGTCAATTGAAGACCAGAGCAGGAGTGATATCAGAAGAAGCTCGGGTCAATTAAAAGGCTCGAGCAGAAGTTTCAGAAGAACTCCTTGGCCAGAAGTCCCAAAGCCTAAGTTATTATGCGAGACGGTGCCAAGCTCGGGTCAATTGAAGACCGAGGCGGGGAGTGATATCGGAAGACGCTCGGGTCGATTAAAGGCTCGGCGAAGTTTCGAAAGAACTCCTCGGCCGGAAGTCCCAAGCCTAAATCATTAGGCGGGACGGTGTCAAGCTCGGGTCGATTGAAGACCGAGGCGGGAGTGATATCGAGAAGAGCTCGGGTCGATTAAAAGGCTCGGCAGAAGTTTCAGAAGAACTCCTCGGCGAGAAGTCCCAAAGCCTAAATCATTAGGCGGGACGGTGCCAAGCTCGGGTCAATTGAAGACCAGAACAGGAGTGATATCAGAAGACGCTCGGGTCAATTAAAAGGCTCGAGCAGAAGTTTCAAAAGAACTCCTCGGCCAGAAGTCCCAAAGCCTACGTCATTAGGCGGGACGGTGCCAAGCTCGGGTCAATTGAAGACCAGAGCAGGAGTGATATCAGAAGACGCTCGGGTCAATTAAAAGGCTCGAGCAGAAGTTTCAGAAGAACTCCTCGGCCAGAAGTCCCAAAGCCTAAATCATTAGGCGGGACGGTGCCAAGCTCGGGTCAATTGAAGACCAGAGCAGGAGTGATATCAGAAGACGCTCGGGTCAATTAAAAGGCTCGAGCAGAAGTTTCAGAAGAACTCCTCGGCCAGAAGTCCCAAAGCCTAAATCATTAGGCGGGACGGTGTCAAGCTTCGGGTCGATTGAAGACCGGAGGCGGGAGTGATATCGGAAGACGCTCGGGTCGATTAAAGGCTCGGCGGAAGTTTCGAGAAGAACTCCTCGGCGGAAGTCCCAAAGCCTAAATCATTAGGCGGGACGGTGCTAAGCTCGGGTCGATTGAAGACCGAGGCGGGAGTGATATCGGAAGAAGCTCGGGTCGATTAAAGGCTCGGCGAAGTTCGGAAGAACTCCTCGGCGGAAGTCCCAAAGCCTAAATCATTAGGCGGGACGGTGCTAAGCTTCGGGTCGATTGAAGACCGGAGGCGGGAGTGATATCGAGAAGCTCGGGTCGATTAAAAGGCTCGGCGGAAGTTTCGAGAAGAACTCCTCGGCGGAAGTCCCAAACCTAAATCATTAGGCGGGACGGTGCCAAGCTCGGGTTAATTGAAGACCAGAGCAGGAGTAATATCAGAAGACGCTCGGGTCAATTAAAGGCTCGGCGAAGTTTGAGAAGAACTCCTCGGCGGAAGTCCCAAAGCCTAAATCATTAGGCGGGACGGTGCCAAGCTCGGGTCAATTGAAGACCAGAGCAGGAGTGATATCGAAGGCGCTTGGGACAATTGCGGTCCGAGCGGGAGTAGAGATTCAGAAGGCGTTCGGTCAATTAAAAGGCCCGGCGGGAGAAGTTTAAGAAGAGCTCCTTGGCCGAAGTCCCAAAGCCTAAGTCTTAGGCAGGACGGTGCCATGCTTGGGTCAATTGCAGGCCCGAGCAAGAGTATAACAAGAAGACGTTTGGGTCAATTGCAGGCCCGAGCAGGAGTAGAGATTCAAGAGACGTTCCAATCAATTAAAAGGCCCGAGCAGGAGAAGTTTAAGAAGAGCTCATTGGCCAGAAGTCCCAAAGCCTAAGTCTTAGGTGGGACGGTGCCATGCTTGGGTCAATTGTAGGCCCGACAGGAGTATAACAATAAGACGTTCCGGTCAATTAAAAGACCCGAGCAGGAGAATTTTAAGAAGAGCTACTTGGCTAGAAGTCCCAAAGCCTAAGTCTTAGGCGGAACGGTGCCATGCTTGGGTCAATGCGAGGCCGGCGGGAGTATAACACCAGAAGACGCTTGGGTCAATTGCAGGACCGAGCAGGAGTAGAGATTCAAGAAGACGTTCCGGTCAATTAAAAGGCCAGAGCAGGAGAATTTAAGAAGAACTCCTTGGCCAGAAGTCCCAAAGCCTAAGTCTTAGGCGGGACAGTGCCATGCTTGGGTCAATTGCAGGCCCGAGCAGGAGTAGAGATTAGCCTGGGTCAATTGCAAGCCTGGGCAGAAGATCAAGAAGAATTCCTTGGCCAGAGGTCCCAACGGGATGGTGCCACGCTTGGGTCAATTGCGAGGCCGAGCGGGAGTATCGACAAGCTACGGTCAATTAAAATGCCCGAGCGGAAGATCGAGAAGAGCTCCTCGGCCGAAGTCCCAGCGGGACGGTGCCACGCTGGGTCGATTGCGGGCCCGGCGGGAGTATCAGCAAGCTACGGTCAATTAAAATGCCCGAGCGGAAGATCGAGAAGAGCTCCTCGGCCGAAGTCCCAGCGGACGGTGCCACGCTCAGGTCAATTGCGAGGCCCGGCGGGAGTATCAGCAAGCTCTGGTCAATTAAAAGGCCCGAGCAGAAGATCAAGAAGAGCTCCTTGGCCAGAAGTCCCAACGGGACGGTGCCACGCTTGGGTCAATTGCAGGCCCGAGCAGGAGTATCAGCAAGCTCTTGTCAATTAAAAGGCCCGAGCAGAAGATCAAGAAGAGCTCCTCGGCCAGAAGTCCCAAAGCCTAACTCATTAGGCGGGACGGTGCCAAGCTCGGGTCAATTGAAGACCAGAGCAGGAGTAATATCAGAAGAAGCTCGGGTCAATTAAAAGGCTCGAGCAGAAGTTCAGGAAGAGCTCCTTGGCCAAAAGCCCAAAGCCTAAGTCTTAGGCGGGACGGTGCCGAGCTTGGGTCAATTGCGAGGCCGGCGGGAGTATCAGCAAGCTCGGGTCAAATGCGGGCCGGGCGAGTATACAGAAGGCGTTCGGTCGATTAAAAACCCAAGCATGGCACCGTCCCGCCTAAGACTTAGGCTTTGGGACTTATGGCCAAGGAGCTCTTCTTAAACTTCTCCTGCTCGGGCCTTTTAATTGACCGGAACGTCTTCTTGAATCTCTACTCCTGCTCGGGCCTGCAATTGTCCCAAGCGTCTTCTGATATCACTCCTGCTCTGGTCTTCAGTTGACTCGAGCTTGGCACCGTCCTGCCTAATGATTTAGGCTTTGGGACTTCGGCCAGGAGTTCTTCGAAACTCTGCTCGAGCCTTTAATTGACCGGCGTCTTCGATATTACTCCGCTCGTTCTTCGATTGACCGAGCATGGCACCGTCCGCCTAATAATTTAGGCTTTGGGACTTACGGCCGACGGACGGTGCCATGCTTGGGTCAATTGCAAGCCCCAGCTGTGCTCGTGGATATCTGCGAGCAGGAAAGATGTACTTGATTCCTGACCTTGACCAGTTTTGACCTGGAGAACGACCTCGAGCTGGCTAAAGAGTGCCGAACTCTCGACCTTGACCAACTTTGACACAGGGAGCTGCTCGAGCTAGAGTCGTCCTCGGGGTGTCTTACTCGGTGGAAAGGGCTTGAGGGGCCTGTCGATATTACCCAAACACGGTCACCCGGTTTCAGTCTTTTGAGTGAAGCGAGATAAGGCTGAAACTTCGATAATGATGGGCGAATCGCGGCCTTTTACTCTTCCACGTTTCCAGTTGTCTCCCACCTCGGTCACTTTACCTTTAATGCGGGACACGTGGGTTGGTCTAGCAGTGCATTTGAAATTCGAAGGGACGTGACCTAAAAGGTCGTGTCCTCGAAGCACTGCCTGCCTGATCGAAGGGACAGCGTTCACCTCTTTAAAATCCCGACTTCTTGCTGTTCCCTCTGTTTGCTTGCTTTTCATTCAAACTCACAATTAATCGCTCTCCATAGCTTCTTGTTCTTCTTCTTCTGTCAAGGTTATTTCGACCGACCACACTTCCTTTCGTGTTCGGTAGAAGCCATTCTTCGGTTTCACCTGCTACTCTGCATTTCTTCTCACTGCTCGGTTAGTTCACACCCTTAGGAAAATGTCAAATCCCTCGAGGCCAGTAGGATGTTGTGGGAGGACTCTTCCTCCTCTAGTGAGGCCTGACCCTTAGCATAATCCCAGTGAGGGATTCTAGTCAGAGAGAGAGTTGCAGTGGGTGAGACCCGGTAGTAGTAAGGGCGAGGGCCGGTCGAAGGTGCGAGCGTGGGGAATACCCGTTGACCTCACGAGGTGTGAAACCACCCCTCGACTTAGATAGACTTAGGCGGACTTACAATATACACGATAGTGTAGTTTTAAGGTTCTTGGGCGGGGTGAAATCCCGGTAGTCCCCGATGATATCTGACCTTACTTGGAGTGCTTGAATGGGGGTTAGGTGCCTCTCCGACCTTATTTTGGTAGGGTTACATGCGGGTTCAAGTCGGCCTCGGGCAATTGAACCGAATGGGTGGAGGGTCCTTTCAGGACTCTTCGTTTTGTTGAAGCATCTGTGACTGGATGAGCCCTCGGTGGGAAATCGAGACACCTCTACCGGTTGAAGCTGTAGCCGAAGGATCTTTGGTTGGTATTACCTTACCTCCGACTGAAGGGTAAAAAGCCCATCACCGATCTCCAGACCTCCGGTGGCAGCTGGAAGAGCAAATTCTTCTTCGTTGGGGAGAGTGGGGGCGCTGCTGCCGTGGCGAGGGGTCCCTCAGGTCCGCGGCACTTTTGCACTCAGGTCATTTATACGCCTGTGGATTTTACTTTTAGTTTTCCTGCTCGCGTTTGTTCTCATTGTTTTTCTTTGGTTGTTTTTGCGGTCTCTTGGGGTGCTTCTTATTCGATTGGGGTCGACTTGAAGCACGTGTGCGGTTGTTCTTTCAAGCGCGAGCTCGTTCGGGGGCTGTTGACACCTCGGAGTTTTTGAGTCAATTTAGTATCAAGTGAAGAGATGAGCGGCGGGATGCGTGAAATGTTGCGTCGGCGTGTGGGGACGGTAGAAGGTGCGAGCACCTCGAAGAGGCCACGAGCATAGTCGAGTGCTCCGCCTCCGTCCACTCGAGCTACATCTTACGCTCGACCAGGCCGGCGAGCGGAGGAAGGTCCTCCACGCGGGAGACAAAGGACCGTGACCCAGCTCGTCCTCCAGTCGCCATGTCATGGGAACAGCGTCGGCTGGCCGTTCAGAGCCTTACGGAGGGCTTTCAATGAAGAGGCGACCAGCGGGTTCTGGATGAGATAGAGTCTGCACTCACGAGCGCTGTTCGGTATCTTCCAGTGACTCTCCTCCAGAGCTTTGGCATCTGCGACCGAGGCTTAATGAGATAACTCTAAGTTCCGGGAAGAACTTGAGCAAAGGTTCGAGCTTGGGCGGTTGTGAGCGACTGAAGGAAGAAAATCGAAGGCTGCTGGGCGAGAATATAAATCTTGCGAGAGAAGGCAGTGTGGCAGACTCAAGGTCTCCGGGCTTAAGAGGGAGTTGGTGAGACCAAGAACGAGTGAAGCATGCTCGGAAGCGATCTGGACACTCGGAAGTCTTGCTACGAGCAGCTCATGGAGGGAGAAGCTACTCGTCTTCAAGAGCAAATTGACACTCTAAAGGTCCAGCTCACTCTCGGAGTACAACAATGAGGCGGGACTCCATTACTGATTGCCTTATGTATGCTTTTGGCAAGGCATACCCGAGCCAGACATGTCAAGGTTGAAGGGTATGTAGCTGAATACATGAGCAATCCACGAAGCTACTCGATCCGAGCCCCAAGGTGTTGTCAGAGAGCTCGCTCCCTCTCCTTCCAATGCCCCTCCTGCTGAAGCTCCTACTGACATCCCTCATGCTGCTGGCCATCCACCTGCTGCTACTGAAGACGCCCCTTCTGCTGAATAACTTGGACTTCTTCTACTTTTTTTTTTATATATGTAATCATTTTAATGAAATAAAAATGATACATGTTGAACAACTCTATTGACTGCTCGTGTGCACACATTCTTGTCTTCTATGTTGAATTGACTATGAATATGCTTGCTGAGTAAAAAATTTTCTAAGTGTTGGACTTCCTATTTTCATTTATGCCCAAGTGTAAATGAAAAGCCTTATGTCTATTTTACGAGCTCATTCGACTTGCTCGAGCCTGCATTTGGCTCTTGCTAGACAACGTCCCGCCTAAAGCTTAGGCCTAGGGACTTTTCGACAAGGGGTTCCTCTTGAACTCCTGCTCGGGCCTGCAATTGACCCTCGCTAGGCACCGTCCCGCCTAAGAGTTAGGCTTTAAGAGTTCTGGCCGTAGCGTTCTACGCGAGCTGCTTCTGCTCGGGCCATTTAATTGACCCTCGCTAGGCACCGTCCCTCCTAAGACTTAGGCTTTGGGACTTCTGGTCGTAGCGTTCTTCTTGATCTTCTGCCCGGGCCTGCGATTGACCCAAGCATGGCACCGTCCCACCTAAGACTTAGGATTTGGGACTTTTGGCCAAGGAGTTCTTCTTGATCTTCTGCTCGGGCCTGCTATTAACCCTCGCTAGGCACCGTCCCGCCTAAGAGTTAGGCTTTGGGACTTCTGGCCGTAGCGTTCTTCTTGATCTTCTGCCCGGGCCTGCAATTGATCTTCTGCCAAGGAGTTCTTCTTGATCTTCTGCTCGGGCCTGCTATTGACCCTCGCTAGGCACCGTCCCGCCTAAGAGTTAGCCAGCTCAAGGTCGTTCTCCAGGTCAAAGCTGGTCAAGGTCGAGAGCTACGCACTCCTTCGCCTGCTCGAGGTCGTCCCTCAGGTCAAAGCTGGTCAAGGTCGAGAGCTAAGCATTCCTTCGCCTGCTCGAGGTAGTCCCTCAGGTCAAAGCTGGTCAAGGTCAGGAACCGAGCACATCTTCCCTACTCGTAGAGATCCACGAGCACAGCTGGGCAAGACCCGACCCAGGGAAACCCGACCTGTTTTCTCAGAATCCCGGCACACCTTTTAATGTCTGACCAGGGTCCCACATGGTGTGTTGATGATACTGTTGCCGGTGGCCGGTACATGCCTCCAAGATGTCATAATTCCTAGCGCACTTGCCCGACATGGTGATCTGGCCACGTGAATCGGGTTAAGGGGACAGCCGCTCATCCCTAGGGAATATTCTGCCAATCCCGGCTGTCAGAGGGACCCAGATACCACTAACGTGGGAGTGGACAGCCTGGAAATGGAAAGAGCGGGAAAAATGGAGTATAAAACGAAACGAAAGGGAACGTTACAAGGGTTAGATTTTCTGATTCACACGTTCTTCCTATTCTAATTTCTCTCACTTGATTTTCTGAAAAAACCATATCTATCCAAAAAGGGCGGGCGAAATAATACCCCTTTCATCTTTCCGGTCTCCCTCACTAAGGGAGATACCAAAAAGACAAACCCGAATACTGACTTGAGCGTCGGAGGGTTCTCGCCGGAACACGCCCGGCGACCCCTAACCCTGTTTTCTGTGAGTACAGGACCGGGAGATCTCCGTTCTGAAGAAGACAGCGGAACAGGACGGAATCCTTCTCGAGATCGAGCTTATCGCGAGCAGAAGGATCGAGATACTGTTTCAATCCGCGAGCAGAAGGTTCAGACAGTCCTGCTCGAGCTGTTTGGAGGCACTGTTTGAAGGTTCGAGGCACTGTTGAGGCACGCGGGAAAAACTGCATCAACATCTTTTGGTGTTTGGGTAATATCGGACAGGCCCCTCGAAGCCCTTCCAGCTCGAGTAAGACACCACGAGAACAGCCTAGCTCAAGCAGCTCCCCAGGTCAAAGCTGGTCAAGGTCGAGAGCTAAGCACTCGTTCGCCTGCTCGAGGTCGTCCCTCAAGTCAAAGCTGGTCAAGGTCAGGAACCGAGTACATCTTTCCTGCTCGCAGATATCCACGAGCACAGCTGGGCAAGACCCGACCCAGGGCAACCCGACCCGTTTTCTCAGAATCCCGGCACATTTTTTAATGTCTGACCAGGGTCCCACATGGTGTGGTGATGATCTCGTTGTTGGTGGCAGCACATGCCTCAAGGTGTCATAATTCCTAGCGCACTTGCCCGGCATGGTGATCCGCCACGTGAATGGAGTTAAGGGACAGTACGCTCATCCCTAGGGAATATTCCGCCAATCCCAGCTGTCAGAGGGACCCAGATACCACTAACGTGGGAGTGGACAGCCTGGAAATGGAAAGAGCGGGAAAAATGGAGTATAAAAGGAAACGAAGGGGAACGTTACAAGGGTTGGATTTTCTGATTCACAAGGGGTTGGCAATTTTCATTCAAAAAGGATCTGTAAGCTCAAACAGGTTCTTCCTATTCTTACTTCTCTCACTTTGATTTTCTGAAAAAATCATATCTATCCAAAAAAGGGGGGGCGAAATAATACCCCTTTCATCTTTCCGGTCTCCCTCACCAAGGGAGATACCAAAAAAGACAAACTCGAATACTGACTTGAGCGTCGGAGGGCTTTCGCCGGAACGCGCCCGGCGACCCCTGACCCTGTTTTCTGTGAGTACAGGTCCGGAAGACCAGTGGAACAGGGCGAAGGAGATAATCCTGCTCGAGATCAAGCTTATCGCGAGCAGAAGGATCGAGATACTGTTTGAATCCGCGAGCAGAAGGTTCAGACAGTCCCGCTCGAGCTGTTTGGAGGCACTGTTTGAAGGTTCGAGGCACTGTTGAGGCACGCGGGAAAAACTGCATCAACAAAGAGGATAGATTATAAGAACAGCAGCCGTATGTTAATTGGATTCCATTCCCCTCGTTGCGAGAGTTCCTCTCATTATATAGAAACTGTAGAGATTTACAAGGCTGATTTCCAACTATTACATCAATCGAATCTAGGCTAATTTTTAGGCTAATCTATAGTAATTAGATCTTATCTAAACAAGGAAATTACAGATACATTTAATTACAATATATATACAGTTATGATACATAATTTATGCCTTGATATATGCTGTCATCCCCCCTCAAATTGATGCTGGTCGATCAAGAAGCATCAATTTGCTCACAAGAAACTGATGACGCTTTCGTGTCATAGCCTTGGTAAATATATCAGCTCTCTGGAGAGTAGTGGAAATATGAGGAAGAGAACTAATATGAGTGTCTAAAGCTTCGCGAATATAATGACAATCCACCTCAATATGCTGAGTGCGCTCATAGAAAACCGGGTTTGCAGCAATCTGAATAGCACTAGTATTATCAGCATAGAGTGGAGTAGGATTAGATTGAGAGAAACTAAGCTCGGCTAGAAGTCCACGAAGCCAAACAATCTCTGAACAAGCAGCAGACATAGCACGGTATTCTGATTCAGTGGAAGATTTAGAAACACGATCTTGCTTTTTACTCTTCTAAGAAATCAAGGAATTCCCAAGAAACATGCACCATCCCGTGACAGATTGTCGAGTGTCTGGACAGTCAGCCCAATCAGCGTCACTATAGGCAACAAGATGAGGAGGAGAACCAGTAGGAAAGAACAATCCACGGCTAGGACTCCCGCGAAGATATTGAAGGATACGACGAACAGCAGCTAAATGCAAATGACTAGGATGTTGCATGAATTGACTTACTTGCTAGACAGCAAAGGAAATATCTGGCCTCGTAATAGTCAAATAATTCAAGCTTCCCACCAATTGTCGATAGATAGTAGGATCAGAAATGATTTTACCGTCCTCACTACGATACTTTGTGTTGACTTCTAATGGAGTGTCCACGGGAGAGGCATCATGAAGATCAGCTAATGTAAGCAAATCCTGTGTGTATTTACGTTGATTCAAAGAAATCCCTAAAGAATCATAATGAACTTCTAAACCCAAGAAATAAGTAAGAGGACCAAGATCCTTCATATGAAATGAGGCTTGAAGGTGTTGTTGCAGCCGAGCAATTAAGGCAGTATATGTCCCAGTAATAACAATACCATCAACATAAACTAGGAGAAGAATAATACCAATAGTTATTTTGCAAAGAAACAATGATGAGTCATATTGGCTTTGCTTAAACAAGAATTGAAGCAAGGTGGATCGAAATTTATCAAACCAAGCCCGGGGAGCTTGCTTTAACCCATAGAGCAATCGCTTCAACTTACAAACATCTAAAGAAGAGGAGGAAGGCAAGCCATGTGGTAGAACCATGTAAATCTCCTCTTTGAGATCACCATGAAGAAAAGAGTTTTTAACATCCATTTGATGAAGTGGCCAGCCTTGTGAGGCAGCAATTGAAATAACCGTACGGACAGTAGTCATTATGGCAATTGGAGCAAAAGTCTCTTCATAATTGATCCCATACTCTTGTTTGTTTCCAAGGGCAACTAGCCGGGCTTTATAGCGAGAACGAAGCTTGATTGAGTAACCATTTACAACCAATGGGTTTAACATTAGTTGGACAATGAACAATATCCCATGTGTGATTGTCCTTAAGAGCTTGAAGTTCTTCTTCCATAGCCTTACGTCAACAATCATATTTAGCAACTTCTGAATAACATGAAGGAATAGAAACACTAGTCAAAATAATATGAAGAGATGTGTGGAATCCATATCGATTAGGTGGTCGGATGATTCTAGAAGAGCGGCGAACAGTAGTGTTTGAGGGTTGATTGTCCGTGGATGAAACAATTTGAACAGGCTCAGATGTCGGTTCAAGCTCAGGAGGCTGCAAAGTTGGACGTTGTCGTGTATAAACAAATCTAGGCTTGAATCTCTCAATAGTAGTATTTACCTCATCAAAACTAAGAAGAACAAGTGACTCTGGTGAAGACTCAACATGTGCAAAAAAGAAGAATTGATTTTCAAAGAAAATAACATGACGAGAAATACAAAATCTATTAGAACATGGATCGTAGCAAACATAACCTTTGTGTGAAGCACTATAGCCCATAAAAGCACATTTAACAGATTGAGCAAAAAGCTTATGACGCTCATGAGGTGGCAAATGAACAAAACAAACACAGCCAAAAGTATGCATGTTAAGGTAGTTGGGATGCTT
The DNA here is from genome assembly GCA_025617385.1 of Murraya koenigii. NCBI lineage: Eukaryota > Viridiplantae > Streptophyta > Magnoliopsida > Sapindales > Rutaceae > Murraya > Murraya koenigii. Next base: position 1,735,556 of record CM046819.1, on the reverse strand, counting down.
ATGATAAAGACGATAATAGGGAGATTCAAAGCTCAAGACGCTAGAAGGCAAGCGATTAATTAGGTAAACTGCTGTACTTAAGGCTTCAACCCAGAATTTAGATGGAACAAAAGATTCAAGTAATAAAGTTCGAACAACATCTAATAAATGACGGTTCTTACGTTCAGCAACTCCATTTTGCTGAGGTGTATAAGGACAGGAGCGTTGGGAAACAATTCCCTTTTGCTGAAGAAAATCATGAAATTCATAGGACATATATTCCCCACCAAAATCTGATCTGAGCACTTTAATATTTGAAGAAAATTGAGTCTCAATATAGGCTACAAATGTTTTGAAGACAGAAAATACCTCAGATTTAGAACGAAGAAAATAAATCCAAGTATACTTACTGTAATCATCAATGAGGGTGAAAAAGTACTTATAATTGGCATGAGATATAATAGGAGTAATGCCCCATACGTCACTATGAATTAGATCAAAACAATTTTCTACACGACTACCATGAGAAGGGAAAGAAAGAGACTTGCTTTTACCTAATTTACAAGTAGAGCAATCAAAAGAAATTTGAGAGGATAACTGATCTTTATTACCCAATAAACCTGAATTTATTAAATGAGATAGGACAACAGAATTAGGATGGCCTAAACGTTTGTGCCATACTTCTCTCTTTTGGTTTACAACAATACTAGTCAAAGAAACAAAATTAGAAAAGTGCAAAGGAAACAAGCGTCCAACTTTAGGCCCTTTTGCTAGTATCTTCCCTGACACCTGATCCTACACAATACAACCATTATGGGAAAATTGAACATCACAGTTATTGTCAACCAATTGTCCTACTAAAATAAGATTAATAGAAAGCTGAAGAGATACAAGAACATCTTTAATTGAAGAATTAATGTCCCCAATAGCATGAATAGGTAACTTACTACCATTAGCAATCTGAATGTGTCCATAATATTTTTTATCATTGCTAAGAGTGTTACTGGAATTGGTCATATGATTGGATGCGCCAGAATCAACAAGCCAAGAGAATGATGGTAAAGTCCGTTTACCTCGCCCGAAGGCTGATAAAGTTGCAATAATCATCTGCTGAACCATTTCCGGAGTAAGAGCTGATTTGTCAACAGTTGTTGAACCATCAACAGCCTAATTAGCAACAACGGCCTGACTAGCTTGACGATTTTGGGGACGAGTAGGACATTCTTTGATAATATGCCCAGGCTTCTTACAATAGTTGCAAAATTTCTTTGCACAGTTAACAGCAATATGTCCGTATTCCTTGCAGCTAAAACATTGAACTTGTCGCATGTCTCTCCCCTTGCTTCTCCCATGAGCTGCAGCATAAACAATTGCATTATCATGTAATTTATTTTGCTGGAGAATAGTTTTTGTTGCAAGACGTTGTTCTTCACGAAATAATTCTTTAAAGCACACATCCAAAGAAGGAGAAGGATCACGATTCATCAGATTAGAGCAGGCTGCCTCATATTCAGGACGTAGTTTCATCAAAAACTTATCTCGCTTGCTCTGTTCATGCACTTTTTGAACATCCGCCAAAGATTCAATTGGTACTTGAACATAAATAATGTCAACATATTCTACCCATAAGTTCTGAAATCCAGAGAAATAATCTTGAATGGAGAGATATCCTGAGAGTACCTAGCAATCTCATACTCTAAATGAAAACGTTTGATTGTATTGCCTTGATTATAAATTTTTTTTAAATACTCCCACATATTTTTAGTTGTCTTATGTTGCTTCAGATTGGGCACGAGTGACTGATCAACTGATCCCACAATCCACGTCATGACTCTAGCATCTTTGACTTGCCACTGAGCCAATTTAGGAGAATCAGCAGGAGCTGGATTACTACCATTGATGTGACCCCAGAGTTCCTTTCCCATAACAAATAATCGAAACTGAAATTTCCAGGTAGAATAATTCTTACCCGTGAAATTTTCCATATTGCTAGTTGACATGTTACCTGCTACTCACCAAATGTAACAAAAAGTGAAGCAAATCAACTAACCTAAGAGTTCACAAAAAAATACCAGAAATAACACTCAACAAGAATACCAGAAATGTACCCAAAACCAAGATCTTAGACTCACAAGAAGATTTTCTACAATTATTTTGAATTATGGCTCTGATACCATGTTAATTGGATTTCATTCCCCTCATTGTAAGAGTTCCTCTCATTATATAGAAACTGTAGAGATTTACAAAGCTGATTTCCAGCTATTACATCAATCGTATCTAGGCTAATTTTTAGGCTAATATCTAGTAATTAGATCTTATATAAACAAAGAAATTACAGATATATCTAATTACAATATATATACAGCTATGATACATAATTTATGCCTTGATATATGCTGTCACCCTAATCGGCAAGCGATCATGGCGAAACCCATAATAATCTTCTATGAAGGAAGATAATTTTTTTGTTTCACCAAATACAATAATTTCCTTGTCAATATCTCCATATTGCGAAGTAACCATACAATTTAGTGCCCAAGAGGTAGGCATCAAATAATACATTCAAATCCACCACTTCGGAATTTTCTGCAGAAAATTAAATATCAAAGTTAATATTCAAAACATTTTGCTAATTATATATACACTCATAAATGCACACAAATGTTAACATAGTGTCTATGGTAGAGTTTAGAGGCTTACCGCTCCAGGAATCAAAAATCCAGAAAAAAAGTTTAAACAAGGTATAGCAAACTGAGGATAGAATTGAAGCAATCATGGAATTTGGTGTCAATGACACTAGTAGCATTCCCAGAAAATTGTAAAACATCATTGTACAGAACATGGCATAGAAATTCCAGAAAACCTTATATGCTGACCAATAATATCCAATTATCGGATAACCGATGATCACATATGAAAGTGCTTGAATAAGTAAATAAGGAATCTCAACTGTCACCTGCAAAATCAGTATGCATATCTATATAAGAAATATTATCAATAAGAACACATTACAAGATTCTATTTCTGATTTCAAAACATAGCCAACATAAAGAATAAAGTTCATATGCAC